>OX451740.1:280745480-281945480 GCA_948472305.1 Vicia faba | reverse complement strand
CTTAACGACACATATAGCAGCCCCGTATTCTCCTCGTTTCTCCACAAGGGATACCGGTACCAACCAATGCGCCACATCAACGTAGCTACTGCTTCAACCGTATCGGTCTATGTTGTACATTTCCCTCACAATTTACTGTTACTTACCTAAAAGGTGTCCCCAGATCTGGGTTAGGATCTATAGTAACTCCCAATACAAAACCCTCAAAAGTAAAGCAATCAAATCAAATAATAGAAACAAATATGATGAACTAATCCTAAGGTATACCTTACTTATTAAATTCCCAGCAGAGTCGCCAGTTCTGTGATACGGTGGCAGAACCGACTATTTTTGAAAAAATGCTGGTTTGCGTTTTGTGTTTGTATTCGCAAAATGTCGCGGTAAGCAAGAGTCGCCACCGAATTTTATTTTATCCCACTGGAAAGGAAAAAAGCATAGAAAAATTCCTTTTTCGAGATTTTGAGTATGGGGGGTAGATTATAGAAAGGGAAGGTATTAGCACCCATTCTATCTGTAGTTTTCTACGGGCTCTTAGGTACTTGCTCATCATTTTAAAAATTGATTCCGTGTTTGTGTGATTTGAAAAGTTTTTATTTTACTTCGTTTTAACCCTTGCTTCTGTCTTCAAGAGTGTTACGAAGTGTTTTGAAAACTTAGTTTGAAAAGTTTGTTTGAAAGTGTATAGTGTAAAAAGTTTAATTTTGAGAAAGTACCTACTAGCATCTACCTACTCGAAAAAAGAATGTTTCCGTTCTTGTTTCCTTTAGACAACGCTATCCCACTATTAGTGAGTAGGTAGCACCGTCGTTGGAATTGTAAGGGTCAATTCGAAAGGGACGTACGATCACTAAAGCAATATTAGGACGTCTTAGTAATAACCCTAATGTCTTAAGATCATATTCGAGGCAACATTTTTTAGGCAACATTTCCTAACGGGACTTTTGATCTTTGTTTAGACAAGAGGGAGACCACTAAAACACCATATACTTAATGATCGTTTACCGAAGGCAACCTAAGTGAGAGTATACCTTGGGAGTGCGCATGTGCGAGTGTTTTGATTTCAAGTTATTATCTTTGCACATTTAGGGTTTGCTAACCACTTTAAAATTAACATACATTCTTGTCATGCAATCCTATTATCATACATCTAACAGTTAATATTTGCGAAAATTAAAATGTGGAAAATAAAACTACGCTATTACAAGGCTTCGGGGAGGGGGATTAATTACATAGACAAAAACCCGTAAAACGATAAATGAAAGGAAAATCCTAATTAAACTATTACATCCCATGAGCAGTTACATTAATATTTGCAAAAATAAATAAATGCGCGTGATGAAACGAGAACGAGAAAAGTTAGGGTTTTGACCCCGTCTAAACCTAATTAAAAAGAATCTTTTTTTTGGTTGTTTTTGATTATTTTGAGAAAGAATAAGGTTTTAAATTAAATATGTACCAACCTAATTACTAATTAAATTAAATTAAGAAAAATGATTAATTTTGACCTATTTTTGTACTTTTGTTATTTTGAGAAAAGAAAATAAATGTTAAATCAAATAAAACCTAATTCTCTAATTTGTTTTAATTTATTTACAAAAGAATTAAAGTTACCTTAAAAATTAAATTAAACTAATTAAATTAATTTTTGATAAAAATAAAACCTAAATCTAATTTGATGAAAATTGATTTTATGGATTTTTTTTGTATAAAAGAATTAATTTTTTATGTGAGAAAGTAATTAAAATAATTAAGTAAAAGAAAATATAAAAAGAAAAGAAAGAGAGAATTAGGCCTGGTGTCAAAGTAGAAAGGGAGGTGTCAATCTAATTTCTGGCCCAATAAGCCTTGGTCCAAGGTTGACCTTTTAGATCCCATGCTGCAAGTTGACCAAGGTGCACCATAGACCTTCAAATGATGGGCGTTAGATCTGGCCTTCTGGAGATCTAGTGATTGAAACTGGAGGGCACATGGTGAACCCCTTTACCTGTACACACGCATAATCACACAAGGAAAAATGTTATGAAATAATATGGGGACCTGGGATTCGAACCCAGGCCCTATGACTTTTCCCTTCGCCTCACAACCAACTGAGCCAGCATGCTTGTTTGTACATGGAATATCAAATGAGCATTATATGGAAAAAACACAAATGGGCAAATGGGGTGGTGCCACACAATCCTTCTTCTTCCTCTCTCTGTTGGTAAAAGTCCCAGACTTTTATCTACAGACAAAATTCTGTAGCTATAGCCCCTGCAATTTTTCAAAATCTCATACAGGCACAATAAATCAAAACTAATGATGCAGATCAACTCGTCTTGACCTTGTGAACACCACAACACCCCTCTTTTGGGCCAATTTTACCTGCAATCAAAAACCCTAAAAACGAAACCTAAACCCTAACAATGGTGGATCTCTGTATGGTTAGCAAAAATGCAATTACTCATTACCAATAGCTTTTAAATGTTTCAATGCACAAGAATATATAAGTAATTCATGCTACAAGTTCCAGAATCATGATATTAAATTTCAAGAAAGTGGCGAAGTCGTGAGTCACTTATAGTGAGTTTTCGTGCACGAAAATACTTGCTAAGGATTGGTGTGGACTCCTTGAACACCCAGGAAACGAATGAGATAGCTTGGAAGGCTTGAGAATGCCTGGAACTATGAAATCAGATTTCACTTTTTTCTTGATTTTTTTACAGTTGTTCTTCACTCTACACACCTCCAACACTTATGCATTTGGTCTGAGTTTGTCCCATATATGTCCTTGAGTGAATTAGGTTTACAAACTTGCTCCAAATCTTTGTAATTATGAAGTTTGAACCATGATTTGATTCTTATTCAAATATTTCTAAAACAAGCCAAAAACCAATCTTTTTGTGTACAAACATGCCTTGCACGATTTGATTCCCTTGCTGGCTGTATAAGAGACCTGAAATATGCACAAAATCTCAAGGTTTAAATGATTTTGATATTTTCATGATTTTATTTTGAATTAATTTTATTTAATTGAAATAAAAATAAAAATAAATGGCAAAAATAAAATAAAGGCAAGTGGTAAGGATAATGGGTCGTGGACCATGTTACAAACTCAAAACAAGCACAAAAAGTTGGGCCCATTTGACAAAAGTTGCAATTTGAGGCACATTTAACTTTTGACAATTTTGCAAAAAAGGTCAACTTCACCAATGCATAACTTCCTCAATTTTGACTCTATGAGGGTGTTCTTGGACTTTTTATAAAGATTGATATGTCCTATAAGCAACCTTTTTTGTCTCATATCAATTGAGTCTTCCATGTTCATGTATGAAGCTTTTCCAAAAAAGGTGTTTTTGTTGACTTTTCAAAATGACCTATAATGTCCAAATTCATAACTTCTTGTGAGTGCATATTTTGAACTTGGGAGATGAAGATGAATTTTAGGGAATTGCATCCTCTTCAAAATGAGATTTGGATGGGTCATTTCTAATAAAGTGTGAGCAATCCTTGATGAATCATGATCAAACCTTGATCAAATGATGAATAATGCTTCAAAATAAGGTTGTTTACCAAAAATCTTGAAGTTTGACTCTATGTGGGCCCCAGTTGACTTTTGCCCTAGCATAGTCAATTCTTAGGCTCTTGAGCAATTGACTGAGCAAATTTCCTCTGTAGGGCTTGCAACTTGACATGGATGATCTTGATAACATATTAGGACAATGGTGAGCATTTGGGACCCCTTGGACTCAATTATCTTGATGCAACATGAAACCCTAATTTGAGGTGGACTGCCTTAGGAGAGAGTTTGTCTGGTCAACTCTTGGACTTCCTTGAGCAATTTGAGGATCTCACTTGAAATGTATTGAGAAACATGGGAGGGAAAATTTTGGGGTACAACACCAGTCTTTGCAAAGTACGATGGAGTTTATTGTCTAAAACTTCACCTGAAATCCTATGTTCGCAAGATACAGCTGCACAATGCTGATAAGAAACTCTGGGTTCACTTTTTATCCGAGAGTTTGGATGGAATGCAACTTGAATGGTTTTATCAGTTAGATGGGTCCCGTATCAATACCTGGGAAGATTTATCTACCACATTCTACCATCAGTATCAGTATAACATCGACTTGGCGCCAACGAGGGTTCAGTTGCAAGATATGACCATGGGAAAGAATGAAGGATTTAAAGAATATGCAAAAAAGTGGAGAGACCTGGCCAGTAGGGTTCAACCTTCCTTGACTGATAGGAAGCACATTGACATGTTCATGGGCACTTTATTTGGTCCTTTCTTTAATCTGTTTGTTGGCTGCTCTTCTTCTGGTTTCACGAATTAATCTTAACTGGTGAACGAGTTGAAAGCGACATCAAAAGTGGGAAGATCTCGGTGGCATCTGCCTCTAATTCCAATCCTATCAAGAAGCCTTTTACTGAAAAGAAGGAAATCAATGTTGTGTACGGGGAAAGGGCCCGTACCAAGAAGAATGACCATCTGTGTGTTAATGTTGTCTGAATCTCCAACCCAACTCCTACTCCAACACCATATGCAAATAATCAACGTTTTGAAACTCCGAGAAGACAATTTACGAGGTTAGGCATGTCACTGTCTCAAGCCTTACAACATTTTCTCAAGGCTAATTTAGTGACATTACACGAACCTCCTGCCAACCCTGATACCTCTTCACCAAAGTATAATCTAAACGCTAAATGTGCTTACCACTCAAGCAGCCCCGAGCACGAGACTGACCAGTGCTGGGTCTTGAAGAATAAAATTCAGGATTTGATTGATAACAAGACCATTGAGTTCAATCCTCATCCAACCCCGAATGTAATCACCGCACCTATGTCGAAGCATGACAAGGTTGTTAATGCCGTTGAAGATACAATTTTTTTTGCCTTCGTTGAAGACTTGACTACTCCTTTGAATATCATCAAAAAGAACCTGTTGAAAGCTGGGATTTTCCATGGCTGTGTAAAAGACTTTGTTTGCTATACCCAACAACTCAATGGATGCGAAGGGCTAAAGGAAGGCATATAACGCTTGATGGATAGCCACAAAATTCTATTTGAGAAGACCCCGCTTGCCAAAAGTGTGACTAACAAATGTGAATATCTCTCCATTATTACCATCTCAAACAATCCTCTTAGGATCTCCTCCAAAGGCCCTATTAGGATTTCAAATGAACCCACTGTTGCTCCCTTAATAATTACCAATCCCGAACCAATTCCCTATTCTTCAAACAAGGCAGTGCCATGGAACTATGGTTCCGAGGTGTTTTATCATGGGATAAAACAAGACGCTTGGATTCATGAAGACAAAGTTGACATTGTTGGTAATATATCTGGCTCAAGCAAAGTAACCAGAACTAGAAGAATATTTTCACCCAATATCTCACCACCAGTTATTACAAAGGCGCCCATCCGTATTACTTTTGCCAAGCCAAGTACCAATACAAGAGGGAAGGAGAAGGTTGTTGAGCCTGTCGTGACAGAAATACCGGCAAAGGACATTGCTTATGGAGAACCCTCCGCTCGTGAGATGGACGAGATCTTGAAGATAATAAAAAGGAGTGACTTCAAGATTGTGGAACAGTTGGGGAAAACCCCTTCTAAGATTTAAATGTTGTCATTGCTACTCTGTTCCGACGCCCATGCTCAGACATTAATCAAATTCCTGAAAAAGGCTCATGTTCCCCATGAGACCACAACAGACCAATTTGAGAATTGCGTAGCTAGCTTGACGACTGATAATGGATTGGGATTTTCAAATGCTGACCTAACACCGTTAGGGAAGAACCACAATAAAGCTCTACATGTTTCTGTCGAGTGCAAGGCAACCACCCTAGCACATGTACTAGTCGACACTGGTTCTTCTCTAAACATGTTACCCAAAGGGGCGTTAGACCGTCTAGACTGTGAAGGTTTAGTCTTGAAGCCAAGTGATAATATTGTAAGGGCGTTCGATGGATAAAAAAGGACTGTTCACGGGGAAGTAGATCTTCCAATCAAGGTGGGCTCCCAAATCTTCAATTCCACCTTCTACATTATGGATATTCGTCCTGCCTATTCTTGTCTATTGGGTTGTCATTGGATCCATAAAGTTGGGGCAGTAACTTCAACTCTTCATCAGAAACTCAAATATCCAGTCAATGGAAGAATTATCACCGTCTATGGTGAGGAAGAGTTTATGGTGAGCCACCTTAACTCGTTCAAATACGTATAGATGGATGGAGAATTCATTGAGACCCCGTGTCAAGCCTTTGAAGTTATGCCACTGATGGTTACTGCTACAAAATGTTCCTCTGATGTATCCAAAGCTGTTAAAGCCGTGCCGAAGATGGTTTCAGTCAAAGATGCTTGTGCTGCAATTGAAGAAGGAAGATGTGATACTTGGGGGTGTTGTACCCCAAAATTTTCCCTCTCATTTTATCAAGATTTCCTCTCACAAGACTCTTTGGACTCAAGACCAAGCTAGGGTTTGCTCTGCTCAAGACATCTCCTTGCACTGATGACCTAAATTAGGGTTTGAGTTTGCACAAGGAATTTTGGACTTCCAATGCCCCATGTTACTTTCATACTTCATGTTGGACTTATAAGATTTCCTCTACCAAGTTTCAAGCCTTGAATCAAATTTTTGCCTAGTCAATTGGACAGTTGACCAAGAAATCAGCTGTATTGTGGAAAAAGTCAAATGTGGCCAATTTACAGTCAAACCTCATAACTTTTGATCCAAATCAACATTATAGACTCATATGAACTATTTGATTAAGTTTGGATCACAACTCCTCAAGAAATTTGATCAGATCATCAAAAGGGCAAAATGGTCATTTTTAGGGTTTTGATTGTATAAGGGCAATTTCTGATTTTTCACCTAGCCAATGGAAAATTGGGTTCAATTATGGATTCAAGGACTCAATGGAATCATCTTGACCTATTCACAAGGTTCAAAAGATCTCAAATGCATTGGATCGACAAATGAATTTTTCAGTCAACTAATCAAAATTTGACTGTACACTGAAAAGTCAAACTTTGACTTTTTGGTCAAAATCAAGTGCCAAGGGTCATTTTTCATCAAAATGAATCAAAACATGAAACTTGTTCATCAAGAAACCTAATTTTTCAAATTAGGGTTTAAGATTGAAAAAATTTCATAACTTCGAATTTTCTAAATTATGAAAATTTCTTATTTTTTCCCAACTTTGCCCAACATTATCACCATGATGCATTTGGATTCAAAAAAAACTTCCAACATGAAAGTTGTAGTACTCCACAAAATCTACAACTTTTATTCACAAAGTTTTCCAAAAAGAAGCTTGGATCTCAAGTTATGATTTTTGGAACAAGGGTCTATGAAACGTTTAACTTGGTGAAAATTTGCCCTAGTTTAGGCAGGATTTTGACCTATCTTCATGGAAAATTTTCACCTATTTCCACTTGTAATATCAAAATGCATTTCACATATGGATTGTAGATCTTTTTACAAGCTTTCCAAAATGTCCAAGAACTCTCCAAAATCATTTATGGTTAGGGATAATCGAAGGTTTGAATTTGGTAAAAACTCACTTTTGATCCATGGCATTTTCATGTTGATACAAGTTGCATTTTATTTCCAGTTTCATTTGTACTTGAATACAGGTCTCTAAACCCCTCCACACTCAATAATTAAATTCAAACTCAATGGTCTAAGGAATTATTCTGATCAATGGAAGTTTGTACAAGAGTTTAATCTATTTTTGGCAAAAAGTGAACTATGCCATTTTGATAAAGGCAACTTTATGTCAACTTGCTTCCCCTTGAGCCTTGGACCTCTCTCTTTACAGCAAACAAGTTCCATAAACTTAGGAAAAAGTACCACAATCTTGTGCATGCTTGGAGATAGCCTGTACAGGCCTATCTTGTATCACTTCACACTTTTCTTTCAAAACAAGTCAACTTGCCAAAATCACATATCTCGAGTATCTGATATAACTAAAGTTTGTAAGGATTCCAAATAAGTTTTGCACATTGCCTTGAGCCAGAAACATGAGCCATCCATCCCTCAAACACTCTTGAACATCAAAACACATTCCTCTTGCAAAACAGGGCAACTTCTGCACTTTGAGTTCCAAAACAAAAACCACTCGTGCGTTTTGCCCCAAACCACTTCCAATACACTCCACACAACCTATCTGAACTATCCCAACCATTGGCCATTGACTGTAACTCCATTTGCAAGCTTCACCATTTCTGATTTCAGCTTGTGCAGGTTGACTTCTACAGGCTCATTCAAGCAAGCTCAAAGCAAACAAAGCATCGGGGAAGGTCAGAGGAAGTTCAGGCAAGCTCCCAAACATCTCAGGCCTCACTGAAAAGCTCTACATTGCCATACTCGTGTTCAACTGAAATAGGTATTTGTCAAATTCCTATCTCTCTATTTAGGAATCATTAGGCTTAGGTTTGTGAATAAAAAATGTAGTACTCATAGCCCTTAAGCTGTACATATGCATAGATTTCATTAAAGTTAAGTGTGCTAAGAGAATTTGATTGATGAACATTCTGAAAAAGTTAGGTTAGAAATTAGGGCCAGAGAAATTCTCTCCGATCTTTGAGATTTAGATTAAGTTCTTTACATGGTTGAAACCGTCTTGGAAAATGCTATAACTTTCGTGTTATGAGTTTTTGCTTTAGAGCACGTATGCAGGAGTTGGATATTTGTACACAGGCGCACGTTTTTTCTAATTCAAAGGTTGAAGATGAAGTGGACATGGGCTGGGCTGGCTTGTTTCTGTTTTTGACACCCCCCTCTTTGCTGTTCACCCCCCCTTGGCCCATTATTTTATATTTTCATTTCTTTTTATTTCTGACTTTATTTTATTTTATTTCCAAATATAAAAAATTACTAATAATATTTTCCTTAAAATTTTCAAATTTTTATTATTTATTTTATTTTATTTTGACACAATATTTAGTTTATTAGGTTTACTATATTTATTTTCTCAAATAAAAAAAATTGTAAATAACACATAAAAATATTTTATTTTTATTTTTATTTTTAGTATTTGTATACTTAAATAATATTTTTTCTAATATACTTTTATTTTTTGACATTTGTATATATTTTATTATTTTATTTTTATTGTACATAAAATAATATTATATATATATAAAAATAATATTTTTGTTTTTTTAATACATTAAATATTGTATTTTACATACATAAAAATAAACAAAAAAGCTTTTTTTACATATTTATAATATTTTGCATATTTATATTTAAATTGCTTATTTAATTATTGCTTATTTATTATTTGATGCAAAGAGTTCAATTTGGATGTAATAGTAAATCTTAGGGTTTTATTTTCTTGCAAATACTCCCCATTCAAAATTGTATCCCCCTCCCCATAGCAATGTTGTAATAGTCGTTGATTTATTTTACGCATTTATAGCTTTCAAATATGCCATGATAGAGATTAGGGTTTGTATGCAAATATCCAAAATCAAAACAAATAGTTAGACCTAACACAAGACATAAAAGCATGTAAATTGACAACACAATGCACACATGCCCCTCTAGGGTTTCATCCACTTGCTGCCTTTAAAATGGCCATGGTATGCATGTTAGGTATCTTGGCAAAACAAAAACAAAACAAAAAGATCATAGTCCCTCGATGATGCTATCTTGGTTTCCTATACAAAAATGATCTAGTCCCTCAAAAATTTTCTAAAAATACTTAGCACAATTGCTATCATGGTCAATACGATGACCCACGCCTGTCCCGTTTAACATCCAAATACAAGGTTGTTTACCAAATGCAATGGTAAAACAACACTGTCAAAAGGGTTAAAAATGTGTAGGAAAGACTCTTGAGTAGATATGGTAGACAACTCTTAGTTACTTGATCAAAACTTGCAAAAAAACATCCTTGCTATTTTCAAACACACCTCACAACACAATTTAAAAACATTTCCCAAAACAAACTTTCAAACATTGAAATATCTTTTCAAAAGACAAACACCTTTGTATATATTCAAACAAGAATCATTACAAAGGTTGCCACAATGATGGCCTCTTTTCAAAACCACACACAAAGCACCATTTCAAACAATTGAAAAGCAAAAGCAAGTGATCTAAACAAGCAACTAAGAGCCCATGGAAAACCATGGATGAAAAGGGTGCTTGCACCTTCCCTTTTCATAATCTACCCACTGAATCCAAGAAAACATCTCAAAGGTCTTTTCCTGTGCTTTTTGACCTTTCCTTTGGATAAAATAAAAAGTCGGTGGCGACTCTTGCTAAACCGAAACATTTGCGAACACAAATGCAAAACCTCAAGTCAGTTCTCCCACCGTATCACAGGGGGAAACTCCTCGATATCCCATTTAAAGCGGACAAGTTTAGTTTAGGCTTCACCTTCAAAGCTCAGAAGGAAGTGGGACGTGCTCGTGCAGGAAAGCCACCTCTTTGTATTGGAAGCCATGAAGTTAATGCTGTGGGTGATTCAGATGAAGAAGCTATATTTGAAGATTGAATTGGCATGCCAAGGACATTGTGCCCATCTCCTTCATTGAGGATTAATCTACTTGTTATTTCTTTTCTTTCAATTCAAGAACATTTTGTCTGTAATATTTAACAATGAATTTTAAGCCATGTGCCTGGCCCAGGGCATTTTGGTCCATTTGTCAAGGGTTTTATTTATGTTCATCTAATCATATGATCATTCAGTATATTAGACTCTTTTGCATTCAAATATTTGTGTTCATTGCCTTTATTTTCTTTCAAATACATTTTTCAAAATAGCCATGTATCTTACATGCACACACACACACACACACTCTTGCAGGTCCTCATCCACTCCGGATCCTATTGCCAATGACTCTACTATTGCCGACTATGACTTAGAATGTACCATCAACCAAGCCGAAGACGAAGGCGAGGAAGATTGTGAAATACCAGGAAAACTAGCCAGACTTCTTTTACAAGAGGAAAAATATATTCAGCTGCACGAAGATTTAGTTAAAGTCATCAATCTGGGTACTGAGACAGACAAGAAGGAAATCAAGATCGGCGCTAACTTGGAAAGCAGTGTCAAGAGTAGGTTGGTTCAGATGTTGCATGATTATGTGAAAGTATTTGCTTGGTCTTATAAAGATATGACTGGGTTGGATACCGACATCGTAGTTTACCGTCTGCCGACAAAAGAAGACTGTCCTCCTGTCAAACAAAAGGTTCATCGCATGAGGCCTATTATGTCTAAGAAGATCAAAGCTAAGGTGATGAAACAATTTGATACAGGATTCTTGGATGTGACATACTATCCCCAATGGGTTACCAATGTGGTGTCAGTGCCGAAGAAAGACGGAAAGGTTCGCATGTGCGTAGACTATAGGGATCTGAGTAGGGCAAGCCCCAAGGATGACTTCCCTCTACCACACATTGACGTCTTGGTCGATAATACTGCTCAGCATAAAGTCTTCTCTTTCATGGACGATTTCTCCGGCTATAATCAGATAAGGATGGCTCCTGAAGACATGGAGAAGACAACTTTCGTTATGCAATAGGGCACCTTTTGCTACAAGGTCATGTCATTCGGATTGAAGAATGCAGGGGCAACGTATCAAAGAGCTATGTCATCTTTGTTTCATGACATGATTCATCATGAAATAGAGGTATATGTGGATGATATGATTGCTAGATCACAAACTGAAGAGGAACATCTCGATCACCTGTACAAACTATTCGAGAGGCTGAAAAAGTACAAGTTGAGGTTGAACCCTAACAAATGTATATTTGGAGTACGATTTGGAAAGCTTCTAGGTTTTGTTGTCAGCAATAAAGGCATTGAAGTTGATCCTGCCAAGGTAAAGGCCATCCAAGAAATGCCAGTCCCCCACTCTGAAAAGGAAGTTAGAGGATTCTTGGGTCGTCTCAATTATATCGCTCGCTTCATATCTCACTTGACTACTACTTGTGAGCCAATCTTCAAACTCTTGAAGAAAGATCAGGTAGTCAGATGGAATGATGAATGCTAAGCTGCCTTCGAAAAAATCAAAGAATACTTGCAAGAACCTCCTATTCTCATGCCTTCAGTTGAAAGAAGACCCTTGATCATGTACTTGACAGTACTAGAGAATTCTATGGGGTGTGTTTTGGGCCAACATGATGATTCTGGCCGAAAAGAGCATGCTATTTACTACCTGAGCAAAAAGTTTACTGACTGTGAAACCAGATCTTTCACTGCTCGAGAAAAATTGTTGCGCTCTGGAATGGGCTTCTCACCAGCTAAGACAGTATATGTTGACTCATACCACTCTGTTGATTTCTAAGATGGACCCAATCAAGTACATCTTCGAGAAACATGCCCTTTCCAGACGGATAACAAGGTGGAAAATGATCTTGGCTAAGTACGACATTCAATACACAATGCAGAAAGCCATCAAAGGAAGCGTACTAGCAGATCATTTGGCCCATCAAGCTGTGGATGATTATCAGTCTATGAACTTTGACTTCCCTGATGAGAACATCATGTTGGTAACCGACTGTGTGAAACTTGGACCATATGACAGACCTGAACAAGGATCCTGAGGGACTATGGTCTTCAATGGGGCTTCCAACGCCTTGGATAACGGTATTGGTGTTGTAATCATCTCTCCTGAAGGTTTCCACACTCCTTTCACTGCCAGACTATGCTTCGATTACACGAACAATATGGTTGAGTATGAAGCGTGCATTTTGGGTCTGAAAGTTGCCATTGACTTGAGGATCAAGCATTTGAATGTGTTTGGGGATTCCGCTCTAGTGATCATCCAAGTAAAAGGAGATTGGGACACTAAACACCCTAATCTCATCCCTTACAAGGAACTTGTGTTATCCCTAATTCCATACTTCGAAGAGATCACCTTTGAGCACTTCCCTAGGGAAGAAAATCAGTTGGCTGATGCTTTGGCAACCATGTCTTCAATGTTCAAAGTCAGATGGGACAATGAAGCCCCTATGATTACAATTGAGAGATTCGACGAACCTGCGCACTGCTGTGAGCTTGAAACTGATGCGGAAAATCCATGGTTCCATGAGGTGAAGAGATACCTTAAGGCATAAGAGTATACCGAGGGAACATCCATCAATGACAGAAAGTTCTTACGAAGATTTTCAGCCAAATTCTTCCTAAGTAACGGGATATTGTACAAGCGCAACCATGACTCTACTCTACTCCGATGTGTGGATAAGAAGGAGGCAAAGGAAATCATGGAAGACATGCACGATGGTATATTTGGTACTCATTCAAGAGGATATACGATGGCCAAGAAGATCTTGAGAGCTGGTTACTATTGGTCAACAATGGAGACTGATTACCATCAACATTCAAGAACTTATCACAAATGCCAAATCTATGCTGACAAGGTCCATGTGCCTCCTATCCCTCTGAATGTTATGACCGCTCCGTGGCCATTTGCAATGTGGGGAATTGATATGATTGGAGAAATCAAGCTCACCGCTTCCAATGGGCATCGCTTCATTCTTGTCGCTATCGACTACTTCACCAAATTGGTCGAAGCCGCCTCGTTTGCCTCAGTCACCAAGAATGTGGTAGCCAGATTCATAAAACACAACCTCATTTGCCGCTATGGTATCTCCGAAAGGATCATCACCGATAATGGGACTAACCTCAACAATGCTATTATTACTGAACTTTGCACTCAGTTCAAGATCAAGCATCATAATTTTTCTCCATATAGACCAAAATGAATGGCGCATTCGAAGCAGCCAACAAAAACATCAACAAAATTGTGTAGAAAATGGTAGTAACCTATAAGGATTGGCATGATATGTTACTGTTTGCTCTACATGGTTACCGCACTTCAGCTAGAACATCAACTAGGGCAACTCCATTTTCTCTAGTCTATTGCATGGAAGCTGTTTTGCCAGTAGAAGTTCAGATTCCCTCGTTAAGGATTATGAATGAAGCAGGCTTAGGCAAAGACGAGTGGATTCAAACGAGATTGGATCAGCTGAACTTGATCGACGAAAAGAGTTTGGCTGCTGTTTGTCATGGTCAGACGTACCGAAAACGTATGATCAAGGCTTTCAACAAAAAGATCAAGCCTCAAGTATATCAAGTTGGTGACTTGGTGATAAAGCGCATCATTCTGCCACAAGGAGACCCCAGAGGTAAATGGACTCCCACCTACGAAGGGCCATTTGTTGTCAAGAGAGTATTCTCTGAAGGTGCCATGATGCTGACTATCATGGATGGCGAAGACTTCCAACATCCTATAAACACAGACATAGTTAAAAAATGTTATGCATAAAGGACCCGCTAGGTTGACACACCTAGGAAAAATAAGGGCATCCTGGCAAACCAAAAGGTTTGGGCAAAAATTAGGGATATATGCAAAAGATTGTACACCCGGCAAGTTGAAAACCCAAAAGGGCGACTTGGGCAAAAAAGGGTATCCTGGTGGGATGAAAACCCGAAAGGGCGGTCCAGGCAAAAGTTAAGGATTGAAAGCGTATGACTATGTCCCGTGGAATCATCACAATCAACTTTATCACCAAGGTCTGAGTTCAAACGGTCCAAGATCAATCTAATCAACTTCTGTCAACGACAAAGGGCATTCAAAGGTTTAACTTCTTTTCCCCAATAGAGTTTTCCTTTACCCCGATAAGTTACTGTGAAGCCTGGATCTGACCAGATATCAGTTTTTAACTTCATCTTTTTAAGCAAGTTATTGTGAAGCATGGATCCGACCAGATAACAATTACCCTCTGAAATTTGTTGTGAAACCTGGAATTCAACCAGATAACAACTAAATCCCCAAGCAGTTTATTGTGAAACCTGGACCCGGCCAGAAAACAACTAACTACGGTCCCCAGAGAGACACTATGAAGCCTGGACCCGACCAGATAATAGTATAACCTTTCCAAAACCATGAAGCCTGGACCCGACCAGATAGTAGTTACCACTTCAAGTTACAATGAAGCCTGGACCCGACCAGATATCATTTCAACTTCATCCTTTCTAGCAAGTTACTGCAAAGCCTGGATCCGACCAGATAACAGTTAAATTCCTTATCCCCAACAAGTTTGTTGTGAAGCCTGGATCCGACCAGATAACAATTCAATTTCAAGAAATTTTCTGCAAAGCCTGGAATCCGACCATATAACCGTTAATTTATTTCTTCCCCAGTAAGTTACCATGAAGCCTGGATCCGACTAGATAGCAGTTGACTTCCTCATCCTCAGCAATTTGTGAAGCCTGGATCCGACCAAATAACAACTGAAATTCAAGAGATATTCCCCAGCAGAAGCATCCTTTTAACAGAGTTTGAAGATATGTATACTCTTCGTCCCCAACAGAAATCTGAGAGTCAACTTCCCAAAACTCCTCAACAACTGTCAGGGATTTATTTTCCTGGACAAACATACATCTCACATTCATGCGTCATAGCATATACATACAAAATGAATTTAGCATAATACCACATCTTGTGAACATCATGCATACATCTGCATTTTTACTAATCCTTTCTCACAGGTAAAACATCAATTTTTTAGTATAAATCGCCCAAAGATTTGTGATAGTATTTCCTCCAGTGTTTACCATCATTCTTCCAAATGGAATCTATAAGACCATTCCCAATCCATCTTCGAGTGCAAATTTTCTGGGCACTTTAGTGTTCAATCATCTTCCACCTTCAAGTCATGAATGGCGGATCCGCCAATCTAACTCTTCAGGTTTAAGAAGATTGAACATGGGAAGCTGTTGTACCCCAAAATTTTCCCTCTCATTTATCAAGTAATCTCTCATAAGATCTCCTTTGGTTCAAGACTGCACTAGGGTTGATCAGCTCAAGACACCTCCTCAGGCACTGATGACTGAAAATTAGGGTTTGAGATTGCACAAGGACAAATGGACTTTTAATGCCCCATATGACTTTCATGGATCATTTTGGACCCTAAATATTGCTCATGTCAAGTTTCAAGTCTTGGATCACATTTTTGCTCAATCAATTGATCAGTTGACCTAAAAATTAGTTGTATTGGGGAAAAAGTCAATTGTGGTCAATTTGCAGTCAAACTTCATAATTTTAGATCCATATCAACATCATGAACCTATATATGCCATTTGATCAAGTTTGGATCCCAATTCCTCAATAAATTTGATCAGATCATCAAAAGGGCAAAATGGTCAAAATTAGGGTTTTGACTGAGAAAATGCAATTTCTGATTTTTGACCTAGAAAATGATTGGTTGATTCAAGGAATGATCTCAAGGGTTCAAATACAACATTTTGACCTAATGGAATGGCTCAAAACATTCCTCAAGTTCAATTGATTGACAGTTGAATTTTAGTAAACTGATCAAAAGTCAACTTTACACTGAAAAGTCCAACTTTGACTTTTTGGTCAAAATCAAGTGTCAAATATCACAATTCATAAAAACATGTCAAAATATGAAACTTGTTCATCAAGAAATCAAAAAGTCAAGATTTCATTTTGAAAATTTCATATTTTTTCACAACTTTGATCCAAATTTTCACCATGATACAAGATGATTCAAAAGAAACTTCCAACATGAAAGTTGTAGATCTAAATGAGATATAAAACATTGTAGAACACAACATATCCTAGAAATGTATATATTTCAAGTTATGATTTTGTAAATACATGTTCATGAAACTTGGAAACTTAGTGAAACTTTGCCCTAGTTTAGGCAGGATTTTAACCTAACTTCATGGCAATTTTTCACATAGTTCCAAGAGGAATTTTCAAAAATGTCCAACATAGAGGTTGTAGAGGATGTTACAAGATTTCCAAAATTTCCAAGAACTCATTGAGATCATGTTTGAGCAAGGATAATCGAAGGCAAGAAGTTAGGGTTTTCAAACTTGAATTACAAGCCATTTTGTGAAGAATACATGAACCAAATCCATGCTAGGTTGCATAATCTTTGCTTTTCAGGCCTCAAACTTGTTTGTCACTCCATAATTAAATGCTTACACATCTGTTAGAGCTTTGATCCAAGCATTTGAGCCATTATCCAAGTTGCATTTCCATTTATGGCACAAAGTTACTATTCCATTCTTGTAAAGAGGCTTTAATCCCAAAGTAAACTTGTCTTGAGCTTTGCATTTGTTCCTTCTGATCACACACAATATAAAAGCCATAAGAAACTTGGCTAGAGCCTCTAACTACTCATACCATGCTTGTACTATGCATTGAAACCATGTTTGTCAACCTTACTTCAAAAACAAGTCAAGAAGCCAAACCATGTGATCTTGTACTTCTGACCATCTCAAGTCTCCAAACCTTTTCCTATATATCAAAACACTATTATGCAACCTAGGACACGAGATTAGAAACCCTGAAACACTCCCAAACTCCCTCAAATCATAAATTGCCCAAAAACTCCATTGTTGCACAGTTTCTGACTTTGAACTTCAAACTTCCATTTCCCTCGTGCGTTCTTTGGCCTTTTAGTTTCTAAAGCTTCCTTACATCAAATACAAACCATCCCACACCCATTACATGACTGTAACATCATCTTCATCATCTTCCATAACCAAAAATAGAGCATTACAATTGGACTTCTCCAGACCATTTCAGCCACTCTCAACTCAAGCTAAGCATTGCATTAGCTTCCTAGAGACTCAAGGAAGCTAACCTGATCATTGCAGCACCTTGAATCAAGCTCAAACTTATTTCACAATTTCCAGTTTTTAGGTATTTTTCTTGAACTTCTATCTTCATGTTTAGACATTATTAGGCTTGCATTTGTGAAGATAAAATGTAGACATCATTTCCCTGAAACTATACATGTCCATAGGTTTTATTTATGTTGCTTGAGTAGGTAGAATTTTGAGTTTAAACCTCTGATAATATTTAGGTCAATATTTGGTACTGTTAGAAATTTATGCTCATCTTTGAGAATTAGCTTAAGTTATTTACATATTCAGAATCGTGAGGAAATTTCTAACAAGTTTGATGTTGGAAGTTTTGTGAATGGATGAGAAACGAATAAGTTACAGGTCCTTTGGCTGGAGGTTGAAGATGAAGTTCATTAAGAGCAAAACTTATGTTACATATTTATTGTTTTGTTTAAGTTAATGGATGTATCACCACCCCAGTGGTTAAAGCGTGCACCTGTCACCTTAGGGACCTAGGTTCGAGCCCCAGTGGTACCCTTTTGTGCATTTTTCACATTTTTTCACTTCTTTTTTGTTTCTGTTTGCAGCGCTGGGCCTCCAACATTGGGCCTGACTATTTTTTGTTTCTTCTAACACCCGTTTCATTTTTGCACCCCTGGCTCTTTTATTTTCTTCATTATTTCATTTTCTATTTTCTTTTCATTTCATATTTTATTTTATCATTTTCATTATTATTATTATTATTATTATTATTATTATTATTATTATTATTATATTTATTATTAAAAATATATAAAAATATTTTTATTTATTATTCACACTTATTTAGTTTATTTTTCTTCATAAAACAAAAGAACAAAAAAAATTTTCTTTTAACAAATTAATTTCTTTTAATAATTAATATTTATACTTAGGATTAATTATTATGTTATTTTATTTTATTTCTTTTAAAATTAATTTAGAACTTAGGTTTATCTTAATTAATCAATTTCCATATTTTTTCCCTTAATTTAAAACCTTTTCATAAAAAACCCTAAAAAATACTTTTTAATTTAATTTAGTTTAAGTTAATTTTATTTAATTTTTAACTAATCATATATCTTAATTAGGTTAAAATCCTTTCATAAAATCAAACAAAATCATTTCTTTATCCATTTGCATTTTTGCATTTTTTTATTTTCAATTTTGTACAAATATTCAATATGGTTGTAATAGATAATTAGGTTTAATTTTCTTGCAAAATACCCATTTTGTAAATTTGTATACCCCCTCCCCTAATGATGTAATAGCTTAGTATTTTACTTTCTGCAATTTATCGCTTTATATAAATGCTAGTAAATTAGGGTTTGTATGGAAAGATTAAAATCAACAAGTAGCAAACTCTAATCCAAGATAAACAAGCATGTAAATCAAGACACTTGCACACTTGCACCCTTAGGATAATTCCACTATGTTTCCTGACAAAAAATGGCCATGTTAAGCATGTGGGATATCTTAGCAAAAAGCAATAAAAAATACAAGATCATAGTCCCTCTATGACGCTATCAAAGTTGCCTTTCAAATTGATCTTAGTCCCTCAAAGAGAATTGTTAAGATATTTCACAACATTGCTATCATGGTTACACGATGACCCATGTCCGTCCCTTAACATCCAAAGATAGGGCTTCTTACTAAACCAATGGTAAGATAGCAATATCAAAGGAAATGAATAAATGAACAAAGACTTTTGAGTAGGTAGATTGTTCCTAGTTGCTTGCTCAATTTCAAATCAAAACACTCTTGCTTATTTTAAAAACAAACACCAACACTTTCAAAAACACTTTGAAAACATTTTCCAAACTTGAAACATTTTCAAAAGCTCAACACTTTATATACGTTCTTACAAACGAGAATTATTACAAAGTTTGCTTAAACGATGGCACCTTTTCAAAATACTTTCAAAAACCACACAAAGCACATTTTTCAAATAAAAGAAAGTGATCTAACAAGCAACTAAGAGCCCATAGATAACTATGAATGAAAAGGGTGCTAACACCTTCCCTTTTCATAATCTATCCCCCGAACTCAAGAAACAATCTCAAAGGTCTTTCCTGTTCTTTTCAGCCTTTCCTTTTGGATAAAAGAAAAGTAGGTGGCGACTCTTGCTAACCACAACATTTGCGATAAAATGCAAAACACCCAAGTCAGTTCTCCCACGTATCATAGTATCAAACAAGATTCGTGGATTGATGAAGATGAAACTGCTTACATTACAAACATTGATGGATTAAGTAAAGTTACTAGGACGGGATGGATCTTCTCTCTAGAAATTTCACCTTTGACAAATACTACTACACCTGTTTATATTACTGCTGTTAAACCTGTTGTCGATACCCGAGGAAAGGAAAAAGGGACTGAGCCTGCCCTGATGGAGGCACCCACAAAAGATATTACCATTGAGGACCCCTCTACCCAAGAGATGGAGGAAATTCTAAAAATCATTAGAAAAAGTGATTACAAGATAGTGGAACAGTTGGGGCAAACACCCTCAAAGATTTCTATGATGTCTTTGTTGCTATGTTCTGAGGCGTATGCCCAAGCACTGATAAAGTTCTTGAAAAATGCACATGTCCCACAAGAAACTACAGCCAACTGATTTAAAAACTGTGTAGCAAGCTTGACTGTCGGTAATGGTTTAGGGTTCTCTAACACAGATTTGACCCCAATGGGGAAGAATCATAATAAAGCTCTCCACGTCTCCATAGAATGCAAGGGCAATACCATGGCACATGTATTAGTGGATACTGGATCTTCTCTCAATGTATTACCTAAAGGAGCTTTGGATAAACTAAGCTGTGATGGACTAGTGTTGAAACCTAGCGACATTGTAGTACGGGCTTTGGATGGTTCTAAGAGGTTGGTTGTGATACGGTGGCAGAACCGACTGTTATACCGGTTTGCATTTTTTGTTTGCAAATGTTGCGGTAAGAAAGAGTCGCCACCGACTTTCCTTTTATCCAACAAAGCAAAGGGGGAAAAGAATAGAAAAAGACATTTTTCGAGAATTTCTGAGTAAGGGGGTAGATTATGGAAAGGGAAGGTGTTAGCACCCTTTCAATCCGTGGTTTTCCACGGGCTCTTAGGTACTTTCTCATTTTTGAAAATTGTTTTCGTGTTTGTGTGTTTTGAAATATTTCATTTGCTTTATGATAACTCTTGTATCAGTCCTCAAGAGTGTGATAAAGCGTTTTTGAAAAGCATTTTGAAAGTGTGTAAGTGTAAAAAAGGAATCAGGTTTGATCAAGTACTTAATATCTATCTACCTACTCGAAAAAGGCGTTCTTTTCCTCCTTTCCTTTAGATAGTGATATCCTATTATTAGTGAGTAGGTAGCCCTATCATTGGATGTTGAAGGACTATTGAAAGGAATGTTTATGGTCATTGAAGGCAACATGTAAGGATACCTTAGCAGCTCGAAGGGACTGTCATCATATAGGAAACATTGGGGGACAAGATCATTTCTTGTAGGCAACTCGAGGGACATTAAGGGACCATGATCTTTTATGATGACTTTTAAACTGAGGGTTATTGCTAAGATATCCCTACGTTCGAGGGACATGACCATTGTTTCCGAGGATACCAAAGTAGGGAATACCCTAGGGGTGTAAGTGTGAGAAATGTGTTCAATTCAGTTATATTTATCTTGAAATTAGTGACCTAATGATTAATTGATTAATTCTTGTCATGCACACCTCATTTACTAACAGTTTATATACAAGTATATAAGAAATATAAAGGCGAGAAAATAAAGTTCCTACAGCTATTACAAGGCTTTGGTGTAGTTACATAAATAATGACTGAAAAGTAAAGTGGGGAAATTAAAAACCCTAATTAAGTTATTACAAACCAGGAACAATTACATAATAAAATAATAAAATAATGGTCGCATGAAAAAAAACACGCAAAAACTGAGACGAGAATAAATTCTAAACCCTAAAAATCTAATCGCTTATTAAAATTATTTTGATGTTTTTTTATGAAAAAAAAGATTTGAACTTTAACCTAATCTCTAATTTATTTTAAATTAAGGAAAAACAAATTAAAGTTAATTAAATTAATTTGCAAAAAGATCATTCTTCTTAAAAAACTCTAAATCCTATTTATTTTTTTATGATTTTCTGATTTTTTTAGATTTAAAAAAAAAAGAATAAACAAAAATATAAACTAAATAAAAAAGAATAAAGAAATTAAGAAAATGGATCTGGGGGGTGAGAAAGTAAACTGGGGGGTATGCTGTTGAATTCCAAAGCCTAGATCTTGTGCAAGCCCAAAGCCTGCGTTGGATCTGGTGTTATTGTGTTAGGGAAGTCTATGGTATGCCTGTGTGCTAGAGGCGCTGGATCTAGGTCACTTGGATCTAATGGTGAAGATTTGATGTTACATGGTGGACAAGCTAGAACCTAAAGCACAGAATCTACAAATAACTTGTTGGAAAAAAAACAAAATTTCAGACCTGGGTATCGAACCCAGGTCTCTCCCTTCGCATCCTTATGCTTTTGCCTTCTGCACTGCTAGATCATTCATGTATATAAACAAACAAAAAATTATATAATGTAAAATGAGGACAACTGTTGAGTTGTCAAACACGAGCCAACAAGCGGGGTCCCTGCATTTCAAATAGTCCAATTAGGCACGGAGAGAGGGAGAGTCATTTGAATCCAGCCAATGGGATGTTGTCCTCCTGCCACACCAGCTGGTTGACTCAAGACTGGCCAGTCCAACCACCGGAGCCAGTGGTTTCCACCGTCTTCTCCGGTGGAGTCACCTGGAAAAGTGGCAAAAAAAACAAAGTATGCAAATTGACTTAAAAAGAGCCGTTGATCACGAATACGGCCTAAAAATGGCTAATTCCTCCTACATCATATGGTTCGAATCTAAAACCCTAACAGAGATCATCCATGGCACAATATGATTCCAGGCCCTATGGTCTAATGTAATACGTTAAAAAGCCAGCAAACATCATTAGCAACATGAATATAAACTTAAACAAAATTTATATGGCCTAATGTGAAAGTTTTTGATCCAAGAATTTACCAAAAAAGTTGAGATTTAGTTGGGAAATCTCAGGCATGTGTAAGGACTGACTTGTCTTCCTGGGAACCTCACGATGAAGATGGAGTGCCTGGGACTGACTGATGGAGTGCCTGGGACTGACTAGAGGAGGCTAGATCATGCATTTTTCCAAAAATTAGTCAACTTTAGCAATGCATATCTATCTTATTTTTAACCCTAAGAGTGTGTTCTTGGACTTTTAGATAACTTAAGATGTCCTCTAAACAACCTTTTTGGTTTCATCTCAATTGGATCTTCCATGTTCATGTAAGGAGCTTTGACCCAAAAGGTGTTTTTGTTGACTTTTTGAAAGGACCTATAATGTATGAGCTTGTATCTTTTTATTGGGACATTTATTGAACTTGAGGGATGAAGAGAAGTTGTAGGGAAATGGATTATCTTCAAAATGAGCCTTGGTGGAAAAATTTCTTATAAAGTATGAGAAAGTTATGCCTTGTCAAAGTTTGGTTGACTTTTCCTATAGAAACCCTAATTTGCCATTTTTGACTTTTGATGAGTTAGGAGCTTTTCTTGAGGAATCTTGATCATCATTTGATCAAATGATGGATATTACTTCAAAATGTTGATGTTGACCAAAAATCTTGAAGTTTGACTGTATTTGGGCAACAATTAACTTTTGACCTAGTATAGTTGATTTCTAGGCATTTAAGTAGTTGGCTGAACAAACTTGTTGTTCAAGGTATGAAATTTGGCATGGATGATCTTTAGGAAATATTAGGAGAATGGAGAACATTTTGGGTCCTTGGGACACCCACATCTTGCTTAAAATTGAAACCCTAGTTTGAGGTTCATTGCTTTAGGAGGGAGAGTTTGCTTGGTCACTTCTTAGTCATCCTTGAGCAATTGAGGACCTCTAGATGCATGTCTTGAGTGAAATGAGAGGGCATATTTTGGGGTACAACAGCTTCCCCTGTTCAATCTTCTTAAACCTGAAGATGTAAATTGGTTGGTCTTCCTTTCGTGATCTGAAGGTGAAAGATGATTGAACACTAGAGTGCCCAGAAATTTGCACTCGTCTGAAATGATACTTGACCGTGTAGATAATATCGGGAATGGGCTTATAGATTCCATTTGGAGAAGATGACATAATATCGTTGGAGATGGGCTTAAATATGCCATCCAGAGAATATGACGGGGAGTCTCCAGAGATGGGCTTAAAGATGCCATCTAGAACAATGTTGATTTCATGAGATATTCCTTTGTGGAAATCCCTATTCCTGTTGTTGAGGAGGACTCCTTTGAGGAATGTTGGTCTTTGTTCGAGAAATAGAGTTTATGAGCTTCAGTTGTCCGTTACTCTACTGGGGATTCATCTCTTGATTGAAGAGACGGAAGTGAATTTCTATCTGGTCAGGGTCCAAGCTTCACAGTGACTTGTTGAGGATAATAAGGTTGACTGCTATCTAGTCGTATTCCAGGCTTCACAGTGATTTACTGGGGAAACGAGAAATTAACTGCTATCTGGTCGTACTCCAGGCTTCATAGTAACTCCAACTATTATCTGGTCGAAATCCAGGCTCCAGTGACTTAAATTGTTATCTGGTCGAGTCCAGGCTTCAGTGAGTTGAATTTGAGGTATACTATTATCTGTTCGAGTCCATGCTTCATAGTAATTTACAGAGTAAATTGCTATCTGGTCGGATTCCAGGCTTCACAGCACCTTATACTGTTATCTGGTCGGATTCCAGGCTTCGTGGTGTCTTCAATTGTTGATTGACTATTATCCGGTAAGATTCCGGGCTTTATAGTAATTGACAGAGTAAACTGCTATCTGGTTGGATTCCAGGCTTTGCAGTTTCTTCAACTGGAATAGAAATCAGAGAGATCTTAGTATCGATCTAACTGAACCAGAGAAGGTCTTGGATTATCTTCAACTGGAATAGAAATCAGAGAGATCTTTGTATTGATCTAACTGAACCAGAGAAGGTCTTGGATTAACTTTGAATGGAATAGAAATCAGAAGAATCTTAGTATCGATCTAACTGAACCAGCGAAGGTATTTTAAGAACGTCTTTCTGAGGAAAATGCTAAAATAGCCCTTTGTTAGACGTACATTTTGAGAAGACTACCAGGTCACGTAAGTAGTCGACGATGTTTGTTAATTTGATCTTTCTTGAAAAATGGTAAAGAGTTAGTCGCATGCAATGTCATGATGTATGAAATGCATTATGATGATGTTCTCAAAATAAATGAGATTATGCTATATGTGATGTGTATGCGCATGCCATGATGTATGAATATGGGATGCTATTGCGATATTTCTTAGTCTGGGAAGTAAATCCCGGACTGCTTTCGAAGAGTATTGGGAAACTGAATCCTTCATTTTCGCTGGGGATGACGAATGGAGATGATTTGCTGGGGATTTCCCCTTCCCGTTTGAGGATATTCTGTCGGGGATTGACTCTGTGGAGAGAGATAATGCTTTGTTGAAAGGTTTTGCCGATGTAGAGAAATAAACTCTGCTGGGGGAATAAACTTCCGCAGTTAGAGAAATAAACTCTATCGGGGAGGAGGTTTTATAAACTGTTTGAAATTTTAAAACCCGGCTGGGGAATATAATTTCATCTCTCTGAAGGCACTTTGTTGGAGGAGATAATTCCTGCTTGAGGAAGGAGAGATCAAAACCTTGGCTATTTCTACTTTGTGGGGAACATAGACGTCACGGGGTCGTATGTAATGGTGACTTCGTCTTAAAATGTCTCTGCCCTTGTACCGTGCTGGAAAGAGTAATTGTCGGGACTATAAATGGCTTTTTTAGACTTTGCCCCGTTTCTTAAAGTCATTAGCAACTATCTTTCTGTTTTTTATGCAAGTATTTGTGAAGAGTGATCATATTTAAATGCATATGTCAAAAATAATCATTGGACTTTTTTTCAAAACAAAACAGAAAAATAAAAACAAGTAGTTTTGTACTTTCAAAGAAATGATTTGTATTGATTTTTGAAGTTCTCTTATAACAGGCATTTTTGTACAAAGAGACTGACGTTCTAGTAGGAGAACGCCGCCGTAAAAAAAATGAAAACTACACAAAATAGTGTACAAAGAGAAAATAGCTACGTGTAATAATCCCATTGAGTTTAAATTCTGCTATTGCCCCCATGTCTTCGAGCGTCTCATCACTTTGCTACTCGTCCGAAGCTGACTAGATTGATCGGTACCGTTCGAGATTGATATTTGATACCGAAGTCTGGTTGCAAGGTGATCCGATGGGACATAGTTGTACGCTTTAAATCCCTAACTTTTTTCCTGGACCGCCCTTTCGGGTTTTCAGTCCACCGAGATACCCTTTTTTGCCCAAGCCGCCTTTTCAGGTTTTCGACTTGCCGGGTGTACATATTTTTTTGTATTTATCCCTAATTTTTGCTCGAACCCTTTTGGTTCGCCGGGATTCCCTTATTTTTTTCCTAGGCCAGTCAACCTAGCGGGTCTTTATTTACGCGTAGTATCTTTTCACTATGTCTGCATTCATAGGGTGAGGAAGGTCGTCACCATCTATAGTGGTTAGAATCATGGCTCCACCAATAAATATGCTTTTGATCATAAATGGTCCTTCGTACGTGGGGGTCCATTTTCCCCTGGGATCACCTCGTGGTAGTATGATGCGCTTGATTACCAAATCACCCACTTGATATGCCTGACGTCTGACCTTTTTGATGAAAGCCTTGATCATCCGTTTTTGATACATTTGACCATGATAGACAACAGTAAGCCTTTTCTCATCAATCAGATTCAGTTGATCAAGTCGAGTTTGGATCCAATCATCTTTGTTCAAACTCTCGTCCTTCATGATCCTCAAAGAAGGGATATGGACCTTAATAGGTAGGACAACCTCCATACCATATACCAGAGAATAAGGTGTTGCCCCTGTTGACGTACATGCTGAGGTGCGGTAACCATGAAGAGAAAATGGTAACATCTCATACCAGTCTTTGTATGTCACCGTCATCTTCTGTATGATTTTCTTAATATTCTTGTTTGCAGCCTCCATATTGCCATTCATCTTCGGCTGGTAAGGGGAAGAATTATGATGCTGAATCTTGAATTGTTTACAGAGTTAGGTGATTATTGTATTGTTGAGATTTGTACCATTGTCTGTGATGATTCTCTCTGGTACACCATACTGACAAATTAGGTTATGCTTGATAAACCGCACCACAACGTTCTTGGTAACAGTAGCAAAAGAGGCAGCCTCAACCCACTTCGTGAAGTAATCAATGGTCACTAGGATGAAGCGTTGCCTATTGGTAGCGGTAGGTCTAATCTCTCTGGTCATGTCAATGCCCCACATTGCAAAGGGCCAGGGAGCCGTCAAGACATTCAATGGAACCAGAGGTACATGTACTTTATTAGCATAGATCTGGAATTTGTGACAAGTTCAGAAATGCTGATAACAGTCTGCTTCCATAGTGGACCAATAATATCCTGCCCGTATGATATTTTTAGCCATGGTGTATCCACTAGAGTGGGTGCCAAAGGTACCTTAGTGTAAATCTGCCATAATCCTCTCTGCTTTGCTTTTGTCTATGCACCGAAGTAAAGTAGAGTCATGGTTGCACTTGTAGAGGATTCCATTACCGAGGAAGAACTTTTACGGAGAACCTTCTCAGAAACTTCTTATCATTGGCAAACTCCCCCTCAGGATATTCTTGAGCCTCAAGATGCCTTTTCACTTCATGAAACCAAGGTTTGTCTACTACTTTTTTAGTGTCAATCTCATAGCAGTATGCTGGTTCATCCAACCTCTCAATAGTGATCCTAGGAGCCTCGTTATCCTATCTGACCTTGAACATAGATGACATAGTAGCTAGCGCGTCCGCTAACTGATTCTCTTCTCGTGGAAAATGTTCAAATGTGACCTCTTCAAAGTGTGGAAGCAATGTTGGCACATGTTCTTTGTAAGGGATGAGATTCGGGTGCTTCCTATCCCACTCTCCTTTGATTTGACTTATTACCAAGGCCGAATCCCTGAAAATTCTCAAGAACTTGATCCTTAGGTCAATAGCAGCTTTGAGACCCATGATGCATGCTTCATACTTCGCCATATTGTTGGTACAATTGAAACATAATCTGGAGGTGGAAGGAGTATGGCAACCCTTAGGAGATATGATTACAGCACCGATGCCATTGCCGAGTGCGTTGGAGGCCCCCATCAAAAACCATAGTCCATCGGGATCCTTCCCCAGGTCCTTCATCCAGTCCAGGTTCTTCGCAGTCAGTCACTAACATAATATTCTCATACGGGAACTCAAAGTTCATGGATTGGTAGTCATTCATAACCTGATGAGCCAAATGATCAGCTAGTACACTTCCATTGATTGCCTTATGGGTCGTGTATTAGATGTCGTATTCGGTCAGGATCATTTTCCATCTTGCTATTCTCCCGGAGAGATCGGGCTTCTCAAAGATGTACTTGATCTGATCCATCTTAGATATCAACAAAGTAGTGTGGGTCAACATATATTGTCTCAGTCGTCGAGCAGCCCATGCCAAAGTGCAGCAAGTTTTCTCGAGCAGTGAGTATCTTATTTCACAGTCGGTAAACTTTTTTCTAAGGTAGTATATTGCATGCTCTTTTCGATCGGACTCGTCATGCTGCCCCATCACACACCCCATCGAATTATCTAACACTGCCAAGCACATTATCAAAGGTCTTCCTTCAAATTGAGGCATCAGAATTGGAGGCCCTTGAAGGTATTCCTTGATTCTCTCGAAGGTGGTCTGGAATTTGTCATTCCATTTTACCACTTAATCTTTCTTCAGGAGTTTGAAGATGGGCTCACAAGTAGCAGTTAAATGGGAAATGAACCTGGAAATGTAATTTAGGCGTCCCAAGAAGCCTCTAACTTCCTTCTCAGTGCGAGGAGTTGACATCTCTTGTATAGCCTTCACCTTTGCAGGGTCTACCTGAATGCCCTTGTCACTAACAATGAAACCCAGAAGTTTACCAGACCTTACCCCGAAGGTGCACTTGTTCGGATTTAACCTCAGCTTGTACATCTTCAACCTATCAAACAACTTTTGTAGATGATCAAGGTTCTCTTTTTTAGTTTGAGACTTGGCTATCATGTCATCAACATAGACCTATATCTCATGGTGAATCGTGTCATGAAACAAAGCTACCATGGCTCGCTGATAGGTTACCCCGACGTTCTTCAACCCAAACGACATCACTTTGTAATAGAAATTTCCCCATTATGTGATGAAGGTTGTCTTCTCTATGTATTTGGGTGCCATCTTGATATGATTGTAACCAGAGAAACCGTCCATGAAGGAAAAGATCTTGTGCTGCACGATGTTGTCAACCAGAACGTCGATGTGGGGAAGCGAAAAGTCATCCTTGGGGCTTGCCCTGTTCAAATCTCTGTAGTCCACACACATCCATACCTTACCGTCCTTTTTAGGAACCGGGACTATGTTAGCAACCCATTGGGGATAAGAGGTGACAGCTAAGAACCCATTGTTGAACTGTTTCATAACCTCTGCTTTGATCTTCTCTAACATTTCACGGCGCATACGATGCACCTTCTTCTTTACTGGAGGGCAATCTTCTCTAGTTGGAAGATGATGAACCACAATATCTGTGTCCAGTCTTGGCATGTCTTCATATGACCAGGAAAAGATCTTGACATAATCATGCAACATTTGTATCAACCACTTCTTTACACTATGATCCAGATTTACACCTATCTTGCCTTCTTTTCTGTCCTCTTTTGTGCCCAAGTTTATTGTCTCAACTGGATCTTCATGAGGCTGTATAGCCCTTTATTTATGTTGTAACAGCCTAGCAAGTTCTCTGGGTACCTCACAATCTTCCTCACCTTCGTCCTCGGCTTGGTTGTTCGGATTTTCAAAGTCATAACCGGCAATAACAGAACTGTTATCAATGGGATCCAGAGTGGATATGGATCTGCAGTTTGATACGTGAGTGTGTGTAAGAGCATAGTTGTATAGACAAAGTAAAAAGCAGAAAAGAAAAACAAAGAGCGCAAAATTTGTATGCAAAAACGTCCAATGCATTATTAATGCCATATGAAATTGAAACATGATAACCCTCACAAATAAACCATTTTGCCCCAGGTAAGACACATGGCCGTAGAGTTTATATTGTTTATTACATATCCAAAAACAAGAAAGACAATTACTTCTGAATAAAAGTAATTGGTACAAAATCTTTTGTCGTCCAGTTAATGGGTCCATCGTTGGTAGTAGGGAAGATCCAGCTATCCATGTCATAGTTATTGTCAGCATCTTCCATGGTGGAGACAACATCAATAACATTGATTCCTGAGCCATGCTTAGGCATGGGTGCATTTATGATGTTGGGAGTTTCTGGAGCATCAAATTCAGCCTCCTTTGCCTTGATCAGATCCCGCACCATGTTCTTCAAAGCCTAGCAGTCATTCGTGTCATGCCCCGGAGTCTCAGAATGGTAGGCGCATCGAGCATTTGAATTGTAGCAGGGAGAGGCAGTATTAGGATTCTTCAGGGCTTCCCTCAAAGTTACCAGATTGGACTTCAATAATTGTGGAAAAACTTGAGACAGAGTCATATTTATCTAGGTAAACTGTCTTTCATGCCTTTCCGCTATGGGCTGATTGTTCCTTTGTTGAGTAGGTGCAGGTTTAGAGATCATAACAGCCCCTACCGTTGGACAACGCTCAATTCTGCCCTGATTCCCTTGGCTATAAGTGGAAATTACTTCCTTCTTCCCAGTAAATGGTTTCCTTACTGTGCTGGAGGATGCATCCTTTTGGATCTTACCACTTCTAATCCCAACTTCCACTCTTTCTCCCGTTAAGATCAGCTCCGTAAAACCAGCTGAAGAGCTTCCAATCAGATGATTGAAAAACAGACCATATAGGGTTCCCAAAAACATATCCACTAGCTCCCTATCAGACATGGGAGGTTGGACTCTTCCTGCTAAGTCCCACCACTTCTGAGCATAGTCTTTAAAACCCTCGCTCAAACCTATAGACATACTTTGGAGTTGTGTATGGGTGGGAGCAAGGTCTGCATTATACTAATACTGCTTATAGAAAGCAGAAGCCAGGTCTTCCCAATCACGAATTTGGTTCCTTTCAGCTGGTAGACCATTCTAGTTGAGTTCCGGATATACTATCTTGAAAGAAGTGGACCCATAAGTCCTTGTCAGCAGTGTGAGGCTGAATCTTCGTCACATAAGATCAGAGGTGCATCTTGGGACATGAAACCCCATCATATTTGGCGAACACCGTCACCTTGAACTTCTGCAGGATGACAACCCTAGAAACCAAACCCAGCTCTTCAAAATCCAGCCCAGGCACTTTCTGGATTTCCATTGCACTTAGACGCTCTTCTAGCTGTTTGTATTTTTCGTCGGCCAGAGGATACTTCTCGTTATTATAGTCTGTCTCATTATCATATTCCCTTGGACTGGGGCTTTCCTCTCTTGTCTCCCCTTCTTGATTGTATCCTTCTTTTGACGACGATGTTAGCTCAACCACTTTCCTTAATGGCCCTTTGAACCTCCTTCCCAAATTCACCACACCAGTAGTCTTCCTTGGTTTCTTAGTCTTCTCTTTAACAATCAGGGATTTTAGTTCTTCTTGCCCCTTGGCCAGAGCCATGATCATCTGTTGAAACTGAGCATTCTGAGTCTATAGATCCTTAATTGTTTGTTCGAGAGACATTGCTGAAATAAACAACGAAGATGAGAAACCTGCTATGAAACATGTTTATGCAATGATATGTATGATATATGCATGCAATGTTTTCAAGGATTTCTAAGACTTAAATTTTCTTAAACAGAAAGGGAACAAACGTTAATTGCATTAAGAAGTTTTATCGTCCACCATGGTGCCTCTCGGGCTTACAAGGGAAATAACAAAGCAAAAATAAAAATCTCCAAGCAAAGAAAGACTCAAGCTTCCCACAGGTGCATCCTCTTGGGTGCAATGTAAGCATTTATACTCTTTTCCTCGTGAAGTAACTTGGTAAGTTCTAAAACCTTCTGCTCACTGGCGTAGAATTGGGTTTCGAAGGTATCCCGTTCTTCTTTGAGTTGGATCCAGGATTTCCATAGCTCCTCAAAATCAGTTGGCATGTCAGGATGAAGAACAATGTAAGGAGTGTCTCCCTCATCAATTGGCTCCATAATCACAGGTAAGATGGCGGGTTAAGGCATCATAAGACATTGAGCATCAACTCGCACCCATTTGAGGTAAGGCTCAAGAGGGATGGAATTATTATGCCCCAGTGTCTTGCTATCAACTCTGTTTATCATTCCCCAAGCTCGAATGAACCTCTTACGATAACCCTGAACATCATTCTCATAGTCAAAGGTGATTCTTTGGACGAGTGCATCATGAGGACCACCTCTTCTAGCATAGCCAAACTGTCGCAACATCAAAAAGGGGTTATAAGTGATTCCTCCCCTAATGTCTAAAAGAGGGACATTATGGAACTCCCCACAACGATCAATGATGGTAACATTCTCCAAAGATCAAGGACACCAATGAATATCCGAATGTGTAAGGGACATCAATCTATGAGACCATCTCATACCCTGCTCATTCTTCAAAACAGATCGAGGTAGGTGCGAAATAAACCACCTAGCCAATAGAGAAGTGCAACACAGAAGGGTCCCTCTTCTCTTTCGAGTGCGAGTATTCAAAGAGTGTAGAATATCCCCAAGTAAAGTGGGCACCAGATTATGAGACAGAAAAACCTTAACTGCATCCACATATATGAGTTGGTCCGTGTTAAGGAATAGTACCATCCCATAGATGAGAAGGGCCAACACTTTTTCAAAACCCTGTAAATCCAAGGTATCCCAAAAATAATGAGCTTTCTCAAATAGAAACTTAGCTAGAAATCCTTGGACACCTCTTCTGGTTTCCCAATTTGCCACTACATCAGACCGTTGTAAAGACAGAGCTTGAGCAACCTCTTCAGGCTTTGGGTCTCTTTCCATACCATTGAATGGTAACTGATTAAGGATAGGTACCCCCAATAACTGAGAAAATTCCTCCATAGTAGGCACTAACTGGTAATCAGGAAAAGTGAAGCAAAGGTGTAACGGGTCAAAGAACTAGAAGAGAACCTTTAACATTTCATCATCAGGGTTTGAAGTGACCAAGTTGATAAGTCGACCGTGTTTTTCAGTGAAGGGAGAGCTTTCAATAATCCTTGATGCTAGTTCCTTGAGTTGAGGAGGTACTTTCACAAGGTTTACTTGGATAGTGTTCCTATGAGCGGATGTCATGTCCTATAAAACAAGACAAAGATAAGCCCTAGAAAATCCTTGAAATGGTTAGTATGATATGCCATGTTATGATGTCATGATTATGTTAAGAAATCATAGATTTAGCAAGCACAAGCAAATCACACAAAAACCTTAGGTTTAAGGCTTGCATGGGTTTTAAGGTAATACCCTCTTGATGTTTTGATTGGTTTAACCTGTCCAATAAATAGTAACCGGGTTCTAAGGGATCTCAATATCACTGATTTTTCCCACAAGTTTTATTCCGATAGACAACTGACTTGCCACCAAACAAAACATGGGAGTCAAATCTCAATGAGTGTAGCATCGAGTATCAGTCGACTTAGGGAATACACCAAAGACGGCTATCTCACTACGTCCTAATAGCCAAGTTGTTCAATTCAGGTTCTAAGGTCAGTTGACACTTCATGACACCATGCAGCGGCCCCGTATTCTCCTTGATTAACTCAAGAGCTACCGATACCAACCAAAGTGTCGCATCAACATAGCCATCGCTTCAACTGTGTCGGTATACCCCGCACAGTTTCCATGATCTATTGCTACTTACCTAAAAGGTTTCCCCAGATCCGGGTGTAGGATCTATAGTAACCCAAATAATACCCTTTAAAGTAACGCAATCAAACAGATAAAGAAAACAGATTATAAATGAACTAGACCCTAAGGTAGACCCCACTTTTATTAATACTCCCCAGTAGAGTCTCCAGTTCTGTGATACGGTGGCAGAACCAACAGTTATACTGGTTTGCGTTTTTTGTTCACAAATGTTGCGGTACGCAAGAGTCGCCACAAACTTTTCTTTTATCCAACAAAGGAAAGGGTGAAAAGAATAAAAAAAAGACCTTTTTCGAGATTTTCTGAGTAAGGGGGGTAGATTATGGAAAGGGATGGTGTTAACAAACTTTCCATCTGTGGTTTTCCATGGGCTCTTAGGTACTTGCTCATTTTTGAAAACTGTTTTCGTGTTTGTGTGTTTTGAAAGATTTTGTTTGCTTTATGATAACTCTTGTATCAGTCCTCAAGAGTGTGATAAAGCGTTTTTGAAAAGCATTATGAAAGTGTGTAAGTGTAAAAAAGGAATCAGGTTTGAGCAAGTACTTAATAGCTATCTATCTACTCGAAAAAGGCGTTCTTTTCCTCCTTTCCTTTAGATAGTGCTATCCTACTATTAGTGAGTAGGTAGCCCTATCGTTGGATATTGAGGGACTATCGAAAGGGGCGTTTATGGTCATTGAAGGCATCATGTAAGGATACCTTAGAAGCTCGAAGGGACTGTCATTATATAGGTAACATCGAGGGGCAAGATCATTTCTCGTAGGTAACTCGAGGGACATTAAGGGACCATGATCTTTTATGATGACTTTTAAACTGAGGGTCATTGCTAAGATATCCCTACGTTCGAGGGACATGACCATTATTTCCGAGGCAAACAAAGTGGGGAATACCCTAGGGGTACAAGTGTGAGAAATGTGTTCAATTCAGTTATATTTATCTTGAAATTATTGACCTAATGATTAATTGATTAATTCTTGTCATGCACGCCTAATTTACTAACAGTTTATATACAAGCATATAAGATATATAAATGCGAGAAAATAAAGTTCCTACAGCTATTACAAGGCTTTGGTGTAGTTACATAAATAATGACTGAAAAGTAAACTGCGAAAATTAAAAACCCTAATTAAGCTATTACAAACCAGGCACATTTACATAATAAAGTAATAAAATAATGATCGCATGAAAAATAACGCGCAAAAACTGAGACGAGAATAAATTCTAAATCCTAAAAATCTAATCGCCTATAAAAAATATTTTGATGTTTTTTTATGAAAAAAAAGATCTGAGCTTTAACCTAATCTCTAATTTATTTTAAATTAAGGGAAAAAATTAAAGTTAATTAAATTAATTTGCAAAAAATTAATTCTACTTAAAAATCTCTAAATCCTATTTCTTTTTTATGATTTTCTGATTTTTATGATTTAAAAAAAATGAATAAACAAAAATATAAACTAAATAAAAAAGAATTAAGAAATTAAGAAAATGGGCCTGGGGGGTGAGAAAGCAAACTGGGGGGTATGTTGTTGAATTCCAAAGCCCATATCTTGTGCAAGCCCAAAGCCTACGCTGGATCTGGTGTTGTTGTGTTAGGGAAGTCTATGGTATGCATGCGTGCTAGAGGCGTTGGATCCAGGTCACTTGGATCTGATGGTGAAGATTTGATGCTACATGGTGGACACGCTAGGACCCAAAGCACAGGATCTGCAAATAACTTGTTGAAAAAAAAAACAAAATTCCAGACCTGGATATCGAACCCAGGTCTCTCCCTTTTCACCCTTATGCTTTTTCCATATGCGTTGCTGGATCATTCATGTATATAAACAAAACAAAATTATATAATGTAAAACAAGGACAACTATTGAGTTATCAAACACGCGCCAACAAGTGGGGTCCCGACATTTCAAATAGTCCAATTAGGCGCGGAGAGAGGGAGAGTCATTTGAATCCAGCCAAATGTTGTCCTCCTGCCACGCCAGCTGGTTGACTCAAGACCGGTCAGTCTAACCAATGGATCCGGTGATTTCCACCGTCTTCTTCGGTGGAGTCACCTGGAAAAGTGGCCAAAAAAAAACAAAGTATGCAAATTGACTTAAAAATATCTGATGATCATGAATACAGCCTCAAAATGGCTAATTCCTCCTACATCATAGGGTTCGAATCTAAAACTCTAACGACGGTCATCCATGGCACAATATGATTCCAGACCCTATGCTCTCATGTAATACGTCAAAAAGCCAGCAAATATCATTAGCAACGTGAATATAAACTTAAACAAAATTTATATGGCCTAATGTGAAATTTTGAGATCCGAGAATTTACCAAAAAAGTTGAGATTCGGTTGGGCAATCTCAGGGTGTTTCAGGCGTGTATGAGGACTGACTTGTCTTCCTGGGAACCTCAGGATGAAGATGGAGTGTCTGGGACTGACTGAGGGAGGCTAGATCGTGTGAATCAGGGTTACACTTCTTTGAAGATTTTTGAAACTTTTCTAGGGCTTTCTGTAGCAGCTTTTTCGTGTCATATTAGGTCCGAGTTGTAGTGTATATGTAGTAAATCATTCCAGGTTTACAATTGTAGAAAAAATCCAATGCTTTAATGAGAAATATCTTCTTTCCAATTATTTGAGTTTTGGCTTGTTTTGGAACAAATCCAATCTTTCTTCCCTCCACGATTTTCCTTTGATTTGCCAGCATATTTTACCCCTCATTTGATGAGAAAAAGATTCTCAAATCATATCATTCATTATTTCTTTTATTTATTTATTTCCATTTGAATTTTAATGAATAAAAAAATCAAAATATATAATAAAAATGATGAGATAATGTATGAGTGATCTTAGAGGTCGTGGGCCATGTTAAGAACAAGTTTCAAGCATGAAAACATGGACCCATTTGGAAAATTTTCAATTTTGGTCAATATTGGCTTCATGCACTTTTCTAAAAATTGGTCAACTTTAGAAATGCATATCTCTCTCTCTCTCTCTCTCTCTCTCTCTCTCTCTCTCTCTCTCTCTCTCTCTCTCTCTCTCTCTCTCTCTCTCTCTCTCTCTCTCATTTTTAACCCTAATAGGGTGTTCTTGGACTTTTTAGAGAGCTTAGGATGTCCTATAAACAAAAATTTTGGTTTCATCTCAATCGGATCTTCCATGTTCATGTAAGGAGCTTTGACCCAAATGGTGTTTTTGTTGACTTTCTGAAAGGACCTATAATGTATGAGCTTGTATCTTTTGATTGGGGCATTTATTGAACTTTAGTGATGATGATAAGTTATAGGTAATTGTATTATCTTCAAAATGAGCCTTGGTGGAAAAAATTCTGATAAAGTATGAGAAAGTTATGCCTGGTCAAAGTTTGGTTGACTTTTCCTATAGAAACCCTAATTTGCCATTTTGACTTTTGATGAGTTAGGAGCATTTCTTGAGGAATCATGATCATCCTTTTATCAAATGATGGATATTACTTCAAAATGTTGATGTTAACCAAAAATCTTGAAGTTTTACTGTATTTTGGCCACAATTGACTTTTGACCTAGTACAGTTGATTTCCAGGCATTTGAGCAGTTGACTGAGCAAACTTGTTGTTCAAGGTATGAAATTTGGCATGGATGATCTTTAGGAAATATTAGGATAATGGATAACATTTGGTATCCTTGTGACTCCCACATCTTGCTTAAAATTGAAACCCTAGTTTGAGGTTCATTGCTTTAGGAGGGAGAGTTTGACTGGTCACTTCTTAGTCATCCTTGAGCAATTGATGACCTCTAGAGGCATGTCTTGAGTGAATTGAGAGGGCATATTTTGGGGTACAACAATGGTCCATGGATATTTTGATCTCCCTATCAAGGTTGAGTCTCAAGTTTTCAACTCAACATTCTATGTGATGGATACCCGTCCTGGTTATTCTTGCCTTCTTGGACCCCCATGGATACATGGGGCAGGTGCGGTGATTTCCACACTACATCAAAAGTTGAAATATTCAGTCAAGGGGAAAATTGTTACCTTCTGTGGTGAAGAAGAGTTTATGATTAGTCATCTAAATTCATTCAAATATGTTGAAATGGATAACGAGTTCATTGAAACTCCTTGTCAAGCCTTTGAAGTGGTCTCTCCCATGGTTGCTGTTGCCAACGCCATTCCTAACACTCCTGAAGCTTCTAAAGATACACCAAGGATGGCTTCTCTCAAAGATGCCCATGCTATTATTGAAGAATGAGGTTGCATCATTTGGGGAAAACTTCCTGATTTCCCTTTCAAGTCAGACAAATTTGGATTGGGCTTCACCTCCAAGGCTCAAAAGGAGTTTCGACGTGCTCGCATAGGGAAACCACCTCTCCACATTAGTAACCATCAAGTGAATTCTCTTGAAGACTCTAACGATGACTGTGACTTTGATGATTGGACCTACCCAAATTCTAATGAAGGACTCAACAGCTGACGTACCAAAGACTTCATTCTGATCTCCTTTAGCCAGGATTAATTATCATTTACTGTTTTATTAATATTAAAGAACTTTGTCTGTAATTTTTATTGAAACATTGACTTTAAGCCACGTGCCATGCCCGGGGCACCGTGGTCCATTTGTTAAGGGTTTGTCATTTTCATATGCCATATGCTCATTTTAATGAAAAACATTGGACTATTTTGAATTCAAATTTTTGCGCTCTTTGCCTTTCTTTACTTTATTGCACTTTCAAAAAATAACCATGTGATCTTACATGCACACACACACACATTTGCAGATCCACATTGTGATCGGTGGATCTGGAACTGACTGTTTAACGCTGGTTCGCGAAATGTCGCGGAAGCAAGAGTCGCCACCGTCTTTTATTTTCTCCAAATGGAAAGGACAAAAGCACAGAAAAATTCCTTAAAGAGATTGCTCTCGGTTCGGGAGGTAGGTTATAGAAAGGGAAGGTGTTAGCACCCTTTCTATCCATGGTTATCCATGGGCTCTTAGGTACTTTCTCAATGTGTTTTCAAAAAGGTTTGTTTGCTTTTCAATGTGGGTTTTAAAAAGTTTCTTTGAAAAATTTCAGATCGACTCGTGCGTCAGAGTGTTTGAAAAATTTGCTTTGAAAGCTTTTGAAAAGTGTTGGTGTGAAAAGATTTCAGTTTGTTTTGAAGAGAGCAAGTATCCTTGAGAACCTACCTACCCTAAGGAATTCGTCTGTGTAAATGTCCTTAAAAGTAGTGCCATCCCACCATTGAGAGGTAGGTAGCACCACCGTTGGAGGTGTTCGGGTCAATTCGAGTTTTAGGGACATGGTGATCACCAGAGCAATAGGAAGACACCTTAGAAGCTACCCTCATGCCAGGTTCCCGGATCATGAGGACTTACTAAGACGTCCTCTACTCGACGATCACCTTTCGAAAGGCAACAGTGAGGCGTACCCTAGGGGTGGTGTGTGCGAATTGTGTGTTATTTTCAGTTATTTGTCTTGTTCATGTCATGGGTGTTCTACGCTTGATTTTAATTAGGGCCATTCATTCTTGCATGCTTTTTAACAGTTATAAAGTTTGCGGGAAAATAAATCTACAGCTATTACAAATGGCGCGGGTCCACATCGCCAAAATTAAACCGGACCCGATTTGACGAAAAATAAATAAAGCAAAAGAAAGTGCGAGAAATTACAATGCTTTGGGAGAATTACATAATTATAATAAACGACATAAAATAAATGCGCGAAATAAAATAATTAAAACAATGGGCGTTGGACCCTTTTGCAAAAAATTGAATTAATAAGGAATTAAGATAAAAATGAAAATTAAATGTTTTTGGTATTTTTGTATTTTTTTAGATTTAAAAGAAAAAATAATTTATTAAGATTAAAATAAAATGTCAAACCCTAATTCTAATGTTTTTTTTTTTTAAGTTTATTGCGAAAATGTCATATTACCCTAAATTAAACCCTAATTTTTACTTATGTACATTTAATTATAAATATAAATAAATAATATTGTGATAAAAAAAGAGAAAATTAAAAAGGTATAAAAATTATCAATTAACCTAATTCTATATTTTTTGGATTTTTATTAAAAGGAATTAAAGTTAAAAACCTAATTAAACTAAATAATTTACATATTAGTTTATAAGAAAAAATAATTAGAATGAATAAATATTATATTTTGCCTTTTCTGATTTTTCAATGAAGTTTTTGTATTTTGTAAAAAAAAAAAAATTAATTAAATTGAGATGATAAATTAAATAAAATTACAATTAAAAAATAGGATATAAAAAATGAAAAGAAAATGCAAACCAGGGGGGGTAGCCCCAAAATTGGAGGTCTTGATCTTAGAAGGCTGGCCCAATTGATTTTGGCCTCATTGACTTTTTGGAATAGTGTGTGGATGCTTTGACTTAAGCCTACAACGTTCTTTGAATCTTGGCCATTGATCTGGATTGGATGGACGCGTGTATGTCTGGATGAGGATGGAACATGGTAGCCCTGAACACTAGCGTTGCATAGGAATTGCCATTGCAAAATAATATTGAAATTTGCCAGACCTGGGACTTGAACCCAGGTCATGAGGGTTACAAGTACGTCCACCTGCCAGCTGAGCTACAACGCGCATGTTATTATATTATAATAAATGAATAATAAAAAGAAACATTGGTTAGTGGCCCCTAAAAGCGCGCGCTGGTTTGAATGAGCCACTCAGTGGTTGCCAGCACATCGTCTTCCTCATGCCTTTCTTTTTTTTTCTGAAACAAGGTCCTATTGCAACGGTTTTAGAAGCGTAGTTTTAGGCAGGCTTCGAGAAAATAGCGACTAGCGCTATGGTGATCATAAATTGATCGCGACTAGTGCTTTTTCTTCGTCTTGATGAGCTGATTGCAATGGTGGTCATTTGGAGTTCTAATTTTGCTTTATTATGAAAACCCCAATTTGGAAAACCTGTAACCCTAATATTCAAACATGGTAAAATCGCATATGTGGCACAAAAACACAATTGAATACGTTGGTTAGCTTAGAAACATCATTATGAGCATGAATCAATAAAGAAAAATGCAAAAAGATGCTTGAATTATGCTATACGATTTCAAAAGTTTTGCTGTGCAGTTTGAGTTATAGATACCACTTCTTTGCGTTTTGGTTGATGTTTGTGATTGGAGTATGATCAGGAGTCCACGAGCAAGCTTTTGGTATAAGAATTAGGGCTTAAAACCACCTAGAATACTGAATTCAGTTTTGAGTTTTTTGGCAATTTTTTCAATGTTGCAATGAGGTTTCTTGCGCAGCTTGGAGTGTAAAGGCATTAGGTTTGCATTCCTGATCATATAGTGAAGCTTTTAGGTCAACAAAACTTGATAAAATCCAAGGCATTCATTGTTTTCAATATTTGATTTTCTAAGAATCTTTACAAATCTTTTCCATGTGCATTTTGCTCTCAATCATGCCAATCAGCTTCAAATCTTTCCCCTTTTGTATTTACACGAAATATTGAGTCCAAACTTGCATAAAAAGATTTGTTTTCATTAGGTTTGTATTTTTTATGCATTTTATTTAATTAAATGAATTATAAATGATAAATAATCCAAATAAATAAATAAGAATGGAGAAAAACTTCCTTTTGGGCCTAATGGTCGTGCATAGGCTTGGAATGATGGATCATGGAAGAAAAATGGGCCCATTTGCATTTTTAGGTCATTTGAACCATTGTTGACTTTTCAAAATTCCCAAAAATTTCCCAACTTCCACAAGGCATAACTTGCTCAATTTTTAAGCTTTTCACATGTTCTTGGACATTTTGGAAAGGTATTTGAGTCCTTTAACCAATGCCTTTGGTCCCATGTCATTTTGATTTACCAATCTCAAGTTATGGCCTTTGACTTAAAGTCCCTTTTTGTTGACTTTTGAAAATGACCTATAATGTTGAAATTTATAACTTTTTGTGAGAGCATTTCTTGGACTTGAAGTATGAAGATGAGTTGTAGGAAATGTCTTTCTCTTCAAAATGAGCTTTGGATGGAATTTTTCTGATAATCCATGTGAAAGTTATGCCCTGGTCAATTTCAGTTGACTTTTTCAGTTGTCCAAATATAGTAACTTTTGCATCTTTGATGGTTTCTGAGCCAAATCTTGAGAATCATGATCAAGCATTGATCAAATGATGTTTGTGGCTTCAAAATGATATGTTGACCAAAAATTTGAACTTTTGACTGTCAAATGACCATTTTGCCCCTACAGTTGACTGTAGTGCAATTTAGGGTTTTGACTGTGCAATTTTGAGCTGAATGCCTTGAAACTTGATATGAGGATGTTTGACCACATTTGTAGGCATATGAGGCTTGATTGGGCCTTTGAAAACTTTCAATTCTTGATCAGAACACAAACCCTAGTTTTGACTGTATGAGAGACTGTTGCACTGCACAACCCTTGGGGAATTTTGTGACTTGGCTTGGCAATTCTTTGATGAATATGGGAGGGCAAATTTTGGGGTGCAACAGTTGCCCCTGTTCAATCTTCTTAGACCTGAGGATGCAGATTGGCAGACGTGCCTTTCGTAATCCGAGGGTAAAAGATGATTGGACACTAGAGTGCCCAGAAATTTGCGCTCACATAGTAACAGTGATGGCGGAATGGGCTTATAGATGCCATTTGGAGATTGCTGGATAGGATGATGGGCTTATAGATGCCATCTGGATGTTGATCGCGTAAGAGATTCCTTAGCGAGAACCTGCATACCTGCAAAAGAGAAAATGAGTACCCGACACGTTGCAGGAGCTAATTTTTAGATGCTTGGTATAGATATGTCCTGAATGGTTACAGGAGCTGAGTCTGGAGCTTCAAACGCTGATGAATGAACCAGGGATGGCTACTGCCTTAGCATGAATGTTAAGAGAACCTTGGGCGATTTTAACTTCAACAACGCTCGTTGAGAAAAATCTTGGGTGTCTTCTACTGGGATAAGAATCAGGGAGATCTTAGGGTCGATCTGACTGAACCAGAGAAGGCCTTTGACTGGATAAGCATCAGGAAAATCTTAGGGTCGATTTAACTGAACCGGACAAGGTCTTGGAATATCTTCAACTGGATAAGCATCAGGGAGATCTTAGGGTCGATCTGACTGAACCAGAGAAGGCCTTTGACTGGATGAGAATCAGGAAAATCTTAGGGTCGATTTAACTGAACCGGACAAGGTCTTGGAATTTCTTCAACTGGATAAGAATCAGGGAGATCTTAGGGTCGATCTGACTGAACCAGAGAAGGCCTTTGACTGGATAAGCATCAGGAAAATCTTAGGGTCGATCTAACTGAACCGGACAAGGTCTTGAAATATCTTCAACTGGATAAGCATCAGGGAGATCTTAGGGTCGATCTGACTGAACCAGAGAAGGCCTTTGACTGGATAAGCATCAGGAAAATCTTAGGGTCGATCTAACTGAACCGGACAAGGTCTTGAAATATCTTCAACTGGATAAGCATCAGGGAGATCTTAGGGTCGATCTGACTGAACCAGAGAAGGCCTTTGACTGGATAAGCATCAGGAAAATCTTAGGGTCGATTTAACTGAACCGGTCTAGGTCTTGAAATATGATTGAGAATTTAACTGAATCTTTCCTGAAAGGTAAAAGTCAGTCATATGCAATGCATGATATGGATCAAGCAATGATGTTCTCAATATAAATGAGACTCGTATGATATGATGTGTCTATGCATGTTATAATGATGTATGTGATGTTGTATGTTTTTGTCTAGGAAAGTGAATCCTTGACGGGTGCCGGGAAGTCGTATCCTGGGCTGACATTGAAGAATAGATTTGCTTCCGCTGGGGATGATAACTGCAAGAATACCGGTGGGAGAAGATAACTCCGTTGAGGAATAAACTTGGCAAATGAAGAGTCTACGGGGAGAAAAGATACTCTAGTGACCGTGCTGGGAAGCGGTACTCTGTGGGGATAGAGGTGCTTTGCTGAATTGTTGTTAACTTGCTGAGGATACCCTTGTTGTTGGAAGTATTAATGGACTTCGCTGGGGATAGGAAAGAACTACGTTGACGACGACCTTTCCGTGGCTTTTGGCTGAGGATAACCCAGTTATATCCTGTTGAGGAAATAACTCTTTAAATACAGCCGGATGACGCGTTCGTGCTCTGTGGGGATAAGCTTCCAGAATATACTGGGGATAAGCTTACTGCTTGGGGAGATATGAATTCCAACTTTCCTGGGGAAACTGGGTTGGACTGGACTCTTTGGGGAAGTTTTGATATGCTGGGGAGGTGACTCCTTTGAATGTTGAGATACCGCCGGGGAACAATCCTTAGGCCAAGACTGCCGGGGATACTTGTTAAGAATATATATATGCTGCTGCTGGGGGAGTATTGAGATCTACTGGAGGATACTCAATGTCCTTGATATTTGATGATTTGCTTGGAGAAGAATGTATTGTTTTACTCTCTGGGGAACTAATATGTACTGGTCGTGTTCTTTAGCTGAACCTACCTTGGTACCTTGGAGGATAGAACAATTAGACTGCTCAGACAATTCTTTTATATTGCCCCTGTTTCTAAATGTCACCTGCAATTAATTCCTTTGTTTCGTATGCAAACATTTATGAGTTAGCAAACTATTGTCAATGCATATATCACAAATTGAACCTTGGACGTTCTTCGCAAAACAAAACAGAAAAAAGAAAAACATTTGGCACGTTTAACTGAAGATATATTTTTATTGATTTTTGAATGGCCTGAAAATAGGCGTTTTGTGTACAAGAGGCTGACGTCCTAGTAAGAGGTACGCCGCCGATCAAAAAGAGTTTATACAAGTTTTGTACAAAAGAAAATAAAACAGCTGTGCGAAAGATGAATGATCCACTGGGTTTCAACTCTGCTATTTCCTTTATAACTCCGAGCGTCTCATCACTTGATGACCTTGGTTGAGGGTGAAGCTGACTGATCGATGCCGTCTGAACTTGATGTAGATACCGGATTCTGGATGCAAAGTGATCCAATGAGACATAGTATTACGCTTTTATCCCTAATTTTTGCCTGGACCGCCCTTTCGGGTTTTCGGTCCACCGGGATACCCATTTTTGCCCAAGCCGCCTTTTCAGGTTTTCGACTTGCCGGGTGTACAGATTTTTTCATTTTCATCCCTTCATTTTGCCCGAACCCTTTTGGTTCGCCGGGAAGCCCTAATTTTTGCCTAGGCATGTCAGCCTAGCGGGTCTTTTTTCATGCGTAGTATTTTTTAACTATGTCTGCATTGGCGGGGTGTGGAAGGTCGTCACCATCCATGTTGGTTAAGATCATTGCTCCTCCTGAGAACACATGCTTAATCACAAATGGCCCTTCGTATGTGGGGGTCCATTTGCCCCTTGGATCACTCTGAGGAAGGATGATTCGCTTGATCACCAGATCCCCGACTTGATATTCTTGTGGTCTGACCTTCTTGTTAAATGCCCTGATCATTCGTTTCTGATACGTCTGACCATGACAGATAGCAGCAAGTCTCTTCTCGTCAATGAGGTTGAGTTGGTCAAGTCGTGTCTGGATCCAATCATCTTCGTTCAGATTTGCATCCTTCATTATCCGGAGAGAGGGAATTTGCACTTCAATCGGCAAGACTGCCTCCATGCCATAAACCAGAGAGAAAGGAGTTGCCCCGGTTGACGTCCTAGCTGAGGTACGGTACCCATGCAGAGCGAACGGTAACATCTCGTGCCAATCTTTATACGTCACTGTCATTTTTTGCACGATCTTCTTGATGTTTTTGTTAGCTGCTTCTACAGCCCCATTCATCTTCGGTCTGTAAGGAGAAGAATTGTGGTGCTGTATCTTGAACTGTTCGCAGAGCTCAGCAATCATTTTGTTGTTCAGATTGGTACCGTTGTCTGTAATAATCCGCTCAGGGACGCCGTACCGACAGATCAGGTTATGCCGAATAAACCGTGCCACAACAGTCTTGGTTACTGTAGCATAGGATGCTGCCTCAACCCACTTCGTAAAATAATCAATCGCCACTAGGATGAAGCGATGTCCATTAGATGCTGTAGGTTTTATCTCGCCGATCATGTCTATGCCCCACATTGCAAACGGCCAAGGCGCAGTTAGAACATTCAGGGGAACCGGAGGAACATGCACTTTATCTGCATAGATCTGACACTTGTGGCATGTCCTGGAGTGTTGGTAGCAGTCAGCTTCCATTGTGGACCAATAGTATCCTGCCCGTAGGATTTTCTTAGCCATAGTGTGCCCACTGGAATGCGTACCAAAGGTCCCTTCATGTAGTTCTTCCATGATTCTTTCTGCTTCGGTCTTATCCACACAACGCAGTAAGGTTGAATCATGGTTTCTCTTGTACAAGATGCCGTTGCTTAGGAAGAACTTGGCTGCAAACCTCCTCAGGAATTTCTTATCATTGACAGAAGCACCTTCAGGGTATTCCTGAGCTTCCAGATATCTCTTCACTTCATGGTACCAAGGCTTCTCAGTCACCAATTCAGTTTCGAGGTCGCAACAGTATGCCGGTTCGTCCAGTTTCCAGATGATGATCCGGGGAGCTTCATTATCCCATTTAACCTTGAACATTGAAGACATTGTAGCTAACGCGTCCGCTAACTGATTCTCTTCTCTTGGAAAGTGCTCAAAGGTTATCTCTGTGAAGTGGGGAATTAGGGTCGACACACATTCTTTGTAAGGAATCAAGTTTGGATGTTTCGTATCCCACTCTCCTTTGATCTGATTGATCACAAGAGCGGAATCTCCGAAAACACTTAGAAATTTGATCCTTAGGTCGATCGCAGCTTGAAGACCCATGATACACGCCTCATACTCTGCCATGTTGTTGGTACAGTTGAAACACAGTCGGGCAGTGAGTGGAGTATGAGTACCTTGTGGAGATATGATGATGGCGCCGATACCATTTCCCAAAGCATTGGAGGCTCCGTCAAAGTGCATAGACCATCGGGATCCTGGTTCAGGTCCTTCATCCGGTCCAGGTACTTCATAATCAGTTACTATCATAATGCTTTCATCCGGAAACTCGAAGTTCATTGATTGATAGTCATCTACAGCTTGATGAGCTAAGTGGTCTGCCAATACACTTCCCTTGATGGCTTTCTGGGTCGTGTACTGAATGTCATATTCCGTCAAGATCATTTGCCATCTTGCAATTCTCCCAGACAGAGCAGGCTTTTCGAATATGTATTTTATCGGATCCATCTTTGAGATCAACAAGGTAGTGTGAGTCAGCATATACTGTCTCAGCCGGCGAGCAGCCCATACCAAAGCGCAGCAAGTTTTCTCAAGCAGTGAGTATCGGGTCTCACAGTCGGTAAACTTTTTGCTAAGGTAATAAATGGCATGCTCTTTTCGGCCAGACTCGTCATGCTGCCCCAGCACACACCCCATTGAGTTGTCGAGCACTGTCAGGTATAGTATCAGAGGTCTCCCTTCAACCGGTGGCATAAGGATAGGTGGTTCTTGGAGATACTCTTTGATTTTGTCAAAGGCAGCCTGACATTCATCATTCCAACGTACTACCTGATCTTTCTTCAGCAGCTTGAAGATTGGCTCACAGGTAGCAGTCAGATGAGAGATGAATCGAGCGATGTAATTCAGGCGTCCTAAAAAGCCTCTGACTTCCTTTTCTGTCTTAGGAACTGGCATCTCTTGAATAGCTTTGACCTTAGCAGGGTCCACTTGAATACCTTTATCACTGACCACGAAGCCTAGTAACTTCCCAGATCTTACCCCGAAGGTGCACTTGTTCGGGTTCAATCTCAACTTGTATAGTTTCAACCGGTCAAACAACTTCTGCAGATGATCTAGGTGCTCCTCCTCAGTCTGGGACCTAGCGATCATGTCGTCCACATACACTTCGATCTCATGATGGATCATGTCATGAAATAAGGCAACCATGGCACGCTGGTAGGTTGCCCCAGCATTCTTTAATCCGAACGGCATGACCTTGTAACAGAAGGTGCCCCACTGAGTAACAAATGTAGTCTTCTCCATGTCTTCAGGTGCCATCTTTATCTGATTATAACCTGAAAAGCCATCCATGAAAGAGAATACCTTGTGCTGAGCTGTATTATCAACGAGGACATCAATGTGAGGTAAGGGGAAGTCATCTTTGGGGCTGGCCCTGTTCAGATCCCTATAATCAACACACATTCTGACCTTACCGTCCTTTTTAGGTACCGGCACCACGTTAGCAGCCCACTGAGGGTAAGAAGTCACTGCAAGGAAACCGGCATCAAACTGTTTCATGACTTCGGCTTTAATCTTCTCGGACATCTCTGGACGCATCCGACGGACCTTTTGCTTAACTGGAGGGCAGTCTTCCTTAGTCGGCAAATGATGGACGACAATATCGGTATCCAACCCTGGCATGTCTTCGTAGGACCAGGCAAAGATCTCCATATAGTCATGTAACATCTTGGTTAACCGTTGCTTCACGCTGAGCTCTAGGTTGGCACCAATCTTTACCTCTTTTCTATTTGTTTCTGTACCCAGGTTTATTGTTTCCACTGGCTCTTCGTGGGGTTGAATTGCCCGCTCTTCCTGAAGCAACAGTCTTGCAAGCTCGCCAGGCACTTCGCAATCATCTTCACCTTCGTCTTCGGCTAAGTTGATCGGATTTTCGAAGTCATAATTGGCAGTAGCAGAGTTGTTATCAGTGAGATCCAGAGTGGATTGGAACCTGTATGAGTGAGTGTGTGTGTGTAAATACAGCTGTTTTGATAATTATGTAAAGGAAAAGAAAGACAGAAAAGGAACACAATATTTGCAATGCGAAAAACGTCCAAGATTTTCATTCATGATGTATAAAATGACAGTTTGTATGCCATCACAAATAGAACCACGGTGCCTCGGGTAAGACACCGGGCCATAGAGTTTATCATTGTTTATTACAAAATAACAAAACATAGGAATTCATTACTGCGTCACAAAGGTAACAGGGGTATGGTCCTTTGCACTCCAATTGTTCAATCCGTCTTCGGCCGTCGGATAGATCCAGCTGTTGAATTCGGCTTCGTCCACTTCATGGTCTTCCCCCACAGCATTCACTTCTGAACTTTTAATAAATACCGGAGGCCTTCCGATCTTTGCTTTCCTCATAGCTCTCTGACCTTCTGAGGTGAAACCCAGCCCAAGTTTATCAGTCTTCTGGGTGAAGTCTGGAAGTCTGCCCCAGTCGGCACATTCACCCTTCTGCACCACAGCCCTGGCATCCTTCAGGGAAGCCATCTTCAAAGGACCACTTGCTTCTGTAGTTTCTGCTGCAATTGGAAACACCTCCTCGAAGTGCTGAAAGGGGGTTTCAATGAACTCCCCATCCATCTCAATGTATCTGAACGAGTTTAGGTGGCTTACCATATATTCTTCCTCTCCTTGCACGGTGACAATCTTCCCTCTGACGGGGTACTTCAGCTTTTGATGCAAGGTAGAGGTCACTGCCCCAGCCTTGTGTATCCAGGGTCGACCCAACAGACAAGAGTAAGATGGACGGATATCCATCACATAAAAAGTGGAGTCAAACACCTGAGAGCCCACACGAATCGGAATGTCAACCTCCCCATGGACCATCCTCTTTGAACCGTCAAAGGCCCTGACAATGATGTTGCTGGGTTTCAAATCCAGGCCCTCACAATCTAGACGATCCAGAGCCTTCTTGGGTAACACATTCAAAGATGACCCAGTATAAACCAACACATGTGCCAAGGTGGTGCCCCTGCATTCAATTGAGACATGCAGAGCATCATTATGATCTCTCCCCTTTGCGGTCAAGTCAGCGTCTGAGAAACCCAAGCCATTATCTGCCGTTAGACTGGCCACACAATCAGTGAACTGGACTGCGGAGGTTTCATGTGGCACGTGGGCTGTCTTGAGGAACGAGATTAGGGCCTTTGCATGGGCCTCAGAGCACAGTAATAAAGAGAGCATGGAGATCTTGGAGGGCGTATGCCCCAGCTGTTCCACAACATTAAAATCGCTCTTCTTTATAATCTTCAAAATCTCCTCCATCTCTTGTGGGGAGGCCTCAGCAGCTATGGGTATGGGTGCCTCCATCTGGGCAGGCTCAGTTTCAATTCCCTTGCCTCGAGCATTGGATGACTCGGCAGCAGGAGAAACAATCGGATCAGCAGCAGGAACGACAACTTGATCAGTAACGGGAGTAGGTGTACTTGCAGGAATTATCAGGAGCGGTCTTCGGGAAGCAGGCGGTGCAATGTCAGGCGAGAAGAGCCTGCCACTGCGGGTAACTTTGGCTGGGCCAGTGATGTCACAGATGCTGGCGCCAGCGTTGAGCTCTTGTTTGATCCCGTTTATATATACATCTGCCCCATAGTGCCAAGGGACAGCTTTGTTAGATACATAGGGCAGGGGCCCAGGAACAATGATAATAACAGGTGCTACGGTCAGGATTTGAGCGGGCTTCTTCTGGAGAGCCGGGATGGGGTTGTTGAAAATAGTCACCACAGAAACTTCTTCCACTGGGACCAACCGAACGGCAGACTTCTTGAATAGAATCTCCTTGCTATCCATTAAGCTTTGGATGCCTAATTTTAGCAAGGGACAACCAGATGGGGACACGGCGCAGAATAGGCAACCCTCACTACAACCCGGAAATAAACCGGCCTGCAGTAGGTTCTTCTTGACGATCTTTAGAGGAGTGGCTAGATCATCCACAGAAACAGCATAAACGTCTTCATCAACAGCATTTACCCCGTGCTGAGGCATAGGGGCAGTAACTACATTCGGCTTTGCAGGTGCCTCGAATTGTATCTCCTTTGCGTCGATAAGGTCTTGCACCTTATTCTTCAACGCCCAGCAGTCATCAGTAGAGTGCCCCGGGCTTTCTGAATGATAAGTACAACGAGCATTCGGGTTGTACTTGGGGGATGCTGTATTTGGAAACTTCGGTGCCTCCCTGACAGTCACTAAATTAGTTGAGAGCAACTGTGGCAGGATCTGCGACAAGGTCATGTTTAAACGGGAGAATTCTCTCCGGGGTCTTTCCACTTTCTGAGTATTGTTTGGCCGGGGAGCGGCAGCAGGCTTAGCAATCATCACCGCACTGACAGATTGGCGGTGCTCAGGTCTCTCTGATTTCCTGGAACCATACACGGCACTAGACTCCTTTTTGAATGGTTTCTTTTCCGAACTAGACGATGATGCACCCTTGGCAATCTTCCCAGATTTCAGCCCAGCTTCAATCCTCTCTCCAGTCAAGATCAAATCAGTGAAACCAGCAGAAGAATTCCCAATGAGATGGTTGAAGAATGGCCCAGATAGGGTCCCCAAGAACATGTCAACCAGCTCCCGATCAGTCAATGGTGGCTGCACCCTGCCAGCCAGGTCTCTCCACTTCTGAGCGTACTCTTTAAAACCTTCGCTTACGCCTAACGACATACCCTGGAGTTGGGTACGCGTGGGGGCAAGGTCGGCATTATACTGATACTGCTTGTAGAAAGCAGTAGCCAGCTCCTCCCAGTTACGAACTTTGGTCCCATCCAGCTGATAGAACCATTCGAGATGAGTCCCTGAAAGACTCTCCTGGAAGAAGTGGATCCATAGATTCTTGTCCGCAGAGTATGGCTGAATTTTCCGAACATAGGACCTTAAGTGCAGCTTGGGACAAGACGCCCCGTCATACTTTGAGAAGGATGGTGCTTTGAATTTATGCGGGATAATCACACCAGTCGACAAACCCAGATCTCCGAAATCCAGCCCAGGTGCCTGTTGCACCTCCATAGCCTTCAACCTGTCCTCCAGTTGTTTGTATCTGTCGTCTGCAGGAGGGTACTGCTCTTCATCAAAATCTGTCTCGTTGTCGGAGACTTCTGGAGTAGGAACCTTTACTTCTGCCTGAGAAGGACTCTTGCCAACAGAAGAACCAGCCTCTTCATGTTGCAGAGTGTTGCCAAACCTTCGGCCCGAGTTGAACAGAACAGTTCTTCTCTTCTTCTTCTTCTCCTTCTTCAGGAGCATAGCCTTTAGTTCCTCTTGGCCCTTAGCCAGACCCTTGATTAGTTCTTGGAATTGTGCATTCTGCACCTGGAGAGCCTTGATTGATGTCTCTGTTGATTCAGATCCGAGATTCATGATGCTGAAATAAACAGCGAAGAACGGTAAGCAACCTGAAAAGGGGAAAAACCTGCTATGCACATGATGTATGAAATGCGTATGCAATGCATTCAAGGGTTCGAAAGTTCAAATTTGTTGTAGACAAAAAGGAACACACGTTATCATTAAAGAAATCATTGTTTAATACATCAAGGCCTCATGGGCAAAAGTACAAAAATCAAGTCAATCCCAGAATACACTGCGCATCCTCTTCGGAGCTATGTAGGTGTTGAGATTCCTCTCCTCATGCAACAGGCGGGTGAGCTCCAAGACCTTCTTTTAACTGGCATGCAGACTAGTCTCAAGAGAATTCCTTTCCTCCTTAAGCTGGATCCAGCTCTTCTGCATCTCTTCCCAGGATGTGGGCATATCAGGGTGCTGAATAACATGAGACACTTCCCCTTCCAAGACAGGTTCTTTGATTACTGGGATCATGTGAGGATAAGGCATCACTAACTTCTGGGAGCGGGCGCGTACCCACTTGAGATAAGGCTCCAAAGGGATGGAGTTCCTATGCCCCAGTGTCTTGCTGTCTATCCTACTGGGCATCCTCCAAGCTCTGATAAATCTCTGGCGAAGTTCTTGAGTATCATTGTCGAAGTCAAAAACTATGTCAGGAATTAACATGTCATGAGGACCATCCCTCAGAGCATAACCAAACTGTCTCCAAGCCAGGCATGGGCTATAAGTAATACCTCCTCTGATTCCAAGTAAAGGAACATTAGGGTACTCCCCACAACGATCAATGATAGTGACATCTCCTCTGGATCTAGGACACCAATGTATATCTGCATGTGTAAGAGTCATCAACCGTTGTGACCATCTCAAACCCCGCTCATTCTTCAAGACTGATTGCGGAAGGTGCGAAATAAACCACCTTCCCAGGAGAGGAGTGCAACACATAAGGACACCTCTTTTTCTCATGGTTCGAGTGTAACATGAGTGAAGGATGTCCCCCAGCAATGTAGGTATAGGGTTCCTGGACATGAAGATCTGGACAGCACTGATATCAATGAGCTGGTCTGGGTTAGGGAACAATACCAAACCATAAACAAGGAGGGCCACAACCTCCTCAAAAGCCTGCAAGTCAAGGGAGTTCCAACATTCATGGGCCTTTTCAAATAGAAACCTGGCTAAGAACCCTTTGATACCACTTCTGACTTCCCAATGTCCCTTGAGATCAGATGACTGTAGGTGCAAGGCTTTAGCAATCTCTTCAAGCTTAGGTTCCTTTTCTGTACCGTTGAAGGGCAGCTGATCAAGGATAGGGATCTTCAGGAGCCGGGAGAACTCCTCCAATGTAGGTACCAACTGATAGTCCAAGAAGGTAAAGCAGTGATGCAGAGGGTCAAAGAATTGGAACAAGGCCTTTATCATATCTTCCTCAATGTTGGTGTTGACCAAGCTGATGAGGCTTCCATGCCTGTCGCTGAATGAAGAGTTCTCGAGAATCCTGGATATAAGCTCCTCAAGCTGAGGAGGGATCCTTACAAGATTGACCTGAATTGTCTTTCTACGAGCAGTTTCCATGTCCTACAAAACAAGAACAAAGATGAAAATTCGAACCCCTGAAATGGTTAGTCAATGCATATGATGCTGGATGATGTCATGATGCTATGATTAAACACACCACAGATATTTACAAAGACAAACATGTAGGGCACACAAGGCACACAAGACAAGCCCTTAAGGTTTAAGGCCAGCATGGGGTCTGGGTAGTACCCTCTTGAAGTTGGTGGGTTCAACCTGTCCTAATCAAAGTAACCGGGTTCTAAGGTTCCCAATATCACGGGATTGCTTTCATTGTTCATCGTTTCGATTTAGCCACTGAACTGGCGACCGAAATATTCCAGGAAAGCAACCCTCAATTGAGTGTAGTATCGAGTATCAACCAACCTCGGACTGCACCAAAGTCAGTTATCTCACTACCCTAAAGAGGCCAAGATAGTTCAATTAAGGTTCCTAAGGTCTGTTGATGCTTCACGACACCACGCGGAGGCCCCGTACTCTCCTTGACTGAACTCAAGGGTTACCGGTACACACCAAAGTGCCACATCAACGTAGCAGACTGTTTCAACCATGTCGGTATACCCCGCACAGTTCCCTCACAGCCTTGTTGCTACTTTCTAAGAAAGGTATCCCCCAGATCCGGGTTAGGATCTATAGAACTCCCAAGCAACCCACAATTTAAAGCACACAAGGAAAACAATTGAAAACATAGTTATGACCTAGCCCTAAGGTACACCTCACTTTAAGTTTATCCCCAGCAGAGTCGCCAGTTCTGTGATCGGTGGATCTGGAACTGACTGTTTAACGCTGGTTCGCGAAATGTCGCGGAAGCAAGAGTCGCCACCGTCTTTTATTTTCTCCAAATGGAAAGGACAAAAGCACAGAAAAATTCCTTAAAGAGATTGCTCTCGGTTCGGGAGGTAGGTTATAGAAAGGGAAGGTGTTAGCACCCTTTCTATCCATGGTTATCCATGGGCTCTTAGGTACTTGCTCAATGTGTTTTCAAAAAGGTTTGTTTGCTTTTCAATGTGGGTTTTAAAAAGTTTCTTTGAAAAATTTCAGATCGACTCGTGCGTCAGAGTGTTTGAAAAATTTGCTTTGAAAGCTTTTGAAAAGTGTTGGTGTGAAAAGATTTCAGTTTGTTTTGAAGAGAGCAAGTATCCTTGAGAACCTACCTACCCTAAGGAATTCGTCTGTGTAAATGTCCTTAAAAGTAGTGCCATCCCACCATTGAGAGGTAGGTAGCACCACCGTTGGAGGTGTTCGGGTCAATTCGAGTTTTAGGGACATGGTGATCACCAGAGTAATAGGAAGACACCTTAGAAGCTACCCTCATGCCAGGTTCCCGGATCATGAGGACTTACTAAGACGTCCTCTACTCGACGATCACCTTTCGAAAGGCAACAGTGAGGCGTACCCTAGGGGTGGTGTGTGCGAATTGTGTGTTATTTTCAGTTATTTGTCTTGTTCATGTCATGGGTGTTCTACGCTTGATTTTAATTAGGGCCATTCATTCTTGCATGCTTTTTAACAGTTATAAAGTTTGCGGGAAAATAAATCTACAGCTATTACAAATGGCGCGGGTCCACATCGCCAAAATTAAACCGGACCCGATTTGACGAAAAATAAATAAAGCAAAAGAAAGTGCGAGAAATTACAATGCTTTGGGAGAATTACATAATTATAATAAACGACATAAAATAAATGCACGAAATAAAATAATTAAAACAATGGGCGTTGGACCCTTTTGCAAAAAATTGAATTAATAAGGAATTAAGATAAAAATGAAAATTAAATGTTTTTGGTATTTTTGTATTTTTTTAGATTTAAAAGAAAAAATAATTTATTAAGATTAAAATAAAATGTCAAACCCTAATTCTAATGTTTTTTTTTTTTAAGTTTATTGCGAAAATGTCATATTACCCTAAATTAAACCCTAATTTTTACTTATGTACATTTAATTATAAATATAAATAAATAATATTGTGATAAAAAAAGAGAAAATTAAAAAGGTATAAAAATTATCAATTAACCTAATTCTATATTTTTTGGATTTTTATTAAAAGGAATTAAAGTTAAAAACCTAATTAAACTAAATAATTTACATATTAGTTTATAAGAAAAAATAATTAGAATGAATAAATATTATATTTTGCCTTTTCTGATTTTTCAATGAAGTTTTTGTATTTTGTAAAAAAAAATAAATTAATTAAATTGAGATGATAAATTAAATAAAATTGCAATTAAAAAATAGGATATAAAAAATGAAAAGAAAATGCAAACCAGGGGGGGTAGCCCCAAAATTGGAGGTCTTGATCTTAGAAGGCTGGCCCAATTGATTTTGGCCTCATTGACTTTTTGGAATAGTGTGTGGATGCTTTGACTTAAGCCTACAACGTTCTTTGAATCTTGGCCATTGATCTGGATTGGATGGACGCGTGTATGTCTGGATGAGGATGGAACATGGTAGCCCTGAACACTAGCGTTGCATAGGAATTGCCATTGCAAAATAATATTGAAATTTGCCAGACCTGGGACTTGAACCCAGGTCATGAGGGTTACAAGTACGTCCACCTGCCAGCTGAGCTACAACGCGCATGTTATTATATTATAATAAATGAATAATAAAAAGAAACATTGGTTAGTGGCCCCTAAAAGCGCGCGCTGGTTTGAATGAGCCACTCAGTGGTTGCCAGCACATCGTCTTCCTCACGCCTTTCTTTTTTTTTCTGAAACAAGGTCCTATTGCAACGGTTTTAGAAGCGTAGTTTTAGGCAGGCTTCGAGAAAATAGCGACTAGCGCTATGGTGATCATAAATTGATCGCGACTAGTGCTTTTTCTTTGTCTTGATGAGCTGATTGCAATGGTGGTCATTTGGAGTTCTAATTTTGCTTTATTATGAAAACCCCAATTTGGAAAACCTGTAACCCTAATATTCAAACATGGTAAAATCGCATATGTGGCACAAAAACACAATTGAATACGTTGGTTAGCTTAGAAACATCATTATGAGCATGAATCAATAAAGAAAAATGCAAAAAGATGCTTGAATTATGCTATACGATTTCAAAAGTTTTGCTGTGCAGTTTGAGTTATAGATACCACTTCTTTGCGTTTTGGTTGATGTTTGTGATTGGAGTATGATCAGGAGTCCACGAGCAAGCTTTTGGTATAAGAATTAGGGCTTAAAACCACCTAGAATACTGAATTCAGTTTTGAGTTTTTTGGCAATTTTTTCAATGTTGCAATGAGGTTTCTTGCGCAGCTTGGAGTGTAAAGGCATTAGGTTTGCATTCCTGATCATATAGTGAAGCTTTTAGGTCAACAAAACTTGATAAAATCCAAGGCATTCATTGTTTTCAATATTTGATTTTCTAAGAATCTTTACAAATCTTTTCCATGTGCATTTTGCTCTCAATCATGCCAATCAGCTTCAAATCTTTCCCCTTTTGTATTTACACGAAATATTGAGTCCAAACTTGCATAAAAAGATTTGTTTTCATTAGGTTTGTATTTTTTATGCATTTTATTTAATTAAATGAATTATAAATGATAAATAATCCAAATAAATAAATAAGAATGGAGAAAAACTTCCTTTTGGGCCTAATGGTCGTGCATAGGCTTGGAATGATGGATCATGGAAGAAAAATGGGCCCATTTGCATTTTTAGGTCATTTGAACCATTGTTGACTTTTCAAAATTCCCAAAAATTTCCCAACTTCCACAAGGCATAACTTGCTCAATTTTTAAGCTTTTCACATGTTCTTGGACATTTTGGAAAGGTCTTTGAGTCCTTTAACCAATGCCTTTGGTCCCATGTCATTTTGATATACCAATCTCAAGTTATGGCCTTTGACTTAAAGTCCCTTTTTGTTGACTTTTGAAAATGACCTATAATGTTGAAATTGATAACTTTTTGTGAGAGCATTTCTTGGACTTGAAGTATGAAGATGAGTTGTAGGAAATGTCTTTCTCTTCAAAATGAGATTTGGATGGAATTTTTCTGATAATCCATGTGAAAGTTATGCCCTGGTCAATTTCAGTTGACTTTTTCAGCTGTCCAAATATAGTAACTTTTGCATCTTTGATGGTTTCTGAGCCAAATCTTGAGAATCATGATCAAGCATTGATCAAATGATGTTTGTGGCTTCAAAATGATATGTTGACCAAAAATTTGAACTTTTGACTGTCAAATGACCATTTTGCCCCTACAGTTGACTGTAGTGCAATTTAGGGTTTTGATTGTGCAATTTTGAGCTGAATGCCTTGAAACTTGATATGAGGATGTTTGACCACATTTGTAGGCATATGAGGCTTGATTGGGCCTTTGAAAACTTTCAATTCTTGATCAGAACACAAACCCTAGTTTTGACTGTATGAGAGACTGTTGCACTGCACAACCCTTGGGGAATTTTGTGACTTGGCTTGGCAATTCTTTGATGAATATGGGAGGGCAAATTTTGGGGTGCAACACACATCCACTCCGGATCTCATTGAGAACGACTCTGCTATTGCCATATATGACTTTGAAAATCCAATATATCAAGCCGAAGACGAAGGTGATGAAGATTCTTAAATACATGGGAAACTCGCCATACTTCTATTACAAGAGGAAAAGGCTATTCAACCACACGAGGAGTCAATTGAAGTGATAAATATAGGTACTGAGGTAGACATGAAGGAAGTCAAGATCGGCGCCAATTTAAAAGACTGTGTCAAGAGAAGATTGGTCCAGATGTTACACGACTATGTCGAAGTGTTTGCTTGGTTATATGAAGATATGCTAGGGCTTGATACTGATATCATAGTTCATCGTCTGCCGATGAAGGAAGATTGTCCTCCGGTCAAGCAAATAGTTTGTTGCGTGCGGCCACACATGTCTGAGAAAATAAAAGATGAGGTAATGAAATAGTTCGATGCAGGTTTTCTGGAAGTGACGTCATACCCTCAATGGGTGTAAAATGTTGTTCCAATGTCAAAGAAAGACGGTAAAGTCCATATGTGCATAGACTACATGGATTTGAATAGGGCAAGCCCCAAAGATGATTTCCCATTACCTCATATCGATGTTTTAGTTGACAACACTGCTAAACACAAAGTTTTCTCCTTCATGGATGGATTCTCCGGTTAAAACCTGTTGTACCCCAAAATTTGCCCTCTCATGTTTCCCAAGGTTTCCTCTTGCACGGGTGGTAACAAACACTTTCCTAAAGAAAAATGAAATTTTTTGAATAATAGCAAAGTGTCTTTCGATTGGCATGCCAACAATGTCTTTTGATTGGCATCTGAGTAATGTCCTTCAATTGGCAGATCAGAGCAAAGGGTCATTCGATTGGCATGTCAACAAGCTTCGATTGGGCGTCTAAAACCCTTCAACCAAGCATTGTCCTATCATCTTCGATTGCGTGTTGGTTCCCCTTTCAAGCAAACATTGGTCCAAGTTTCAATTAGGCGAGAATCCCCTACAAGTTCCCTTCAATCCACAAGCAGTGGCCTCCTGCATGTGTATTCTGATTCACTAGGAAAAAACTTCCTCATGCTTGCCTTGGTTTCACAAGGCAAAGACCTATCAACTTACCTTTGATCTACAAGGCAAAAGGCCCCTTTCACTAGTCTTCGGTTCACAAGAAAAAGGGCTCATTCAGACATGCCTTCGATTCAGAAGGCAAAGGCCCCCTCTTCAGCTTTCCTTCAGCACACAAGGCCAAGACTCCTTCATATTTACCTTCAATCCACAAGGCAAAAAGCTCCCTTCCACCCAAAAGGCATTGGCTGCCTTTGTGTCAGCTTCGATTGGGTAATGGTCCCCTTTGAAACTGTTTTTCATACTTCGACACACATGTTAGTCCCTTTGAAGCGCATTCATAAGATCCCTTCGAAGAAGCATTCATTGGTCCATTCGAAGGACACATGGTTACTGAATACAAGCTTGTCTTATGATGGTTCTTGGTTCTACATGTGGCCAGGCCCAGGCCTCTTGTGCAATGTCATTCGAAGGTGGTGACAAAGGAGGTTTTCGATTGGCCAGATTGAAGTTTTCGTTTGAGTTGTTTGAATCAAGCAGCTAAGGCAAGTAGATAGACTCAATCAAAGAAGCTCTAATAAGGAGGTTTCTGGAAACTTTGAATCAAGACTCTAGGCCAATCGAAGGGAAATGCTGGAAGGCGTTCGAAAGACAAAGTGTCTAGGTTCATTCAAGATTCCAAAGATACATGAATGTTTCAAAAAAAGGAAATCTTGTAATATGTCTGATTCTTGTATCATGGCTTTAAAAGCCTAGTTAAAGGGTTGTCCCTTTCCATTTTCATGCACCCTCAAACTCCTATAAATACAAGGCCTAGGAAACATTGCAAAGAGGACAAAAAGGGAGGATACCAGGTACATATGGGGCCTCCGCATGGTGTCGTGAAGCACTAATGGACCTTAGAACCTTAGTTGAACAAACTTGGCCACTAAAAAGTAGTGAGATAGCCGGCCTCAGTGTAAATATGGGGATTGGTTGATACTCGATGCTACACTCATTGAGATCGTACTTTCGAGATGTTTCAGCCGCAAGAAAAGATTGCTAAGCTGAAATAACGCTCGATAAAGAAAGATCATTGATATTGAGATTCCTTAGAAACCGATTACTCTTCTAAGACATGTTGAACCAACTAAACTTCAAGAGGGTAATTACCTACAAACCCCATGCAAGCCTGAACCTAAGGCTGCTTGTGTGACTTGTTTGACTTCATTATCTAACAACTTGAACTCATTGCAGGGTTTTGTTTGTACTCCGTGCAGGACTTGTTTATGGTCTTTATCCAATAACCTAGATTTCTTACAGGGTTTACTTGCTTACGCCACCTTACACTTTTGCTTAATGCATAACATACACATCATAACATCATCCCATAGCATCTCCTTAACCATTTCAAGGATCTCAAGGGTCTGTGATGCAGGTTATGATGAACCAGACGTCTAACAAGGGGCAAGGGGATTTATTTTCCTCTATCTAACACCGTCAAAAGATCAAAACACAACAACTTGAGTCAGAGGCTATGGCCCACTCGATATGGTGAGCTTGATTCTTGTAGAAGGACCTTCAGCGATACAAAAGTTCTTCAATCAAAGCTGCAAAATTCAACTTCTGAAATTTTCTTGTTTACACCGCGAGATCCTTGAAAACATTTACACATCATGCATGTCATTACATAACAGGTCTTCCAGTACAGGTCTCTCATGTTCTCGCTGGTTATTTCAGCAAAGAAAATGGCTCTCAAACAGAATAACAGAGATCTCCAAACTCAAGAGTATTAGTTTATGGAAATGTTCCCCAACCTATCCAAGGGGCAAGAAAAGTTGAAAGCACTCCTCAACGGGAATCTGACCAAGAAACATCTTGACAACAACAAGGATGACCAGTTGGAACAACTGCAAGGTGAAATGGAACGGATGAGAATCCAGATGAGTAATCAAAGGGCCCTTATCCAAAGTTTAGCTTGGGAATAAGAAGAGTCGAGGTTTCTCATCATCAAGATTCATCAAGACGGAGGTAATCATATGCAGTAAACAACGAGAATTGGGGATTGAGTATTTAATCAGCCTCAGTTAAAACAAGAGGATTTGGTTGAAAAAACACCTTTCAAGACGGCTGCTACGCCAAGGGTCCAACAACGACTTTGTCAACCACAACGGGGTAATTAGAAAAGGTAAGACAAACCCAAGAGGAAGTTTACCAAAATCAACATACCATTGTCTCAGGCATTGTAACATATTTTGAGGATGAATTTGGTTACGTTGATAAGACCTCATCCAAACCCCAAAACTTCTTCCCCTAACTACAATCCTGATGCAATGTGCGCATACCATTCCAGTAGTCCTGGACATGATACTAATGACTGTTGGACATTGAAAAGTAAGATTCAGGACTTGATCAACGAAGGAGTGCTGGAGTTCACACAAGATGTCCAAACTGAATTCTCTTTCCATCCCTCAAAGGCACATCATTTGAAGTGACAAGTTCAGACAAAGGCTTTTTGTTCATTTGAATTCTCAATTTGTAATTTTCTTTTGATTGTTCGAACATTTGTTTCATGTCAAACTTTGTTATTTTATCAATGCATTGCATATGTTTGTCTTAAATCATTTCATTTGTATTCACTATATTCAAATTGTGTTTTTACTTCCTTTTTGTGATATTCAACTCTCAATTAAAAGCTCTTAGCCTTTAGATGGAGGATGACGAAAACGATACCACAGTCTCTATAATATGCTTTTGAACAGACCCCCCTAACGATGTACAGGCGTTGTTTCAAATCCTAAACAGTGGAGTTAGAAGGAAGATACTTCCTAGTCAACCCCTTTGAGACTAAGAAGTAGGAGTTTTTCTTTTCACACAAATTAAAACCCTTAATCCTAACCTGGGGCGGGGTAGTTTTCTCAGTTAATATAGATGTGCATTAAATTGCAAACTTTCCCCTTCATGCACGATAAGTAGTGTAGAAGATGCTCTCCAAAAGATGGTGATGGGTCCACATAATCGTCAAGGCAGGCAGTCATTGTCTCTCAAAAGAAAATCCCGCTAAGTCAAAACCTATGAAGGAGACTTAAGAAAAAAAACGGGGGCATCCCGCTGACTGTAACCACAAAAGAAATAGTTCAGGCAAAAGTAGGGATAACAAAAGAGGTCCTACAAATCCTCAACAATAAAAAAAGAAAACGTTACCAAAAATGACTTCCTTCTCAAATAAACGTTCAATTTCTGAACCATCACCAAGTATCAGAGCAAAGATTCCAGGCTCAATGGGGATCTAAGCGCATAATTAGCTGAGCATAGAATTGAAGAACATCACGAAGAACGGGTTGGGTATAAATAAATTTTGAGCCTTTATCCTTTGTTTCCTAAACCGTGAACCAGGCCACATTATAACCCTTAAAATTCCTAGTTGAAGCATGGGTTAGTTTCAAAGCATACTGTTACAAAAAGTATCCCGACTCCTGTAGGGTTTGCTATAAATCCTGAGCTGATATCACACTCTTACAAAATTTGTTTGTTTTACTAAAAAATGAATTTTCAAACTTCAAGACAGACATAAGGTTTGCATTCTTAAAATACCATTGTTTGCATATGACTATTTTTTCAACAACAGAGAAATTCGCATGACGGATATTCAATAAACAGAAATCCTCTCAGTGGATAGAATCACCTCAGATGGAAGGACATTCCAGTGGTAGTCCTTTCATAATCAAGGGCCATAGCATGGTGTCCAGTTGATCGGTGTCAGGCAAGTCAAGGTTCAAGGAACTCTAAAAAATGCCATATAGCCAGGGGAAGATCTCCATTTGAATCACTTGGGGCATTGGACATGAATTCCAACAACGAATCATGTACGATCAAACAAACATCTTCTGGCAGTGTGGAAACACTTACTATTAAGGACAGTGACAATTCTCCGTACCCGGTGAACATGGACATAGTCGGAAGATACTACGGATAAACAAAGACCCGCTAGGCTGACTGGCCTAGGCAAAAATAAGGGCATCCCGGAGAACCAAAAGGGTTCGGGAAAAACTTTGGGATATACATATAAAAAAACCTGTACACCCGGCAAGTCGAAAACCTAAAAAGGCAGCTTGGGCAAAAAAGGGTATCCCAATGGACTGAAAATTTGAAAGGACAGTCCAGGCAAAAGTTAGGGATTAAAGCGTACGACTACGTCCCATCATCTCGTCACTTGTCTATCAGTAGAAGGTTTATTACCCTAATCTGCATTCACCAAGGACTCCAAGAGTTGGGATAACAGTCAAACCATCTACTAAATCCCAGACATATATTTTCTCCAGTAGGTACCGAGGCAAGGGCATTCTACTACAAGGTCACTGCCACTTTCTTAGCATGCAGCCTATTGATGTCAGGTGTTCTCATACCCTAGGCAGAGCAAGAATATCCAATTACTTATCCAACATCTAAGAATTCCCCAGTGAAGTCGCCAAGCTTATTAGGATTCCCCAATGGATTTATTCTCAAAACAACAAAACAGGAATCCCCAGCAGAAACATTCTAAATAAAGCAGACTCTACTCTAGAAACAGTGCAAATAAGATCCAGAGACGAATGTCATTCTGATACATATTCCAGATTCTCCTCTAGAAACGGTTCAGGTGCGATCCAAATACGGATGTCATCCTGACACTTACTCTAGATTCTCATCTAGAAACAGTTCAGGTATGATCCAAATACAGATGTCATCCTGACACTTAGTCCAGATTCTCATCTAGAAACAGTTTAGGTACGATCTAGAGACGGCTGTCATCCTGATACATATTCAGATTTTTTATAGCAGCAGTTCAGATACGATCCAAAGATGGATGACATCCTGACGCTTATTCTAGATTCTCATCTAGAAACGGTTCGGGTACGATCCAGAGATGGATGTCATCCGGATAATTATTCCAGACTATCTTTTAGCAATAGTTCGGGTACAATCCAGAGACGGATGTCATTCTAAAACTTATTCTAGACTATCATCTAGAAACGGTTCAGGCACGACCCAGAGGCAGATGTCATCCTGACACTTATTTAGATCATCATCTAGATGAGGTTCAGGTACGATCTAGAGACGGATGTCATCCTGACACTTATTCCAGATTCTCATCTAGAAATGGTGCAGATACGATCCCGAGACAGATGTTATTCTGACACTTATTCCAGACTATCATCTAGAAACAGTTCAGGTACAATCCAGAGACGAATGTCATCCTGACACTTATTCCGGATTCTCATCTAGAAATGGTGCATATATGTGATCGGTGGAAATAAAACTGATTGTTTAAAGCTGGTTTGCGAAATGTCGCGGTAAGCAAGAGTCGCCACCGTCTTTTATGTTCTCCAACATGGAAAGGACAAAATCACATCAAAATTCCTTCTTTGAGAATGTTTCTCGGTTCGGGAGGTAGATTTATATAAAGGGAAGGTGTTAGCACCCTTTCTATCCGTGGTTATCCACGGGCTCTTAGGTACTTGCTCTTATGTTTTCAAAATTGTTTGCTTTTCAAGTGTGTGTGGGTTTTGAAAAAGTTTCGTTTGAAAAATTTCTAAGTAACTCTTATATCAGTCCTCAAGAGTGTATGAAAAATTTGTTTGAAAACTTTTAGAAAGTGTCAGTGTGAAAAGATGTTTTTGTTTGTTTTTGAAAAGAGAAAGTACCCATGAGAATCTACCTACTCTAAGGAATTAGGCTGTGTAAGAGTCCTTTAAACAGTGCTATCCCACTATTGAGAAGTAGGTAGCATCGTCGTTGGAGGTGTTCGGGTCAATTCGATTATTAGGGACAGTGTGGTCACCGAAGCAATAGTAGGACACCTTAGAAGTAACCCTAATGTCCTAGATCCTTTTTATCTGAGGCAACCGTTTCGAGGCAACTGGATCTTTAGACAGGAGGGCGACCTCTAAGACACCCTATACTTGACGACCACGTTCGAGGCAACGAGTGAGGTGTACCCTAGGAGTGGCATGTGCTTGTGTGTTCAATTCAGTTTATGTTTATCTTTGATCATGTATTTGTGAGCTACGGATTAATTTTATTTGGCATACAGTCTTGCAGGCATAATTAACAGTTAAGAGTGCGGAAAATAAAGTGCGGAAATATGAATTTACGCTATTACAAGGCGCGAGTCTATACATCGCCAAAAACAAAAACCCGTTTTGGAAAATAAATGCGGAAAGTAAAGAAAGCGGTAAACCTAATTAACTATTACATCCTTTGAGCAGATACATAAATACGATTAAAATAAATTAAAGCGCGAAAGAATTAAATTGGAACGTCCTTAGGATTTTGACCCTTTTTGAGAAAAGAATTTAAGTTTTGGTCCTTTTTTGCAATTTACTTAAATACTAAACCTAATTTAAAAGAAAAAATGTTTTTTTTGGGTTTTTTATGTAAAATAAAACAAAAGGAATTAAAATTAAAAATTAGTAAAACCTAATTCTAAGTTTATTTTATTTATTGTAAAAAAAAGTTAAAGTTAACCTAATTTAACTAATTTAATTAATTTACATTTTATTTACAAAAAAATAATAATTAATAAATAAGAATAATGATAATAAGAAAATATGATTGAAAGTTGTCAAACCCTAATTCTACATAATTTTTATTTATTGAGAAAAAGGTTAAAATTAAACCTAAATTAAACTAAGTTGATTAATTAGAATTTATTTACAAAATAAATTAATAAATAAAAATAGTAATAATTAATAAATAAAAATAGTAATAATTAATAAAAATATTCACATTTTTTATTCTATGAATTTATTAAAAATATTAATTTGTTAGTTAATTAAATAATATTAATAGTTATTAAAGAAAATAAAAGGAAAAGAAGAAAAAATGAGAAGTAGTAAAACCAGGGGGGTTTGATGGACCCAATGGAGGTTTGAAGAAGCAATTTTGGCCCAATAGCACAAAGCCCTTATTGACTTCTGGAATCAGGTGCGTGCTCATTGACTTGGAGCATGGTGTGGAGCACCCTTTGGCCTTTGGATCAGTCTGTTGAGACACTTGGCATGCTGATCTGTGAGGGTATATGGTGGAATCCTTGACAAGCGCTGCATATGAAGATGTTATGGAAAATAATATTGAGATTTGGGTGGACCTGGGAATCGAACCTAGGTCCCATTGATTGCCAGACACGTCCTCTTCCACTAAGCCATTGCGTTGTCTTTGTTAATATACTGATCAATAAATAATATATTAAGAAACCAAAAAATTATGCAATAAAGCAAAACGCGCGCATATTATTTGAATTATCCAATCACGCTCTTCCACGTATCGTCTTCTTCACTGAATGCCTGTAAAAGATAAACAATTAGCGGGGGTTTTTAACCCCCACAACATGGAACAAGAGAAAATAGCGAATAGAGCTGTATGCTATATAAATTGGGCGCGATAATCTTGTTCAATTCGTATTGATCTCCTGAGTTCAACCATGGGTGTCATGAAGCGTGATTTTTCCTATTATGAAAAACCCCAAATCAAGAGCTTGAAAACCCTAGAATTCGTTAATGGTAGTTTTCGTTTCAGGGCACCATAATACAATTAATTTGTACCATTAGCTTCAGAATGATGTTAGCAATACAAAGCAATAATCATAACATGTTAATGATGCATAAAACTTGAGTTTTAATTATGGAAAAGAGTGGGCAAACCGTACGACTGTTCTTGGGATTCTTTGAGTATTAACACTTGATTTTGATTGCAAAAGGTTCCTTACACCTCCAGCAATGTATTGGAATCACTCTAAGGCTTTGAATTAATCTGAAATATGAAAAACAGTTTTTGGTTTTCTTTGAATTTTTTCAATATGGTAATGGTTCTTGCAGCAGCTTTTGCACGTGAATGAATTTAGGTTTAGCTTCAGTATTTGTATTGGAATGAATTAGGTTAAATCTTTTGTCCAAGAATCCATGGAATAATGTTTTGCATCTTTGATTTCCAATCAAATATTTTTGCATCTTTTGATTGAGAAAACTTGATAAAATTGGATGATTTTGTCTCCTTGATTGATACATGAAATCTTCAGCATGTGTTGAGTTTATTTGCATCACAAAAAGATTTGAAAACCATATCTTTTGAATTTTCCTACAATTAAAATCAATTAAATGAATTAATATTAATAAAAATTCAATTAATTAATTAAAAATAAGAAAATAAATCAATTTAAGCTTAATGGGTCGTGCATAGGCCTTGGGCAATGTTTCAAGAAATAATTTGAGGCCCATAAGCAAAAATGAAGTGTTTTGGGCAAAGTTGACTTTTGCAAATTCCCAAAAATTTCCCAACTTCTCCAATGTATATCTTGCTCAATTTTGATCCTATGAACATGTTCTTGGACATTTTGGAAAGGTCTTGAAGTCCTCTAACCAATGCCTTTGGTCCCATGTCATTTGGATTTACCAATCTCAAGTTATGGTCTTTGACTTAAAATTCCTTTCTGTTGACTTTTTGAAAATGACCTATAATGTAGAAATTGATAACTTTTTGTGGGAGCATTTCTTGGACTTGGAATGTGAAGATGAGTTGTAGGAAATGTCATCCCCTTCAAAATGAGCATTGGATGGGATTTTTCTGATGAACCATGAAAAAGTTATGCCTTGGTCAAGTTACAGTTGACTTTTCAGCTGTCCAAAAATAGAAACTTTTGCATCTTGATGATTTTTGAGCCATTCTTGTGGAATCATGATCAAGACTTGATCAAATGATAATTGTGGCTTCAAAATAAGATGTTGACCAAAAATTTTGACTTTTGACTGCCAAATGACCATTTTGCCCCTGCAGTTGATTGTGAACCAAATAAAGCTTTTGACTGTGCAACTTGACCCAGTGAGTCTTGAAACTTGACATGTAGATGCTTGACAATGTATGGAGGCACATGAGACTTGTTTGAGCCCTTGAAAACCTCAACTTCCTTGCAAGAACCAAAACCCTAATTTTGACTGCCTTAGGAGGCAATTGGATTGTGCAACCCTTGAGTAGTCTTGAACCAATTGAAGATGATTCTTGACAAACTTTGAAGAATATGGGAGGGCAAATTTTGGGGTACAACAATATACGATCTAGAGATGAATGTAATTCTAACACTTATTCCAGACTATCATCTAGAAACAGTTCAGGTACGATCCAGAGATGGATGCCATCTTGACACTTATTCCGAATTCTCATCTAGAAACGATGCAGATACGATCCAGAGATGGATGTCATTCTGACACTTATTCCAGACTATCATCTAGAAACGGTTAAGGTACAATCCAGAGACGGATGTCATCCTGAAACTTACTCTAGATTTTCATCTAGAAACGATTCAAGTACAATCTAGAGGAGGATGTCATCCTGATACTTATTCTAGACTATCTTCTAGCAACAGTTCAGGTAAGATCTAGAGACGGATGTCATCCTGGCACTTATTCAGATTTTCTTCTAGCAACATTTCAGATACGATCCAGAGATGGATGTCATCCTGATACTTATTTAACACATCTCCAGATACAATCATAGATTCACTATGAAAATCCTCAAATAGTCCATGGAGTTTACCTTCCCCAACAGAGTTTATTTCTCTAACAACGGAAGTTCATGTCCCAGCGTTTCAACTTCAACAAATCTGAAGACCTACATTCTTCACCCCCAGCAACAATTAAGGATTTATTTCCCATAATTCAACAATACAGCAATGGAACAACTGACACGTTCATACATTGTATTCTTACATTATTTCCACAAACGTCATAGCATATGCAGCACAAATACATATATCATAATCTCATTTATTTTGAGAGAACCATGCAATTCATACATCATGTCATCGCATGAAACCGACTTTACCTTTTCAGGTTAAATCAGCAGACAGACAAACACCATCAACTTATAAAGCAGGTCAAAGATTAACGCCCGAAACTAGACGGGGAAACTATCTAGACGACCAAGTGGTATGAACTCCCGAAGCATGACGAGTTTACCAATAAAAACAAGTTCCAGATTAATACCTGTAACAATCCAGGAGAACTATCTGTGGACGATCGATTGTAGGTTAATACCTGTAATAAGCCAGGAAAACTATCTACATGAAGAGATTAAAGATTAATACCTGTAACAAGCCAGGAAAACTATATTTCTTTCTCAGGTCAGAGATTAATACCTATAACAAGCCAGGACAACTATCTCAGTGACCGACAATTTTCAGGTTCCAGATTAAACCTGAAACTAGACAGGGCAACTATCTGCGAACATCTGATTTATAGGTTAATACCTGAAACCGGACAGGAAAACTATATACACGACCAAAAGAAGTAATCTTACATGGGTTCCTTCTCATATATCTCAGGGTGCAGACTAACACAGACTCATCCTAGAACAACCCTGCACAGGCTCTTTTTATTACATCTTCAGGTAACGGTTAATTCCATTATCCTCAACAAGTTACTGTGAAGCCTGGACTTCAACCAGAAAAAAGTAAACTTTCATCTCTCCGGTACATAGATAAATCTTCAGCAGAGCCTTGGACAACTAAAGTTCCTAGACGCTATTCCCCAAAGAGTTTTCCTCAAACAGGAGAACAACAGAAACCCACATTCCCCAGCGGATTCCTCCTCATATAGTAGAAACAGGAACCCCCAAAGGGACCATGTGTGAAATCAGCATCTACTTTAGATGGCATCTTTATGCCCATCTCCGACGACTCTCTGTCATCTTCTCTAAATGGCATCTGTAAGCCCATTCCCGACATCATCAACCAACAATATTACTTCATGTGAGTGCAAGTTTCTGGGCACTCTAGTGTTCAATCCTCTTCCACCTTCAGATCACGAAAGGAAGATAAGCCAATCAAAATCCTCAATTTAAGAAGATTGAACAGGGGAAGCTGTTGTACCCAAAATTTACCCTCTCATGTTTCCCAAGGTTTCCTCTTGCATGGGTGGTTACAAACTCTTGCCTAAAGAAAAATGAAATTTTTTGAATGATATCAAAGTTTCTTTTGATTGGCATGCCAACAATGTCTTTCGATTGGCATCTGAGTAATGTCCTTTGATTGGCACATCAGAGCAAAGGGTCCTTCAACTGGTATGTCAACAAGCTTCGATTGGGCGTCTAAAACCCTTCGACCAAGCATTGGCCCATCAACTTTGATTGCGTGTTGGTTCCCCTTTCGAGAAAACATTGGTCCAAGTTTCATTTAGGCGAGAATCCCCTACAAGTTCCCTATGATCCACAAGCAGTGGCCTCATGCATGTTGTGATACGGTGGGAGAACTGACTTGAGGTTTTGCGTTTGTGTTCGCAAATGTTCGGTTTAGCAAGAGTCGCCACCGACTTTTTATTTATCCTAAGGAAAGGTCAAAAAGCACAGGAAAGACCTTTGAGATGTTTTCGTGGGTTCGGGGGGTAGATTATGAAAAGGGAAGGTGCTAGCACCCTTTTCATCCATGGTTATCCATGGGCTCTTAGTTACTTGTTTTAGATCACTTGCCTTTGTTTTTCAATTGTTTGAAATGGTGCTTTGTGTGTGTGGCTTTGAAAATGTTTTGAAAAAAGATGCCTTGTCTAGGAAACCTTTGTAACAATTTGTTTGAATGTTTTACAAAGATGTTTGTATTTTTGAAAAGATAATTCAATGTTTTTGAAAGTTGTTTGGAAGTTGTGTTATGGTGTGTGTTTGAAAATGGCAAGTGTGTTTTGCAAGTTTGATCAAGTAACTAAGAGCTATCTACCCTATTTTACTCAAAGATCCATTTATGCTTTTTAACCCTTTTAACAGTGTTGTTTCACCATTGTATTTGGTGAACAACCTTGCGTTAGGATGTTAACGGGACGGGTGCGGGTCATCGTATAGACCATGAAAGCAATAGTGTCAAGTATTTTGGCAATTTTCTTGAGGGACTATGATCATTTTGTTTAGGCAACTCCGATAGCGTCATCGAGGGACTATGATCATTTGTTTGTTTTTGTTTTGCCAAGGTACTTGACATGCAAACATGGCCCATTTTTGAAGGCAACAAGTGGATGGAACCCTAGGGGTGCAAGTGTGCACTGTTTGTTTTTCATGCATTTATCTTGTGTTAGGTCAAGGTATTTGTTGATTGATTTTGCATACAAACCCTAATTACTATACAGTATATAGAAAGCGATAAATTGCGGGAATTTAAAGTCTAAGCTATTACAAATAAGTATCCGGGGATGGGGGTACAAATGTTTACGAATGGGGATGAGTCTTATCAGGATAGTAGTGTCCAAATATTATTTACAACCAAATCGAATCGTCACATTCTCAATGTAAAAATATAGCAAAGTATAAGAATAAAGAGAAACAAAAGCATTGTGACATGCATATGATTATTTACAAATGATCAAAATATTAACCTAAAGTATTATTAAGTATTATTATTTTTTTTGTGTTTTTGTTAATTATATATAAACAAAAGTTTTAATGAAAAGAAAAGAAAATTGCTTAAGTTAGAGAAAACTATTATTTATGTATTTTAGTTAATGTCTTTTAGAAACTTGTATAAGATTAATTAAACAAAAGTTTTAAAATTAATTAACTTAATAAAATCTAATATTTACATATTTTAAGTGTAATAAAAAAATATCGTTAATAAAAACTTAATATGAAAAATTAATATATTATTTTTATTTACCAAAAGGAATTAGGTTATATAAAAAAAGAAAATAAGGTGATGGTAATAATAAAAAAAAGTGTTGATTTGTATAAAAAGAGTTAAGAAAATTAAATGGGCTTTAGGTGTTAGTATGAGGGGAAGGCCCAAATAAAAGAACAATGTAGATTAAAACAAGGGGGGTACGTGCCAGAATCAATTGGGCTTAAGGTTTGGAGCGTGGAGAAGGCCCAAAACGGTTTTGACAAAGTTTTTTGTTAGGGTTTCGTTGTTTGGCTCAGAATAGGGTTTCAGTTTTTGGAACGGCGCCACTCTCCATCTGCTTCATCTCTTCTTCACTCTCAACAGAGCTTCTGATGCCTTCCACTCGCCTCAGCCGCCGGACGCCACCTCCACTCTCCTCTCCGCGTTTGTTCAAGCGGTGACAAAAAAGGGTAATGATTTTCAGCTTCTGAACATTTTTTAGGGTTTTTTGGATTTCAATCTTGCATTTTTATCTTTTTCATGTTTTGAACTTCTGTATTATTTGTATATGTGAGGTGTAAAAGAGGAAGGGGGGACAATACCTTTAGGGTTTGTTTTTGAAGAGGAGTTTGGAATGGAGGCGCTTCTCAGGTGGCCGAGGCGGAGGGACGCGGTGATGCTTGCTGGCTTTCCGGTACTTCGTATCTCTTGCTTCGTTTTGTGATGACCCTAACTCTGAAAATGCTGTATTATTTGCTTCTATCTCTCTTCCTATCTGAATGCTTTGTTCTTTGATTCTGATGATTATTCTGAGATTGCTTGCTTCTGAGATGCTTTTACAATCTTCCTCTCTTTGGATTTTGATTCTCAATGATGGACTTTTATTCTGAGAGCTTTGTTATTATTACTGATTTGGATGTTTGGACTTGCTTGCTTGGTATTGAAGGCAGGTTGGAGGTTACAGGCTTGTTGGCTTGTTTGGCTTTGGCTTGAATGCTGTAACAGGTTTTTAGCCTTGTTCTGGTTACAGGCTTTGACAGGCTTTGGCTTGAAGCAGGCTTGGGTTTCTCTAACAGGTTTAAAGGCAGGCTTGTTGGTAACAGGCAGGCTGTTGTTTCTGTAACATGTTTTTAGGCCTTGGGCAGGCTGTTGGTTGCTTGCTTGGTAAGGTTTTTAGGCTTTGGCTTGAAGCAGGCTTGCTGGTACAGGCCTCAAGGCCTGTGTTATTTTAGGCTTGCTTTTGGTTTGAATTTTATGCAGGTGGATGCAGTTTGCAAGGCTTGTGTTTTATGCAGGTTTTTGGGTAGTTTGTAGCAGGTTATATATTTTGTGTAGTTTTTTGATAGGGCTAAAGGCGGGCTTGCAAGTTTGCTTGCTTTTGATTTTAGGAAGGCTTGGCTGGCTTGCTTCTTTGAGGCAAACTTGTGCAGTTTGTAATTTTGGAGGTTTTGGTAAGGTTCTGTAAGTTTGTTAGCTGGTACAGGCTTGAGGCTGGTTTCTGTAATAGGTTTTTGGCTTGTTAGTTTGCTTTCCTGAAGGCAGTTTGTTGGTAACAGGCAGGCTGTTGTTTTCTTGCTTGAAGGTTTTAACAGGTTGATATGCAGGTTTGGTTTTGTGTAGATGCAGGCAAGCTTTGTTGGTACAGGCAGGCTGTTGTTTGTGTTTACAGTTTGTGGCCTTTTTTCTTTTGTGTTCTGCCCCCTTGAACTGTTGGATATCTTGTTATATTTATCTATATCTCTTAGCCTGCCCAAAAACTGTAAGCCTGTTTTTTTTTTCTTTCTCTCTCTCCAGAAAAGCATATTTTATTGCTTTAACTGTACTTTTTTCTGAAAAGGTTATGGCTAGAAAATGATGAAATTCGTTTTACAAGTTTGCTTGCAATTTAGCTTTCCTCTGCATTTTGTACTTTCTTCTTTTCTTTGATGACAATTTAATAGCTTTTGATATCTTCTTGACAGTTTGGTAGCTTCTTTGGACAGTTTTGAACTTGTAATTTAGTTTGCTTAGTTTGAAACTTATTCAGCTTAGTTTGTCACTTGTGACTTGGTTTGGCATTTTCAGTTTGACAATGCAATTTGTTTGGACTTATGCAGCTTTGTGCATTTTGCTTAATTGATTCATATGCTTGTAAACACTTAATTTTACTTTTCCTCTTTGTGAACCAAGAAGAGGAATTTTCTTGCGAAATGCAGAGAGGACGAGCAAAAATAAAACAAACTGATTCCGGCCAACAACCTTTAATGATGAACTTTTTGATTAACTGTCTGAAAATTCCTTTTTTAATTCATCTGTGTTTGACTTCTCTTTTCTGGCTTTGCAGGTGAATATCAATTGGGGCAAGGGAAGCAGCAGTAGAAGATGAAGATTTTAAGAAACTTAGGATAGTTTTATTTTATTTCTAATCATTTGTAATAAACATTATTGTAAATACTGTAAATAAATTTACTGTACTCAAATAACACTTGTACCAATAATTAAAAATAAATAAAAGTACTTTTGTCGGATAATTCTTTATTTCACTGTCTATTTAATTATTTAAGTTAAAATAACTGGAAATAACCCCAATAATTTTAGCTCAGATAAAACAAATAATTAATAAACGTTGTAGTCTCACAACTTCGCATTAACCAGCAATGCGCTCGGCATTCCAATTAACCGCATATATTGCACAGTCAAACAAACAAACGTCCACACGTCTCTTACCTCACTGATCAAACTAAAACTTCAAACTTTCAATCAGAAGTCTCAACTCATATCCCAGATGTTTAGACTTTGAGAGACAGACAGAAATCTTGAACAAGCGTCAAAACCATGTGACAGTCAAATGAAATGTTGTGGACTCAATTCCTTTTGAGAATGCGTGCGCAAACCCTAATTTTGGATTTACTGTCAAAGAAACGTATGCTTGATCAAACCCTGAGCCAAACTCAACCAAATCAATAGAAACCCTAATTTTGGATAGACTGATAAGAAAAGCCTGTTTGACCGATTCTTGAGCCAATCTGAAAAATCAGGAAAAGCCCGAAGCTGTGATTTCTTTGTGAAAAAGGGAGGGCAAATTTTGGGGTACAACAGTTGCCCCTGTTCAATCTTCTTGAACCTAAAGAGTTAGATTGGCAGTTTTGCCGTTTGTGACTTGAAGGTGAAAGATGATTGAACACTAGAGTGCCCAGAAATTTACACTCAGTGATGTGATAGTAGAGGGAATGGGCTTAAAGATGCCATTTGGAGATGGGCTTAAAGATGCCATCTGGAATGTGACAGAATCTTGTCGAGGGATGGGCTTAGAGATGCCATATGGAATGTATGTTGTAGTTGAAAGAAATGAGTATCAGAAAGGTGTCCATGTTTTGGAACATCTCTGAGCTGGGGGTCTAAATAAGCAATAGATTGATATCCGTGTTTCGACGCATCTGTAAACTGTTTTCAGAGGTCTTGAAGTTGAATAAACAATAGATCAGCATCCATGTTGGGAAGCGTCCGTAAACTGTTTTCAAAAGTTGAAGCTTATTAATATTATCCTGAAAAGGGTAAAATATTAGCTGAAACACAAAGTTATGTTGCATGAAATGTATGATGCAATATATATGTTATATCAGTGTTTATGATATATGAATGTAATGAATGCGCATGTAAGCTGATTAGCTGTCTTGCTGAGGATAGATGAATCCTGGATAGCTGGAGATAATAAAATCTTTGACTGCTGTCGGGGAAAGTAAATCCTTGACTGCTGCAGGGGATTGAAAATCCTTTGATCATTGAAAAAGAGAAGTCCTGGGACCACTGTTGGGGAATCAGGAGCTTGGGTTGTATGCCAATCTACTGGGGATTCCTGTTTTGAGGAGATCTTCAGTGGGGAATATCTGAATACACTGTGAGGAATTGAGAACGAGAGTCTTCATTCTGCTTGGGGAATAAGAGTTATGTGGGGAATAGCCATACTGTTGAAAGGTAGCTATCCTGTCGGAGAGTAAAACTCGAGACTCTAGGAAAAGCTTATTCCTGTCTGGAAGAAGTTCAGGTTTAGGTTGTATGCCACTTTGAGAATGAGAATCTTCATTCTGTCGGGAATATCGGGAACTCGAGTTATACGCCACTTTGAGAATGAGAATTTTCATTCTGTCGGGAATATCAGGAGGTTGGGTGTATACCGATCCTCTGAGGTTTCAAGGATGAGAGTCTTCATTCTGTTAAGGGTCAGAAATTGGGAGTATACCAATCTTCTGAGGTTTCAAGGATGAGAGTCTTCATTCTGTTAAGGGTCAGAAATTGGGAGTATACCAATCTTCTGAGGTTTCAAGGATGAGAGTCTTCATTCTGTTAAGGGTCAGAAATTGGGAGTATACCAATCTTCTGAGGTTTCAAGGATGAGAGTCTTCATTTTGTTAAGGGTCAGAAATTGGGAGTATACCAATCTTCTGAGGTTTCAAGGATGAGAGTCTTCATTCTTGAGAAAGACAGATTTTTAGGAGCTTCAATTGTCCGTTATCTTGTTGGTGGTCGTAACTTCCAGCAGGTGATGAAGGAAATTTTGACGAACGCTACTCCAAAAGGTGATGAAGGAACCTTTGACGATTACTACTCCAAAAGGTGATGAAGGAATCTTTGATGATTACTACTCCAAAAGGATGAAGAAGGAACCTTTGACGATTACTACTCCAAAAGGTGATGAAGGAATCTTTGACGATTACTACTCCAAAAGGTGATGAAGGAATCTTTGACGATTACTACTCCAAAAGATGAAGGAATCTTTGACGATTACTACTCCAAAAGATGAAGGAATCTTTGACGATTACTACTCCAAAAGGTGATGAAGGAATCTTTGACGATTACTACTCCAAAAGGTGATGAAGGAATCTTTGACGATTACTACTCCAAAAGATGATGAAGGAATCTTTGACGATTACTACTCCAAAAGATGAAGGAATCTTTAACGATTACTACTCCAAAAGATGAAGGAATCTTTGACGATTACTACTCCAAAAGGTGATGAAGGAATCTTTGACGATTACTACTCCAAAAGATGAAGGAATCTTTGACGATTACTACTCCAAAATATGAAGGAATCTTTGACGATTACTACTCCAAATGATGAAGGAATATTTGACGATTACTACTCCAAAAGATGAAGGAATCTTTGACGATTACTACTCCAAAAGATGAAGGAATCTTTGACGATTACTACTCCAAAAGGTGATGAAGGAATATTTGACGATTACTACTCCAAAAGGTGATGAAGGAATCTTTGACAATTACTACTCCAAAAGCTGATGACTTTTATCTGTCGATCAATCTGCATATGTTAAGAATGTTGTTGAAATGTGATTTTGTTTTGGAGAATAAATCCTTGACAAATGTTGGGGAAATAAACCCATGACTGCTGGTCTGCTTAGAGAGGTGATGAACTTCTCGAGGACACTTGAATTTCTTTTCAGAAAGATTTCGGAGAGGTTTCATCACTGCCCCTAGTATCAGATGCTTGTGATATTGCCAGGACACTTGGACTGCACGTAACCCTTTGATGAGATTGACGTTTAAATGCCCCAAGTGATGGTGAGGGAGACTTGCCCCAGGTTATCCTGCAATTGAGAGATTTCTTGAAATCTTGAATGGACTGCCCCAGGTTAACTGATCTTTGAAAGATCTGTTGAAACCTTGACTGGACTGCCCCAGGTGTGCTGGATAGTGACATGTCATGCCCCCTTATTGATAGGAGAATTGTCAATGGAAGTGTCATCCTTTTTGAAACGATTTTGCTCACTGAGAGGGCTTTTGTTCACTGGAACATTCACTGTATGAATTTTTTTGCTGTTTAAACAAGTAAACCGTGTGCAAACAACGATATTCAAATGATGCAAAGTTTATGCTTGTCTCGAAGTTTTGAAAATTGCGTTTTTTAGTAGGTAAACTTTTTATAAGACAAATTCAACACAAGATTTAGGGCAAAGCCTTACAGGAGTCAGGATACCCTTTGTAACAGTATGCTTTCGAACTAACCCATGCTTCAATTAGGACTTTTGAAGGTTTGTAACGTGGCTTGGTTCACGGTTTAAGAAACAAAGGATAAAGGCTCAAAGTATATTTGTACCCACCCGCTCTTCGTGATGTTCTTCAATCCTAAACTCAGTTAATTGTGCGTCGAACTCTATTTGAGTTTGGAACGACTTTTTTTTTGGTGATGGTTCACATTAGTTAAGTTTTGGAAGGCAGTCATCATCTCTTTTTTTTGCAACATTTTTCATGTTGTTGAGGATTTGTAATGACCTCGTTTTTTTGATTTGTTATTCCTAACTTTTGCCTGACTGTTCCTGTTTTCGAGATTACAGTCAGCGGGATGCCCCAGCTTTCTTAAGCCTCCTTTATAGGTTTTGGCCCAGTGGGATTTTCTCTTTTGAGAGATTGACTGCCTATGAGATAAGGAACCATCACTGTCTTTTGGTTCCAAAGGAATGTTTTTGATGTCGTTCGTTGTATTACGAACTGAGAGTTTGCGACTTCAATGCGCATCCTTTGAATTAACTGAGAGACTACCCTGCCCCAGGTTTAGATCAAAGGTTTCAATTTGTGTTTAAAACAAAAAACTCCTACTTCTTTGGCTCGAAGGGGTTGACTAGGGATTATCTTCCTTATAACTCCAGTGTTTAGGATTTGAAAGAAATGCATGTACATCGTCAGCAAGGTCTGTTCAAAAGCATACTGTATGAGATTATGGCATTGTTTCGTCATCCTCCCTCTAAAGGCTTGTAGCTTTTTATCAAGAGTTAAATATCATAAAGAAAGCATAAGAATAGTGAAAATGAATGGATGAATTCAAGACAAACATATGCAATGCATTAATGAAACATAGTTTGACATCAACAACTAATTGTTTGAATAACAAAGAGATTACAACTTGAAAATTCAAAATGAACAAAAGCCTCTTTGTCTGAACTTGTCACTTTAGGTGTTGAACCTTTGGCAGAAGAATTCAGTCTGGCCATCTTGTGTGAACTCCAGCATTCCTTCGTCGATCAGGTTTTGAATTTTGTACTTCAACGCCCAACAATCGTTTGTATCATGTCCAGGACTATCAGAATGATAGGCACACCTGGCATCTGGATTGTAGCTGGGAGAAAAAGTTTTGGGGTTCGGATGAGGGTTTATCACCGTAATTAGATTCATCTTCAACATGCGCTGCAATGCTTGTGACAGTGGCATGTTGATTTGGGTGAATTGCCTTTGAAGTCTTTCACCCTTTGGATGACTATCCGGTTGATGTTGACGAAGTCGTTGTTGGGCTCGTGATGTGGAAGCAAAGTGAGAAGGTCTTCTCTCCTTTAAACTGGTTTCTTGTCTCATGGGAAGCTGAGCAAGGCCTTGATTTTCGATCCTGATTGTTTGCCCCATACGGTTGCAACCGTCTTGACGAAATTGATTGATAATGGTTCCCAGCTCTTCTTGTCTTCGGGCTAGGCCTTGGATAAGAGCCATCTGCCCTAGCATTTGGGCTCTTATTGCTTCAACCTCAGTTTGCAGTTGTTCCAACTGTTTGTCCTTATTGTCTTCCGAATTTTTCTCGGCCAGGTTCCTAGCGAGGAGTACTTTCAACTCTTCCTTCCCCTTGGATAGGTTCAAGAACATCTCTTGAAGTTGAGCGTTTTGAGCCTGGATGCCCTCGATAGTCTACTCCAGGGCCATCTCTACTGAAATAAACAGTAGGAGAATAAGGAAACCTGAAAAAGGGAAACCTGTTTATGATGTAATACATGATATGTGAATGCATGTTTTCAAGGATCTCTCGGGGTAAACACGAGAAAATGTTAGAGGTCGAACTTTGGTCAACATCTTTGATTGGATAACCTTGTAATGGTGGATGTATTTCCATGAGAATCAAGCTCACCATGTCAAGTGGGTCATAGCCCCTAATTCAAGTTGTTGCACTTGATCTTTGACGGCGTTTGTTTAGAGGAGAACCCTTTTGCCCTTTGGTAGACGTCTAGTTCAACGTGCCCCTGTATCAAAAGACCCTCGAGATCCTTGAAATGGTTATTGTAAATGCTATGGTATGATGTTATGATGTTATGTACATGTATGCAAAAACAAGTAAGTGTATATACAGGTAATCATATTCACACAAAGCAAACAAGTCCTTAGGTTTAGGCTTGTATGGGGTTCATAGGTAAGTACCCTCTTGAAGTTAGTTGGCTCAACCTGTCCTAAAAATAGAAACCGGGTTCTAAGGAGCTCAATATCATTGGATTATTTTCTGTGTTCATTGTTTTGGTTTAGCCACTTAATTGGCGACCAAAATATTCCAAGAAAACAATCCTCAATGAGTGTAGTATCGAGTATCTACCAACTTCGGACTGTACCAAAGTCGGTCATCTCACTACCCCTAAAAAGGCTAAGATGGTCAAGTAAGGTTCTAGAGTTCGTTAGTGCTTCATGACATCGCTCAGCGGCCCCGTATTCTCCTTGACTACTCAAGGGTAACCGGTACTCACAAATATGTCACACTAACATAGCTACTGCTTCAACCATGTCGGTATACCCCACACAGTTCCCTCACAGTTTATTGCTATTTACCTAAAAAGGTGCCCCCAAATCCGGGTGTAGGATTAAACAAACCCAAACAAGGAACCCAAAAAGTAAAGCAATCAAAGCAAACAAAGTAAGCATGTAAAGGTGATCTAAAACCCTAAGCTAACCCCACTTTTAGAAATATCCCCAGCAGAGTCGCCAGTTCTGTGATACGGTGGGAGAACTGGCTTGAGGTTTTGCGTTTGTGTTTGCAAATGTTCGGTTTAGCAAGAGTCGCCACCGACTTTTTATTTATCCTAAGGAAAGGTCAAAAAGCACAGGAAATACCTTTGAGATGTTTTCGTGGGTTCGGGGGGTAGATTATGAAAAGGGAAGGTGCTAGCACCCTTTTCATCCATGGTTATCCATGGGCTCTTAGTTACTTGTTTTAGATCACTTGCCTTTGTTTTTCAATTGTTTGAAATGGTGCTTTGTGTGTGTGGCTTTGAAAATGTTTTGAAAAAAGATGCCTTGTCTAGGAAACCTTTGTAACAATTTGTTTGAATGTTTTACAAAGGTGTTTGTATTTTTGAAAAGATAATTCAATGTTTTTGAAAGTTGTTTGGAAGTTGTGTTATGGTGTGTGTTTGAAAATGGCAAGTGTGTTTTGCAAGTTTGATCAAGTAACTAAGAGCTATCTACCCTATTTTACTCAAAGATCCATTTATGCTTTTTAACCCTTTTAATAGTGTTGTTTCACCATTGTATTTGGTGAACAACCTTGCGTTAGGATGTTAACGGGACGGGTGCGGGTCATCGTATAGACCATGAAAGCAATAGTGTCAAGTATTTTGGCAATTTTCTTGAGGGACTATGATCATTTTGTTTAGGCAACTCCGATAGCGTCATCGAGGGACTATGATCATTTGTTTGTTTTTGTTTTTCCAAGGTACTTGACATGCAAACATGGCCCATTTTTGAAGGCAACAAGTGGATGGAACCCTAGGGGTGCAAGTGTGCACTGTTTGTTTTTCATGCATTTATCTTGTGTTAGGTCAAGCTATTTGTTGATTGATTTTGCATACAAATCCTAATTACTATACAGTATATAGAAAGCGATAAATTGCGGGAATTTAAAGTCTAAGCTATTACAAATAAGTATCCGGGGATGGGGGTACAAATGTTTACGAATGGGGATGAGTCTTATCAGGATAGTAGTGTCCAAATATTATTTACAACCAAATCGAATCGTCACATTCTCAATGTAAAAATATAGCAAAGTATAAGAATAAAGAGAAACAAAAGCATTGTGACATGCATATGATTATTTACAAATGATCAAAATATTAACCTAATGTATTATTAAGTATTATTATTAGTTTTGTGTTTTTGTTAATTATATATAAACAAAAGTTTTAATGAAAAGAAAAGAAAATTGCTTAAGTTAGAGAAAACTATTATTTATGTATTTTAGTTAATGTTTTTTAGAAACTTGTATAAGATTAATTAAACAAAAGTTTTAAAATTATTTAACTTAATAAAATCTAATATTTACATATTTTAAGTGTAATAAAAAAAATATTGTTAATAAAAACTTAATATAAAAAATTAATATATTATTTTTATTTACCAAAAGGAATTAGGTTATATAAAAAAAGAAAATAAGGTGATGGTAATAATAAAAAAAAGTGTTGATTTGTATAAAAAGAGTTAAGAAAATTAAATGGGCTTTAGGTGTTAGTATGAGGGGCAGGCCCAAATAAAAGAACAATGTAGATTAAAACAAGGGGGGTACGTGCCAGAATCAATTGGGCTTAAGATTTGGAGCGTGGAGCAGGCCCAAAACGGTTTTGACAAAGTTTTTTGTTAGGGTTTCGTTGTTTGGCTCAGAATAGGGTTTCAGTTTTTGGAACGGCGCCACTCTCCATCTGCTTCATCTCTTCCTCACTCTCAACAGAGCTTCTGATGCCTTCCACTCGCCTCAGCCGCCGGACGCCACCTCCACTCTCCTCTCCGCGTTTGTTCAAGCGGTGACAAAAAAGGGTAATGATTTTCAGCTTCTGAACATTTTTTAGGGTTTTTTGGATTTCAATCTTGCATGTTTATCTTTTTCATGTTTTGAACTTCTGTATTATTTGTATATGTGAGGTGTAAAAGAGGAAGGGGGGACAATACCTTTAGGGTTTGTTGTTGAAGAGGAGTTTGGAATGGAGGCGCTTCTCAGGTGGCCGAGGCGGAGGGACGCGGTGATGCTTGCTGGCTTTCCGGTACTTCGTATCTCTTGCTTCGTTTTGTGATGACCCTAACTCTGAAAACGATGTATTATTTGCTTCTGTCTCTCTTCCTATCTGAATGCTTTGTTCTTTGATTCTGATGATTATTCTGAGATTGCTTGCTTCTGAGATGCTTTTACAATCTTCATCTCTTTGGATTTTGATTCTCAATGATGAACTTTTGTTCAGAGAGCTTTGTTATTATTACTGATTTGGATGTTTGGACTTGCTTGCTTGGTATTGAAGGCAGGTTGGAGGTTACAGGCTTGTTGGCTTGTTTGGCTTTGGCTTGAATGCTATAACAGGTTTTTAGGCTTGTTCTGGTTACAGGCTTTGACAAGCTTTGGCTTGAAGCAGGCTTGGGTTTCTGTAACAGGTTTAAAGGCAGGCTTGTTGGTAACAGGCAGGCTGCTGTTTGTGTAACAGGTTTTTAGGCCTTGGGCAGGCTGTTGTTTGCTTGCTTGGTAAGGTTTTTAAGCTTTGGCTTGAAGCAGGCTTACTGGTACAGGCCTCAAGGCCTGTGTTGTTTTAGGCTTGCTTTTGGTTTGAATTTTATGCAGGTGGATGCAGTTTACAAGGCTTGTGTGTTTATGCAGGTTTTTGGGTAGTTTCGAGCAGGTTATATATTTTGTGTAGTTTTTTGACAGGGCTAAAGGCGGGCTTGCAAGTTTGCTTGCTTTTGATTTTAGGAAGGCTTGGTTGGCTTGCTTCTTTGAGGAAAACTTGTGCAGTTTGTAAGTTTGGAGGTTTTGGTAAGGTTCTGTAAGTTTGTTAGCTGGTACATGCTTGAGGCTGGTTTCTGTAACAGGTTTTTGGCTTGTTAGTTTGCTTTCTTGAAGGCAGTTTTTTGGTAACAGGCAGGCTGTTGTTTTCTTGCTTGAAGGTTTTAACAGGTTGATATGCAGGTTTAGTTTTGTGTAGATGTAGGCAAGCTTTGTTGGTACAGGCAAGCTGTTGTTTGTGTTTACAGTTTGTGGCCTTTTTTCTTTTGTGTTCTGCCCCCTTGAACTGTTGGATATCTTGTTATATTTATCTATATCTCTTAGCCTTCCCAAAAACTGTAAGCCTTCTTTTTTCTCTTTCTCTCTCTCCAGAAAAGCATATTTTATTGCTTTAACTGTACTTTTTTCTGAAAAGGTTGTGGCTAGAAAATGATGAAATTCGTTTTACAAGCTTGCTTTCAATTTAGCTTTCCTCTGCATTTTGTACTTTCTTCTTTTCTTTGATGACAGTTTGATAGCTTTTGATATCTTTTGATATCTTCTTGACAGTTTGGTAGCTTCTTTGGACAGTTTTGAACTTGTGATTTAGTTTGCTTAGTTTGAAACTTATTCAACTTAGTTTGTCACTTGTGACTTGGTTTGGCATTTTCAGTTTGACAATGCAATTTATTTGGACTTATGCAGCTTTGTGCATTTTGCTTAATTGATTCATATGCTTGTAAACACTTAATTTTACTTTTCCTCTTTGTGAACCAAGAAGAGGAATTTTCTTGCGATTTGCAGAGAGGACGAGAAAAAATAAAACAAACTGATTTCGGCCAACAACCTTTAATGATGAACTTTTTGATTAACTGTCTGAAAATGCCTTTTTTAATTCATCTGTGTTTGACTTCTCTTTTTCTGGCTTTGCAGGTGAATATCAATTGGGGCAAGGGAAGCAGCAGTAGAAGATGAAGATTTTAAGAAACTTAGGATAGTTTTATTTTATTTCTAATCATTTGTAATAAACATTATTGTAAATACTGTAAATAAATTTACTGTATTCAAATAACACTTGTACCAATAATTAAAAATAAATAAAAGTCCTTTTGTCGGATAATTCTTTATTTCACTGTCTATTTAATTATTTAAGTTAAAATAACTGGAAATAACCCCAATAATTTTAGCTCAGATAAAACAAATAATTAATAAACGTTGTAGTCTCACAACTTCGCATTAACCAGCAATGTGCTCGGCATTCCAATTAACCGCATGTATTGCACAGTCAAACAAACAAACCAACGTCCATACGTCTTTTACCTCACTGATCAAACTAAAACTTCAAACTTTCAATCATAAGTCTCAACTCATATCCCAGATGTTTAGACTTTGAGAGACAGACAGAAATCTTGAACAAGCGTCAAAACCATGTGACAGTCAAATGAAATGTTGTGGACTCAATTCCTTTTGAGAATGCGTGCGCAAACCCTAATTTTGGATTTACTATCAAAGAAACGTCTGCTTGATCAAACCCTGAGCCAAACTCAACCAAATCAATAGAAACCCTAATTTTGGATAGACTGATAAGAAAAGCCTGTTTGATCGATTCTTGAGCCAATCTGAAAAATCAGGAAAAGCCCGAAGCTGTGATTTCTTTGTGAAAAAGGGAGGGCAAATTTTGGGGTACAACACATGTGTATTCTGATTCACTAGGAAAAAACTTCCTCATGCTTGCCTTGGTTTCACAAGGAAAAGACCCATCAGCTTGCCTTTGATCTACAAGGCAAAAGGCCCCTTTCACTAGTCTTTGATTCACAAGACAAAGGACTGCTTCAGACATGCCTTCGATTCAAAAGGCAAAGTCCCCCTCTTCAGCTTTCCTTCAACACACAAGGCCAAGACTCCATCAAATTTTCCTTTAATCCACCAGGAAAAAAGCTCCCTTCGACCCACAAGGTATTGGCTGCCTTTGTGCCAACTTCGATTGGGCAATGGTCCCCTTTGAAACAATTTTTCATACTTCGACACGCATGTTAGTCCCTTCGAAGGCGCATTCATGAGATCCCTTCGAAGAAGCATTCATTAGTCCATTTGAAGGACACATGGTTACTGAATACAAGCTTGTCTTATGATGGGTCTTGGTCCTACATGTGGCCAGGCCCAGGCCTCTTGTGCAATGGCATTCAAAGGTGGTGACAAAGGAGGTTTTCAATTGGCCAAATTGAAGTTTTTGTTTGAGTTATTTTAATCAAGCAGCTAGGGCAAGTAGATAGACTCAATCGAAGAAGCTCTAATAAGGAGGTTTCTGGACACTTCAAATCAAGACTCTAGGCCAATCGAAGGGAAACGCTGGAAGGCATTCGAAAGACAAAGGTGTCCAGGTTTATTCAAGATTCCAAAGAGACATGAATATTTAAAAAAAAAGGAAATCTTTTAATATGTCTGATTCTTGTCTCATGGCTTTAAAAGCCTAGTTAAAGGGTCAACCCTTTCCATTTTCATGCACCCTCACACTCCTATAAATACAAGGCCTAGGACACATTGCAAAGAGGACAAAAATGGAGGATACCAGGTACATACGCACACGCTGCCTCACAAGATCATACCAAACTTGCCTCTTTCCATTCGAATCCAGAAGTATCCAATAAAATGCAGTCCACACACAAGTTCCAGTTTCAAGCAAGGTAAGTCCCCCTTGACCTTGTATCTTTTGTTTCAGCATGACATGTAAATAGCCTGTTACTTACTTTTGGTTTCAACATAATATGTAAATAAGCCTCTTAGATATGTTCTTCGTTTCTGCCCTCTTGGTTTGTTTACTTTTCTTGTCCGTATATATGTTGGAACTAACATGTATAGATTCAAACGAAAGACAAAAAAGTGTGAACGAAGGAGATATACTAATGTCGCTCTACAGGTCCATGTTACTTCATAGTCTAAATCAAAAGAAGCAGAGGAGTTTGCAGTCGAAGGTTGCTCATGCCCTCTCCCTGACTCAATCGAAAGAAGTAGAGAAGGCTTCAATCGAAGGTTGCCCATACCATTCCCAAACCCAGTCGAACAAGGCAGGAAAAGGTGCAAATCGAAGCTTACTCACGTCAACTCTTAAGCCCAATCGAAAGAAGGCCAAAGGAGGGTGAATCGAAGGAGTCCATGTCCTGGATCGAAGAATTCATTTCTCTTCTTTGTTTTTTTCTTTTTTTTTTATACATTTTTCTTGTCTTTCGATTTAGTTGTAATAGCGTAAGACCCTTACTTTCTGCATTTTTTACTGCTTTTCATATTAATTGCTAGATGTATGACTAATAGGATTATATGGCAAATACTAAAATCAAACGCTAGAAAAACTAACAAAAAAGAAAAAAATAACTGAAACATAACACACTTGAACATATACACCTCTATGGTACGCCCACTTTGGTTGCCTTCGGAAAAATAGTCACAACTTTCGAAACGTGAGAGGTTTTAGTGGTTACCCTTTGGTTCAAAAGATCATAAGTCCCTCAATGGCCCACTCGACGTTGCCCTCGGTAAAAATATGATCTTAGAACCTTAGGGTGGTTACTAAAGCCTCTTGCCTAGTTGCCTTTGTGACTATAAAAACGTCCCTTCGAATGTCCCTCTTACATCCAACAATAGGGATACCTACTCACTAATAGTAGGATAACACTGTCTAAAGGGTAGGAGGAAAAGAAAAACCTTTTCGAATACAAGTAGATAGCTGTTAGATGCTATGATCAAAACAAACTATTTGCACTTACGCATTTCAAAAACAACTTTCAAAAACATTTTCTTTGTCAACACTCTTGAGGACTGATACAAGAGTTATCACAAAGCGAATCGCCGCACTAAGGCATTTTCAAACTACTTTTTCAAAACACAAAGCACAAGGTATTTAGAAAATGAGCTAAGCATCTAAAAGCCCGTAGATAACTACGGATGGAAAGGGTGCTAACACTTTCCCTTTCCATAATCTACCCCCTTACTCAGAAAATTCTCGAAAAGGTCTTTTTCTGTTTTTTCACCCTTTCCTTAATTCGGATAAAAGAAAAGTCGGTGGCGACTCTTGCTTGCAATAACATTTGCGAACACAAACGCAAAACCAGTATTAACAGTCGGTTCTGCCACCGTATCACACAACCAAATCAAAATGACACCCGAAGACATGGAGAAAACCACTTTTGTTACACAATGGGGCACCTTATCTTATAAGGTCATGCCTTTCGGTTTGAAGAATGGAGGCGCAACCTATAAACGGGATATGGTAACTTTATTTCATGATATGATTTATCATGAGATAGAAGTTTTTGTTGATGACATGATTGTAAGGTCACAGACTGAGGAAGAACACCTTGATCACCTGCACATGCTATTTGAGAGGTTGAAGAAATACAAGTTGAGGCTGAATCCCAACAAGTGCATCTTCAGAGTGAGATATGGAAAACTACTAGGCTTCGTCGTCAATGGAAAAGGTATTGAAGTAGACCCCACAAAAGTAAAAACCATCAAAGAAATGCCAGCTACCTGTACTGAGAAGGAGGTCAGAGGTTACTTAGGTCGACTCAACTATATTTCCTGATTCATATCTCACTTAACTGCTACTTGTGAATCAATCTTCAAACTGTCGAAGAAAGATCAAGTAGTCAGATGGAATGACGATTGCCAAGAAGATTTTGATAAGATCAAGGAGTACCTACAAGAACCTCCAATCCCGATGCCTCTAGTTGAAGGAAGACCTCTAATTATGTACTTGACTGTATTAGAGAATTCAACGGGGTGTGTGTTGGGCCAACATGACGAGTCTGGCCGAAAAGAGCATGCAATATACTACATTAGCCAAAAGTTTACCGATTGTGAAACCAGATATTGACTGCTCGAGAAAACATGTTGCACTTTGGCATAGGTTGCTCGCCGGCTAAGACAGTATATGTTGACTCACACCACTTTATTGATTTCTAAGATGGATCCCATCAAGTATATCTTCGAGAAGCCAACTCTCTCCGGACGAATAGCTAGATGGATAATGATATTGACTGAATATGATATCCAATATACTACATAAAAAGCAATAAAGGGAAGTGTATTGGCGGATCATTTGGCCCATCAAGCTGTTGAGGATTACCAATCCATGATCTTTGAATTCCCGGATGAGAATATCATGCTGATAACCGACTGTGAAAAGCCTATACCGTATGAAGGACCTGAACAAGGATCCTGATGGACTATGGTTTTTGATGGAGCTTCCAATGCATTGGGTAATGGAATTGGTGATGTGATTATTTCTCCCGAAGGTTGCCATACGCCTTTCACTGTAAGACTTTGCTTCGAGTGTACAAACAACATGGCCGAGTATGAAGCGTGTATCTTGGGTCTAAAGGTTGTCATTGACTTAAGAATCAAATTTTTGAGCATGTACAGAGACTCAGCTCTGGTAATCAGTCAAGTTAAAGGAGAGTGGGATACTAAACATCCAAATCTGATCCCCTACAAAGATCTTGTGCTAACCTTGATCCCATACTTTGAAGAAGTCACTTTTGAACACTTCCCAAGGGAAGAAAATCAGTTGGCAGATGCCTTAGTAACTATGTCGTCTATGTGCAAGGTCAATTGGGACAACGTAGCTCCTAGAATTACTATCGAAATATTTGACGAACCTGCGTATTGTTATGAGATTGACACTGATGAAGAGAAGCCTTGGTATCCTGAAGTGCTGAGGTACCTTGAAGAATAAGAGTATCCCGAGGGAGCCTCAATCAACGACAAGAAATTCATGCGAAGGCTCTCAGCCAAATTCTTCCTAAGCAATGGGATTCTGTACAAGTGCAACCATGATTCTTCTCTGCTCCATTGTGTGGATAGGAAGGAGGCAGAGAAAATCATGGAAGACATGCATGAAGGTATCTTTGGAACTCACTCTAGCGGGCACACTATGGCCAAGAAGATTCTGAGGGCTGGTTACTAGTTGTCGACTATGGAAACTGATTGCCACCATCACTTGAGGACTTGCCATAAGTGTCAAATCTATGCCGACAAGGTTCACGTGCCTCCAATTTCTTTGAACTTCATGACTGCTTTGTGGCCATTTGCAATGTGGGGCATTGACATGATTGGAGAGATGAATCCCACCTCCTCTAATGGACATTGTTTTATCCTCGTTGCTATTGACTATTTAACTAAATGGGTCGAAGCTGCTTCATTCGCCTTAGTCACTAAGAATGTTGTAGCCAGGTTTATCAAGCATAACCTCATCTGTCGGTATGACATCCCTGAAAGGATCATCACTGACAATAGAACCAATCTCAACAATGCTATTATCACTGGACTCTATACACAGTTCAAAATCAAGCATCATAACTTTTCTCCTTACAAACCTAAGATGAATGGTGTAGTGGGAGGTGCCAATAAAAACATAAAGAAGATTGTGCGAAAGATGGTGGTGACATACAAAGATTGGCCTGAGATGCTACCATTTGCTCTTCATGGCTACCGTACCTCAACATGAACATCAACCGGGGCAACCCCATTCTCCTTAGTCTATGGCATGGAAGTCGTCCTGCCTATGAAAGTTCAGATTCCTTCCTTAAGGATTATAAAAGAAACGGGCTTAGGCAAAGATGAATGGATTCAGACAAGATTGGATCAGTTGAATTTAATTGATGAGAAGCGACTGGCTGCTGTCTGTCATGGTTAAATGTATCAAAAGTGTATGATCAAAGCTTTCAACAAGAAGATCGAACCTCGAGTATACCAGGCTGGCGACTTGGTAATAAAGCGCATCATTTTACCACAAGGAGATCCCAGGGTCAAATGGACTCCCACTTATGAAGGTTCATTTATTATCAAGAAAGTATTCTCTGGCAGAGCCATGATGCTAACCATTATGGACGGCGAAGATTTCTCGCATCCTGTGAACGCGGACATAGTCAAAAAATACTACGCATAAAAATGACCCGCTAGGTTGACATACCTAGGCCAAAATAAGGGCATCCCGGTGAACTAAAAGGGTTTGGGAAAAAATCATGGATATATACAAAAGATTGTACACCCGACTAGTCGAAAACCTGAAAGGGAGACTTCGGAAAAAATAGGTATCCTGGTGGACTGAAAACTCGAAAGGGCGGTCCAAGCAAAAGTTAAGGATAAAAAGCGTACGACTATGTCCCGTCGGATCACTAACAATCAGCTTTATTACCAAGGTAAAAAGTTCAAATGGTACGAGATCAACTCAATCAACTTCTTTCAACGACAAAGGATGGTGTTCGAAGACATAGGGGCAATAGCGAAATTGGAACCCAATGAGATCACTTCCACATGGTTATACAAATTTTTTTTGTATTCTTTTCATTTTTTGGACCACTTCCTCTTACTAGGATTTATGTCTCCCTGTACAAAAATGCCTGTTTTTTAGGCAAAGTGTCAATACAAATATATTTTGAAGTGCAATTTTTTTGTTTTTTCTGTTCTGAGTGCAAAAGTGTCCAATGACTAAAATTGAATGAACATATGCATATGAACATGATTAACTGTTAATAAATGTATGCATAATGTTGTACCCCAAAATTTTCCCTCTCACTTATCAAGAATTTACTCACAAGATCTCCTTTGACTCAAGATTGCACTACGGTTGATCAGCTCAAGACATCTCCTTAAGCACTGATGACTAAAATTAGGGTTTGAGTTTGCACAAGGATTTTTGAACTTCCAGTTCCCCATATGACTTTCACGGATCATTATGGATCCCCAAGATTACTTATGTCAAGTTTCAAGCCTTGGATCACAATTTTGATCAGTCAATTGAGCAGTTGACCTAAAAATCAGCTATATTGGGGAAAAAGTCAACTATGGCCAATTCACAGTCAAACTTCATAATTTTTGGTCCACATCAAAATTTTAAACTCATGTGTATCATTTGATCAAGTTTGGACCAAAAATCCTCAAGAAATTTGATCAAATCTCCAAAAGGGCAAAATGGTCAAACTTAGGGTTTTGATTGGGAAAGGGAAATTTTTGATTTTTAACCTAGCAAATGGTCAATTGGTTTAAGGCATGATCCCAAGATTCCAATTGAATAATTTTTACCTAATAACATGGTTCAAAACATTACAAGTCCATTGGATTGACAGATGAATTTTTCAGTTAACTGATCAAAAGTTAACTGTATACTAAAAAGTCAAACTTTGACTTTTTGGTCAAATTCAAGTACCAAAGATCACAATTCATAAAAAAAATGTCAAAATATAAAACTGGTTCATCAAGAAATCAAGAATTCAAGATTTCATCTTGAAATGTTAAAATTTCTTAACTTAGAAATTTTTCAAAGTAAGGAAAATTTCTTATTATTTCATAACTTCGAGCCAAATTTTCACCATGATGCAAGATGATTCAAGATAAAATTCCAACATGAAAGTTGTAGATCTCCATGAAATATAAAACTTTTATTCAATCAACTTCTTCCAAAAATGCTTGGATCTCAAGTTAAAATTTTATGAACATAGGATCATGAAACAAAACACTTAGTGAAATTTTGCCCTAATTTGGACAAGATTTTGACCTAACTTCATGACACTTTTTCACATAGTTTCAAGGGGAATATTCAAAAGAAAATTAAAGAGGGGTTGTAGAGCATGTTGCAAGATTTCGAAAATGTCCAAGAACTCCTTGAGATCATTCTTGAGTAGGGAGAATCGAAGAGATCAAGTTAGGATTTTGTCACTTGAATTACAAGTCATTTTTGATGAACACTTGAACCAAATCCATGCTAGTCTGCATAATCCTTGCTTTGAAGGCCTTAAACCTCTTTGTCACTCCATAATTAAATGTTTACACAGCTGTTAGGGCTTTAATCCAAGCAATTTAGCTATTGTCCAAGTTGCATTTCTATTTATGGCACAAAGTTAACAATGCCATTCTTGTAAAGCAAGCTTTTTGCATAAAGTTCACATTGAGCCTCTAACGTGTTCCCTCTGATCACACTCCATCCACAAAGTCAGAAGCAAGCTTTTTTAAAGCATAACCACTCTACCTTAGCAAGTACACAAGGTATGGAAACTTGTTTTGTCAAAAAATCACATCTTTAACTTAAACATGTAAATTTGAATTCTGATCAACTAGAGCATTCCAAACTTGTTGCTTATAAATATAGTCACTATTTGTGAACTAGAACACGAGCTTGAACACCTTGAAATACACCAAAACTCTCTCAAATCAGAAATTGAACAAAAACTTCATTGTTGCATAATTTCTGACCTTGAACATCTAACTCCCATTTCCCTCGTGTGTTTCTTGGCCTTTTAGTTTCTAAAGCTTCCTTACATCAAGTGTAACATATCCATGTACCTGTTTCATTTATATAACATCATTTAGCCTATCTTCCATAACCAAAAACAGAGCATTTCACATTGACATCTCCAAGTCATTTCATCCCTTCTCAACTCAAGCAAACCATTGTACTAGCTTCCTAGGACCTCAAGGAAGCTAACCTGATCATCACCAAAACTTGAAACAAGCTCAAACTCCAAACACGATTTCCAGTTTTGAGGTAAGTTTTCTCAACTTGGAACACTTCATACAGACATCATCCATAGTTTATTTGTGAATAAAACATTTATATATCATTTCCCTGAAGCTAACCATGTCCTTAGTTTCCATTAATTTTGCTTGAGCTTAGAGAATTTTGAAACTGAAATTTCTGAAATTTTTAGGGTTCAGATTAGGGACATTAAAATTCTTGCTTATCTTTGATCTATAGTTTTAGTACTTTACATTTCTAGAATCGTGAGAAAATTTGCTACAAGTTTCATGTTTACAGTTTTCATTTTTGATGAGAAATAAGCAAGTTACAGTTGGTCTGGCTGGAGGTTGAAGACGAAGTCTTCAAAACACGTTTTTCCTTACATATTTATTGTTTCATTTGTATTAACGGATGTATATCTACCCCAGTGGTAGAAGCGCGCGCCTGTAACCTATGGGACCTGGGTTAGACCTCCAGTGGTACCCTTTTGCATTTTTTCATATTTTTACAATTCAGACTTTTTTTGTTTGGCATGCACTAGGCGCTTTGGGCCTGGCTTTATTTTATTTTGCTAGTTGACCTCCCTGTTTCCCATTGGCACCCCCTGGCCCAAGTTTTATTACTTATTTATTTATTTTACTTTTTCTTTTCTTAAATATATTTTCTAAATACTAAAAATCATAAAATTACAAAAAATGATATATTTTATATTTTGACTTATTTTATTTTATTTTTCCATAAATAAAAATATTTTTATTTATTATACTTTATTTATTTTATTATGTAAATCTTATAAACTTAATTAATATTATGATTTTATTTTTCCATACTATTTAAAATACATTATTTTTAATATAAAAAAAAGAGACCAAAAATATTTTATAATGCTACAAATATTTTCAAGATGAAAAATACTAAAAAAAATATGTTTCTTAAACTTATTTTCTTTTGATTAATTATTATAATTAGGGTTTTCATTTAAAATATTTTCTTAAATAAATTCAAACTTAATTAACTATTTTCTTTATTTAAATTAGGTTAAGACAAAATCTTTTTTCATGAAAATCAAACAAAATTCATTTTCTTCACATTTTGCATCCTTGTACATTTATTCATTTTTATACTTTGTACTTATTTAAATTCCTTGTATATTTATAACAATTCAATATGGTTGTAATAGATTAATTAGGGTTAAATTCTTGTAATCCCCACAAATGTTGTAATAGCGTAGTAACTTTAAATTTCACAATTTATGGATTTTGTATAACATGCTAGTAATTAGGGTTTGTATGGAAAGACTAAAATCAATACCTAGAAAACCCTAATTCAAGACAAAACAAGCATGAAAATGATACACTTGCAAACAAGCACCCCTAGGGTTATTCCACTTGGTTGCCTTATACAAAATGACCATATTACGCATGTGAGGCATCTTAGCAAAAACAAGCAAATACAAGATCATAGTCCCTCGATGAAGCTATATAAGTTGCCTTATAAATGATCTTAGTGCCTCAAAAAGTATGCTAAGATACTTTGCAACATTGCTAATCATGGTTATACGATGACCCACGCCCATCCCATTTACATCCAAAGATAGGGTTGCTTACCAAATCAATGGTACGACAACAATGTCAAAGGAAAAGAAAATGAACAAGAAAGACTTTTGAGTAGGTAGATTGCTCCTAATTACTTGCTCCATTTCAAAAAAAAACATCCTTTCTATTTTCAAAACAAACACATACACTTTCAAACATCTTACAAAATTGAAAACATTTTCAAAAGATCAAACATCTTTGTATACATTCTTACAAACAAGAATCATTATAAAGATTGCCTAAACAATGGCCTCTTTACAAAATACTTTCAAAAACCACATCAAGCACAATTTCAAACAAAAAAAGCAAGTGATCTAGCAAGTAACTAAGAGCCTATGGAAAACCATGGATGAAAAGGGTGTTAGTACCTTCCCTTTTCATAATATACCCCCCGAACTCAAGAAACAATCTCAAAGGTCTTTCCTGTGCTTTTTCACCTTTCCTTTTGGATAAAAGAGAAGTCGGTGGCGACTCTTGCTAACCGCAACATTTGCGATCAAACGCAAAACCCTCAAGTCAGTTCTCCCATCGTATCACAGAACTTGCGACTCTCCTGGGGATGATTTTAATAGTGGGAATACCTTAGGGTTATATCACATTTACTTGCTTACATTGTTTGACTTGTATGCTTTACATTATGGTTCTTTGTTTGGGTTTGAATCCTCTACCCGGATTTGGGATACATTATAGGTAAGTAGCAATACGTTGTGGAAACTGTGCGGGGTATACCGACATGGTATAAGAAATAGCTACATTAGTGCGACATATTTGTGGGTACCGATAGCCTTTGAGTTAATCAAAGAGAATACAGGGCCGCTGAGTGATGTCATGAAGCACTAATGAAATTTTAGAACCATTACTTAACCAACTTGGCCTTTAGGATGTAGTGAGATGACCTACTTTGGTGCATTCTGAAGTTGGTAGATACTCGATACTACACTCGTTGAGGTTTGGTTTCTTGGGATATTTCGGTCGCCATTAAAGAGGCTTGTTCTGAAACAATAACCAAGGAAACAAACCAGTGATATTGAGCTCCTTAGAACCCGGTTACTATTACTAGGAAAGGTTTAAGCCAACTAAACTTCAAGAGGGTACTTACCTATAAAACTCCATACAAGCCTAAACCTAAGGAATTGTTTGCTTTGTTTGTATATACATACTTGTGCATAACATCATGAACATCATAACATCATACACATTCACTAACCATTTCAAGGATTTTTTGGATTAATCTTTGTCTTGTTTTGTAGGACATGGATTCACTTCGCAGGAAAACTATTCAAGTCAACCTTGTGAGGATCCCTCCACAACTTAAGGAGCTAGCTTCAAGGATTCCTGAAAAGTCTCCATTCACCGAGAGACATGGTCGCCTACTCAACTTGGTCACCTCTAACACATATAAGGGCATGATGAAGGTTCTATTTCAGTTCTTTGACCCCTTACACCATTGCTTCACATTTCCTGACTATCAACTTGTGCCTACTTTGGAAGAATTCTCCCGACTCTTGAGAATTCCCATTCTCAATCAACTACCTTTCAACGGTACAGAAAGAGACCCAAAGCCAGAAGATATTGCTCAAGCTCTACACTTGCACTCCTCTGATGTCACAATTCATTGGGAAACAAGGAGTGGTGTCAAAGGTTTCTTAGCAAAGTTCTTGTTCGAGAAAGCCCAAAAACTGTTGGAATTCCTTGGATTTGCAAGCCTTTTCATAAATTGTGGCTCTCCTCATCTATGGGATGGTTTTGTTTCCAAATCCTGACTAACTCATAGATGTGAACGCCGTCAAAATCTTCATATCTCGCAATCCAATGCCTACATTGCTAGGGGATATCCTACACTCTTTTCACACTCGCACAATGAGGAAAAGAGGTGACCTTATTTGTTGCACTCCTCTCTTGGCAAGATGGTTTATTTCACATCCATCTCTCTTGAGCCTTACCTCAAATGGGTACGAACTCATGCTCAGAGTCTTATGATGCCTTACCCCTCCATTCTCCTGGTAATCATTGAGCCTATCAGGGAGGGAGAAGTTCCATATACTATCTTACATCCTGACATGCCTACCTCTCTTGAAGACCTACAAAGGGATTGGATACAACTCAAGGGGAGCAAGATACTTTTGAAGCCCAATTCTATGCAAGCGAGAAGAAGGTTTTGGAACTCACTAGGCTACTTCATGAGGAACAGACTCTGAATGCCTACATTGCACCCAAGAGGATGCGTACTACCTTTTTATCTTAGATTTTTTGTATTATTTTGCCCAAGAAGGCATTGATGTACTCAAGCTTTAATCTATTAATATGACGTGTGTTTCCTTTTTGTCTAAAACAAATTTGAATCTTAAAATCCTTGAAAACATTGCATATGCATTTATTATTCATCATAACATAAGAAGGTTTCTTGCAACAAGTCTCCTCATCTCTCTACTGTTTATTTCAATAAGATAGATCTCGAGCAAACGGTGAAGGACCTCCAAGCTCAAAATGCACAGTTTCAATAGTTGTTCTTAACCCTAGCCAAAGGACAAGAAGAGTTGAAGAGTTTGCTGGTTGAGGAGAAGAAAAAGAAGACAAAGAAGATAGCCGAAGTTCTAAACATGGGAAGAAGGTTCCAAGGGCAGACAAGAAGAGCCCTAGACTTTGCGACAACATTCGGTGAGAAAGACAACCAAGATGGGAAGGGCAAGGAAACAATTGTCTAGTCAGAATCAGAAGAGGAAGAGGAAGAAGAAGAATATTCTGAAGAACAATACCCTCCAGCTGATGACAAGTATAAACATCTCGAAGAGCATTTGAGTGCAATGGAAATCCAAAAAGTGTCTGGCTTGGACTTTGAGGAGTTAGGGTTATTATCGGGAATTGTCATTCCTCCAAAATTCAAAGCACCTATGTTCGCCAAATATGACAGAGTTTCATGTCCTAAAATGCATCTCCGGTCTTATGTAAGGAAAATCCAGCCCCATACCGCTGACAAAGATTTATGGGTACACTTCTTCCAAGACAGTTTGTCTGGAACTCAACTTGATTAGTTTTATCAGTGAGAAAGAGCCAATGTTCATAACTGGGAAGATCTTGCTGCAGCCTTTTACAAACAATACCAATACAACGTTGATCTTGTGCCAACCAGTACTCAACTCCAGAGTATGACCATGGTTTCAAGTGAGAGCTTCAAAGACTATGCGCAAAAATGGAGAGACTTGGCTAGAAGAGTTCAACCTCCCCTATCTGAAAGAGAATTAGTATACATGTTTTTGGGCACCTTGTCTGGTCCCTTCTTTAATCACCTAATTGGGAGTTCATCGGCAGGTTTTACTGAACTGATATTGATCAGAGAGAGGGTAGAAGCCAAGATAAAAAGTGGAAAGATTCAAAAAGATACATCCTCTGCTTCTATAAGGAAGCCATTTATCAGAAAGAAAGAAGTGGTTGCTGTTTATCCTCAGAGAAATCAAGATAGGGCTGAACGCCATCCAATGGTGGGGGCTGTTATGATTCCTAAACCTGCGCCTGATCAGCAAAGAAACAACCAACCAAGGATGGAAAGACCAGTAAAAAAATTCACCAGAATTAATATGACCCTATCTCAGGTATTGCCACATCTGTTGAGATCCAACCTAGTGACCTTGAAAGAAGCTCCTAAGTATCCTAACACAACATCTCCTCACTATCATCCTAATGCCCGCTGTGCATACCACTCTGAGAGTCCAGGCCATGACACTAACAACTGTTTGGCGCTGAAGAACAAAGTACAAGACCTCATTGAAGCCAAGGAGATTGAATTTGATGCGCCCGAAAAGCCAAATGTCATTTCTGCCCCTATGCCCAAACATGGCCATAATACCAACGCCATTGAGGAAGATATGTTTGTTACTTCAGTTAATGACCTTATGACTCCACTCTTGACTATAAAAGAGAACTTATTAAATGCTAGTGTATTCCCAGGCTGTGATGAAAGCTGCCATTTCTGTTTGTCCTCACCTACTAGCTGTCCTTTGTTGAAAGCAGGTGTTCAATGCCTAATAGATAACAAGGAAATTTTGTTTGAAAAGATTTCTGTTTCACCTATTCCTTATAATGATGTTTCTATCATTACCATTTCCGCCGATTCTTCCATGGTCCCCACCAAAAGACCCGTTAGAATTACATCAGTTCCAAAAGCAGCTACTTTGAAAATTACAATGCCTGGGCCAGTCCCGTATTCGTCAGACAAAACCGTACCATAGAATTATGGAGGGTGTGATACGGTGGGAGAACTGACTTGGGTGTTTTGCGTTTGTGTTTGCAAATGTTGCGGTTTAGCAAGAGTCGCCACCGACTTTTCTTTTATCCAATAAGGAAAGGTGAAAAAGCACAGGAAAGACCTTTAGAGATGTTTTCTTGAGTTCGGGGGGTATATTATGAAAAGGGAAGGTGTTAGCACCCTTTTCATCCATGGTTTTCCATGGGCTCTTAGTTTCTTGCTAGATCACTTGCTTTTGTTTAAAAAATGTGCTTTATGTGGTTTTTGAAAGTATTTTGAAAAGGCTCCATCGTTTAGGAAAACTTTTTAATAGTTCTCGTTCGTAAGAACATATACAAAGTGTTGAGCTTTTGAAAATATTCCATGTTTGGAAAGTGTTTTGAAAGTGTTTTGAAGGAGTATGTGATTGTTTTTGAAAATAGCAAGGATATTTGTTTTGAAATTGAGCAAGCAACTAAAAGTAATCTACCTACTCAAAAGGTCTTAGGTGTTCTTTTCCTCCTCCTTTAGATGTTGCTATCTTAACATTGTTTTGGTAAGAAGCCCCGTCATTGGATGTGAAGGGACGGGCATTGGGTCATCGTATGACCATAATAGCAATGTTGTGAGATGACTTAGCACTTTTCTTTTAGGGACTAAGATCATTTTGAAAGGCAACATTTATAGCATCATCGAGGGACTATGATCTTGTATTTCAGTTGTTTTCGCTAAGACACCCCACATGCATAACATGGCCATTTTCGTAAGGCAACAAGTGGAATCACCCTAGGGGTGCTAGTGTGCAAGTGTATTTGATTACATGCATAATTTTGTCTTGATTAGGGTGATCTATTTGTCAATTTTCATATCTTGTCATACACACCATAATTACTAGCATATATTGAAAGCAATAACAATGCGGAAATGTAAAGTCCTATGCTATTATAATATTTTGGGGATGGGGGTACATATTTATGAATGGGGGTTGCAAATTAAAATTCTAGGTTACTATTACAACCATATTGAAATAGATAAGAATGTACATGAAATGTAAAAATGCTTATTTATTTAAGAAAAGAAATAAGTTTTGTTTAAGAAAATATTTTTTGTCTTTTCATGTTAAAAGAAAATAAAATATAATATGTGAATATGAAATATTTTTGGTATTTTTGGTTAATGATAAAATAAAGATGATGGCAACAAAAATAAAAGAGAAAGAAAACAGAATCAGCGCAAGTACTAAAAATAGAAGAAGTCAGAAGTTCTGACTCTGACTTACTGCACAAACAGAAACAACGTTAGTAGAAATATGGAAGTTCATAAGTTCTGGATCTTCTGAGAATTCAGAAGTTTTCAGAAGTTCTGATGCAATTGTCAGAACTTTGTCTCTCTCCTTGCTAGTCAGAACATCTGCAGCTTAGTCATTTCTTAACAGAACATAAGTTGTATACATGACAGTTATGACAAGTTTCAAGAAATATCAGAAACACAAATCAGAAGCAACATGAATTTGCTAATCCTAATTCTGGGTCCTAATTTCTTTATGAAACTCTAAACTGGAATTCCTTCTACTTAGGCAGGCAGATGCATGAAATCTCGGAATATGTACACCATCAGGATCAGAATATCTACATTGTGTTAAATATGCAAAATCTGACAATGCCTAAATAATATGATGAGAGTCAAAAGGCACTTACCTTGCAGTTGGAAATACTCTGGGAGCTGGAATTTGGTTCTGACCACTTATGGTGTTCTGAACAGTTTCCTCACGTTTTCAGCAGGTTGGAAACTTTCAGCTTGGATTTTAAATGATTAGAAGATTCCGGAATAACCAAGGGATAAATTTCTGATCCTTTAAATTGGATATTGGTGGAGAATGTGTTACTGTTTGATTACAAAATTTTGGATGGATTTTGAATATATATTAGGAACTGTATGGGTGATTTTGTTCAGGAAACAACTTGAGAAAAATGGAGCTTTAATGCAAGAATCAAATGCTAAGGTTTTGTATTTTTGTGTTTGCAATCTTTTTGGACTCTTGGAATATTTTGCAGGGGTTCAAGGCTTTTATTTCTCAAATTCCACACCTTTCTCTCAAATTTTTCCGCCCTCTTTTCAATGACCAAAGGTGTTCTATTTATAGGTAGAGGTTTAGTAGTTTGGATATGTCAAGTGGCACCAACATCATATGCTAGATGCTGACTTACTCTTGAAGTAAGCTTAAACAAGTGTGGTTCCATGCATCAAGTTGGGTGGTTAACAACGCCTAAGCTGGATTTTCCAGCGTGAATTAAGGAAAAGTAGAAGCAACGCATGGGCCTAACATACTTTTGCACAACCGTTGGTCTTCCCAAGACAGTAGGGGTACACGTGGGGGAAATGCTTTGGATAACAACTCATAAGTGGTTGTGAGCATTAAATGATGATCAGAAATCCTGCCATGTGAAACTCTACATCCTTGCTTGACTCTGGATTAGAACTTCTGCTTCAGCGTAACATCTAACCTTCTGATCCTCTTATCTTCTGACTTTAGCATATTATAAAGGATCCCTCAGACTTTAGAAATAAGCTTGCAACACGCTTAATAACCTTCTTTGATTTAACCTGGCAAACTCTGACTGAACCTTTCTGAAAACTGGTCCAGAAGTTCTGACCAAACTCTATCTTGAGAATATCCAGAATTTGCTGAGTGTGAACACTGGCCCAGAAGTTCTGAAATTGTCATATTTCTTAAACACTTAGAAAAAATTTCTAAATATTTAGAATTTGACTTTTCCAAAGTAAAATTTTGACTTTTGAAATTCTTGATGAAACAAACTTCATATTCCAAGATGTCTTGATGAAATATGATTTTTGAGATTTGATTTTGATCTAAAAGTCAAAGTTAGACTTCTCAGTATGCAAATGACCATTTTGCCCTTGTGAATGGTTCGCTTGGAAAAATTGATAATTCAAGGCTTGGAATTGATAGAAGCAAACCTGGGATCCAGGGTGATCCTTGTGAAATGAGAAGGCAAATTTTGGGGTACAACAAAGGGGATGTCTACTACCACGGGATCAAGCAAGATTGGCCAGCTGCCGAAGATTCAAGTTCTGAGAAAATTGGCTCCGATATCAGTAATATTACAGGGACTAGCAAGATTACCAGAAGCGGAAGGATATTCTCTCCAGAAATTGCTCCCCCAAAAGCAGTTTCTGGAGCCGTAATCATTCCTATTGTTGTTGCTCCTCCGAAGGCTATTCCCAGTCCTACAATCATCTCCATTAATACTCCAACTGACAAAGCTGTTACAATCCCTGCTATCACTCCTACTGACATTCCTGCTGCCAAGTTAACCGAGACTCGAGGTAAAAATATTCTAATTGAGCCCGTCCGGGCAAAGGCACAATCATTGGCTATCCCTAAGACCTCTCGGAAAGAGATGGAGGAAATTCTAAAGATCATAAAAAGAAGCGACTACGATGTAGTTAAGCAACTGGGGAAAACTCCATCTAAAATCTCCATGCTAGCTTTACTACTATGTTCTGAGGCGCATGCAAAAGCCCTGGTTAAATTCCTGAAAACTGCCCATGTACCCCAAGAAACATCTGCCGATCAGTTCCAAGACTACATAGCCAGCTTGACTGTAGATAATGGTCTAGGTTTTTCAGATTCTAATTTAACGCCAAGAGGAAGGAAGCATAATGAGGCATTGCACGTCTCAGTTGAATGTAGGGGCACAACCTTGGCTCATGTTTTGGTGAACACTGGCTTATCTCTAAATGTATTTCCTAAGAAGGCTCTTGATAGGCTTGATTGTGAGGGATTGACATTGAAACCAAGCAAAATAATAGTGAGGGCCTTTGACGGATCAAAAAGGATGGTGCATGGGGAAGTGGATATCCCTATAAAAGTTGGAACCCAAACATTTGATTCAACTTTTTATGTAATGGATATCCACCCCTCATATTCCTGCTTGCTAGGCAGACCGTGGATTCACAATGTTGGCGTTGTCACTTCTACGTTGCACCAAATGCTGAAGTATCCGATCCAAGGGAAGATTATCACCGTTCATGGAGAAGAAGAGTATATGATCAACTATCTCAATTCCTCCAGATATGTGGAGTTAGATGGTGAATTTATTGAAACTCCATTCCAACACTTTGAGGAAGTCCCTCAAGATGTGGCAGTAACCAGGGATGTTCCCAAAATCATAAGGCCTCCACTCAGAATGTCATCTTTGAAGGATGCAAAGGAAGTGATAGAAGAAGGTGGGTGCACTATCTAGGGGCAACTCCCAGATATCCCATACAAGTCTGACAAATTTGGATTGGGTTTCACTTCAAGTGCTCAGAAGGATGTACGACGCGCTCGTGCTGGAGGACCACCCATGAAGATCAGCAACCGTGAAGTCAACGCGGTAGAGGATGATGAAGATGGTTGCAACCTGGAGGATTGGATCTTCCCAACTGTCAGTGGAGGGCTCGGCAATTGGGAGGCTAGAGATTTTGTCCCGATCACTTTTATCCCACAGTAATTTGTCTTTACATTTTGTTGGATCTGTAATATTAAAACAATTCAACCTCTTAAAACCTTATGTCTTACCCGAGGCGCAATGGTCCCTTTGTAAGGTTTATTATCTCATTTCCATATGACATCAATGAATCATGGACATTTTGCATACAAACTTTGTGCTCATTGTTTTTCTTTTTTACATTTTCATTTCTTTCAAAGATAGTTATACCCTTACACACACTCACAGTGCAGGTCTACATCCGTTCGGGATCCCATGGGTAACAGTTCTGCTATGGTCTTTTGTGACTCTGAAAATATAATCTACCAAGTCGAAGACGAAGGTGAGGAAGATTATGAAGTACCAGGGGAACTTTCCAAATTACTACTACAAGAAGAGAAAACCATTCAGACTCACGAGGAACCCGTGGATACGATCAACCTAGGTATCAAGGAAGACAAAAGAGAAGTCAAGATGGGTGCCAATCTGGAACCCAGTGTCAAGGAGCGTCTAATTCAGTTGCTACAAGATTATGTTGAGGTCTTTGCCTGGTCATATGAAGACATGCCAGGACTTGATGCAGATATTGTGGTGCATCTTCTACCTACAAAAGAGGATTTCCCACCAGTAAAAAAAAGGTCAGTCGCATGCGACCAGATATGTCAGAGAAGATTAAATCTGAAGTCATGAAGCAATTCAATGCTGGATTCTTGTCCGTCACCTCCTATCCTCAATGGGTTGCCAATGTTGTTCCCGTGCCCAAGAAGGACGGCAAGGTACAAATGTGCGTGGACTACAGAGATTTGAATAGGGCAAGCCTTAAAGATGATTTCCCACTTCCCCACATTGACATCCTAGTTGACAATACTGCACAACATAAAGTGTTTTCCTTCATGGACGGTTTCTCAGGTTACAACCAAATCAAAATGGCGCCTGAGGACATGGAGAAGACAACCTTTGTCACACAATTGGGCATATTTTGCTACAAGGTGATGCCGTTCGGACTGAAGAATGCTGGGGAATCCTATCAGCATGCCATGGTAGCTCTATTTCACGACATGATACATCATGAAATAGAGGTCTATGTGGACGACATGATAGCTAGATCTCAAATAGAAGAAGAGCATCTTGATCATTTGCAAAAACTATTTGAGAGATTAAAAAAGTACAAGTTGAGGTTGAACCCAAATAAATGCACGTTTGGAGTAAGGTCTGGTAAGCTCCTAGGCTTTGTCGTCAGCAATAAGGGTATTGAAGTAGATCCTGCCAAAGTAATAGCGATACAAGAGATGCCTGCTCCTCATACTGAAAAGTAAGTCATAGGATTCTTGGGACGTTTGAACTACATTGCCAGATTCATTTCTCACCTGACAGCTACCTGTGAACCAATCTTCAGACTATTGAAGAAAGATCAAGTAGTCAAATGAAATGATGAATGTCAAACTGCTTTCGACAAGATCAAAGAGTACCTGCAAGAGCCTCCTATTTTGATTCCACCAGTCGAGGGAAGACCATTGATTATGTATCTGACCGTGTTGGAAAATTCAATGGGGTGTGTGTTGGGGCAGCATGACGAGTCTGGCCAAAAAGAGCATGCTATTTATTACCTAAGCAAAAAGTTTACCGACTGTGAAACAAGATATTCATTGCTCGAGAAAACTTGTTGCGCTCTAGCATGGGCTGCTCGCCGGATAAGACAGTATATGCTGACTCATACTACCCTGTTGATATCTAAAATGGATCCAATAAAATACATCTTCGAGAAAACTGCACTCTCTGGGAGAATAGCGAGATGGCAGATGATCCTAACAAAATATGACATACAATATACTACCCAAAAAGCAATAAAGGGCAGTGTACTAGCTGATCACCTTGCTCACCAAGCTGTAGAAGACTACCAGTCCATGAAGTTCGAATTCCCAGATGAGGATATCATGATGGTAAACGACTATGAAGAATTCAGACCATATGAAAGACCTGAATAAGGATCCCGATGGACCTTGGTTTTTGATGGGGAATCTAACACACTTGGCAATGGTATTGGTGCAATACTCATATCTCCTGAAGGGTTCCATACTCCATTTACTGCAAGACTTTGCTTCAATTGTACAAATAACATGGCGGAATACGAAGTGTGCATCTTTGGTCTCAAAGCTGCCATAGACTTGGGGATCAAATCTTTGAATGTATTCGGATATTCAGCTTTGGTTATCATCCAGATCATAGGGGAATGGGACACCAAACACCCTAACCTTATCCCTTACAAAGAACATGTTTTGGCATTGCTCCCACATTTTGAGAAGATTACTTTCGAGCACTTCCCGCGAGAAGAAAATTAGCTAGCCGACGCACTAGCCACAATGTCATCTATGTTTAAACTTAAATGGGATAATGAGGCTCCCTAGATCACCATTGAACGAAGGGATGAACCATCATACTGTCACGAGATTAATACTGAAGAAGTAGTAGACCAGCCTTGGTTTCATGAAGTCAAGAGGTGTCTCGAGGCTCAAGAATACCCAGAAGGAGCTTCAGTCAATGATAAGAAGTTCTTAAGGAGATTCTCTGCTAAATTCTTCCTTAGTAATGGCATTCTTTACAAACGCAACCATGACTCCGTATTACTTCGGTGCGTAGACAAGGTTGAAGCTGAAAGGATCATGGATGAATTACATGAAGGAACTTTCGGCACCCATTCCAGTGGGCATACGATGGCAAAGAAAATCCTACGGGCAGGCTATTACTGGTCTACCATGGAAGCAGATTGCTATCAACACTCTCGAACTTGCCATAAGTGTCAGATCTATGATGACAAGGTGCACGTACCTATGGTTCCTCTGAATGTCTTGAAGGCTCCTTGGCCCTTTGCTATGTGGGGGATTGATATGATTATGGAAATCAAGCCAACAACCTCTAATGGACACCGCTTCATCTTAGTGGCCATTGACTATTTCACCAAGTGGGTGGAGGCAGCTTCTTTCGCTTCCGTGACCAAGAATGTTGTCGCCCGGTTCATCAAGAAGAATCTCATATGTCGTTACGGTATCCCGGAGAATATCATTACAGACAATGGTACAAACTTGAATAATACTATGATCACCTCCTTGTGCGAGCAATTCAAGATCCAGCATCAAAATTCTCCCCCTTACTGTCCAAAGATGAATGGTGCTGTCGAAGCCGCGAATAAGAATATAAAAAAGATCATATAGAAAATGACAGTCACGTACAGAGATTGGCATGAGATGTAACCATTCGATCTCCACGGGTATCGTACCACAGCTCGTACGTCAACCGGGGAAACACCCTATTCTCTGGTATACGGCATGGAGGCTGTCTTGCCTATTGAGGTCCAGATCCCCTCTCCGAGAATTATGAAGGATGCAGGGCTAAATGAAGAAGATTGGATCCAGACTCGACTTGATCAACTAAACTTGATTGATGAGAAAAGGCTTGCTGCTGTCTTCCATGGTCAAATGTATCAAAAACGGATGATCAAGGCTTTCAACAAAAAGGTTAGACGCCAAGTGTATCAAGTTGGGGATCTGGTGATCAAACGTATCATACTGCCGCAAGGTGACCCCAGGGGAAAATGGACTCCTACATACGAAGGACCATTTATAATCAAAAACATTTTCTCTAGTGGAGCAATGATCTTGACCACCACGGATGGTGACGACCTGCCGCACCCTACAAACGCAGACATAGTCAAAAGATACTACACATAAGAGACCCGCTAGGTTGACACACCTGGGAAAAACAAGGGCAACCCGACAAACCAAAAGGTTCGGGAAAAATTAGGGATAAAACAAAAAAATTTGTACACCCAGCAAGTTGAAAACCCGAAAGGGAGACTTGGGCGAAAAAGGGTTTCCCGATGGACTGAAAGTCCGAAAGGGCGGTCCAGGAAAAAGTTAGGGAGTTAAAGCGTATGACTATGTTCTGTCAGATCACCTTACCGACAACCTTTGGCTTCAACTGGAAAACTCAGAGTTTCTGATCAATTCAATCATCTTCAGACGAGGCAACAAATAGACAAGATGCTCAGAGATACGAAGGCTATAGTATAATGGGAACCCCGTGGGATTATTGCACATAGCTATCTTTTCTTTTTATCAAAATTTTCATTTTTTACGACGACATTCTCTTACTATAATGTTTATCTCATTGTACAAAAATACTTACTCAAAGTTAATACAAAGATATACCTTTGAAAGTGCAAAAACTATCTGTTTTTCTTTACGCTTGTGTTTTGTTTACAAAAATGTCCAACGATTCATTTTTGAACATATGCATTTGAATATAATTACTGTTTACAAATAAATAAAATAGAAAGACAATCACTGATGGCTTTAAGAGGTAGGGAAATCTCTCTATGCCATTTCCAAAATCCCCCACAGTGTGCAGTTCAGTCTCCAGGGAACAGAGCTTCCAGTTATCAGTCCCCAGTAGAAGTCATCAAATTTATCAGGATTCCCCAATAGGATTTTACAAGCAGTACACGAAATCTTCCTTACAACAAAGTCTTTTCCTCCAAGTAGAAATTCATCAACACTTAGATTTCACAACATGAAGACTTATACTTCATATCCTCAGCAGCACTCAGGGATTTATTTTCCCCAATCCAACAATAGTGTGGCAGATTAGCTTGCATACACCTACATTGCATTCATATATCATAAACATTGATAACACAAATGCATTATACCATGCATTTCATACAACATGACTTTGCATTTTTGCTATTTTACCCTTTTCAGGATAATTTTAACAGCTACCATTGACATTGTTCAAAGTTTTCAGATACAGTTCAGATACGCTCCAGACACGGAGGCCATTCTGATACTCATTCAGATTCAGCTCTCAGATACAGTTCAGATACGCTGCAGACACGGATGCCATCCTGATACTCATTCAGATTCTATCTTCAGATACTGTTCAGATACGCTCCAGACACGGATGCCATCCTGAAACTCATTCAGATTCAGCTCTCAGATACAATTCAGATACGCTCCAGACACGGAGGCCATTCTGATACTCATTCAGATTCAGCTCTCAGATACAGTTCAGATACGCTCTAGACACGGATGCCATCCTGATACTCATTCAGATTCGATCTTCAAATACAGTTCAAATACGCTCTAGACATGGATGCCATCCTGAAACTCATTCAGATTCATCTCTCAGATACAGTTCAGATACGCTCCAGACACGGATGCCATCCTGATACTCATTCAGATTCAATCTTCAGATACATTTCAGATACGCTCCAGACACGGATTTCATTCTGAAAATCATTCAACTTTCAGATACAGTTCAGATACGCTCCAGACACGGATGCCATTCTGATACTCATTCAAAATCAGCTTCCAGATACAGTTTAAATACGGAGGCCATTCTAATACTCATTCAGATTCTCTTTCAGATTCAGCAATCACTTTTGGATGACATCTACAAGCCCATCTCCAACAAATTTCTATCACCTCTCCAAATGGCATCTTTAATCCCATTCCCTCTACCATCACATTGCCGAGTGCAAATTTCTGGGCACTCTAGTGTCCAATCATCTTCCACCTTCGAGTCACGAATGGAAAAATATGCCAATATAACTCTTCAGGATTAAGAAGATTGAACAGGGGCAGCTGTTGTACCCTAAAATTTGCCCTCTCACTTATCAAGAATTTACTCACAAGATCTCATTTGACTCAAGACTGCACTAGGGTTGATCAGCTCAAGACATCTCCTTAAGCACTGATGACCAAAATTAGGGTTTGAGTTTGCACAAGGATTTTTTAACTTCCAATGCCCCATATGACTTTCATGGATCATTATGGACCCCCAAGATTACTTATGTCAAGTTTCAAGCCTTGGATCACACTTTTGATCAATCAATTGTGCAGTTGACCTAAAAATCAGCTATATTGGGGAAAAAGTCAACTATGGCCAATTCACAATCAAACTTCATAATTTTTGGTCCACATCAACATTTTAAACTCATGTGTATAATTTGATCAATTTTGGACCACAACTCCTCAAGAAATTTGATCAAATCTCCAAAAGGGCAAAATGCTCAAAATTAGGGTTTTGATTGGGAAAGGGCAATTTCTGATTTTTGAACTAGCAAATGGTCAATTGGTTTAAAGGCATGATCCTAAGATTCCAATTTCATCATTTTGACCTAATGACATGGTTCAAAATATTGCAAGTCCATTGGATTGACAGATGAGTTTTTCAGTCAACTGATCAAAAGTCAACTGTATACTAAAAAGTCAAACTTTAACTTTTTGGTCAAATTCAAGTACCAAAGATCACAATTGATTAAAACATGTCAAAATATGAAAAAATTTCATCAAGAAATCAAGAATTCAAGATTTCATCTTGAAATGTTAAAATTTCTTAACTTAGAAATTTTTCTAAGTATGGAAAATTTCTTATTTTTTCATAACTTTGAGCCAAATTTTCACCATGATGCAAGATGATTAAAGAGAAAATTCAAACATGAAAGTTGTAGATCTCCATGAAATATACAACTTTGCATCACACGACTTCTTCCAAAAATGCTTGGATCTCAAGTTACAATTTTATGAACATAGGGTCAGGAAACAAAACACTTAGTGAAATTTTGCCCTAATTTGGACATGATTTTGACCTAACTTCATGACACTTTTTCACATAGTTCCAAGGGGAATATTCAAAAGCAATTCAAATAGGGGTTGTAGAGTATGTTGCAATATTTCAAAAATGTCCAAGAACTCCTTGAGATTATTCTTGAGTAGGGAGAATCAAAGAGATGAAGTTAGGGTTTTGTCACTTGAATTATAAGTCATTTTTTATGAACACTTGAACCAAATCCATGCTAGGCTGCATAATACTTGCTTTGCAGGCCTCAAACCTCTTTGTCACTCCATAATTAAATGCTTACACATCTGTTAGGGCTTTGATCCAATCAATTGAGCTATTGTCCAAGTTGCATTTCCATTTATGGCACAAAGTTAACAATGCCATTCTTGTAAAGCAAGCTTTTTGCATAAAGTTCACATTGAGCCTCTAACTTGTTCCCTCTGATCACACTCCATCCACAAAGTCAGAAGAAAGATTGTTTAAAGCATAACCACTCTATCTTAGCAAGTACACAAGGCATGGAAACTTGTTTTGTCAAAAAATCACATGTTTAACTTAAACATGTAAATTTGAATTCTGATCAACTAGAGCATTCCAAACTTGTTGCTTATAAATAGAGTCACTATTTGTGAGCTAGAACACGAGCTTGCACACCCTGAAATACACCAAAACTCTCTCAAATCAGAAATTGCACAAAAACTCCATTGTTGCACAGTTTCTGACCTTGAACATCAAACTCCCATTTCCCTCGTGCGTTTCTTGGCCTTTTAGTTTCTAAAGCTTCCTTACATCAAGTGTAACTTATCCCTGTACCTGTTTCATTTCTGTAACATCATTTACCCTATCTTCCATAATAAAAAACAGAGCATTGCATATTGACTTCTCCAAGTCATTTTAGCCCCTAGCTTCCTAGGACCTCAAGAAAGCTAACCTGATCATCACCATCACTTGAAACAAGCTCAAACTCCAAACACGATTTCCAGTTTTGAGGTAAGTTTTCTCAACTTGGAACTCTTCATAGAGTCATCATCAATAGTTTATGTGTGAATAAAACATGTTGATATCATTGCCATGAAGCTAACCATGTCCTTAGTTTCCATTAATTTTGCTTGAGCTTAGAGAATTTTGAAACTGAAATTTCTAAAATTTTTAGGGTTCAGATTAGGGACATTAAAATTCTTGCTTATCTATGATCTATAGTTTTAATAATTTACATTTCTGGAATCGTGAGAAAATTTTCTACAAGTTTCATGTTTACAATTTTCATTTTTGATGAGAAATAAGCAAGTTACAGTTGGTCTGGCTGGAGGTTGAAGATGAAGTCTTCAGAACACGTTTTGCCTTACATATTTATTGTTTCATTTGTATTAACGGATGTATAGCCACCCCAGTGGTAGAAGAGTGTGCTTGTAACCTATGGGGCCTGGGTTCGAGCACCAGTGGTACCCTTTTGCATTTTTTCATATTTTTACAATTCTGACTTTTTTGTTTGGCAGGCGCTGGATCCTTTGGGGCTGGCTTTATTTTATTTTGCTAGTTGACCTCCCTGTTTCCCATTGGCACCCCCTGACCCAAGTTTTATTACTTATTTATTTATTTATTTATTTTTGTTTTCTTAAATATATTTTCTAAATACTAAAAATCATAAAAATACAAAAAATGATATATTTTATATTTTGACTTATTTTATTTTATTTTTCCTTAAATAAAAATATTTTTATTTATTTTATTAAGTAAATCTTATAAACTTAATTAATATTATGATTTTATTTTTCCACACTATTTAAAATACATTATTTTTAATATAAAAAAAAGAGACCAAAAATATTTTATAATGCTACAAATATTTTCAAGATAAAAAATACTAAAAAAAAATACTTTTCTTAAACTTATTTTCTTTTGATTAATTATTAGAATTAGGTTTTTCATTTAAAATCTTTTCTTAAATAAACTCAAACTTAATTAACTATTTTATTTATTTAAATTAGGTTAAGGCAAATTCTTTTTTCATGAAAACCTAACAAAATTCATTTTCTTCACATTTTGCATCCTTGTACATTTATTCATTTTTATACTTTGTACTTATTTAAATTCCTTGTATATTCATACCAATTTAATATGGTTGTAATATATTAATTAGGGTTAAATTCTTGCAATCCCCATTTACAAATTGTATACCCCTCCCCACAAATGTTGTAATAGCGTAGTAACTTTAAATTTCGCAATTTATCGCTTTTGTATAACATGCTAGTAATTAGGGTTTGTATGGAAAGACTAAAATCAATACCTAGAAAACCCTAATTCAAGACAAAACAAACATGAAAATGATACACTTGCACACAAGCACCCCTAGGGTTATTCCACTTGGTTGCCTTATACAAAATGACCATATTACGCATGTGAGGTATCTTAGCAAAAACAAGCAAATACAAGATCATAGTCCCTCGATGACGCTATCTAAGTTGCCTTACAAATGATCTTAGTCCCTCAAAAAGTATGCTAAGATACTTTGCAACATTTCTAATCATGGTTATACGATGACCCACGCCCTTCCCGTTTACATCCAAAGATAGGGTTGCTTACCAAATCAATGGTACGACAACAATGTCAAAGGAAAAGAAAATGAACAAGAAAGACTTTTGAGTAGGTAGATTGCTCCTAATTACTTGCTCCATTTCAAAACAAACATCCTTTCTATTTTCAAAACAAACACATACACTTTCAAACATCTTACAAAATTGAAATTTTTTTCAAAAGATCAAACATCTTTGTATACATTCTTACAAACAAGAATCATTACAAAGATTGCCTAAATAATGGCCTCTTTACAAAATACTTTCAAAAACCACATCAAGCACAATTTCAAACAAAAAAAGCAAGTGATCTAGCAAGTAACTAAGAGCCCATGGAAAACCATGGATGAAAAGGGTGCTAATACCTTCCCTTTTAATAATATATCCCCCAAACTCAAGAAACAATCTCAAAGGTCTTTCCTGTGCTTTTTCACCTTTCCTTTTGGATAAAAGAAAAGTCAGTGGCGACTCTTGCTAACCGCAACATTTGCAATCAAACGCAAAACCCTCAAGTCAGTTCTCCCACTATATCACACACAAGAACAGTAATAAGCATTTACTTAAGGATTTGGGATATCCCCACAAAGTTACTTCAAAAACATTATCCCCATAGAATAAATTCATACATTCTCCATCCAGAGAGCCAATCAGTATATCTCATAGAAATTCTCTTTCAAGTTTTGTTTTCCAAAGCTGAGAAAGAAACCCTGCAAAACATTCTTTCTCAGATGAATGCATTTCCCTAGTAAGGTCTTCAGAATACCTTCCTCCACAGGGTTTATTTCCCCAACAGACCACAGTCTCCCCAGCTTGAGTTTACTTCTCAAAAGTCAACACCCTTTGTCCCTAACAGAGTTGATACTATCACCAAACATTTGCTGCGAAGTCTGGAACCCGACCAGATACCATTTAACTTCATCTCCACCAGATGATCAGAAGTCTTATCATCTCTTTTATCCCCAGTCAGGGCATATGAGAATTAAATTCTCTAGTAGAGCGATGGATAATAAAGGTTCCTAAACTCAACTTCTCAAACAGAAATCAACACTCCCTGCAGAGTTTCCTCAAACAGTAAACAATAATTCCCAGCGGAAGCATTCTAAACAAGGTTGAAGAGATACATACTCTTTATATCCAGCAGTAGTCTGAGATTTAGCTCCCCAGCAGTTGTCAATGATTTATTTTCCCAAACAAAAGGTACACTTCAAATAACATTTCACATTCATACATCATGACATATGCATACAAAACGCATATAGCACAATCTCATTTATTTTAAGAACATCATTATGCAATGCATGCATCATGACATTTCATTACAACTAATTCTTTACCTTTTCAGGGAAGACCAGTCACCAGATGAATACCATCAACAACAAACATGTTATCTGGTGGTTCAATTTAAATTAATCAATGATTTATCCTGACTCCATTCCGGTAGACTCTTTCTCTGGTTCAGTTAAATCGCTACGAAGATTTATACTGATTCCTTATCCAGTTAAAGATTATTCAAGAACTCTGTTGGTTTAGTTTAAATCGACCAATGATTTATCCTAATTCTGTTCCGGTAGACACTTTCTCTAGTTCAGTTAAATTGCTCCAAAGATTTATACTTATTCGTTATATGGTTAAAGATTATTCAAGACCTCTGCTGGTTCAGTTTAAATCGACCAATGATTTATCCTGATTCCGTTCTGGTAGACACTTTCTCTGGTTCAATTAAATCTCTCCAAATATTTATACTGGTTCTTTATCCGATTAAAGATTATTCAAGAACTCTGTTGGTTTAGTTTAGATCGACCAATGATTTATCTTGATTCTGTTACGGTAGACACTTTCTCTGGATCACTTAAATCGCTCTGAGGATTTATACTGATTCGTTATTTGATTAAAGATTATTCAAGACCTTTGCTGGTTAATTTTAAGTCAACCAATGATTTATCCTGATTCCGTTCCGGTAGACACTTTCTCTGGTTCAGTTAAATCGATCTGAAGATTTATACTGATTCATTATCCAGTTAAAGATTATTCAAGACCTCTGCTGGTTCGTTTTAAATCGACCAATGATTTATCCTGATTCCATTCTGGTATACACTTTTGGTTAAATCACTCCGAAGATTTATACTGATTCGTTATCCAGTTGAAGATTACTTAAAACTTCTACTCTAGTTCAGTATAAATTGATCAAAGATTTATTCTGATACTTCTTCCAATCAACAGTCACTTTGGATGGCATCTATAATCCCATCTCTGATAACATTCCATCACTCTCCAAATGGCATCTTTAAGCCCATTCCCGACACAATCAACCAACAACGTTATTTCGTGTGAGTGCAAATTTCTGGGCACTCTAGTGTTCAATCACCTTCCACCTTCAAGTTACGAATTGCGGACCCGCCAATCTAACTCTTCACATTTAAGAAGATTTAACAGGGGCATCTGTTTTACCCCAAAATTTTCCCTCTCCTTTCTCAAGACATTTCTCACAAGATCTTCAAAAGCTCAAGTTTGCACAAGTGTTGACTAGGTCAAACCATCTCCTAAAAACTTATGCCTCAAATTAGGGTTTTTATTTTCAAAAGGATAATTGGAATTCTAATGCCTTAAATGACCCTCATGGATCATTATAGACTTTCTAGAATACTCATGTCAAGTTTCAAGTCTTGAATCACAAATTTGCTCAATTAATTGACCAGATGACTGAAAATTAACTGTATTGGGTAAAAAGTCAACCCATAGTCAAACCTCATGTTTTTTGGCCAAAATCAACATTTTAAAGTCCTATTCATCATTTGATCAAGTATTGATCACAATTCCTTAAGAAAAGCACTCAACTTACCAAAGGGGCAAAATGGTTAAAATTAGGGTTTTGATTGTAATTGACTGATCAATGACTTTTAACCTAATACATGATCAAATGGATTGAAGCATAATCTAAAGGATTCAAATACAACATGTTGAACTTCATATTCCTTCTCTGAGGATTATGAAAGATGCATACTTAGATGAAGACGAGTGGATTCAGACTAGGTTGGATCAGTTGAATTTAATTGACGAGAAAAGGCTTGCGGCTGTGTGTCACGGTCATATGTATCACAAGCGTATAATCAAGGCATTCAATAATAAAATCAAGCATCAGGCATATCAGGCTGGTGACTTGGTAATAAAGCGCATCATTCTACCGCAAGGAGATCCCAGGGGAAAATAGACCCCCACTTATGAAGGACCGCTTGTGATCAAGAAAATATTTTGGGGCAGTGCTATGATACTGACCACCATGGATGATGAATATTTTCTGCATCCTGTGAATGTGGACATAGTCAAAAAATACTACGCATAAAAATGACCCGCTAGGTTGACTGGCCTAGGCAAAAATAAAGGCATCCCGACAAACCAAAAGGGTTCGGGAAAAAATTAGGGATATATGAAAAGATTGTACACCGGCAAGTTAAAAACCTGAAAAGGCGGCTTGGGCAAAAAAGGGTATCCTGGTGGACTGAAAATCCGAAAGGGAGGTCCAGGCAAAAGTTAGGGATTAAAGCGTACGACTATGTCCCATTGGATCACTTACATCCGACTTTATTACCAACGTCAATTTCGAATGGTATAGATCAATTCAACCAACTTCTTCCGATAATAAGGGATGAGATGCTTGAAGACATAGGGGAAATAGCAGAGTTGGAACCCGACGAGATTATTTCCACATAGCCATATGTTTTGTTTTTACTTTGTAATCTTTTCTTCATTTTCACGATGATTTCCTCTTATAAGGACTTATGTCTCTTTGTACAACAATTTCCTGTTTATAGGCAAACTATCAATATAACTACAATTACAAAATTCAAATTTTGTTTTACTTTTTCTCGTGTTTGAAAAAAATGCCCAGTGACTAAATTGAATGAACATATACATATTACTACGATTACTATTAACAAATATATGCATAAAAACAAGAATAGATATTTACTCAAAAAACTCTAGGAGTTGGGATAACGTTTAAGTCATCCACAAATCCCTACAGAGTCATCTTTGTAAGCTCATCTTCAACAAAGATACATTCCCCGATTTAACCAAATCATATTCCCCGATAGATCCCCCTAGCGGACAAAGGAGTATAATCTTTTCCCTGAAAATGTCACAACCTACAGAGTCCTAACCCTCGCTAGAGATTATGCCACTAGCATAGCTCATAGGAATTCTCATCCCCATCTGAGTTTACCTCTCCAAAACTATGAAATCCCCTGCAGAATTCTATTCTCCAGCATAGCTCATCTCCCCAGCAAGAGTATTTCCTCGGTATAGTATTCTTCCAGCATGTTTATGGTTCATTTCTCCAATAGGGTTTATTTCCCCAACAGAGTACAGTCTCCCCGACTTGAGTCTATTCCTCAGACTACTACAAATCACCGAAATAAATTTCTCCCTCCAGGAAAGGGTAGTCCACACCACTATCCCAGAGAGTTGCTACAAAACCTAAAACTGGCCTAGTTATCATTTGACCTTATCCTCCCTAGACAAGTCGGTATCCATGTCAGAAACTCGATCAGGCAGCATCTCAAAAGATTATCCATCTCTTTTATCCCCAGTCAGGGCATATCAGAGTTGAGTTCCCCAGTAGAGCGATGAACAACCAATGTTCCTGAGCTCTTCTCCCCAAGCAGAAATCAATATTCCCCAACAGAGTTTCCTCAAACAGAAAACCAGAATCCTCAGCGGAAACATTCTATACAAGACCGAAGGTACATATTCTTCATACCCAATGCCAATGAGGGGTCTTATTTTCCCCAGCGAGATGTTATACGAAGCTACCAATACGCTTCAATGACATTTCATATTCATACATCATTTACAAATATCATAGCATATGCATACGAAACGCATATAGCAAAATCTCATTCATTTTAAGAACATCATTACACAATACATTTCATACATCATGATTATGGCATACAACTAATTCTTTGATTTTTCAGGTAAAGTCTACCAACAGACGAACATCATCAACAATTTTCAAATAGGTCGAAGATTAACTCCCGAAACAAGACGGAGAAACTATCTATACCACCGAGCAAAGATTAACTCCCGAAACAGGACAGGGAAAATAACTTTCTCTCTTTATGGTCAGATAAAGATCAATTCCCGAAACAGGACGTGGCGACTATCTTTATCACCAATGGTATAAACTCCCGAAAAAGGACGAGTTTACCAACAAACAGATTGTAGATTAATTCCCGAAATAGGACAGGACGACTATCTTTCTATCATTATGGTTAGATAAAGATCAATTCTTGAAACAGGATGGGGCGACTATCTTTATCCCCAAGTGGTATGAACTTCCTAAACAAGACGAGTTTACCAACAAAAACAGATTGTAGATTAATCCCGAATAGGACGGGGTGACTATCTACATGAACAGGTTGAAGATTAACTCCCAAAATAGGACATGGAAACTATCTATACAACCGAGCAAAGATTAACTACTGAAAGAAGATGGGAAAACTATCTTTCTATCTTTATGGTCAGATAAAGATCAATTCCCAAAACAGGACGGGGCGACTATCTTTATCACCAAGTGGTATGAACTCCTGAAATAGGATGTGTTTACCAACAAAAACATATTATAGATCAATTCCTGAAACAAGATGGGGCACATGAGAGTGAAAATTTCTGGGCACTTAAGTGTTCAATCATCTTCTACCTTCAAGTCATGAATGGAGAATATGCCAATCTAACTCTTCAGGTTTAAGAAGATTGAACAGGGGCAACTTTTGTACCCCAAAATTTGCCCTCCCATTTTTCTTCAAGACATTCTCATGAGGTTCTCAAATGCTCAAGGTGGCTCAAGAATTTATAAGACAAATTTTCCCCAACCAAAGCCCATTTGGAAGGAAATTCAATTATCTACAACTTTGTATCTCTATGCTCAAGTCCAAAAAGTGCTTCATTTGAGAGATATGAGTCAATACATTACAGGTCATTTAAAAAGTCAACAAGAGACACTTTTTGTCAAGTAAAATTACACCATGATAAGATGAAGCTTTCTAAAAAGTCCAAGATCACCTTCAAAAGATGAAAATTGAGAGAGTTGTGGCAATTACAAGTTGAGAAATTTTGGTATAATGCATGAATTCCATATTAAGCAAATTTGTAATTTTGAGCTATTTAGCCTAAGTTTTCATATCCAAACGTGTTCATGACATGTTTAAAGACCCATAATTCCATTCATGCATTGTCTTATATTTTTATTTTATTTATTTTTATTTTTATTTAATTAAACTCAAAATAAATCAAATAAATATAAACTTAATGGACCAAAGCACGAGGCCTTTATTTTCAGTCATGTTGGAGGCCCAAGATCTCATGTACAAGCTATCAAATTCGTGCAAGAGTGATTGGTGCAAAATCTTGGCCAAAATAACAAGTTTTACATAATTCTAAATCCAATCTTTTTCTCATAATCATGCAAGATTTTCTTCAAGTTTTGTTGACCTAATTTCATGACATATATATACCTACAAGATCAGATGCAAAGGACACGAAAGCACTGCCTCAAAACACCTCTAAAAAAATTCTCAAAAATTCAAAGGATTAGGGAAAATACAAACCCTATTCTATAGTCGTTCCCAAGCTATTTCAATCCTCACATCGTCTTCCTGAAGTTTCCAGGAGTCAATACCAGTCACTACCCATCGCGAATAAACCCCAGGACCCTTCCTTGCACGAGCTCCGGTTGGTAAGTTGGTGAGTTTTGATTTTTAAGGCTCAACATGATTTCAATCATTGTAAGCATGCTAGCATAATTCATACACATTATTAGAATCATTCTAACATTTTATATGTGAGTTTTAATGCAGAAACAGAATCATGCCATTATTAGGGCACAAAGCTTTTGAAGCTTCGAATCTCACGATACATGCATTGTTAGGCCAAACTAACCATACCATTGGAATCGTAGGACCTTAATTAGTCAATTAGGGTTGTTTTCCTTTTTGTTTCGTTTGAATTTCGCAGGTTTGGATTTTTATACCATCAGAGATGATAACCGGAACCACCATCCAGGGTGGCTTAACCAGTGGTTGAAATTGCATGGCAAAACAAGATGTTTTGATTGGTCCATACAAAAGACAGAGGCCCCACTCATGTGCACGTATTTTTATTTGTCTGACTTTTAAAATTTGTTTTATATTATATATGTTTTGATTGATATAAACTAACAGATGTATGGCCACCTCAGTGGTAGCGCGCTCGCCCTTAAGACTTTACTATGCCTATACCTGAGTTCAATCCTGGCGCGGGACAATTTTTTTTATGTTTTTTGACTTTTACAGATTCAGTGTATCAGCCCTCAGGCGCCCACCATACACTATCAACTCATCACCATCAGATATTCATAGGATCAGAACTAGCGTTCCAGATCTCCGCGCCCACGTTGGACCCTCATTGAAGAGTAGCACCGGATCCCATTGAGACTTTGGGCTTGCATGTTTGGGCCTAATGGATTTGCTTCCTTGAACCCCCCAATTTGCTACTTTCAGGCCCACTCCTTTCTATTTTAATTATTTTGTTTTAATCACTTTTTAACACAATTTAATTAATTATCTTTTTTAATTAAAAACAATTTAGACATTAGGGTTTTTTTATTAAATAAATTTATTGTTTTAATTAGTTTATTTTTTAGGGTTTTATCATCAAAACTTTCCTTTTTCCTTAACTAAAATCAATTAGGATTTTTAGGATAATCATTAAAATTTCATTTTTCATCAAAAAACTATCACAAGACAATTTTTTCCATATCTTCTCTTTTTTACAATCTTCATGCGCTCTTTTTACTTATGCATTAGATTTTTCATAAGAATGTATCTCCTAAAGGGTTGTAATAGTTAATTAGGTTTTTTATTTTCTTTCTATTTACCCAAATTTTTGTGGTTTGTACCCCCCTTGCCCGAAGCATTGTAATAGCGTAGGACATTTATCTTCCGCCTTTACTGCTTTCCTTATAACTGTTTAGTTTAATAGGATTGTTTGGAAAGATCTAAAAACAAACGCTAGAAAACCTAATCTCAAGAAAAATTAACTAAAATCAAAACACTATTCACAGACGTACTTCTAGGGTAAATCCACTTGTTTCCTTCGGATAAACATGGTCATGTCCCTTGAACGTAGGGATACCATTATCAAAGACCCTTAGTAAAAAATCATCATAAAGATCATAGTCCCACGATGTTCCTCGAGATGCCTACGATAAATGATATTGTCCTTCGATGTTGCATACAAATATATGATGACAGTCCCTTCAAACTGCTAAGGTATCCCTACATGTTGCCTTCTCTGACCATAACAATGACCCGCTCCTGTCCCTCACACATCCAACGATAGGGCTTCCTACTAACTAGTGGTAGGAAAGCACTATCTAAAGGAGGAGGAAAATAACGTGAAAGACTTTTGAGTAAGGGTAGATAGCTATTAATCGCTTGCTCATACAAAGAAACAAAACATTTTTCACACAATCACACTTTTATCTGAAATATTTTCAAAAATAAACATTTTGTACACATTATCAACGATACGAGAATCATTACAAAATTGTCGCACTTAGCCATTTTTTTTCAAAATATTTTAAAATCAAACACACAAAGCATTTTCAAAAGTGAGCTAGCGATTAAGAGCCCGTAGATAACTACGGATGAAAAGGGTGCTAACACCTTCCCTTTTCATAACCTACCCCCCGAACTCAGAAATTCCTGAAGATCTTTCCTATTATTTTCACCATTTCCTTTATTGGATAAAAGAAAAGTCAATGGCAATTCTTGCTATCCGCAACATTTGCGATGAAACACAAAACCAAAAGTCAGTTCTTCCACCATATTACAAACTTTAACCGCAACCAAAACTTCTTTTGGATGCAACTGTAAGTGGTTCTTTAATGTCTAAGAGTGAAGAAGATGCAATTGCTATTATTGAAATAATATCACTCAGTGATCACAAAGTTTAACATAATAGAGGAACTTCACAAAAGAAATATGAAATTATTGAATTGAGAACAAATGATGCAATATTGGCTCAGAACAAACTGTTAACATACAAAGAGGAAGAACTTACAATACAAATGTTTAAGTTTCTGCAACAACTCAAGGTTATGCAAGAAGTCCTGAACAAACATCAACACGTTGCATACTATTAACTTTGCAATAAAGATCACCCATATATTATTATCCTCTGGAAAATGAAGAGGTGAATTATATGGGAAATCAATATCAACAGAGGTAAGCACCATATCAAGGTAATCATGGTTATCAAAGAGGGAACAATGCATATTATGGCCAAGGGTGGATACCAGAAACAAGACCATCCAATAGACAAAATCCATATCAGAATTATAATCAAAACCCTCAGGAACAAGATAGAACTTCAAAGATTAAGGACACTCTGAATCAGTTTATGTAAATGTCTATTGGAAATTAAAAGAGAGCTAATGCATCCATTAAGAACCTTGAAAATAAAGTTGATCAAATGACTAAGCAATTCTCTTATCAACAAGGAGGCACATTTACTGCAAGCACTCAAACTAATCTAAAGGAACATTGCAAATTCATTATAACTCAGAGTGGTAAAGAAGTTGGCAATGGAATTGGTGATAATATTGGAAAAGAGAACGTTGTGATAGAAAAACAAGAAGAAGATGATAAAGAAGGTGATAAGGAAGTAGAACAAGAAAATAAAGAGGAAGATTTAGTTGAAAATCATAAATTTGAAAAAGAAGAGTTAGAAAATAAAAAGGTTGAAGAAAGGAAGATAGAATCTCAAAAATCTCAAGAGGAGAAAGGGAAAATGAAGAGTCTTCTAGTGAAAAACCTACCTTATCCACATGCTCCTACCAAGCAAGACAAGGAGATGCATTATGCTAGATTTCTGGATATATTTAATCGGTTTTACATACATATTCCATTTGCTGAAGCTCTTGAACAAATGCCAACTTACGCTAAGTTCATGAAGGATATTCACACGAAGAAAATGAGTTATACGGATTAGGAGACCATTAAACTAGATGCTATTTGTAGTGCCATTATTCAAAGAACCATCCCACCAAAAGAAATAGACTTTGGGAGATTTACATTGCCTACCACTATAGGGAATGTAAAAATTTGCAAATAATTAGTTGATTTGGGTTCAAGCATAAACCTGATTCCGCTGTCCGTAATTCAGAGGTTAGGTAACCTTGAAGTTAAACAAACAAAGATGACACTGCATTTAGCCGACAAATCTATTACCCGTCCATCACGAATATCTGAAGATGTTTTGGTTAAGGTGGACATGTTCTTATTTCCAATTGATTTTGTTGTGATTAATATTGAAGAAGATGATGACGCACCTTTGATTTTAGGTCGTCCATTCATGAAAACAGCTAGAATGATGATTGATATTGATGATGGATTGATGAAGGTCCGTGTCCAAGATAAATAGGTGTGTTTAAATCTTTTTAAGCCATGAAACACTTAAAATACAAAGGAGATTATTTTAGGATGGATGCTACTGATGAAGCCATCATGGAATTAGGAAGACAAGTGCACTTATTAATCCCTTTAGAGAAATATTTAACTGATGCAGTCAAAGTTCTTAATAGAGATGAAGAAAAAGATATTTAAAAATGATTGAAGGAACTTGAGTCATTAGAAAAAATTCATCTTCTTGAAGCTAAAGTTGAAAAATTGAAAGATGAACCAAAGAAAGATGGCACTAAACTTGAATTTAAGATGCTACCATAACACTTAAAGTATGTGTTCCTTGAAGAAGGTGGTAACAAACCAGTCATTATCAACAGTTCATTGTCTGATAAAGAAGAAGAAAAATTGATTCAAGTTTTGAAATAAAATCAGAAGGCAATATGTTGGGTGCTATCTGATCTCAAAGGAACCAGTCCATTCTATTGTATGTATAAGATTATGATGGAAAAGAATTACAAACCTGTAGCTCAATAACAACGTCACTTGTCCTACCATGAAAAAGGTTTTGAAGAAGGAAGTAGTGAAATTATTAGAGGCTAATATTATTTATCCTATTGCATATAGTGCATGGGTGAGTCTAGTCCAAGTGGTTCCCAAGAAAGGAGGAATGATGGTGATCACTAATGGAAAAAATGAGTTGCTCCTGACAAGAATTGTCATGGGATAGAGAATGTGCATAGATTACCAGAGACTTAACCAAGCCACCACAAAAGATAATTTTCCTCTACTATTTATGGATCAAACATGGAAATATTGTCAGGTTAAGAATTTTATTGTTTCTTGGACAGTTACTCAGGATATAATTAGATTATCGTCAACCCGGAAGATCATAAAAAGATATCTTTTACATATACTTTTGCCATTTTTGCTTATAGAGGGATGCCTTTTGAATTATGTAACGCACCAACAACTTTTCAATGGTGCATGCAAGCCATATTTTCTGATCTTATTAAAAAATTCGTTGAAGTGTACATGGATGACTTCTCTGTATTTAGTCTTTCTTTTGATTTATATTTGAATAATTTGGACAACAGAAGCGGTGTGTGGAGACTAATCTGGTTCTAAACTAGTAGAAATGCAATTTTATGGTTACTGAAGCATAGTACTTAGCCATAAAATCTCTTCCAGAGGCATTGAAGTTGACAGAGCAAAGGTTGAAGTGATTGAAAAGCTTTTGCCACCATTAAATATCAAAGGAATTAGGATATTTCTGGGACATGCAAGATTTTACAGGAGATTCATCAAAGACTTCACCAAAATTTCCAAATCGTTAAGCAATCTACTTAACAAAGATAAGTATTTTAATTTTGATAATGCATGGGATGATACGGTGGCAGAACCGACTGTTAATACTGGTTTGCGTTTTTTGTTCACAAATGTCGCGGTAAGCAAAAGTCGCCACCGAATTTTCTTTTATCCAACAAAGGAAAAGGTAAAAAGAGCACAAAAAACATTTTTCGAGATGTTTCTGAGTACAGGGGGTAGATTATAGAAAGGTAAGGTATTAGCACCCTTTCTATCCATGGTTTTCCATTGGCTTTTAGGTACTTGCTCATTTTTAAATTGCCTTTGTGTGTGTTTTGAAGAATTTTGAAAATGCCTTAGTGCGGCGTTTTACTTTATGGTAACCCTTGTATCAGTCCTCAAGGGTGTGATAAAGTGTTTTTTAAAACTTTGTTTGAAAAGTGTTTGAAAGTGTAAGTGTGAAAAATTGATTGTTTTGCGCAAGTACTTAAGAGTTATCTACCTACTCGAAAAAGGCGTTCTTTTCCTCTTACCCTTTAGACTGTGTTATCCTACTATTAATTAGTAGGAACCCTAGTCGTTAGATGTTGAGGGACTATCGAAAGGGACATAATGGTCATTGAAGGCAACATGTAAGGATACCTTAGCATTTCGAAGGGACTATCATCATAAGATCATTTCTCGTAGGCAACTTGAGGGACAGTAAGGGACTATGATCTTTATGACGACTTTTGAATTCAGGGTCTTTGCTAAGATATCCATACGTTCGAGGGACATGACCATTGTTTCCGAGGAAACCAAGTGAGGTATACCCTAAGGGTGCAAGTGTGCGACAATGTTTATTTTCAGGCATTTATCTTGAAGTTAAGTGATCTACCGATTATTTGATTAAGCATACAAGCTTAGGTTGCTAACAATTATATACGAGCATAAGATATGAAAGCGAGAAAGTAAAAGAGTCATACGCTATTACAAGGCTTTTGGATAGATACATAAAGAATTGAATGAAAGTAAATTTGCGGAAACTAAACCCTAATTAATCTATTACAAATCGGACGCAGTTACATAAATATTGAAAAAGAATCGTAGGGGCAAAAATAATTCGGCGCGAGAATAAAGTTTGGAAAAATTTTAAAACCCTAAAAACCCTAATTTGATCATTAAAATATTTTTTGGATTTTTTTTGTGAAACAGATTTGAATTTAACCTAATTTCTAATTTATTTTAATTAATGAAAAATAAATTAAAGTTGATGAAATTAATTTATTTACAAAATTTAATTTATTATAAAAAAACTAAGTACTATTTTTGTGATTTTGGATTTTATGATTTTGTAAAAAAAATTGATTAATAAAAATAATTAAACAAAAAATAAAAATAAAAAAACTAGAAAAGATGAGAAATTAAGCTGAGGGGGTGTAGGCCCAAATTGGAGGGGTTACAATCTGAATCTTGTCCAAAGCCCAATCCCGTTGGCCCAATGCATTGCTGGATCCAGTGAGAAGCTTGCCAAGAGAGTTCATCAGGCGCCTGCATGCTTGAGGTGTTGGATCTGGATACAGATTGATCCAATGATAAAGATATGGAGGCGTATGGTGTATGCACATGAGATGAAACCACTGAATCTGCAAACACATATTGAGAAAAATATTATGTAAGAGGCAGGGATCAAACCCCTGACCTCCTACATGCATGCCTTACAAACCCTTCTCCTTTGCCACTGAACCAAGCTACTCAATCGTTAATACTCATGCATAACATATATTATATAATATGCAAAAGTTAGTTTTTTAGAAAAATGTGCAAAAATTCAAATGGGCCATTTAGGATCTGCCACGCCTTTATCTTCTTCACTGGGACTGTTGTCTTAGGTAAAGACTTTTACCTACGAACATTTTCCATAGTTATAACCTGTGCATCTCAAAAATCATATCCAGACAATATAAATCAAATCTAATTACACAGATCAATTAGGTTTGATCTCTTGAATGCAGTGGTATCCATCTTTGGCTCTGATTTTGCCTGAAACGAAAAGCCCTAAAAAGAAACTCTAAACCCTAACAATGGCAGGTTGTCTAATACGCATCAAAACTCACAATTAAATATGCAAACATATTCTAAATAATGATACAAACATGAATGTATAGTTAGAAATCGTTTATCAAGCGTAAATTGCAAAAATCAATTTCAAGAAGGAAGGAAAATCGTGGTACTCGTGTAGAGAGTTTATGGGTGTGTTGAGGCTTGGTGATGATCCAAACAACTCCCAAATACTTCCAGGAATGAATTGCTGGCCTTGAAACACCTTGAATCTCATTGTAGAAAGAAATCTGATTGCCTCTTTCTTGTTCAAAATTTGAGTTTTGTGTTGCTAATTCACACGACCAAACCTTGTTCTTATGCTTTGGAAATGTTATCTATATATCATAGAAGCAATTAGGTTAACAAAACTGTATTCAATCTTTGCAAATTGTTGAAAAATATTTGATTTTTTTTGCCTTGTATGGTTTGTTTCTAAAACAAACCAAATCATGATCTTTTACAATAAATTATCCCTTGCAAGAATTTGCGTGATTTGCTAGCTGTTCATGGACTCATAATGTGCTCACAAAATCAAATCTTTGATTTTATTTGATTATTCCACTATTTAAATTGATTTATTTTGATTTAAATGAATAAAAAATAAAAATAATGAAATAATAGGTGGATAAGCTCAGGAGTCGTGGGCCATCTTAGTAACAAGTTTCAAATAAGAAAACATGGGCCCATTTGGAAAAAAAAGTCATTTTGATCAATGTTGACTTCATGCACATTTCCAAAAATTGGTCAACTTTAACAATGCACATGTCTCTCATTTTTAACCCTAAGAAGGTGTTCTTGGACTTTTTAGAAAGCTTAGGATATCCTATAAATAACCAATTTGGTTTAATCTCAATTGGATCTTCCATGTTCATGTAAGGAGCTTTGACCCAAAAGGTGTTTTTGTTGACTTTTTGAAATTACCTATAATGTAGGAACTTGTATCTTTTGATTGATTCATTTATTGAACTTTAGGGATGAAGATGAATTGTAGGGAATTGGATTCTCTTCAAAATGATCCTTGGATGAGGAATTTCTGATAAAGTATGATAAAGTTATGCCTGGTCAAAGTTTGGTTGACTTTTCCTATAGAAACCCTAATTTAGCAACTTTTGAGTTTTGATGAATTAGGAGCATTCCTTGAGGAATCATGATCAACCCTTTATCAAATGATGGATATCAATTCAAAATGTTGTTGTTGATCAACAATCTTGAAGTTTGATTGTATGTGGGTCAAAATTGACTTTTGACCTAGTATAGTTGATTTTCAGGCATTTGAGTAGTTGATTGAGCAAACTTCTTATGCAAGGAACGAAACTTGGCATGGATGATCTTGAGGATATATTAGGGAAATGGAAACCATTTAGGACCCTTGGAACTCAAACATCTTGATGAGGAGTGAAACCCTAGTTTGAGGCTCATTGTCTTAGGAGGAGGATTTGTCTGGTCAATCCTCAACCAACTTGAAAAGTTGAGGACCTCTAGGAGTATGTTTTGAGTAAAATGAGAGGAAAAATTTTGGGGTACAACAGTTTCCCCTATTCAATCTTCTTAAACCTGAGGATTTATATTGGCTTGTCAGCCTTTCATGATCTGAGGGTGGAAGATGATTGAACACTAGAGTGCCCAGAAATTTGCACTCGCATGAAGTAATATTGATGGTTGATGATGTCGGGAATGGGCTTACAGATGCCATTTGAAGAAGATGACTGAAAGTCGTCAGATATGGGCTTAAAGAATCCATCTTGAGAATGTGACGGAAATTCGTCGGAGATGGGCTTAAAGACGCCATCTTGAGAATGTGACGGAGAGTCGTCGGAGATGGGCTTAAAGATGCCATCCAGAATAGTGATGATTTCTTGAGATATTCCTTCGTGGGAATTCCAGTTCCTGTTGTTAGGGAGGAATTCGCTGAGGAATGTTGGTCCCTGTCTTAGGGAATAGAGTCTAAGAGCTTCAGTTGTCTGTTATTCTACTGGGGAGTCATCTCTTGATTGAGGAGACGAAAGTGAAATGCTTATCTGGTCAAGATCCAGGTTTCATGATGACTGGTTGAGGATGATAAGGCTGACTTCTATCTGGTCATGTTCTAGGCTTCACAACGACTTACTGGGGAAATGTGAAATCGATCGTATCTGGTTGGGTCCAGGTTTTACAGTGTTGTAAACTATTGTCCGGAGATAAAAGAGAAGGAACTCATATAGGGCTTTATCAGGATAAGTCCATGCAAAACTGCGTCAAGTAATTCATGAAAAGGATCCTGGATAGTAGGGTTACTTCAACATGAAAGCCTGGATAGTAGGGCTATGAGAAGGAACATGGGTAGTAGGGTTACTTCAAAATGAAAGCCTTGATAGTAGGGCTATGAGAAGGAACCTGGGTAGTAGGGTTACTTCGAAATGAAATCCTGGATAGTAGGGCTATGAGAAGGAACCTGGGTAGTAGGGTTACTTCAAAATGAAAGCCTGGATAGTAGGGCTATGAGAATGAACCTGGGTAGTAGGGTTACTTCGAAATGAAAGCCTAGATAGTAGGGATATGAGAAGGAACCTGGGTAGTAAGGTTACTTCGAAATTAACGCCTGGATAGTAGGGCTGCTTCATTTGATCATGTAGATTAGTTGACCCGTTTGGTTTCGGAAACTGATTTTCCATTAGTTGTCTGTAGATATGATATGTATAGCTTCATGGATTTAATCTTGAACTGTTGGAATTATTGATGATAACCATCTTTCCTGAAAAAGGTACAAGATTAATTATAGGCGATGCATGAAATGCATTGTGTGATGATGTTCTCAAAATAAATGAGATTATGATGTATGCAATATGTATGAGCATGTCATGATGTATTAACATGAAATGCTATTGTGACATATCCGAGTCTGGGAAAATAAATCCTTGATTGATGCTGGAGAGTACTAGAAATTGAATTCGTGGCCATTGTAGAAAAAGTGGTTCTTCTACTTCCGCTGGGGATGGTGAACAGAGATGACTATGCCGTGGATTCACTTCTTTCTGTTTGTGAATATTCTGTCGGGGAGAGACTCTGCTTGAGAATAACTCTGCGGGGGAATAACTCTGTTTGAGGGAGGAGATGCTTTGCTGGAAGATTTTTCCGATTCAGAAAAATAAACTCCGCTGGGGGATGAACTTCTGTAACTGGGGGAATAAAATCTCCCAGGGATTGAGCTTATGTATTCAGAGAAGTAAACTATGCTTGGGAGACAACTTTATGAACTGCGTGCGATTATAAAATTCAGATGGGGAATATAGATATCGACTCTTTGAAAGGACATTGTTGGGGAAAGTAACTCCTGTTTAGGGAAGCACGGATCAAAACTTTGGTTGCCTCTACTCTGTGGGGAACATAGATGTCACTGGGACGTATGCTGAGGACGTAGCGGTGACTTTGCATCAAGACGTTTCTGCCTCTGTACCTGTTGGAGAAAGTACCTGCGAAGGTTCTATGGATGGATATATGTGTTGAAATAGGTGTCAGAATGACATCTGTCTCTAGATCGTATCTGAACTTTACTTGGAACTTGTATTGAATGAGTGTGAGAATGACATCCATCTCCGGATCGTATTTGAGCTGTACTTGAAAAGAATCAGAGTAAGTATCAGGATAACATCTGCCTCTGGATCGTACCTGAACTGTTTCTAGAAGATAAATCTGGAATAAGTACTAGGATAACATCCGTCTCTGGATCGTACCTGAAACGTTTCTAGATGAGAATCTAGAGTAAGTGTCAGGATGACATCCGTCTTTGGATCGTACCTGAACCATTTCTAGATGAGAATCTACTTTATTCAGAAGGTGTCTTCTGGGGAAGGGAACACCTGACACCATTAGGCCGCACGCTGAGAATATGGCGGTGACCTTGTAGTAGAATGCCCCTGTCTTGATACCTGTTGTAGAAAATATCAACCGGGGATTTTTTAGATGGTTTGGCTATTATCCCAACTCTTGGAGTCCTTGGTGAATGCAGGTCAGGGTAATAAACCTTATACTGATTAGACAAGTGACGAGACGACGAGATGTAGTCATACGCTTTAATCCCTAACTTTTTCCTGGACTGTCTTTTCTGATTTTCAGTCCACCGGGATACCCTTTTTTCCCAAGCCGCCTTTTCAGGTTTTCAACTTGCGGGTGTATAGATTTTTTATTTTTATCCCTAATTTTTTCCCGAACCCTTTTGGTTCGCCGGGATGCCCTTATTTTTGCCTAGGCCAGTCAACCTAGCGGGTCTTTTCATGCGTAGTCTTTTCTGACTATGTCCATGTTCACCGAGTACGGAGAATTGTCACTGTCCATAGCGGTAAGTGTTTCCATACTTCCAGAAGATGTTTGTTTGATCGTACAGGATTCGTTGCTGGAATTCATGTCCAATGCCCCAGGTGATTCAGATGGAGATCTGTCCCTGGCTATTTGGCCTCTTTGAGAGATTCCTTAAATCTTGACTCGACTTCCCCAGATGATGGACAATGCTCATGCCGTGCCCCTTGGTCCACTTGAGGTGATCCTTTTTATTGAGAAGGTTTTTCTTCACTAGATATTCTTCATGCGAATTTCTATGCTGTTGAACAAATAGTCATATGAAAATAATGGTATTTTAAGAATGCAAAGCTTATATCTGTCTTGAAGTTTGAAAATTCATTTTTTAGTAAAACAAACAAATTTTGTAAAAGTGATATCAACTCATAATTTATAGTAAACCTTACAGGAGTCATGATATCTTTTATAACAGTATGCTTTCGAACTAACCCATGCTTTAGCTAGGACTTTTGACGGTTATAACGTGGTCTGGTTCAAGGTTTAAGAAACAAAGGATAAAGGCTTAAAATTTATTTGTACCCACCCGTTCTTCGTGATGTCCTTCAGTCCTATGCTCAACTAATTCTGCGTTCATATCCCAATTAAGTCTGGAATCTTGTTCTTGATACTTCAATGATGGTTCAGAGATTGAACGTTTGTTTGATAAGATAGTCATTTTTGTAACCTTTTTTTGTCGAGGATTTGTAGTAACCTCTTTTTTTCTTTGTTATCCCTTCTTTTGCCTGAACTGTTTCTTTGTGATTACAGTCAGCGGGATGTCCTAGTTTTTCTTAAGTCTCCTTCATATGTTTTGACTTAATGGGCTCTTATTTTGAGAGATAATAACTGGTGGTTTTAATGATTATACGGAACCATCACCATCTTCTGATTTGGAAGGACGTCTTTGATGCCATTCATTGTGTACGAAGCGGAAGATTGCGACTGAATGCGCGTTTGAATTGACTGAGAAACTACCCTACCCCAGGTTATGATTTAGGGTTTTAATTTGTGTGAAAATAAAAACTCCTACTTCTTTGGATCAAAAGTGTTTACTAAGGATTATCTTCCTTATAAGGATTATCTTCCTTATAACTCCACTGTTTGGGATTTGAAACAATTCCTGTACATCGTTAGCGGGGTCTGTTCAAAAGCATACTGTAGAGATCGTGGTATCATTTTTGTTATCCTCCCTCTAAAGGCTCAGAACTTTTGATCGAGAGTCTAATATCACAAAAAGGGAAGTAAGAACGCAATTTTGAAATAGTGAATACGAATGAATTGATTCAAGACAAACATGTGCATTACAATGTTGAAATAACATGGTTTGATATGAATAAATGTTCAAACAATCGAAAGAAAATTACAAATTGAAAATTTTAATGAACAAAAGCCTCATTGTCTGCTCTTGTCACTTCAGATGGTGTGCCTTAGAGGGATGGCAGAAGACTTTAGTCTGATCACCTTGTGTGAACTCCATCACTTCTTCATTGATCAGGTCCTGAATCTTATTTTTCAATGCCCAACAGCCATTCGTATCATGTCCAGGACTATCAGAATGGTATGCACACATTTCATTGGGGTGGTAACTAGGAGTAGAAGTATTGGGATTTCATAAAGGAGCCCTTAACGTAATCAACGCTACCTTCAACATGTGTTGTAACGCTTAGGCTAGTGACATATTGAATCTGGTGAATTATCTCTTGGTTTTGTCTTGCTTTTGTTGATTACCCCGTTGTGGTTGGTGAGATTGTTGTTGGGCTTGTGACATAGCAGTAATTTCGAAAGGTCCACTCTTCACCAAACCAACTCCTTGTCTCATCAGGGGATGACTAACGACCTGATCCTCGGCCTCGACTGTTTGCTTCATACGGTTGTATTCGTCTTGATGAAGTTGGTTAATGATGGCTCTCAGCTCTTCTTGTCCTCGGGCTAGGCCTTGGATAAGAGCCATCTGCCCCAACATCTGGGTTCTCATTGCCTCTACCTCAGCTTGCAGTTGTTCCAATTGTTCGTCCTTATTGTCTTCAGGATTTTTCTTGGTCAGGTTCCCAGCGAGGAGTGCTTTCTGCTCTTCCTGCCCCTTGGATAGGTTCAGGAACATTTCTATGAATTGAGCTTCTTGAGTTTAGAGATCTTTGTTGTCTTGTTTGAGAGCCATTGCTAAAATAAACAGCGAGAACATGAGAGACCTGCTTTGAAACCTGCTTATACAATGATATGTATGATATATGTATCCAATGTTTTCAAGGATCTCGTAGGGTAAACAAGAAAATGTCAAGAGTTGAATTTTGCAGCTTTGATTGAAGAAATTTGTATAATTGAGAGTCCTTCTACGAGAGTCAAGCTCTCCATATCAAGTGTGTCATAGCCTCTGACTCAAGTTGTTGAGTTTTGATCTTCTGACGGCATTGGCTAGAGGAAAATAAATCCCCTTACCCCTTGTTGGACGTTTGATTTATCATAACCTGCATCACAAACCCTTGATATCCTTGAAATGGTTAAGGAAATGCTGTGGTATGATGTTATGATGTGTATGCTATGCGTTAAGAAAAAATGTAAGGTGATGAAAACAAGTGACCCCTGCAAGAAATCCAAGTTATTGGATAATGATTGTAAACAGATCCTGTAAGGAAATCATGTTGTCAGATAATAAAACCCTGCAAGCAGTTCGAGTTGAAAGCAAATAATTCACACAAATAGCCTTAGGTTTAGGCTTGCATGGGTTTTAAGGTAGTACCCTTTTAAAGTTGGATTGGTTCAACCCGTCCTATAATAGTAACCGGGTTCTAAGGGATCTCAATATCACTGATCTTTCCCACAAATTTCGTTCCGATAGACAATTGACTTGCCACCAAACAAAACTCAAGAGTCAAACCTCAATGAGTGTAGCATCGAGTATCAACCGACTTTGACTTTACACCAAAGACGGCTATCTCACTACATCCTAAAAATCCAAGTTAGTCAATTAAGGTGCTAAGGTCAGTTGACGCTTTATGGTACCACACAGCGGCCCCGTATTCTCCTTAATTACTCAAGGGCTATCGGTACACACCAAATTATCGCATCAACGTAGCTACTGTTTCAACCGTGTTGGTATACCCCGCACATCTCCCTCACAGTTTAGTGCTACTTACCTAAAAGGAATTCCACGATCTTGGTTTAGGATCCAAACAACCCAAATAAATACCCTTAAAAGTAAATCAAACAAGACAAGCCAAAGAAGCAATTAAGAATTACCTAAATCCTAAGTTAAACCCCACTTTATTTTTTCCCCAGCAGAGTCGCCATTTCTGTGATACGGTGGTAAAACCGACTATTAATATTGGTTTGCATTTTTTGTTCATAAATGTCGCGGTAAGCAAGAGTCGCCACCGACTTTTCTTTTATCCAACAAAGGAAAAGGGAAAAAGAATAGAAAAAAACCTTTTTCGAGATGTTTATGAGTACGGGGGTAGATTATAGAAAGGGAATGTATTAGCACCCTTTCTATCCATGGTTTTCCATGGGCTCTTAGGTACTTGCTCATTTTTAAATTGCTTTTGTGCGTGTTTTGAAGATTTTTGAAAATGCCTTAGTGCGGTGTTTCACTTTATGGTAACCCTTGTATCAGTCCTCAAGGGTGTGATGAAGTGTTTTTGAAAACTTTGTTTGAAAAGTGTTTGAAAGTGTAAGTGTGAAAAATTGATTTTTTTTGAGCAAGTACTTAAGAGTTATCTACCTACTCGAAAAAAGAGTTCTTTTCCTCTTACCCTTTAGACCGTGTTATCCTACTATGAATGAGTAGGTAACCCTAGTCGTTGGATATTGAGGGACTATCAAAAGGGACGTAATGGTCATTGAAGGCAACATGTAAGGATACCTTAGAATTTCGAAGGGACTATCATCATAAGATCATTTCTCGTAGGCAACTCGAGGGACAGTAAGGGACTGTGATCTTTATGATGACTTTTGAATTGAGGGTCTTTACTAAGATATCCCTATGTTCGAGGGACATGACCATTGTTTCTAAGACAACCAAGTGAGATATACCCTAAGGGTGCAAGTGTGCGGCAGTGTTTGTTTTCAGACATTTATCTTGAATTTAAGTGATCTACCGATTAATTGATTAAGCATACAAGCCTAGGTTGTTAACAATTATATACAAGCATAAGATATGAAAGCGAGAAAGTAAAAGAGTCCTACATTATTACAAGGCTTTTGGATAGATACATAAAGAATTGAATGAAAGTAAATTTGCGGAAACTAAACCCTAATTAATCTATTACAAACCGGACGCGGTTACATCAATATTCAAAAAGTATCGTACGGCAAAAATGATTCGGCGCGAGAATAAAGCTTGGAAAAATTTTAAAACCCTAATTTGATCATTAAAATATTTTTTGGATTTTTTTGTGAAAAAGATTTGAATTTAACCTAATTTCTAATTGATTTTAATTAATGAAAAATAAATTAAAGTTGATGAAATTAATTTATTTACAAAATTTAATTTATTATAAAAAAAACTAAGTACTATTTTTGTGATTTTTGATTTTATGATTTTGTAAAAAAAAATTGATTAATAAAAATAATTAAACAAAATAATAAAAATAAAAAAATTAGAAAATATGAGAAATTAAGCCTGATGGGGTGTAGGCCCAAATTGGAGGGGTTGCATTTTGAATCTTGTCCAAAGCCCAATCCTATTGGTCCAATGCAGCATTGGATCCAGTGAGAAGCTTGCCAAGAGAGTCCACCATGCGCCTGCATGCTTGAGGCGTTGGATCTGGATACAGATTGATCCAATGATAATGATATTGAGGCGTATGGTGTATGCACATGAGATGAAACCATTGAATCTGCAAACAGATATTGAGAAAAATATTATGTAGGAGGCAGGGATCGAACCCCTGACCTCCTACATGCAACCATAAATTACTTTCTTACCAAGCCTGAATCCAAGAAGAGACTCATTAGATATATTATTTTGTTACAAGAATTTGATCTTGAGATTCGTGACAAAAAGGGCACAGAGAATTTGGAGCATATCATTTGTCTAGGTTGGTGAATAATGAGATAACCTAGAAGAGAAGTGAAGTCACAGAGGAATTCCTTGATGAAATGTTACTCATGATACAAGAGAGGCCATGGTTTGCATATTTAGCCAATTATAAAGCCATCAGTTTGGTACCTGAGGATTTGAATTTGCAGCAGAGAAAGAAATTTCTTCGTGATTCAAATTACTATATTTGGGATGAGCCTTATTTGTTCTAAGTTGGAGCAAATAAACTTTTGATGAGGCATGTTACAAAAGAAGAGGATGTAAGTATATTATGATATTGTCATAAGTCACCATATAGTGGTCATTACAACAGTCAAAGGACTGGAACAAAAGTTCTACATTCAGTATTTTATTGGTCTTCTTTGTTCAAAGATGCACATGAGCATGTCTAAAATTGCGGTAGCTGCCAAAGGATCGAAGGAATGAGTAAACAGAATGAAATGCCTTTGCATAACATGCTTGAAGTTGAAGTATTTGATTGTTAGGCCATATATTTTGTTGGTCCATTTCCCGCGTCATTTTCAAACAAATATATTTTGGTAGTAGTGGACTATGTTTCAAAATGGGTAGAAGCAATTGCGTACCAAAAGGCAGATGGCAAAACAATGATCAAATTTATCAATAAAAATAATTTCACTCGTTTCGGTACTTGAAGGGTTTTAATCAGTGATGGAGGGCCGCAATTTTGCAATTCTTAGTTGGAAAAAGCCCCTGAGCACTATTGTGTCAAGCACAAAGTAGCATCACCATACCATCCATAAATAATCAGCCAAGCTAAGGTTTCCAACTGAGAGATTAAGATAATCTTGGATAAAAATGTTTCAACTTCAAGAAAAGTTTGGTCTCTAAAACTCAATGAAGCTTTATAATCATGTTGTACCTCTTATAAAGCCCCAATAGGTCTTACACTTTCCCAGATGGTCTATGGTATTGCATGTCACCTTCCTGTGGAGTTGGATCATAAAACATACTGGGTGTTGAAGTTCTTGAATTTTGATTTGAAACTAGCTGGAGAAAAAATAAAGTTGTAGTTGCATGAATTAGATGAGTTGGGACTCCAAGCTTATGATTCTCAAAAACTTTAAAAGTAAAATGTTAAGAAATACCATGACAAGAGAGTTCTTACCAAATATTTCAAACATGGACAAATAGTATTATTGTTCAATCCGAGACTCAAATTGTTTTTGGGCAAGTTGAAGTACAAATGATCGGGGCCATTCCAAATCAAGGACGTGAAACATTATGGAACAATTGTGCTAGAAAATCCAATTTCAAAGGAAACTTGGATTGTCAATGGTCGGAGATTGAAGCTTTATCTAGACGGTGAAATTGATCGGCTCACCAAAACAATTTCACTACCGATCCTTGAATTCAATAAAAAGTGTCGAGCTAAAGACATAAAAAGGCACTTATTGTTGGGAGGCAACCCAACATTGTAAGTATTTAAAAGCTTTTTGCATTATTTAGCTTCAACGACTTATTATGGGGTGTGCCTAAGAAACTGAATGGTAATTGCGTCTGTGGTTCATGAGACAATCAATGGTGTTGTGGATGATCGATATATTGAGATATTTTGTACAACAAAGCGAAAAGGCCAAGGAAGTAACTCATCCCCTCCATCGTAACAACAAGGATTTGATGATTGGGATCAGAGATTCTGGGCAACCTTCACTCATACTTGGGATTTAAACGAGTCTAACCATTTAGCAAATATTTCTCTTCATGATTCCATGTACAAGTTGCAGCTGCATATGGGAGCACCATAACAGGCTAATCTTCAGTTGATGACTCCAGATGAATTCCAAAATTTTATTAATTAGCCTGCGATCAGGCCATTTGTTTAGGAGTAGGCAGTTAATGAAGATGAGGTTGAAGATGAATCAGGGGAAGCGAGTGATGATGATGGAGAAGAATGTCAAATGGATGATGAGGACGTAAGTGATGATGATGTTTAGGAGATACTTGACTGAAAAGCGCGCTAATAACGAGTGAAATCTACAAGGTTTTATTCATTTATTCATTTAGTTTATTATGTTTTATTGAACTTATTTTGAGGATTTATTAAACTTAGTTTTTTCTTTGTTGTTGAAATTATTTTGTTCCTTGTTTGGATGTGGAAATTTTGGTTGACATTTCATGCCAACATAACTCTTTATGGCGGTTATTGTTAATTAAGTTATTGTTTTTTTTTAATTTGTTTCAAGTAGAAAGTATAGTAGTTTAGTTTAACTTCAAGTTGTTAAGTTTTACCAAATATTTTTAAGTTTATTACCAAAGCTTGTCTTTAAATGGTTTGAAGAAGCATCAAGTGATTATTTCAATTTTAAGTGTATCAACAAGCAAATGCTTTGGTAATGATAAAAAATTGAAAGGATGGTACAATTTCAAGGTACATGTTTATTTCTTTCTAGACCATAGTCTGAATATGAAACTTGTAATTTGCACAAAAATAAATTCATTCATTCTTTTGCGCTACATGTTTCATCATTGAATCACTTTATAATAAAACCTAAATGAGAGGAAGCTTTCCATTATTTACTATATGCATAGGAGACCAACAAATGTTTATTTTAATTTGGTTTACTTATGTTTAATCCTGCTGTGAGGTCTGAGATTTTATGATTGACAATAATTTTGGTAAAACATGTTTCATTTTGAAAACATGTATCAAACCCAGATGTTGAGCAAGTTGTCATGACATCTTGACCAATTGGTATAACAGAGTCTGCTGCTACTATTTTTGATAGATGTTCTGATAAATGTTGTGACATGTTATACTAGAACATCAGAACAGTTCAACTGTTTAAATCCTTGAAGATTTGATTTTAAAATATGAGATTATGGATGGTTCTAGCTCTCTAGAGGTGCATTCAAGCAAGGATATTTTAGGAATAATGCATATTTGATTTGGTTTCATAAAAATGATCTTGAAAACTTTTTAGGAAACTTTTAAGATTTGTTACTATTTTTGTGGAGAAGATCTTACATCTGATTTACTATTGGAAGGTTGGTTTTGATTAAAGAGTCCAAGCTTATAATACACTAGTCTATATAAAGGGACTTACTAAACCTATAAACTTAAGAATTTACATTAAAAAAACCGTGTGTGGTTGAAATAAGGATTTAGGGTTTTGAGAGTACTTTAAGTGCATTGTTTGTTTTTTGTATCACTCGTGTATCTTTTGATACATTGAGGTAGACTAATTATTTATTGTTACTTTCCCATCACTTACGATCTTTTAAGCAAGGATTTGATTGTGCGTCAAGTTATTATTATCACTCATGAGCTTTTAAGCAAATAGTTGAGTATTGTCTATTAGTAGTGTAATCTTTTCTTTTGGTTCTTGTCACTGGTTTATGACTGGTTTTATCACTAAGGGATTGTTAGAAGTGATACGGGGTTCTCATATCTAGGATGTTCCTAGGTAGAAATTGCATAGAGTAGTGATTAGGTGATAAATTATAAACTTAGATTGTTTAAGCTTTAAACTAATATTATTATAGTGGAATTCTTTCCTGGCTTGGTAGCCCCTAGAGTAGCTGAGTTGCACCGAACTGGGTTAGGAATTAATTGTGTCTTTTACCTTTGACAATTTACTTCTGCATAATTTATTATTTTGTTACAAGCTTTCGGTTAGCATATGATGTCATAACATCTGTCTTGACATTGTGTTTTTGTGTTGGGACATCTGTTATACCCCAAAATTTTCCCTCTTATTTTACTCAACACATGTCAATTGAGGTCCCCAATTTGCTCAAGGAAGCCCAAGAGTTAACCAGACAAACTCTCTCCTAAGACAGTATACCTCAAATTAGGGTTTCCATTTTCATCAAGATGGGTGAACCACAAAAGCCTCATATGCTCTCCATGGTCCTAGTATGTTCTCAAGACCCTACGTGTCAATTTTCATGCCTTGCACAAGAAGTTTGCTCAATCAACTGCTCAGATGCTTGAGAATCGACTGTATTAGGTCAAAAGTCAATTGTGGCCCACATACAGTCAAACTTCAAGATTTTTGGTCAAAATTAACATTTTGAAGATACTTTCATCATTTGATCAGGGGTTGATCATGATTCCTCAAGGAATGCTCCAAATTCATCAAAACCCAAAACTTGCTAAATTAGGGTTTCTTAGTAAAAGTCAACCCAACTTTGACCAAGCATAACTTCCACATGCTTTATCAGAAATTTTCCATCCAAAGCTCATTTTGAATAGGATGCAATTCCCTACAATTCATCTTCATCTCACAACTTCAAAATATGAACTCACAAAAAGATATGGATTTCTACATTATGGGTCCTTTTGAAAAGTCAACAAAAACACCTTTTGGGTCAAAGCTTTTTATATGAACATGGAAGACTCAATTGAGATGAGACCAAAAGGGTTTCTTAGGGGACATCCTAAGCTTTCTAAAGAGTCCAATAACACCTATCTAGGGTTAAAATTGGAAGAGATATGCCTTGTCAAAGTTGACCCATTTTGCAAAAATGACAAAAGTCAAATGTGCTCAAAAATGCATTTTTTGCTAAATGGGCCTAACTTTTTATGCTTGCACCTCACTTATAATGTGGTCCACGACTCAAATATTCACCCAAACGTTATTTGCTTCATTTTTCAATTTATTTTGATTTTTTATTAATTAAAAAGTGAATTAAATCAAATAATTGATGAATAATAGTAAAGATATGATTTGATTTGGTTTTTGGACAGGTTGGCAATCAAAATATGCGGAATTATCAAGGCCAAAACGAATCAAGCATAATTGGTAAAAGAAAGGGAAGATTTGGCTCAAAATAACAAGTTTACATAAGCTTGAAAATCAAATCAAATCTCTTATAATTGCAAAGATTCAACCCAAATTTGTAACGCTAATTCATTCCTAGATATATAATGGAAAAGAACAAAGCATGGCATAAGGGTTAGAAGGCGTGAACAAGGAGAACAAAACTTCAAAATTTGACAAAACATTGTGACTCAGTTTCAAGCTTGGAGGCCAATTCAAGCCCTTCTAGCATCACCAAACGATTCCTGGACCTTCCCAGAAGCTAACCCAATCGATTGCACGCCTCTACACTTCCAGAATCTCCCCCTAGCACTCTCACAGTTTGCTCATATTCCTAAAATCGATTATCATAATTCTTGCATCATTAGCATGTTTAAATTATATATTTGTGATCCTCATCATGTTTTCAAGTTAACATAATACTTTAATTGTGTTTTTGAAGCCTATACATGCCTTTGCCATTGTTAGGGTTTGTATATGTAGATTAGGGGTTTTGTCCACAGGTTAAATTGGCCAGCAAAAGGGGTATCATGATATTCACAAGATCAAAACGAGTTGGTCTATATATTTAGATGCCATTTATCTTGCGTGTTGTGGATTTTTGAGTTTCACAGGTTTGTAGTTACACACCTTTGTCTGTAGGTAAAAGTCATATGTCTAAAACGACGGAGAAAGAAAGAAGACGGCTATGTGTTAGCCAACCATTCGCCCGTTTGAATCTCGCGCGCTTTTTGATCAGTTAATCACGTTTTCATATACTATGTTTTATTATTTAATTAATAACAAACAACGCAGGTAGCTCAGATGGTGAGGCACGCTAGTGGGGAGTATAAGGACCTGGGTTCGATCCCAGGTCCCAACATTTCTCTTTATGTTATTTTTATTCAACCAATCTAGCGCGTCACTTGTCTAGGAGAACGCCATACACCTCTGCGCTTCACCATCAAATTCTCTCTGTTCCAGATCCAAAGGCTTAGCAAGCAAGGTCTATGATGGACCTTCAGAGGATGATCACACAGAATTAGGTAGGCTGACTGGGCTTGAAGCGTTTTGGGCTTAAAAATTCAGAATGGCACCCCCCAGAATTTCTATTCAACACAAGCCCATTCTCTCTTTCTTTATTTATTTCTTTTATTTTAATTATTTTGTTTAATTATTTTTCACCAAATTAATTACTTTTTTTTAATCATAAAATCAAAAAATCACAAAATACCAAAAAAAACATTTTTTTAATAAAATATTTATTTTAATTTAATTTGAAATATAGGCTAAGTTGATTTCTTTTATAATTAAAATCAAATAAAATCTAGGTTTTAATTTTACAATTATATTTCTTTTCTCAAATAAAAAACCAAAAAATTCACAAAATATTTTTGTACAAAATATTTTATTTTCTTGAAATTATTTAATTTAGTTTTGATTAGTTTAATTTCAATTTATTTCATAATTAAATATATAATTAGAATTAGGTTTTCAGTCGCACATAATTTAATCAATTATTTTCTCAAAAATAGCTTAATTATTTTTTCAATTAGATTTTAGAGTTTTCAATTTCTCCTTGTATTTAATTCGCCGCGCATTTAATTATTTCTTTTCCATTATTTTTGTAACTGCCGATGGTTTGTAATAGTTAAATTAGGGTTTTATTTCTTGCTTTAATCCCCGATTCTTTGGTTATGTAATTAATCCCCATCCCCGAAGCCTTGTAATAGCTAGGTTTATTTTATCACATTTTTAATTCCTGCAAATATTTAACTGTCTAGATGTATGCTAATAGGATTGTATGGCAAGAATGTCTGGAAAATTAAAATCGTAGATCACCTAATATGCAAAAATTAAATAACTGAAACAAGTCATATACACATATTCCACTCCTACAGTTTACCTCACTTCGGTTGCCTTCGGTAAACAATCATTAAGCATAGGAGATTTTAGTGGTTTCCCTCCAGTCTAAAAAGATCAAATTGTCCCATTCAAATGTTGCCTCTGAAAGATCTTAAGACTCTAGGGTTACTACTAAAGTTTTCTAACTATTGCTTTAGTGATTGTACTTGTCCCTTTCGAATGTCCCTTACAACTCCAACGACGATGCTACCTACTCCTTAATAGTAGGATAGTGCTGTCTAAAGGAAATAGAACGAACGATCTTTTTTTGAGTAGGTAGGTTCTTAAGTACTTGCTCAATAAAAAAACTTTTCACACAAACAAATTTTCAAAACAACTTCGTCACATCCTTGAGGACTGGTTATCACGAAGTAAAACATTTTCAAGACAAACACACACAAGCAATTTGAAAAATGAGCAAGCACCTAAGAGCCCGTAGATAACTGCGGATAGAAAGGGTGCTAACACCTTCCCTTTCTATAATATACCCCCCGTACTCAGAATATCTTGAAAAAAGGTTTTTTCAGTTCTTTTTCCTTTTCCTGATTGGATGAAATAAAAGTCGGTGGCGACTCTTGCTTACCGCAACATTTTGCGAACAAAAAACGCAAAATGCAAACCAGTAAAAACAGTCGGTTCTGCCACCTTATCACTGAACTGGAGACTCTGCTAGGGAAATGCATAAGTGGAGTACACCTTTGGAACTAGGTCATTAAAATTGCTTCTCTTGATTGTCTTTATTGCTTTACTTTTGAGGGTTTTTGTTTGGGGTTACTATAGATCCTACACTCGGATCTGGGGGCATTCATTAGGTAAACAACAATAGATCGTGGAGACTGCACAGCTTAGACCGATATGGTTTAAGCGATGGCTTTATTGGTGTGGCACTTTGGTTGGTACCGGTATCCTTCGTGGGGAAACGAGGAGAATACAGGGCCGCCGCGTGGTGTCGTGAAGCACCAACGGATCTTAGAACCTTAGATGAAAAAACTTAGCCATTAGAAAGTAGTGAGATAGCCGGCCTCGGTGTAGAGCTGAGGATTGCTTGATACTCGATGCTACACTCATTGAGATCATACTTTCGGGATATTTTAGCCGCAAGAAAAGATTGATTGAGCTGAAACAATGCCCGATAAAGGATGGTCAGTGATATTGAGATCCTCTAGAACCCGATTACTATTTAAGACAAGTTTGAAACCAACTAAACTTCAAGAGGGTATTACCTTTAACCTCATGTAAGCCTTAAACCTAAGGACTTGGTGTGACTTAACTGTGTGTGCTATACCTGTGTTTGCTATACCTGTGGTTCATCATAACATCATGCATCATAACATGGCATCCATTCTTATTGCACTAACCATTTCAAAGACCAAGGGAATTTATCTTTGTTTTGTTTTGAATATCATGGCTTCCGTTCGTAGAAACACTATCCAAATTAGCTTTGTGAAGATACCTTCCCAACTCAAAGAGCTAGCATCAAGGGTTTCTGAAACTTCTGCGTTCACTAAGAGACATGGTCAACTTCTCAACCTGGTTACTTCAAACTTTGATGAAAAGATGATGAGTGTACTTTTTCAGTTCTTCGATCCCAATAACAATGCTTCACTTTCCCAGGCTATCAGTTGGTACATACCTTGGAAGAATTCTCTCAGCTATTGGATATACCCATTCTTGAACAGTTGCCCTTCACAGGTCTAGAAGAAGTTCCTAAGCCAAAAGTCATTGCCTCAACTTTGCATCTGACACGGGCCGACGTGGTATCCAATTGGGAAACTAGAAGTGGAGTCAAGGGTTTTCTAGCTAAGTTTCTGATGGACAAGGCCCAGCTATTTTGGGATGATATGAATTTTCAGGCTTTTGAGGAGGTCTTGGCTCTTCTTATCTATGGTTTAGTTTTATTCCCTAATCCGGACTCATTCATAGATGTGAATGCTATCAAGATATTTCTCTCCCGCAATCCCGTGCCAACATTGCTCGGAGATGTTTTACACACTCTCCATACTCGCACCCTGAAGAGAAGAGGGGTTCTTATGTGCTGCATGTCGTTGCTATCGAGGTGGTTTATTTCTCACTTCCCTAAGTCCATACTGAAGAATGAAAAAGATTTAGGTTTGTCACAAAGGATAATGTTGCTCGCTCATACGGATATTCTTTGGTGTTCTCGAGCTATGGAAAACATTGGTATTATTGACCGCTGTGGGGAGTACCCTAATGTCCCGTTACTTGGTATCAGAGGAGGTATAACCTATAACCCTTGTTTAGCTCTGCGACGATTTGGTCACGCTCGAATGGATGGTCCCCATGAGCTACTTATCGAGGGAATTATATTCAACTATGAGGATGATGTTAAAGAGTATCGCCGGAGGTCCATACGAGCTTGGGGCTTGGTAAACAGATCTGTCACCAGGGCTTTTTGGCCAAAGATTTCCATTCATATGGAACCTTACCTCCAATGGGTACGAGCTCGTGCCCAGAAGCTTATGATGCCCTATGTGGCCGTTTTACCAGTGATTGTGGAACCCACTACTAAAAAGGTATTCCTAACACAGTTCTCTATCCTTATATGCCCACGGATATTGGGGAATTACAGAGGTCTTGGATTCAGTTGATGAAGGAGCGGGATACTTACAGGGGTCAGTTCCATGCTCAGGAGAGGAAGGTTTTAGAGCTCACAAAGCAACTGCACGAAGAAAGAGGGCTCAATGATTATCTCGGCACAAAGAGGAAGCATCCATGGGAACTTTGATGTCTTTTATAGTTTTATATTTATTTTTAATTGTAGCGCCTAAAAGGCATTTTGAACCTTCAAATTCAGCTAATAAATTTTTTGTTTATTTTGGTTTGCAAATTTAAATTTCCCAAAGTCTTTGAAATCATTGCATACGCATCCCATTATCATACACATCATTACAGGTACCATTATAGGTTTCTCATCTGCTTCGCTGTTTATTTCAGCAGAAATGTCTTCCGAACAAACCATCAAGGACCTTCAAGCATAGAACTCCTAGTTCCAACAAATGTTCATCAGTCTGGCAAAAGGGCAGGAGGATCTTAAAGCCCTTATCCTGAAAGAAAAGAAGAAGGATACCGGTATTCTGAATACGGGCAGAAGGTTTGGAGAGCGGTTGAAGCGACAAGTCGATCTGAACTCTTCATCTAAGGAAGGGGAGAATCAGGAAGAAGAGAAAGACCCCAGTCCTGCAGTGTCTGAAAATAATATCGATTACAATGATGAGCAATACCCTCCTGCTGAGGATAGATACAAACAGTTGGAAGGTCGTCTGAGTGTCATGGAAGTTTAGAGGATACCTGGATTGGATTTCGAAGAATTAGGAGTAGTGTTGGGAGTGGTCATCCCGCAGAAGTTCAAAGCTCCAGTTTTTTCTAAGTATGATGGGGTGTCCTGCCCAAAACTCCATCTCCGCTCTTATGTCAGAAAGATCCAGCCCCACACCGCTGATAGAAATCTGTGGGTTCATTTCTTTCAAGATAGTCTGTCAGGGACTCAGCTAGAATGGTTCTACCAGCTGGAGGGAGAAAATATTCGAAACTGGGAGGATCTGGCTGCTGCTTTCTACAAGCAGTATCAATATAACGCCGACCTTGCCCCTACTCATACTCAACTTCAGAGTATGTCCATGGGTGCAAGTGAAGGATTTAAGGACTATGCACAGAAATGGAGAGACTTGGCTGGGAGAGTTCAACCCCCGTTGTCTGATAGGGAGTTGGTTGATATGTTTCTAGGGACGCTATCTGGTCCATTTTTCAATCATTTGATTGGTAACTCGTCAGCTGGTTTCACCGAGCTGATTCTGACTGGAGAGAGAGTAGAAGCTGAGATTCGGAGCAGCAAGATACAAAAGGATTTCTCTTCGAGTTTGGTAAAGAAGCCTTTTGCTAGAAAGAAGGAAGCCAGTGCTATCTACAGCCCGAGGGGCCAAAACAGGTTTGAACATCGTCAGACAGTAAGTCCCGTGATGATACCTAGAACTGCAGTTGCTCCACAATGCAACAATAAACAAAGGGTGGAAAGACCACAACGGCAGTTTACCCGCATCAACATGACATTGGCTGAAGTGCTACCTCACCTGCTAAGATCCAACTTGGCAACCTTGAGAGAGGCTCCCAAGAATCCAAATACTACATCTCCCCGATATAATCCAAATGCCCGGTGTGCTTATCATTCTGAGAGTCCTGGCCATGATACAAATGACTGATGGGCTCTGAGGAACAAAATACAAGACTTGATTGAAGCCAAGGAAATAGATTTTGATGCCCTGGAAAAGCCAAATGTCATAACTGCTCCTATGCCTAAACACGGTCGCAGAGTTAATGTTGTTGATACTGATTTGTTTGTTACCTCTTTTGATGAAGTTTTTACTCCTCTCATGACTGTCAAGAAGAATTTACTGTTGGCCGATTTATTTACGGGTTATGGTGAAGGTTGCCACATGTGTTCGCTTCTACCTTCTGGTTGCGACTTGCTGAAGTTAGGTGTTCAACGCTTGATAGATAGCAAAGAGATTTTGTTCGAGTAGATTATGATTCCTGTTGTTCAAATTGAAGACGTTTCCATTATAACCATTTCCGGCAATCCTTCCAAGGTTTCCTCGAGAAGACCTGTTAGGATTACATCTGCTCCAAGAATTGCTCCGCTGATAATCAATGTTCCTGGTTCTGTCCCGTATGTCTCGGACAAAGCTGTCCCATGGCATTATGGTGCCGATGTGTACTAGCATGGAATCAAACAAGATTTGAAAGATGAAGAGGCTGATCCTGATATTGATAACATTGTCGGAACCATCAAAATCACCCGGAGCGGAAGGGTCTTCTCCCCCGAGATTTCCCCTAAGACTGTTAACAAGCCTATTGTCATTCTGTTTGCTGTTCCTGCTAGTAGATCAACTACTGTTCCTGTTCTTACTCCAGTTGTTACCCCTGTCGATGAATCGTCTGATACCCACGGCAAAGAGGTTGTAGGTGAGCCTGCTCGGACGGAGGCGCCTAAGAAAATTGTTGTGGAAGCCTCTAAGCAAGAAGTAGAGGAAATACTGAAAATTATAAAGAAGAGCGACTACAATATGGTCGAGCAGCTGGGGTAGACCCCATCAAAAATATCCATGTTGTCTCTGCTATTGTATTCTGAAGCCCATGCGAAGGCTTTGATTGCATTTCTCAAGACTGCGCATGTGCCGCAGGAGTCTTCAACTAATCAGTTCAAAGATTATGTGGCCATCCTAACTGCTGATAATGGGATGGGTTTTTCAGATGAAGATTTAACACCAAAGGGAAGGAAGCATATTGATGCTCTGCATGTCTCGATTGAATGCATGGGCACCAGTATGGCTCATGTGCTGGTAGATACCGGGTCTTCACTAAATGTTCTGCTGAAGAAGGCATTGGACCGGTTGGATTGTGAGGGTTTGACTCTAAAGCCTAGTAACGTTGTGGTAAGGGCTTTTGACGGATCAAAGAGAATGGTGCACGGGGAGGTGGATATCCCTGTCAAAGTGGGTTCTCAGACTTTTGGGTCCACCTTTTATGTGATGGATATCAGGTCGTCGTATTCTTGTTTGTTGGGTCGTCCTTGGATTCACGATGCAGGGGCAGTCACTTCCACACTCCACTAGATGCTGAAATATCTGGTAAAAGGAAAGATTGTCACAGTGCGGGGTGAAGAAGAGTATATAATGAGCCACCTCAATTCCTTCCGATATATAGAGATGGATGGGGAATTCATAGAAACTCCTTTTCATAATTTCGAAGAGGTCCCTCAGATCTTGGCATCGACTGAAACTACTACCAACAAACCTCCTTTAAAGATGGCTTCTCTCAAGGACGCCAGGGTTGTGGTTGAAGAAGGTGGGTGTGCCAATTGGGGTCAGATCCCTGATTTCACTCATAAGACTGACAAATTTGGTTTGGGATTTACTACAGGGGCTCAAAGGGCTGTTAGACGTGCTCGGGCTGGAAGACCTCCCCTACACATTAGCAATTGGGGAATTAACACCATTGAAGACAGTGAAGAGGACTCAGACATTGACAGCTGGATCTATCCAACAAACAATGGTGGACCGAGTAATTGGACGGCTAGGGACTTCATACCTGTTTCTTTTATTCCGCAGTAATTGACTTATTTGTTTTAAGATTTGTAATAAACAATTTGAAACTTTATGGCCCCGTGCCTTGCCCGAGGCACACTGGCTTTGCTTGTGAGGGCTATTATTTGTCATTTCATATATCATTAATAAAGCATTGGTAGTTTTCTTGCATACAAATTTTGCGCTCTCTGTTTTTCTTTTATGTTTTCCACTTTATCAAAACAACTATTCTCTTACACACACTCACATATCATAATGCAGATCCATATCCACCCTGGATCCCATTGATAACAGCTCTGCTATTTCCAGTTATGACTTCAAAAATCCGATCAACTAAGCCGAGGATGAAGGTGAGGATGATTGTGAGGTGCCTGGAGAACTCGCTAGACTATTACAACAGGAAGAAAGGGTCATACAGCCTTATGAAGAGCCAGTTGAGATAATGAATTTGGGTACAGAGGAAGACAGAAAAGAGGTTAAAATAGGTACGAATCTGGAGCTTAGCGTCAAACAAAGGTTGATACATATGTTGCACGACTATGTCGAGATCTTCACCTGGTCCTATGAAGACATGCCTGGGTTGGACACTGATATTGTGGTACATCGCATGCCGACTAAAAAAGACTGTCCTCCGGTTAAACAAAAGGTCTGTCGTATGCGCCCTGAAATGTCAGAGAAGATTAAGGTAGAGGTCATGAAACAGTTCGACGCGGGATTCTTAGTTGTCACTTCGTATCCGTAGTGGGTTGCTAACGTTGTTCTGGTACCTAAGAAGGACGGTAAGGTACGAATGTGTGTTGACTATAGAGATCTGAACAAGGTAATCCCCAAGGATGACTTCCCACTTCCTCACATTGATGTTCTGGTCGACAACACCATGCAACACAAAATCTTCTCCTTCATGGATGGTTTCTCTGGCTACAACCAGATCAAAATGGCTCCTGAAGACATGGAGAAGACAACCTTCATTACACAGGGGGGCACCTTCTACTACAAGGCGATGCCTTTTGGGTTGAAAAATGTTGGGGCAACTTATCAGCGTGCCATGGTCGCTTTGTTCCATGATATGATTCACCATGAGATCGAAGTTTATGTTGATGACATGATAGCCAGGTCTCAGACTGCGGAAGAGCACCTTGATCATCTCCAAAATTTGTTCGATAGATTAAAGACATAGAAGTTGAGGTTGAATCTGAACAAGTGCACCTTCGGGGTAAGGTCTGGTAAGCTTCTGGGTTTCATTGTCAGTGACAAAGGTATTCGGGTAGACCCTGCGAAGGTAAAGGCCATACAAGAGATGTTGGCTCCCCGCACAGAGAAGGAAGTTAGGGGTTTATTGGGATGCCTGAATTATATCGCCAGGTTCATTTCACATCTGACTGCTACTTGTGAGCCAATCTTCAAGCTTCTGAAAAAAGATAAAGTGATAAAGTGGAATGATGAAATCCATATCGCTTTCGAAAGAATCAAAGAATACCTTCAAGAACCGCCAATTCTGATGCCTCCAGTTGAAGGAAGACCTTTGATATTATACTTGACAGTGATGGACAATTCAATGGGGTGTGTGCTGGGGCAGCATGACGAGTCTGGTAAAAAAGAGCATGCAATTTATTACCTTAGCAAAAATTTTACCGACTGTGAGACACGATACTCATTGCTCGAGAAAACTTGATGCGCTTTGGCATGGGTTGCTCGCCGATTGAGACAGTATATTCTGACTCACACTACCTTGTTGATATCAAAGATGGATCTGATTAAGTATATTTTCGAGAAGCGCACTCTCTCCAGAAGGATAACAAGGTGGAAAATGATCTTAAATGAATACGACATACAATATACAACCCAAAGAGCAATAAAAGGGAGTGTATTGGCTGATCATTTGGCTCATCAGGCCGTGGACGACTACCAGTCCATGAATTTTGAGTTCCCAGATGAGAATATTATGTTGGTGACTGACTACGAAGAACCTGGACAGGATGAAGGACCCGAGGAGGGATCCCGATGGTCTATGTATTTTGATGGAGCCTCAAACGCACTGGGTAACAACATTGGCGCTGTAATCATATCTCCCGAGGGCTGTCATACTCCGTTCACCACCCGATTATGTTTAACTGCACTAACAACATGGAGGAGTATGAAGCATGTATCATGGGTCTTCGAGCTGCTATTGACCTAAGGATTAAGTTCTTAAGTGTATTCGGGGATTCCGCTCTGGTGATAAGTCAGATCAAAGGCGAGTGGGATACGAAGCACCTGAATCTCATTCCTTACAAAGAATATGTACTGACATTGCTCCCACACTTTGAGGAGGTAACCTTCAAGCATTTCCCACGAGAGGAGAACCAGTTAGCGTATGCGCTAGCTACCATGTCTTCTATGTTCAAGGTTAGGTGGGACAATGAAGCTCCCCAAATTACCATTGAGAGGTTGGATGAACCAGCACACTGCTGTGAGATCAACACCAAAGAAGTGGCAGACAAACCCTGGTTTCACGAAGTTAAAAGGTATCTCGAGGATCAGTAGTATCCCGAAGGGGCATCTGTCAATGATAAGAAGTTTCGGAGAAGGTTCGCTGCAAAATTCTTCCTTAGTAACGGAATCCTCTATAAACGCAACCATGACTCCACACTATTATGGTGTGTAGACAAGAGTGAAGGAGAGAGGATCATGACAGATCTACATGAAGGCACTTTCGGAACCCATTCTTGTGGACATACCATGGCTAAGAAGATCCTATGGGCAGGATACAACTGGTCCACTATGGAAGCCGATTGCTATCAGCACTCTCGAACCTGTCATAAGTGCCAAATCTACGCCGATAAGGTGCATGTACCTCCGGTCCCCTTAAATGTCTTGACGACTCCTTGGCCCTTTGCGATGTGGGGCATCGACATAATCGGCGAGATCAGATCTACTGCGTCTAACAGAGATCGTTTAATTCTGGTGGCTATTGTTTACTTCACGAAGTGGGTTGAGGCAGCTTCCTTTGCTTCAGTAACCAAGAACATCGTGGCGCGGTTTATTCGGCATAACTTGATCTGTCGATATGGTGTGCCAGAGAGAATTATCACTAACAATGGTACGAATCTCAACAACACAATGATCACCGAGCTCTGTAAACAGTTTAAGATACAACATCATAATTCTTCTCCCTACCGGCCAAAGATGAATGGCGTTGTTGAAGCATCTAACAAGAATATCAAGAAGATTATGCATAAGATAATGGTGACATATAAAGATTGGCATGAGATGTTACCATTCGCTCTTCATGGGTACCATACCTCAGCACGGACGTCGACAAGGGCAACACCCTACTCTCTGGTATATGGCATGGAGGCAGTCCTACCCATCGAAGTCTAGATACCTTCTCTCAGGATTATGAAGGATGCAGGTTTGAACAAAGACGACTGGATCCAAACCCGACTTGATCAATTGAATCTAATCGATGAAAAGAGACTTACTGCTATCTGCCATGGTCAGACGTACCAAAAGCGAATGATCAAGGCTTTTAACAAGAAAGTCTGGCATTAAGAATATCAAGTCGGGGATCTAGTAATCAAACATATCATACTGCCACAAGGTGATCCCAGGGGTAAATGGACCCCCACGTACGAAGGGTCATTTGTGGTTAAGAACATTTTCTCGGGAGGAGCTATGATTCTAACCACCATGGATGGTGACGACCTACCTCACCCTGTCAATGCAGACATAGTGAAAAGATACTACGCCTAATCAAAGACCCGCTAGGTGGACTGGCCTAGGAAAAAATAAGGGTTTTCCAGTGAACCAAAAGGGTTCGGGCAAAAGTAAAGGATGAAAATGAAAAATCTGTACACCCGGCAAGTTGAAAACCCGAAAGGGAGGCTTGGGCAAAAAAGGGTATCCCGGTGGATTGAAAACCCGAAAGGGAAATCGAGGAAAAAGTTAGGGATTGAAGCGTATCACTATGTATCATTGGATCATCTTGCGACCAGACATCGGTATCGACTATCAAGCTCAGGACGATGCCAATCAATCTGATCAACCTTCGGCCAAGTAGAAAAGTGATGAGACACTTGAAGATATAAAGGCAATAGCAGAGTTGGAACCCAATGGGGTTGTTTCACATAGCTGTTTTTTCTTTCTTTTACACAAATTGTAATTTCTTTCGGAGGAGTTCTCCTACTAGGACGTCAGCCTCTTTGTATAAAACGCCTATTACAGGCCAACTTCAAAAATCAATACAAGTCATTTTCACAAGAAACTTCAATCTGTTTTTTCTTTTTCTGTTTTGTATTGCAAGAACGTCCAATAATTTATTTTTGATATATGCATTTTAAAATGATTGACGCCCATAAATATTTACATAAGAAACAAAATACAATTACTCGTAATTCCAGAAACAGGGAAAACAAGAAGTGTCAAACCATACGGTTACTCTGCCCAGTAGGTACCGGGAGAGAGCCAGCTTGGGAACATAATTATTGGTATATACACTCCCCACAAAGTAAAAGTATCCAAAGGCATTGATGTCAGCTCTCCCGAAACAGGACATAACTCTACCCAGCTAAGGTTCATAATTGCGGGCGAGTCAGTGAATTTCATCCCCTAAGCGGAGTTTATTTCTACGGATGCAGAAGCTCAATCTCCAACAGAGCTCATCATCTCCAGCAACGGAATTTCATCCCCAGCTGAGTTTATTCCTCCAGATCAGCGGGTCTACCAACAGAGTATCTCCTCCCCCTAAGTTTGGTCCCTGCAGAGTTATTCTCCAGCATTTCTTCCCGACAGAATATTTATAAATCTCCAGCAACCGTCATGGATTTGTTTTCCCAAGACGCGAGCATACCCCAATAGCATTTCATGAACATACATCATGACATACACATACATATCATATATAACATAATCTCATTTATTTTGAGAACATCATCTCACCCTGCATTTCATGCATCACATATAACTAACCCTGATATCTTTTGCAGGAAAAGACGATTAGCTTCAACAAATCCAGCAGTTATACAGATCACATCTACAGAAGACTAATGGAAACTCAGTTCCCGAAATAAAACGGGTCAACTAATCTACACTATTGCTTCGAAGTAACCCTACTACCCATGTTCCTTCTCACAGCCCTACTATCCAGGCTTTCATATCGAAGTAACCCTACTATCCAGGTTCCTTCTCACAGTTCGACTATCCAGGCTTCCATATCGAAGTAACCCTACTACCCAGGTTCCTTCTCACAGCCCTACTATCCAGGCTTTCATATCGAAGTAACCCTACTATCCAGGTTCCTTCTCACTGCCCCACTATCCAGGCTTTCATATCGAAGTAACCCTACTACCCAGGTTCCTTCTTACAGCCTTACTATCCAGGCATTCATATCGAAGTAACCCTACTATCCAGGTTCCTTCTCACAGCCCCACTATCCAGGCTTTCATATCGAAGTAACCCTTCTACCCAGGTTCCTTCTCACAGCCTTACTATCCAGGCTTTCATATCGAAGTAACCCTACTATCCAGGTTCCTTCTTACAGTCCTACTATCCATGCTTTCATATCGAAGTAACCCTACTATCCAGGTTCCTTCCCACAGCCCTACTATCCAGGCTTTCATATCGAAGTAACCCTACTATCCAGGTTCCTTCTCACAGCCCTACTATCCAAGCTTTCATATCAAAGTAACCCTACTACCCAGGTTCCTTCTCACAGCCCTACTATCCAGGTTTTCATATCGAAGTAACCCTACTATCCAGGTTCCTTCTCACATCCCTACTATCCAGGCTTTCATATCGAAGTAACCCTACTATCTAGGTTCCTTCTCACAACCCTACTATCTAGGCTTTCATATCATAGTAACCCTACTATCTAGGTTCCTTCTTACAGCCCTACTATCCAGGCTTTCATATCAAAACAACCCTACTATCTAGGTTCCTTCTCATAACCTTACTATCCAGGTTCCTCCTCTCTTATCTCCAGACAGCAGTCCACAACACTGTAAGACCGGGACCCGATCAAACACGATTGGTTTCGCATTTCCCCAGTAGGGTAACGGATAACTGAAACTCCTAAAATTCTATTTCTCCCAAGACAGATACCAACATTCCTCAGTAGATTCCTCATCAACAACAGTAACAAGAACTCTCATCGAAGGAATGTCTCAGGAAATCAACATTCTCTAGGTGGCATCTTTAAGCCCGTCTCAAATGGTATTCTGCCACATCCAGGATGGCATCTTTAAGCCTATCTCCGACAATCTTCTATTATCAACCTCCAAATGGAATCTGTAAGCCCATTCCCGATATCACAAATCAAATGCCACTTCATGCGAGTGCAAATTTCTGGGCACTCTAGTGTTCAATCATCTTCCACCTTCAGATCACGAAAGGCAGACAAACCAATCTACATCCTCAGGTTTAAGAAGATTGAACAAGGGCAGCTGTTGTACCCCAAAATGTTCCCTCTTATTTTACTCAACACATGTCAATTGAGGTCCCCAATTTTCTCAAGGAAGCTCAAGAGTTGACCAGACAAACTCTCTCCTAAGGCAGTATACCTCAAATTAGGGTTTCAATTTTCATCAAGATGGGTGAAACACAAAAGCCTCATATGCTCTCCATGGTCCTAATATGTTCTCAAGACCCTACATGTCAAGTTTCATGCCTTGCACAAGAAGTTTTCTCAGTCAACTGCTCAGATGCTTGAGAATCGATTGTATTAGGTCAAAAGTCAATTGTGGTTCACATATAGTCAAACTTCAAGATTTTTAGTCAACATTAACATTTTCAAATGACTTTAATCATTTGATCAGGGGTTGATCATGATTCCTCAAGGAATGCCCCAAATTCATCAAAACCCAAAAGTTGCTAAATTAGGGTTTCTCAATAAAAGTCAACCCAACTTTGACCAAGCATAACTTCCACATGCTTTATCAGAAAATTTACATCCAAAGCTCATTTTGAAGAGGATGAAATTCCCTACAATTCATATTGATCTCAAAAGTTCAAAATATGCACTCACAAAAAGATATGGATTTCTACATTATGGGTCCTTTTGAAAAGTCAACAAAAACACCTTTTGGGTCAAAGCTTATTATATGAACATGGAAGACTCAAGTGAGATGAGACCAAAAGGGTTTCTTAGGGGACATCCTAAGCTTTCTAAAAAGTCCAAGAACACCTCACTAGGTTAAAATTGGAAGAGGTATGCCTTGTCAAATTTGACCCTTTTTGTAAAATTGCCAAAAGTCAAATGTGCTCAAGAATGCAATTTTTGCTAAATGGGTCTAACTTTTTATGCTTGTACCTCACTTATAATGTGGTCCACGACTCAAATATTCACACACACATTATTTTCTTAATTTTTCAATTTATTTTGATTTTTTATTAATTAAAAAGTGAATTAAATCAAATAATTGATGAATAATAGCAAAGATATGATTTGATTTGGTTTTTGGATAGGTTGGCAATCAAAATATGCTGAATTATCAAGGCCAAAATGAATCAAGCATAATTGGTACAAGAAAGGGATGATTTGGCTCAAAATAACAAGTTTACATAAGCTTGAAAATCAAATCAAATCTCTTATAATTGCAAAGATTTAACCCAAATTTGTAACCCTAATTCATTCCTAGATATATAATGGACAAGAATAAAGCATGGCATAAGGGTTAGCAGCGTGAACAAGGAGAACAAAACTTCAAAATTTGACAAAAAGTTATGACTCAGTTTCAAGCTTGATGGCCAATTCAAGCCCTTCTAGTATCACCAAACGATTCTTGGACCTTCCCAGAAGCTAACTCAATTGATTGCACGCCTCTACACGTCCAGAATCGTCCCCTAACACTCTCACGGTTTGCTCATATTCACAAAATCGATTATCATAATTATTGCATCATTAGCATGTTTAAATTATATTTTGTGATCCTCATCATGTTTGCAAGCTAACAGAATACTTTAATTGCATTTTTGAAGCCTATACATGCCTTTTCCATTGTTAGGGTTTGTATGTGTAGATTAGGGGTTTTGTCTACAGGTTAAATTCGCCAGCAAAAGGGGTATCATGATGTTCACAAGATCAAAACTAGTTGATCTATATATTTAGATGCCATTTATCTTGCGTGTTGTGGATTTTTGAGTTTCACAGGTTTGTAGTTACAAACCTTTGTCTGTAGGTAAAAGTCATATGTCTAAAATGATGGAGAAAGGAAGAATACGGCTATGTGTCAGCCAACCATTCGCTCGTTTAAATCTCGCGCGCTTTTTGATCAGTTAATCACGTTTTCATATACTATGTTTTATTCTTGAATTAATAATAAACAACGAATGTAGCTCAGATGGTGAGGCACGCTAGTGGGGAGTATAAGGACCTGGGTTCGATCCAAGGTCCCAACATTTCTCTTTATGTTATTTTCTTTCCACCAATATAGCGCGTCACTTGTCCATGAGAACACCATACACCTCTGTGCTTCACCATTTGATTCTCTCCGTTCTAGATCCAAAGGCTTAGCAAGCAAGGTCTATGATGGACCTTTAGAGGATGATCATACAGAATCAGGCAGGCTGACTGGGCTTGAAGCGTTTTGGGCTTAAAAATTCAGAATGGCACCCCCCCAGAATTGCTATTCAACACATGCCCATTCTCTTTTTCTTTATTTATTTCTTTTATTTTAATTATTTTGTTTAATTATTTTTCACCAAATTAATTACTTTTTTTAATCATAAAATCAACAAATCACAAAATACCAAAAAAAACATTTTTTTAATAAAATATTTATTTTAATTTAATTAGAAATATAGGTTAAGTTAATTTCTTTTATAATTAAAATCAAATAGAATATAGGTTTTAATTTTAGAATTATATTTCTTTTCTCAAATAAAAAACCAAAAAATTCACAAAATCTTTTTGTACAAAATATTTTATTTTCTTGAAATTATTTAATTTAGTTTAGATTAGTTTAATTTCAATTTATTTCATAATTAAAAAATAATTAGAATTAGGTTTTCAGTTGCACATAATTTAGTCAATTATTTTCTCAAAAATAGCTTAATTATTTTTTCAATTAGATTTTAGTATTTTCAATTTCTCCTCGTATTTAATTTGCCGCACATTTAATTATTTCTTTTCCATTATTTTTGTAACTGCCGATGGTTTGTAATAGTTAAATTAGGGTTTTATTTCTTGCTTTAATCCCCGATTCTTTGGTTATGTAATTAATCCCCATTCCCGAAGCCTTGTAATAACTAGGTTTATTTTATCGCATTTTTAATTCCTGTAAATATTTAACTGTCTAGATGTATGCTAATAGGATTGTATGGCAAGAATGTCTGAAAATTAAAATGGTAGATCACCTAATGTTCAAATATTAAATAACTGAAACAAGTCATATGCACATATTCCACTCCTAGGGTTTACCTCACTTCGGTTGCCTTCGGTAAACAATCATTAAGCATAGGAGATTTTAGTGGTTTCCCTCCAGTCTAAAAAGATCAAATTGTCCCATTCGAATGTTGCCTCGGAAATATCTTAAGACTCTAGGGTTACTACTAAAGTTTTCTAACTATTGCTTTAGTGATTGTACTTGTCCCTTTCGAATGTCCCTTACAACTCCAACGATGGTGCTACCTACTCCTTAATAGTAGGATAGTGTTGTCTAAAGGAAATAGAACGAACGATCTTTTTTCGAGTAGGTAGGTTCTCAAGTACTTGCTCAATAAAAAAACTTTTCACAAAACAAATTTTTAAAACAACTTCGTCACATCCTTGAGAACTGGTTATCACGAAGTAAAACATTTTCAAGACAAACACACACAAGCAATTTGAAAAATGAGCAAGTACCTAAGAGCCCGTAGATAACTACGGATAGAAAGGGTGCTAACACCTTCCCTTTCTATAATCTACCCCCCGTACTCAGAATATCTCGAAAAAAGGTTTTTTCTGTTCTTTTTCCTTTTCCTGATTAGATGAAATAAAAGTCGGTGGCGACTCTTGCTTACCGCGACATTTTGCAAACAAAAAATGCAAAATGAAAACCAGTAAAAACAGTCGGTTGTGCCACCGTATCACAACATCTTTCTTGACATCTATTTTTAAAGTACTAGAATTTCAATTGGAATCAGAGTAGGCACCTATTTTGTTTATTGGGTGAGATCTAGAGAGAATAGACCACCGTTGTTAGATGGTGCAGACTATAGCTATTGGAAGGTTAGAATGGAAGCCTTTATGAAATCCATGGATAGAAAATCTTGGAAGGTTTTTTTGAAAGGATGAGACCATCTTGTTGTGAAGAATAAAGATGGGAAGAAGAATTTTAAGCCAAAAGAGGACTGGTCTAAAGATGAAGATGAACTTGCTCTATAAAACTCCAAATATTTGAATTCCCTATTCAATGGATTTGATAAAAACATATTCAAGTTAATAAACACCGGTACTGAGGCCAAAGATGCTTGGGAAATTCTCAGAATCACACATGAAGGGACATCAAAAGTTAAAATGTCAAGATTTCAACTTCTCACTGAAGGTGTGAAAAACACAAGAAAAGAGGGTTTGAATTGGGTTTTAAATCAAAAAAATTTCTATAAAAATATTATTCCCCTTTAAGTTAAAATACTTTTTTCCTTCATTCTTGATAATAACAATAAGTAAGAATAGGAAGTAAACAACAAGGTATGTTTATACTAGTTCACTTGAAAAATATCAAGCTAGTCTAGTCCACCTGCCAAGGTGATTTCGCCTCACTCAATTGAGGACTTAATTCACTATAACCAAACTGATTACAATTTTCACAAGCTGCCCGCAAGTGACTAACAACCTCTAAGACACACAAGTCCTAGACTTCTTAAGGATACAAACCTACCTGGTACCTTAAGGAAAATCCTGCACAAGCTACCCACAAGGGACTAACAACCTCTAAGAAAAGCAAGTCATATACTTCTTAAGTATAGAGACCTACCCGGTCCCTTAAGGAAAAATAAACAACCGTTTGAATACAAGATTATTGCTTCTACACAAGCTGAATATGTAAACTATTTTAAGAATAATGACTAAAAAATATGAAAGTTATGAATAACACTTTGTGCATGGATATTTCGTTGGTTGGCATCTTTCTCTCTTAGTCTTCAAGCCTTCATATAGCCAATAAAATAATATATCCGTTGAGTGGTACTCTTGGGATTTCCATAAACATTTGGCAGCTTGAGCAATAGCGTGGGGGACAAGATTGTGCAATGTGTCCATCCTTTCATGGTAGTGGAATGAAACATTGATTGTACCATGTACTATTTGTACACCATTAACTTTATCTTCTTTCCTTATGCACTTCAGAGGCTTCTGCGAGCATGATCTTAGAAGTGAGAACATAACACAATGTCATCTGAACTTCAAATCTTCAGAGTGTTCAGAACGGCATCTTCCGAGTCTTCAGCACTTGGTTGTGAGAACCTTTTCATGGAACCTTAGGTATTTATAAATTCAAGTCTTTAGAATCTTTAGAACTTTTGTCTTTAGAGTCTTCAGCACTTGGTCTTTAGAACCCTTATCTTTAGAACCTTGGGTCTTTAGAAAATTGAGTCTTTAACATCTGGACTTGAGTAGAAACTTTTATCTTTAGATCTTCTGACTGTTTCTTTAGAACTCGTTGTCTTTAGAAACACGAGTCTTCGACATCTGGAATTAAGTAGGAACATCTGTCTTCAGATCTTTTGACTGGTTTCTTTAGACAAACATCAGAGCTTACACTTCAGATCCTTCTGAAGTGTCTTACTACTGTTCAACATAACTTCTATAGCGTAGAAGTAGAACTAATTCTCTTCTAATGTCTTGGCCATGCCATCCATCAGAAGCAGAACCTGTTTGTTAAGTACTCAACAATAACAAACATTAGAGTATCAAAATTGTTCATACAAACATACTCGTTTGTTATCATCAAAACTCAGATATAATATTGCAGAACCAAATCTTGTTCTTACAATCTCCCCATTTTTGATGATGACAAAACTATGTATTTTGATGATACAATTTTGTTCATATAATCAAAAAAGGTGAAAATAGAAAGGTAAGAGATACTTATCCTTTTTATGATACTCCCCTTGAGTCAATGACTTGATAAAGATCGGATATCCTAACTCTGAATCATTTGAGTGAAACACCCCTAGTTCCAATAGATCAGATATCAAGATCTTGATAGTCTTGATTCTTGATGCCAATGGAAAAATTCAGATCTTGATGTCAATAGAGCAGTTGAGATCTTTATTTCTTAGAACTTCTTCTTATTGAATCTTGACTTTAGATGCCAATGAGAATGAAATCAAATTGAAAATTTGGAAACTTTAATGTCACTAAGACAACTTCCATATTCTCAACACATATCTTCAGAGTTAGACATAAGTCTTGCATAGTATTTTCTAATCTTCTTTAATCAGAGTTCTCATTTCTTGAAAAAGAAAAAACAATTCTAACATAAACATAAGTTTAGCTGGGTTAGAATGTAAGCAGCTCTTTTCAGAGAACATTTACCAGAACTTAATTATCAAAATTACATCCATTTAATTACTCCCCCTTTTTATCATAATCAAAAAGGTAATTATGTGTGAAAAACATAAAAACCATAAGAAATAACAAGAAAAGATAAGAAGTTTCATTGATATTTGAAGGAGATTACAACAGAAGGAGAAATAACAGAGTGAACATAGAAAAGGGAAGCTATCTAAACTTCAAACACATCACAACTCTCATCAAATAGAGCATTGCCTCTAATGAATGGATTTCTTTGAACAATTTCAATTATACCCGCTAACTTAAATAGTTCAGACAATACACGTCGATACAGAATGCATGATTTTTGAGTGTTCCTGGAGGCTAGGATTGATAGCTTCAGATTATTAAATATTATTTCCGAAATATGAATTGGAATACTCTTGCGAAGTCAATAAAGAAGACATATATCCCTAGGAAAAAATTATCAAGATCTTCTCCTCTAGGATGAAGATTTTTCAACAAGAACTGAAACCAGATTTTCGCAAGTGGTTTCAAATTATCCAAATTAAGGGGATCTGTTGTACCCCAAAATTTTCCCTCTCACTTATCAAGAATTTTCTCATAAGATCTCCTTAGGCTCAAGACTGCACTAGGGTTTGATCAGCTCAAGACACCTCCTTATGCACTGATGACCAAAATTAGGGTTTGAGTTTGCACAAGGATTTTTGGACTATCAATGCTTCATATGACTTTCATGGACAATTATGGATCCCCAAGATCACTCATGTCAAGTTTCAAGCCTTGGATCACACTTTTGATCAGTCAATTGAACAGTTGACCTAAAAATTAGCTGTATTGGGGAAAAAGTCAACCATAGCCAATTTACAGTCAAATTTCATAAATTTTTATCCACGTCGACATTTTAAACCCTTATGTATCATTTGATCAAGTTTGGACCATAATTCTTCAAGAAATTTGATCAAATCTTCAAAAGGGCAAAATGGTCAAAATTAGGGTTTTGATTGAGAAGGGGCAATTTCTGATTTTTGACCTAGCAAATGGTCAATTGGTTTTAGGAATAATCTTAAGAGTCCAATTGCATCATTTTTACCTAATGGCATGGTTCAAAACATTGCAAGTCCATTAGATTGACAGATGAATTTTCCAGTAAACTGATCAAAAGTCAACTGTATACTGAAAAGTCAAACTTTGACTTTTTGGTCAAATTCAAGTGCCAAAGATCACAATTCATCAAAGCATATCAAAATAGGAAACATATTCATCAATAAATCAAGAAATCAAGATTTTATTTTGAAAAGTCAAAATTTCTAAACTTAGAAATTTTTCTAAGTGTTGAAAATTTCTTATTTTTTCATCACTTCAAGCCAAATTTTCACCATGATGCAAGATGATTCAAGGAAAACTTCCAACATGAAATTTGTAGATCTGAATGATATCTAAAAAATTGTATGGCAGAACTTTTTCTAGAAATGCTTGGATTTCAAGTTATGAATTTATGAAGATATGTCCATGAAACTAAAAATACTTAGTGAAATTTTGAGTATTTTAGTCAGGATTTTGACCTAACATCATGGCAACTTTTCACCTAGTTCCAAATTGATTCTTCAAAAATGTCCAACATGAAAGTTGTATAGGATGTTCCATGCTTTTCAAAATGTCAAAGAACTTGAAGAGATCATTTTTGATCTAGGAGATTCGAAGACTTGAAGCTGGCATGATAAACTTGAATTATAAGTCATTTTTGTGATGAACTCATAATCAAATCTCATAACCTTATCATTCAATCTCACTTTTCAGGCCATGTTGCTTCTAAATCTCTCCATATTTAAGTAATTACACAGACCCTAAGTGTATTACACAATGATTTGATGTTTTGTCCAAGTCTTGATACCATTTATGGTTGAAATTGCAAAAAGTAACATATCCATTCTTGTAAAGCAAGCTTTTTCATAATGCCAACCCTTTCTTGAGCCTCTCAATGACTCCATCTGCACATACTCAACCTAGAAACTCAGAAGAAGTACGTTTAAAGTGATTCAACCACTCTACATAGTTTGTACCACACATTAGGATTTTGGTTTTCCACTTTGCTTCAAAAACAAGCAAAAATGCCATAACATGTGATCATGGTAATATGATCATCTCAAGTCTCCAAACCTTTTCCTATATATCAAGACACTCTTATGAAAATGAGAAGACGATTTTATAAGCCCTTAAACCCTCTCATACACTCTTAAACCCGAATTGGCCAAAAATCACCATTTTAAAGCTTTTGAAACTTTAACATTGAAACTCATCACTCTTGTAACTATTGTCCAAACACTTCATATATATCATATAGAAACTATCCATACCCTTTTTTCCTTACTGTAACATTATTTTCATCATCCACCATTTTCAAAATCCACCATTGCAACTTGACTTGAGTAGACTAATAATCTAGACACTTTCAAGGAAAAGTAAAAGTTGCAACATACTCACTAAGGTTCCAGGAAGCTAAAATCAAGAGGTAAGTTTTTCCAACTTTAAAATCTTGATACAAGCATCATTTTCACTTACTTTCAAAAGATAAAATGTAGATATCATGTCTATGAAGCTAACCATATCTTTAAATTTCATTTTAATTGACTGTGGGATGAGAATTTTGAAATTGAATTTTTTGGACATTTAGGTTTTCAGTTTGGTACAAGTATAAATTCGTGATTTATAGTGGGAATAAATAAAAAATAATTACATATTTGAAATCCTTGCGAAATTCTAAGCAAGTTTCATTTTTACATTTTTGAATTTGGTTGAGAAATGAGGAAGTTAGAATTTTTTTGAAAAAAAAAATGGAAATATGTTGTTATAGTAACAGTAACGATATATGCAGGGAAGAAGAAGAAGAGAAAAATCAAAATTTGAAAACGAGTTTATTTTATATTTCATGTCACTTTCACCTTAAGGGCGGGGGTTCGAACCATAGTGAACCCCCATTTTTTGTTATTTTATGATTTTTTTGATTTCAAGAAGCAATGTTCTTATATAATATTATGCAAGCACATGGTTGACAAGGAAACATGCCTGTCCTAGTTGTATTATTTTGAGCCAGCAACCTGAATGTCTCGAGTTCAAGCCTTGGCAGGACAAAAAATCTTATTTTTATCACTTGACTCATTTTACATTTTTAACAAACTTCAACAATTTATTTAACCCATCAAATTAACTTCTTTTGAACTAATTTTTTCATACTACTAGTTTATTAGGTATATTTTATTAATATATAAAAATCTTACCAAAAATATTTTTATTTTCATTTTTCGTGATTTATTCAAAGTAGCATCTTTTAGGGTTTTTTTTCTTTATTAAAAACAAAAAAAAACATTTTTCTTAACAAATTTCTTTTCTTGATTAAATTAATTTTTAACTTAGTTTTTGCTTTGAATTTATTTTCTAGTTAAATCAAATTAGAATTTAGGGATTTTAATTAATTAAATTCTTTCCTTTTATTAGTTTAATTAAATCAAGACTTTTCATAAACAAAAAAAAAACAATTTTCTTTTCCTTTCACATTGTTTTTATATTCTTGCACATTTTATCTTGCAATATTCAATATGGTTGTAATAGTATAATTATAACTTTATTGCTTCCATCCTCTATTTGTAAATTTGTATACCCCCTCCCCAAATGTTGTAATAGCGTTGTAACTTTAAATTTCATAATTTATCGCTTTTACATAATATGATAGTAATTAGGGTTTGTATGGAAAGAATAAAATCAATCAAATAGAAAACCCTAATCCAAGACAAAAACAAGCATGAAAATAACACACTTGCACACAAGCACCCCTAGGGTAAAATCCACTTGGTTGCCTTACAAAATGGTCATATTACGCTTGTAAGGTATCTTAGCAAAAACAAGCGAATACAAGATCATAGTCCCTCAATGACGCTATCTAAGTTGCCTTAAAAATGATCTTAGTCCCTCAAAAAGAATGCTAAGATATCTTGCCACATTGCTAATCATGGTTATACGATAACCCACGCTCGTCCCGTTAACATCCAAAGATAGGGTTGCTTACCAAATCAATGGTAAGATAACAATGTTAAAGGAAAGAGGAAATGAACATGAAAGAATTTTGAGTAGGTAGAATGCCCCTAGTTACTTGCTCACTTTCAAAACAAAACATCCTTGCTATTTAAAAAAAAACAAACACTTACACTTTCAAAACATCTTACAAAACTTGAAAACATTTTCAAAAGATCAAATATCTTTGTATACATTCTTACGAACAAGAATCATTACAAAGATTGCCTAAACAATGGCCTATTTACAAAATACTTTCAAAAACCACACAAAGTACAATTTCAAACAAAAGCAAGTGATCTAGCAAGTAACTAAGAGCCCATGGAAAACCATGGATAAAAAGGGTGCTAATACCTTCCCTTTTTATAATCTACCCCCCGAACCCAAGAAATAATCTCAAAGGTCTTTCCTGTGCTTTTTCACCTTTCCTTTTGGATAAAAGAAAAGTCGGTGGTGACTCTTGCTAACCGCAACATTTGCGATAAAACGAAAAACGCTCAAGTCAGTTCTCCCACTGTATCACAGAAATGACGACTCTGTTGAGGACAATTCTAAAAGTGGGGTTACCCCTTAGGGATAGATCACATTTATTTGCTTACATTGTTTGACTTGTATGCTTTATATTATGGTTCTTTGTTTGGGTTTGAATCCTCTACCCGGATTTAGGATACATTATAGGTAAGTAGCAATACACTGTGGAAACTGTGCGGGGTATACCGACATGGTCTAAGCAATAGCTACGTTAGTGAGATATATTTGTGGGTACTGGTAGCCTTTGAGTTAATCAAAGAGAATACGAGGCCGCTGAGTGATGTCATAAAGCACTAATGAACTTTTAGAACCTTTACTTGACCAACTTGGCCTTTAGGATGTAGTGAGATGACCGGCTTTGGTGCAGTCCGAAGTTGGTAGATACTCGATACTACACTCATTGAGGTTTGGTTTCTTTGGATATTTCGGTCGCCATTAAAGAGGCTTGTGCTGAAACAATGACCAAGGAAACAAACCAGTGATATTGAGCTCCTTAGAACCCAATTACTATTACTAGGACAGATTTAAGCAAACTAAACTTCAAGAGGGTACTTACCTATGAAACTCCATGCAAGCCTAAACCTAAGGATTTGTTTGTTTTGTTTGTATATGCATACTTTTACATAACATCATGAACATCATGAACATCATATACATCCACTAACCATTTCAAGGATTTTGGGATTCATCTTTGTTCTTGTTTTGTAGGATATGGATTCACTTCGCAGGAAAACTATTCAAGTCAGTCTTGTAAGGATCCCTCCACAACTCAAGGAGCTAGCTTCAAGGATTCCTGAAAATTCTCCATTCAGTGAGAGACATGGTCGCCTACTCAACTTGGTCACCTCCAACACGGATGAGGATATGATAAAGGTGTTCTTTCAATTCTTTGATCCCTTACACCATTGCTTCACATTTCCCAAAGAATTCTCCCAACTCTTGAGGATTCCCATTCTCAATCAACTACCTTTCAACGGTACAGAAATAGACCCAAAGCCAGAAGAGATTGCTCAAGCTCTACACTTGCACTCATATGATATCACAACTCAATGGGAAACAAGGATTGGTGTCAAAGGTTTCTTAGCAAAGTTCTTGTTTGAGAAAGCCCAAAATTGTTGGAATTACTTGGACTTGCAAGCCTTTGAGGAAATTGTGGCTCTCCTCATCTATGGGATGGTTTTATTTCCAAATACTAACCAACTCATAGATGTCAACACCGTTAAAATCTTCATATCCCACAACCTGGTGCCTACATTACTAGGAGATATCCTACACTCTTTTCACACTCGCACAATGAGGAAAAGAGGCGTCCTTATGTGTTGCACTCCTCTCTTGGCAAGATGGTTTATTTCGCATCTTCCCCAATCTGTACTAAAAAATGAGAAAGGTTCAAGGTTGTCACAAAGTTCGATGACGCTCAAACATTCAGACATTCATTGGTGCTCCGGATCCAAAGAGAATGTTATCATTGTCGACTATTATGGAGAATTTCCTAATGTCCCTTTACCTTGCATTAGGGGAGGTATCACCTATAACCCATGCTTAGCCTTAAGACAGTTTGGTTATGCCCAAAGAGATGACCCGCATGAGATGCTGATTCAAGGTTTGATATTTGACTACGATAACGAATGTGATATGGTGGCAGAACCGACTATTTTGAAATTGCTGGTTTATGTTTTGCGTTTTTTGTTTTCAAAATGTCGCGGTAAGCAAGAGTCGCCACCGACTTTTATTTCATCCAACCGGAAAGGAAAAAAGCACATAAAAATCTTTTTTCGAGATATTCTGAGTATGGGGGGTAAATTATAGAAAGGGAAGGTGTTAGCACCCTTTCTATCCATGGTTTTCCATGGGCTCTTATGTACTTGCTCATCTTTTAAAATTGCTTGTGTGTGTTTGTTTTGAAAAGTTTTGTTTTACTTCGTTTTAACCCTTGTTTCTGTCCTCAAGAGTGTTACGAAGTGTTTTGAAAACTTTAGTTTAAAAAGTTTGTTTAAAAGTGTATGGTGTAAAAGATGATTTGAGCAAGTACCTACTAGCATCTACCTACTCGAAAAAAAGATTGTTTCTATTCTCGTTTCCTTTAGACAATGTTATCCTACTATTGAGAAATAGGTAGCACCGTCATTGGAGTTGTAATGGTCAATTTGTAAGGGACGTACGATCACTAAAGCAATGTCAGGACATCTTAGTAATAACCCTAGAGTTTTAAGATCATATTCGAGGCAACATTTTCGAGGCGACGTTTCCGAGGCAACATTTCCGACCGGGACATTTGATCTTTGTTTAGACAGGAGGGCAACCACTAAGACACCTTATACTTAATGATCGTTTACCGAAGGCAACCGAAGTGAGATAATACCCTAGGAGTGCACATGTGTGAGTGATTTGATTTCAGTTATTATCTTTGCATATTAGGGTTTTATAGCCGTTTTAAATTCTCATACAATCTTGTCATACAATCCTATTAACATACATCTAAACAGTTAATATTTACAAGAATTAAAATGCGAGAAAATAAACCTACGCTATTACAAGGCTTCGGGATAGGGATTAATTACATAGCCAAAAAAACCCGTAAAAGACGATAAATAAAAGAAAGTCCTAATTTAAACTATTACATACCGTGAACAGTTACATCAATATTGCGAAAAAATAATGAACACGCGCGATGAATCGAATGCAAAATAATTAGGGTTTTGACCCCAACTATACCTAATTGTAATTTAAAGGAAAATTTATTTTTTGTCGTTTTTTGTATTATTTGAGAAAATAAAGCTCAATTGAATTAAAAAAAAAACTAATTACTAATTAATTTTAATTTAAGAAAAAAATTTAAATTAACCTATTTTTTTATTTTTTTATTTTGAGAAAGCAATAAAAATTAAATCAAGAACCTAACCCTAATTTTTTCTAATTGGTTTTAATTATATAAAAAAAGGTTAGAATTTCCCTAAATTAAATTAAACTAATATTAAATTAAATTTGATAAAATAAAAACCTAATTCTAATTTTTTGTGAAATTCTTGATTTTATGATTTTGTGAACAGGAAATTAATTTTGGTTAAAAATAATTAAGAAAATTAAATTAAATAAAAAAGAAAGAAAAATGGGCCTGATGTTGTTTTAGCAAGGGCGTGTGAATCTGATCTCTTGGCCCAACAATTCCTGGCCCTTTTTGACTATGCCAAATCTTGTGTACATGCTTGACTCAGGCGCATGGTGGACCTTCAAGGGATAGCCTTGGATCTGGGGCCTTTGATGGATCGAACAATCAGATATGGACAATACATGATGGACCCCTTTCATGTAACACACTGGATTACCTATTCAAGAAAAACATGAATAAAAGTTGGGACCTGGGGATCGAACCCATGCCTTTAAGAATTCTCCCCTTGCACGCTTGCCATCTGAGCTGGCTATTTTAGTTGTATACACAATAACAAACAAATATTATATAATACAAACAAAATATTCGTCCTTAAAACGCGCGAAATTCAATCTGGCAAGTCAAGGAGCGCCACGTATCCATCTTCTTCCTCCCACCGTCGCTGTAAGTTTTGCAACTTTTACCTACGGACATTAAGCGTAGGTATAGCCCCTGTGCATTTCCAAAATCTCATACACGCATGATAAGTGAAAACCAATGGTACCAATCAACTCATTACAACCTCACGAGCATCATGGTACCATTATTAATGTCCAATTTTCCATGTACAAGAAACCCCTAAAAACAAAGCACGAACCCTAGCCATGGTAGTTTCATGTTCAGTCAATAAAAATGCAATTGAATACAGTCATTAGCTTGCAAACATCTCAAGGATTATAAATATGATAATCAATCATGCTAAATATGCCACAATCAATGTATTCGAATTCAAGAAAAGAGACAAACCGTGTGACTACGACGCATTTCAGGGCGTGGGGAAGCTTGCTGACGATTGAAACACGATCCTGGGGCGTCCAGCAGTTGATTGGTATGGTTAGAATGGCTTGAGATGGCCTGAAACTTGGAAATTGGTTTGCACTTTTTTCTTGAGTTTTTGCAATTTGTTCTCTGCCTTTGCACACCTCTAGCCTCTCCCTCTTGATCTGTCTTTGTTCCTTATGTGTAATAGAGTGCATTAGGGTTACAATTTGTATCAAATCTTTTCCAATTATGAATATTGATCCATGATTCAATCCTTGTATCAAATCTTTCCAAAACAAGCAAATTCAATCTTTTTGTGTCCATATCAAGCCTTGCACGATTTGATCTTGTCTCCAGCTGTATAATGGACCTAATCATGCACTAAATCTCAAGATTTAATTAGTTTTTGATATTTTTATTATTTTATATTGATTTTATTTGATTTAAATGAAATAAAATTAAAATAAAAAACAAAAATAAAAGAATGACAAGTGGAAGGGATCATTGGTCGTGGGTCACATTACAAACTCAGTGCAAGCATAAAAAGTTGGGCCCATTTAGCAAAAAATGCAATTTTGGCCACATTTGATTTTTGGCAATTTTGCAAAAAGGGTCAACTTGGCTAATGCATAACTCTATCAATTTTGACCCTAGAGAGGTGTTCTTTGACTTTTTAGAAATATTAAGATGTCCTCTAAGCAACCCTTTTGGTATCATCTCAATTGAGTCTTCCATGTTCATGTATGAAGCTTTGACCCAAAAGGTGTTTTTGTTGACTTTTCAAAATGACCTATAATGTCTGAATTCATATCTTCTTATGAGTGGATATTTTGAACTTGGGAGATGAATATGAATTGTAGGGAACTACATCCTCTTAAAAATGAGCTTTGGATGGTTCATTTTTGATAAAGTATGAGAAAGTTATGCTTAGTCAAAGTTGAGTTGACTTTTCCTATAAAACCCTAATTTAACAACTTTTGGGTTTTGATGAATTGTGAGTGATCCTTGAGGAATCATGATAAACCCTTGATAAAATGATGAATAATACTTCAAAATGAGAATGTTGACCAAAAATCTTGAAGTTTGACTGTATGTAAGCCACATTTGACTTTTGCCCTAGGAGAGTCGATCTTCAGGCCTTTGAGCAATTGACTGAACAAATTCTCTGCAAGGCTTGAAACTTGACATGGATGATCTTGAGAACATATTAGGACAATGGTGATAATTTGGTATTCTTTGAACTCAAGCATCTTGATGCAAAATGAAACCCTAATTTGAGGTAGACTGCCTTAGGTGATAGTTTGTTTGGTAAACCCTTGGACTTCCTTGAGCAATTTGAGGACCTCACTTGACATGTATTGAGAAATATGGGAGGGAAAATTTTGGGGTACAACATCTGCCCCTGTTCAATCTTGTTAAACTTGAGGATGTAGATTGGCTTGTCTGCCTTTCGTGATTTGAAGGTGGAAGATGATTGAACACTAGAGTACCCAAAAATTTGCACTCGCATGAAGTGGTACTGGTGTTGCGATATCGGGAATGGGCTTATAGATGTGATTTGGAAGTTGTTGTACCCCAAAATTTGCCCTCCCATATTCCTCAAGGTTTGTCAAGAATCATCCTCAAATGGTTCAAGATTACTCAAGAGATTGCACAGTCAAACCACCTCCTAAGCCAGCTGAAATTAGGGTTTTGGTTCTTTCAAGGAATTTGAGATTTTCAATGGTTCAATCAAGTCTCATAGGCCTATATACATCCTCAAGCACCTACATGCCAAGTCTCAAGACTCACAGTGCCAATTTGCACAGTCAAAAGCTCTATTTGACCTATAGTCAACTACAGGGGCAAAATGGTCATTTTGCAGTCAAAAGTCATAATTTTTGGTCAACATATTATTTTGAGCTCACAATCATCATTTGATCAAGTCTTGATCATGATTCCACAAGCATGGCTCAAAAATCATCAAGATGCAAAAATTTACTATTTTTGGACAGCAGAAAAGTCAACTGTATCTTGACCAGGGCATAACTTTTTCATGGTTCATCAGAAAAATCCCATCAAATGCTTATTTTGAAGGGGGTGACATTTCCTACAATCCATCTTCACATTCCAAGTCCAAGAAATGCTCTCACAAAAATCTATCAATTTCTACATTATAGGTCAATTTCAAAAGTCAACAAAAGTGCACTTTAAGTCAAAGACCATAACTTGAGATTGGTAAATCCAAATGACATGGGACCAAAGGCATTGGTTAGAGGACTTCAAGACCTTTCCAAAATGTCCAAGAACATGTTCATATGATCAAAATGGAGCAAGATATGCATTGGAGAAGTTGGGAAATTTTTGTGAATTTGCAAAAGTCAACTTTGCTCAAAACACCTTATTTTTGCTAATGGGCCTCAAATTTCTTCTTGAAACTTTATCCATGGCCTATGCACGACCCATCAAGCTTAATTGAATTATTTTCTTATTTTTTATTAATTAATTGGATTTTTAATCAATATTAATTCATTTAATTAATTTAAATTGTAGGAAATACAAAGATTTGATTTTTCAATCTTTTTGTGAAGCAAGCATGACCTAAAAAGGCTGGCAATTTCGTGCACCAAGTCAAAGATGCAATATCTCCCAAGATGGCAACTTTTTCCAATCATGAAGATTCAAAAATATTTGATTTTAAATCAAATATTCAAATCATCATTCCATGGATTTCTTTGCAAGATTCTGACCTAATTTTGTTCTTCTATAAATACACAAACTAATCCTAATCATGCACACGTGAAAGCACTGCAGAAAAAGCCATAACCATATTGAAAATAATTCAAGAAACTTGAAAACTGATTTCCATATTCTAGCACGATTCAAAGGCTTTTGTGGATTCTAACACATTGTAGGGAGTGTGAGGAACGTGTAGCAATCAAAACCAGGTCTTAAAGCTACAGAAATCATCAAGAATAGACCCACGGTTTGGATATTATTTTCAGAATCGTAACTCTAAATTCATGAGCATTTAACGTGATTTTTTGGCTGTTTTGCATTGCTTGAATCCATATGAAGCTATTGGCATAGTTTAATTGAATTATAATACACAGAACCACAAAACGCCATGGATGAATTCTAGGGTTTCTGAGCTTGGAATTTGGGGATTCTTAATACAGGAAAAATTAAGCCTCATAAGACCCATGACTGAATTCGTTAGGTCAAGACGAATCCAAAGCCACCATCGCGAAATATTTATGTACCCTGTAGGGCTAATCGCTATTTTTCGTCATCATGTTTTGTGGGGGTTAAAAACCCCTGCTATCTAACGTTTGTTTTGCAGGTTCAGCGAGGAAGACGATGAGATGTTGACATGCCATTGGGTAATTCAAAAAGGGCGCGCGTTTATTTGTTTGTACAGCATATGTGATTGTTTTTATATATTATATTTACTTATTGTTATAATAACAAACGCAGGAAAATGGCGTAGTGGTTGATACGCTGGCTTGAAATCATTGGGACCTGGGTTCGAGTCCCAGGTCCACCCAAACGCTTATGTTATTTTTCTTAGCATGTTCTTGTGTAGATTTCTAAAGGAATTCCACCATATACCTCCAATCATCCAAGCGCCGTGTGGCTATGGGCACAGATCTAATGGCCACGAGAGAAGGAACACCATACTCCCAGTCAGCATGCACATGTGGACAATCTCAGAAGTCAAACAGGCTTGTGTGCAAATGGGCCTTAATATTGCTTTCTCACCTCCTTAATGGGCCAGCACCCCCTGGTTTATTCTTTTTTATTCTTTCTTTTTTTTCTTTTATATTTTTTTCCTTTAATTATTTTTTAATAACTATTATTATTACTATTTAATTAACATAATTAATTATTTTTCATAATAAAATTCAAAAAACTAAAATATTTTATTATTTATTAATTTCTCCTTTAATTCATTATTTTGTAAATAAATACTAACCAATTAATTTAGTCCTTTTTTTAATTAGGTTAACTTTAATTATTTTCATAACAAATAAAAATAAATTAGAATTAGGGTTTTCTTGACAATTTTAATTTCTTTTCTTCTATTTCATTAAAACATTAAAAACTCAAAAATATTTCTTTTATTTAATTAATTAATTAGTCTTAGGTTTAATTTAATTAAATGCAAAAAGGACCAAAATTTCTTTCTTTCTCAAAAAGGGTCAAAACCCTAAGGACTTCTCCGATTCAACTTTATCGCGCGCATATTATTTTTTGATTATATTTATGTAATTGCTCCGGGAATGTAATAGCGTAATTAGGACCTTTTATCGCTTTCCTTTAATTTTCCGCAATTTATCTTTCCAAGGGTTTGTTTTTGGCGATTTTAATACCCGACGCCTTGTAATAGCGTAGATTTACTTTCCGCAATTTACTTTCCGTACAATTATTAACTGTTATGCATGACAAGACTTGTTCTGAAAATAAAATCAACCCGTAGCTCACCATAACATGTGCAAAGATAATTTAACATGAAACCTGACACACTCGCACATGCCACTCTTAGGGTACGCCTCACTTGGTTGCCTCGACGTGGTCATTGAGTATAGGGTGTTTTAGAGGTCGCCCTACTGTCTAAAGATCCAAGTTGCCTCGAAACGGTTGCCTCGGATAAAAAAGGATCTAGGACATTAGGGTTACCGCTAAGGCGTCCTACTATTGCTTTGGTGACCACACATGTCCCTATAATCGAATTGACCCGAAACTCCAATGACGGTGCTACCTACTTCTCAATAGTGGGATAGTACTGTCTAAAGGACATTTACACAGCTTAATTCCTTTTGAGTAGGTAGAGGTTCTAAGGTACTTGCTCTTTCAAAACAAAAACAACTTTTCGCACTTACACTTTTTCAAACAAAAGTTTTCAAACAATACTTCATACACTCTTGAGGACTGATACAAGAGTCAAAATGAAGTTTTCAAACAAACTTTTTTCACAACCCACAAACACAAGAAAAGAAAACATTTTTGAAAACATAGTGAGCAAGTACCTAAGAGCCCGTGGATAACCACAGATAGAAAGGGTGCTAACACCTTCCCTTTCTATAATCTACCTCCCGAACCGAGAAACATCTCGAAAAGGAATTTTGTTGTGCTTTTGTCCTTTCCTTGTTAGAGAACATAAAAGACGGCGGCGACTCTTGCTTACCGCGACATTTCGCGAACCAGTATTTCAAAACAGTCAGTTCTATTTCCACCGATCATAGAACTGGCGACTCTGCTGGGGACTTAATAAGTGAGGTGTACCTTAGGATTATATCATTCTATGTTTTCAATTGTATGCCTTGTTTGCTTTAATATTGTGGGCTTGTATTGGAGTTTCATAGATCCTAAACCGGATCTGGGGAATACCATTTAGGTAGCAATAAACTGTGAGGGACCTGTCCGACGTAGACCGACACGGGTGAAGCAGTAGCTACGTTGGTGTGACACCTTGGTCTGTACCGATATCCCTTGTGTTGGAACGAGGAGAATATGGGTCTTCTGAGGAGTCATTAAGCACCAACTGACCTTAGAACCTTAAATTGACCCAACTTGGCCATAGAATAGTAGCAGTATGCTACACTCATTGAGGCTAAACTCTCGCGATGGTTCCGGCCGCAAGAAAAGGTTGTGAAGCTGGAGTTATGACCGATTGAGGGTAGTCGGTGATATTGAGATCCTCTAGAACCCGGTTACTATTTTCTAGGACAGGTCTTAACCAACTGAAACTGAAAGAGGGTAGTACCCAAACTTCATGCCAGCCTGAAATCTAAGGGCTCTTTTGTGTGACTTGTGTGCCTTCAAATATGAACTACTTGCGCATTCTTTTTATCTGACAACATGAGTTCCTTGCAGGTTTTGTTTACAGTCCTTAATCTGGACTTATTACAGGGCTTACTTACACCTCACACCTTTGCATCCACGTACATAACATCATACGCATCATAACATCATACCATAGCATTTCCTTAACCATTTCAAGGATCTCAAGGGTTTGTGATGCAGGTCAGGATGAACCAAATGTCTAGCAAGGGGCAAAGAGGATTTATTTTCCTCTAGCCAAGGTTGTTTGGAGATCAAGACATGATAGCTTGGGTCAGGGGCTATGACCCACTCGATATGGTGAGCCTTGACTCTTGAAGAAGGACTCTCAGAAACATGAAGTTCCTTCAATCAAGCCGCAAAATTCAAATTCTAACAAGTTTCTTTGTTTACCACGCGAGATCCTTGAAAACATTGCATACATATATCATACATATCATTTCATAACAGGTCATCCGATATAGGTCTCTCACGTTCTCGCTGTTTATTTCAGCAATGGCTTTCGAACAAGACAACCAGGATCTTCATACTCAAGAGACTCAGTTCAGGGAAATCTTCCTAAGCCTATCCAAGGGGCAGGAAGAGTTGAGAGCACTCCTCATGGGGACTTTGGTCAGGAACAGTCCTGAAGACAGTAAGGACGAACGACTGAAACATCTGCAAGCTGAGGTAGATACAATGAGAACCCAAATGCTGGGGCAAATGGCTCTTATCCAAGGCTTAGCTCTGGAACAAGAAGAGTTGAGAGCCATGATCAACCAGCTTCATCAAGACAAATACAATAGTGTGAAGCAAACGGTCAAGGCTGGGGATCAAACCAGTAATCAGCCTCCAAGAAGACAAGAGTTTGGTATGGTGAAGAATGGACCTCTCCGAGTTGCTACTACCTCAAGGGTCCAACAACAACCTCACCAAAAACAACAGGTTGATTAGAGTAAGACAAACAGGCCCAGGAGGCAATTTACCAAGATCAACATGTCGCCAACTCAAGCGCTACAACACATGTTGAAGACATGGCTGATTACATTAAAGGCTCCTCCCCGGAACCCAAATACTTCTGCTCCTACCTATCATCCCAATGAAAGGTGTGCATACCACTCTGACAGTCCGGGACACGACACAAACAACTGTTGGAGTTTGAAGAACAAGATCCAGGACATGATTGATGCCAAGGAGATCAAGTTTGACCCTCCGGAGACTCCAAACATAACCACTGCTCATATGATGAATCATTGAAAGCTTTTGGTCATTAGAATTTTCAATTTGTAATTTTCTTTTGAAGTGTTCGAATATTTACTCATGTCAAACTTTATTACCTTATCAATGCATCGCATATGTCTGTTTTGAATCAATCCATTCGTATTCACTATATTCAAATTGCTTTCATTTTTTGATGTTCAACTCTCGATTAAAAATTCTAAGCCTTTTGAGGGAGGATGACGAGAACGATACCATGATCTTTACAATATGCTTTTGAACAGACTCCGCTGATGAAGTACAAGCATTGTTTCAAATCCTAAACAATGGAGTTATAAGGAAGATCATCCCTTGTCAACCCCTCTGAGCCAAAGAAGTTGGAGTTTTTCTTTTCACAAATTAAAACCCTTAATCATAACCTGGGGCAGGGTAGTTCTCTCAGTTAATCCAGGTGCACAATGGATGGCATCAAAGAAGTCCTTCCGAAACAAAAGATAGTGATGGTTCCGAATAATCATAAAGACAGGCAGTCATTATCTCTCAAAATAAAAGCCCAACAAGTCAAAACCTATGAAGGAGACTTACAAAAACTAGGGCATCCCGCTGACTGTAATCACAAAAGAAACAGTTCAGGCAAAAAAAAACAGGGATAATAAAATCAAAAAGAAAGAGGTCCTACAAACCCTCAACAAAAAGAAATGACTGCCTATTCAAAATAAACTATCAGTATCCGAACCATCACTGGTATATCAGAGCAAAGACCCAAACAAGATCTAATGCACGATTAACTGAGTTTAGGTTTGAAGAACATCACGAAGAGTGGGCGGGTACAAATAAAATTTGAGCCTTTATCCTTTGTTTCTTAAACCGTGAACCAGGCCATGTTATAACCCTTAAAAGTCCTAGCTGAAGCATGGGTTAGTTCGAAAGAATACTGTTACCAAAGGTATCCTGACTCCTATAGGGCTTGCTGTAAAATCCTGAGTTGACATCACATTTTACAAAAATTCACTTGTTTTATTGAAAACTGCATTTTCAAAAACTTCAAGACAGGCATAAGCTTTGCATTCTTAAGATAACATTGTTTGCATATGACTATTTGTTCGAACAACATAGAAATTCGCACGACGAATATCTAATGAACAAAAATCTTCTCAACAAAAAGGTCACCTCAAGTGGAAGAACACTTCCAATCAAGGGGCACGGCATGATCATTGTCTATCATCTGTGGCAGTCCAGTCAAGATTCAAAGAATCTCTCAAGATGCCAAGTAGCCAGGGGAAAATCTCCGTCCGAGTCACTTGGGGCATTGGACATGAATTCCAACCACAAATCTTGCATGATCAAACGAAGATCTTCTGGTAGTATGGCAACACAACACTACCGACAATGACAACTCCCTGCACTCTGAGAACATGGACATAGTCAAAAAAATACTACGCATAAGCAAAGACCCGCTAGGTCGACTGGCCTAGGCAAAAACAAGGGCTTCCCGGCGAACCAAACGGGTTCGGGCAAAAATAAGGGATGAAAATGAAAAAAAATCTGTACACCCGGCAAGTCGAAAACCTGAAAAGGAGGCTTGAGCAAAAATGGGTATCCCGATGGAATGAAAACCCGAAAGGGCGGTCCAGGCAAAAGTTAGGGATCAAAAGCGTACGACTAGGTCCCGTCATCTCGTCACTTGCCTACCAGAAGAAGATTTGTCAATCGGCAGTTATCAAGCACCTCCACAGGTACCTTCTCCCACAGAAACTAGGGCAATAAAATTGTCCAAACTGTACAGCTGCTCTGTCCACCAGGTACAAGGTAGATTCAGTTAAAGATGTAACCAAGATACCTTCACTCCCCGCCAGAGTAAGACAAGACTTAGCAATACTCTCCCCAAGCAGAGTTGGTCTCCCATCAGCCCTAAAAAGGCACAGTATCTCCAGCAAGTCAGCAATACTCTCCCCCCGAGCAGAGTTGGTCTACCATCATCCCTAACCAAAGTCGGGTATCCCTAGAAGATCTTAATATTCCCTAGCAGAGTATATAGATATCCCTCAGCAAGCATCCCCGACAGTCTTAATATTCCTCAACAGAGATATAAGATTGTTCCCCGGCGGAATCCAAGATACCCCAGTGGAGCCATTTCCTCAAAAGTTTCCCCAAGAGAGTTGAATCATCTTACCCAGTAGATTCTGGAAGCTTGTCCCCTGCAGAGTACAAATATCTCTCCCCATCCATGTTCAAAGGTTATCCCCACCAGAGTCTAACTGGGTTATCCTCAGCAAATTGCAACGGAAAGATCGTCCTCAGCAAAGTTCTTCCTATCCCCAGCGGAGTTCATCAAAATCCCCCAACAGGGTTTATCAACGGAATCCCCAGCAGAGCTGTCGTTAAAATCTCAGCGAAGCATCTCTTCCCACAGAGTAATCTCTTCACCAGGTTTATTCCCCGACGGAGTCATCTTCTCCTACAGGTTTATTCACACAATCATCTTTGGTCATCATCCCCAGCAGAAACGAAGAACTCTACTCTTCAACATCAGCCCAGGATTTAACAAACTCCCGGCATTCGTCAAGGATTTATTTTCCCAGACGAAAATACATTCATAAACATTTCACATTTCATATCTCCTATTTACATACATGATAAAGTGCATACGACACGATCTCATTTATTTTTGAGAACATCATGACATCATGCATCTCATACATCATGACATTGCATACGACTAACTCTTTACCTTTTCAGGAAAGAACGATCAACAGATAAAAGTCATTACCTTTTGGAGTAGCAGTCGTCCAAGATTCCTTCATCATCCTGCTGAGGTAGTAATCGTCCCAGATTCCTTCATCATCCTGCTGAGGTAGTAATCGTCCCAGATTCCTTCATCATCCTGCTGAGGTAGTAATCGTCCCAGATTCCTTCATCATCCTGTTGAGGTAGTAATCGTCCCAGATTCCTTCATCATCTTGCTGAGGTAGTAATCGTCCCAGATTCCTTCATCATCCTACTGAGGTAGTAATTGTCCCAGATTCCTTCATCATCCTACTGAGGTAGTAATTGTCCCAGATTCCTTCATCATCTTGCTGAGGTAGTAATCATTCTAGATTCCTTCATCATCCTGCTGAGGTAGTAATCATCCCAGATTCCTTCATCATCCTGCTGAGGTAGTAATCGTCCCAGATTCCTTCATCATCCTGCTGAGGTAGTAATCGTCCCAGATTCCTTCATCATCCTGCTGAGGTAGTAATCATCCCAGATTCCTTCATCATCCTGCTGAGGTAGTAATCGTCCCAGATTCCTTCATCATACTGCTGAGGTAGTAATCGTCCCAGATTCCTTCATCATCCTGCTGAGGTAGTAATCGTCCAAGATTCCTTCATCATCCTGCTGAGGTAGAAGTCATCCGAGATTCCTTCATCAACCTTTTTAAGTTCCAGATCAACACCTGTAACAGGCCAGGAAATATCTGTGAGCGACTGATTGTAGATTCGATACTTGTATCTAGCCAGGAAAGTTATCTACATGAAGAGATTGAAGATCAACACCTGTAACAGGCCAGGAAATTATCTTTCACTCTCAGGTCAGAGATCTACACCTGTATCTAGCCAGGAAAGCTATCTCGACTGACTTTTTTTACGTTTCGGATCAACACCTGTATCTAACCAGGAAATATCTGTGAGCGATTGATTGTAGATCTACACCTCTAACTAGCCAGGAAAGTTATCTACATGAAGAGATTGAAGATTGATACCTGAAACTAGACAGGAAAACTATCTTTCTCTCTCAGGTATGCAAGTTCTCGCTAAGGAATCTCTTACGCGATCGACACCCCAGATGGCATCTTTAAGCCCATCTCCACAACTACCCACTACATTTCCAGATGGCATCTATAAGCCCATCCCCGAAAAGATTCTGTCACATCTCCAGATGGCATCTATAAGCCCATCCTCCTATCCATCATCTCTCCAAATGGCATCTGTAAGCCCATTCCCGACATCACATTGTTGATACTACACTATGCGAGTGCAAATTTCTGGGCACTCTAGTGTTCAATAATCTTCCACCTTCGGATCACGAAAGGCACGCAAGCCAATCTACATCCTCAGGTCTAAGAAGATTGAACAGGGGCAATTGTTGTACCCCAAAATTTTCCCTCCCATATTCCTCAAGGTTTGTCAAGAATCATCCTCAAATGGTTCAAGATTACTCAAGAGATTGCACAGTCAAACCACCTCCTAAGCCAGCTGAAATTAGGGTTTTGGTTCTTTCAAGGAATTTGAGATTTTCAATGGTTCAATCAAGTCTCATAGGCCTATATACATCCTCAAGCACCTACATGCCAAGTCTCAAGACTCACAGTGCCAATTTGCACAGTCAAAAGATCCATTTGACCCACAGTCAACTGCAGGGGCAAAATGGTCATTTTGCAGTCAAAAGTCATAATTTTTGGTCAACATCTTATTTTGAGCTCACAATCATCATTTGATCAAGTCTTGATCATGATTCCACAAGCATGGCTCAAAAATCATCAAGATGCAAAAAGTTACTATTTTTGGACAGCAGAAAAGTCAACTGTATCTTGACCAGGGCATAACTTTTTCATTGTTCATCAGAAAAATCCAATCCAATGCTCATTTTGAAGGGGATTACATTTCCTACAATCCATCTTCACATTACAAGTCCAAGAAATTCTCTCACAAAAAGCTATCAATTTCTACATTATAGGTCAATTTCAAAAGTCAACAAAAGTGCACTTTAAGTCAAAGACCATAACTTGATATTGGTAAATCCAAATGACATGGGACTAAAGGCATTGGTTAAAGGACTTCAAGACCTTTCCAAAATGTCCAAGAACATGTTCATATGATCAAAATTGAGCAAGATATGCATTGGAGAAGTTGGGAAATTTTTGTGAATTTGCAAAAGTCAACTTTGCTCAAAACACCTTATTTTTGCTAATGGGCCTCAAATTTCTTCTTGAAACTTTATCCATGGCCTATGCACGACCCATCAAGCTTAATTGAATTATTTTCTTATTTTTTATTAATTAATTTGATTTTTTAATCAATATTAATTCATTTAATTAATTTAAATTGTAGGAAATACAAAGATTTGATTTTTCAATCTTTTGTGAAGCAAGCATGACCTAAAAAGGCTGGCAATTTCGTGCACCAAGTCAAAGATGCAATATCTCCCAAGATGGCAAATTTTTCCAATCATGAAGATTCAAAAATATTTGATTTTCAATCAAATATTCAAATCATCATTCCATGGATTTCTTTGCAAGATTCTGACCTAATTCTGTTCTTCTATAAATACACAAACTAATCCTAATCATGCACACGTGAAAGCACTGCAGAAAAAGCCATAACCATATTGAAAAAAATTCAAGAAACTTGAAAACTAATTTCCATATTCTAGCACGATTCAAAGGCTTTTGTGGATTCTAACACATTGCAGGGAGTGTGAGGAACGTGTAGCAATCAAAACCAGGTCTTAAAGCTACAGAAATCATCAAGAACAGACCCACGGTTTGCATATTATTTTCAGAATCGTAACTCTAAATTCATGAGCATTTAACGTGATTTTTTGGCTGTTTTGCATTGCTTGAATCCATATGAAGCTATTGGCATAGTTTAATTGAATTATAATACACAGAACCACAAAACGCCATGGATGAATTCTAGGGTTTCTGAGCTTGGAATTTGGGGATTCTTAATACAGGAAAAATTGAGCCTCATAAGACCCATGACTGAATTCGTTAGGTCAAGACGAATCCAAAGCCACCATCGCGAAATATTTATTTAGCCTGTAGGGCTAATCGCTATTTTTCGTCATCATGTTTTGTGGGGGTTAAAAACCCCCGCTATCTAACGTTTGTTTTGCAGGTTCAGCGAGGAAGACGATGAGCTGTTGACATGCCATTGGGTAATTCAAAAAGGGCGCGCGTTTATTTGTTTGTACAACATATGTGATTGTTTTTATATATTATATTTACTTATTGTTATAATAACAAACGCAGGAAAATGGCGTAGTGGTTGATGTGCTGGCTTGAAATCATTGGGACCTGGGTTTGAGTCCCAGGTCCACCCAAACGCTTATGTTATTTTTCTTAGCATGTTCTTGTGCAGATTTCTAAAGGAATTCCACCATATACCTCCAATCATCCAAGCGCCATGTGGCTATGGGCACAGATGTAATGGCCACGAGAGAAGGAACACCATACTCCCAGTCAGCATGCACATGTGGACAATCTCAGAAGTCAAACAGGCTTGTGTGTAAATGGGCCTGAATATTGCTTTCTCACCTCCTTAATGGGCCAGCACCCCCTGGTTTATTCTTTTTTATTCTTTCTTTTTTTTCTTTTATATTTTTTTCCTTTAATTATTTTTTAATAACTATTATTATTACTATTTAATTAACATAATTAATTATTTTTCATAATAAAATTCAGAAAACTAAAATATTTTATTATTTATTAATTTCTCCTTTAATTCATTATTTTGTAAATAAATACTAACCAATTAATTTAGTCCTTTTTTTAATTAGGTTAACTTTAATTATTTTCATAACAAATAAAAATAAATTAGAATTAGGGTTTTCTTGACAATTTTAATTTCTTTTCTTCTATTTCATTAAAACATTAAAAACTCAAAAATATTTCTTTTATTTAATTAATTAATTAGTCTTAGGTTTAATTTAATTAAATGCAAAAAGGACCAAAATTTCTTTCTTTCTCAAAAAGGGTCAAAACCCTAAGGACTTCTCCGATTCAACTTTATCGCGTGCATATTATTTTTTGATTATATTCATGTAATTGCTCCGGGAATGTAATAGCGTAATTAGGACCTTTTATCGCTTTCCTTTAATTTTCCGCAATTTATCTTTCCAAGGGTTTGTTTTTGGCGATGTTAATACCCGACTCCTTGTAATAGCGTAGATTTACTTTCCGCAATTTACTTTCCGTACAATTATTAACTGTTATGCATGACAAGACTTGTTCTGAAAATAAAATCAACCCGTAGCTCACCATAACATGTGCAAAGATAATTTAACATGAAACCTGACACACTCGCACATGCCACTCTTAGGGTACGCCTCACTTGGTTGCCTCGACGTGGTCATTGAGTATAGGGTGTTTTAGAGGTTGCCCTCCTGTCTAAAGATCCAAGTTGCCTCGAAACGGTTACCTCGGATAAAAAAGGATCTAGGACATTAGGGTTACCGCTAAGGCGTCCTACTATTGCTTTGGTGACCACACATGTCCCTATAATCGAATTGACCCGAAACTCCAACGACGGTGCTACCTACTTCTCAATAGTGGGATAGTATTGTCTAAAGGACATTTACACAACTTAATTCCTTTTGAGTAGGTAGAGGTTCTAAGGTACTTGCTCTTTCAAAACAAAAACAACTTTTCGCACTTACACTTTTTCAAACAAAAGTTTTCAAACAATACTTCATACACTCTTGAGGACTAATACAAGAGTCAAAATGAAGTTTTCAAACAAACTTTTTTCACAACCTACAAACACAAGAAAAGCAAACATTTTTGAAAACATAGTGAGCAAGTACCTAAGAGCCCGTGGATAACCACGGATAGAAAGGGTGCTAACACCTTCCCTTTCTATAATCTACCTCCCGAACCGAGAAACATCTCGAAAAGGAATTTTGTTGTGCTTTTGTCCTTTCCTTGTTGGAGAACATAAAAGACGGTGGCGACTCTTGCTTACCGCGACATTTCACGAACCAGCATTTCAAAACAGTCAGTTTTATTTCCACCGATCACAGAAGTCAATGAAGGGAGTTGGGCTTAAAGATGCCATCCGAAGAAGTGTCGATCGCATAAGAGATTCCTTTACGAGAACCCGTATACCTATTGTTGAGAAATATTTCGCTGGGACACGATGGTCTCTGTCTTGGGAGAAATAGAATTTTAGGAGCTTCAGTTGTCCGTTACTCTATTGGGGAATCATCTCTTAGTTGAGGAGGTGAGAATGCACTGTTATTTGGTCGTGTTCCAGGTTTTACAGTGACTCATTGGAGAGACGAGATTAAACTTGCTATCTGGTCGTGCTCCAGGTTTTGCAATTTCTCAACTCTTATCTGGTCGTGCTTCAGGCTTCAGAAGGAATTAGGTGGTTATCCGGTCGGATTCGGGTTTCAACTTGAATTTAAGGCATACTAATATCCGGTCGATTTCCGGGGTTCATAGTAATTGGCTGAGTAAATTGCTATTTGGTCGAATTCCAAGCTTCGCGGTACCTTATACCGTTATCTGATCGATTTCCAAGCTTCATAGTATTTCATGGACATCAAGATATTATCCGGTCAATTTTCGGGATTCATAGCTTGAATCTGAGATATACCACTATCTGGTCGTTTCCAGGCTTCATAGTATTTTGGAGAAATCAAGATATTATTCGGTCGATTTCTGGGCTTCATAGCTTAAATCTGAGATATACCACTATCTGGTCGATTCCAGGCTTCATAGTATTTTGTACTGCTATCTGGTCGATTTCCAGGCTTCACAATAACTTACTGAGGGTTAAGCTATTTTCCGGTCGATTTCCGGGCTTCAAAGCTTGAACTGGAATAGAAATCTTAGTATCGATTTGACTGAACCAAGGGAAACTTGTGGGAACTTCAACTGGGAGAGAAATCTTAGTGTCGATTTGACTGATCCCTGGAGAGGTCTCAGACTAACTTTGACTGGCATGGAAATTAGGGGAATCTTAGCGGCGATTTGGCTAACCTAGACGAAAGTCTTAAAATGTCTTTGTTGTACCCCAAAATTTGCCCTCCCATATTCTTCAAGATTTGCCAAGTCAAAGCTTCAAAGTCTCCCCAAGGGTTGCACAGTTCAAGGGCCTCCTAACAGTCAAAAATCAGGGTTTTGGTTTTGACAAAGAAAATGAAGTTTCCAAGGGTCCAATCAAGTCCCACGTGCCTACAAGTATGGTCAAGCATCCTCATATCAAGTTTCAAGACTTACAGCACAAAATTGCACAGTCAAAAACCCTAGTTGCACTACAGTCAACTGTAGGGGCAAAATGGTCATTTGACAGTCAAAAGTTCAAATTTTTGGTCAACATCTCATTTTGAAGCCACAAACATCATTTGATCAATGCTTGATCATGATTCTCAAAGCTTGGCTCAAAAATCATCAAGATGCAAAAGTTTCCATATTTGGACAGCTGAAAAAGTCAACTGTAAATTGACCAGGGCATAACTTTCACATGGATTATCAGAAAAATTCCATCCAAAGCTCATTTTGAAGATAAAGACATTTCCTACAACTCCTCTTCATACTTCAAGTCCAATAAATGCTCTCACAAAAAGTTATCAATTTCAACATTATAGGTCATTTTCAAAAGTCAACAAAAAGGGACTTTAAGTCAAAGGCCATAACTTGAGATTGGTAAATCAAAATGACATGGGACCAAAGTCATTGGTTAGAGGACTCAAAGACCTTTCCAAAATGTTCAATAACATGAGCAAAGCTTAAAAATTGAGCAAGTTATGCCTTGTGGAAGTTGGGAAAATTTTGGATATTTTGAAAAGTCAACATTGATTCAAATGACCTAAAATTGCTAATGGGCCTCTTTTTCTTCCACAATTCATCATCCAAGGAATGTGCACGACCATTTGGACCAAAGGGAAGTTTTTATCATTTTTATTTTATTTATTTGGATTTTTAATTATTAATAATTCATTTAATTAAATTAAATAGGTGAAAAATGTGAAACCTAATGTTTTAAATCTTTTTGTGCATAGAATAGGATCAATATTTCGTGTACAATCAAATATGGAAGGAATTATGGTGATTGGATATGATTGAGACCAAATATGTTTGAAAAAGATTGGAAAAATTATGGCTTGAAAATCAAATATCCTTTTCATCAATTCATGGATTTTCTGATCAAATTCTTTGACCTAATCATTCACAGGTATATATGGATGTAAACCCTACTCCTCAAAAGGTCCAAGCTGAGCCATACATAGAAAACCACACTTGAGTTTTTTGCTTAAAAATTGAAAACTGAAAACAGGGATACAAGGCGATTCAAGGCAAAATATCTGTTCCATTGGCTTCCTGAGACATCAAGCAACATATTTGAATCGTTTTTCACATTCATAACGCCCAGAATTGGTATACACAACTCAAACTTTTTCATGTAATATGCATATTCGTATTTTAAATTCCCAGCATTCTCATTGCATTTTATTCATGGATTTGTACTAATGAGACCATTCTGAAGCTAACAATGTGGTTTGATTGAAGTTTTGTGCACCATACGCGAAATTACCATTGTTGCTTTTTAGGGTTACCGAGTTCATGAATTAGGGTTTCTTTATTCTGGAACAATTGAGATTCGAGACATATATCATTGAAACAAGCGTGCTTGGACGATCTAGACCCAACCCTCGCGCCCAATTTATGAGGCCATATGGCCTATTCGCTATTTTCTGGAATGGTGCCTTTTGGAACGGTTCAAAACCGTTGCCAATCTCTTTTCTTGTTTCAGGAAAAATTCATTAGGGAAGAAGATGATGATGTGTAGGATGCTGATTGGAACATTCAAATTTTACGCGCTAATTTTCCACTAATCCATTTTTTTCATTATATTGTTTAGTTTCCATCAGATTAAAGAATGAGCGCGCTAGCTTGAGTGGTGGAGAAAACGCTTGGCAAACCACAGGACCTGGGTTCGATCCCAGGTCCCCCTCCCTTTCCTTATATTTTTCATTTAATTGTATTCTCATGCAGTGCAGGGTCTAAGGCTCCACCATATGCTCCTCCATCCAACACGCCACTTGGCCAATTTCACCAATCCAAGGGACCAGATCTGGAGCGCATGGTAAACCCCAGTCAACGCACTTACACGCATCCTGAAAAGGTCAATGGGGCCAGGGATAATTGGGCCTGAATGCTACAAGTACACCTCCAAATTAGGGGCAGAACCCCCCTAGGTTTGCAAGCTTTTTACATTTTTTTTCATTCTTTTTATTTATTTCAATTATTGTTTTTTTAATTAATTTAATATTTTCATAAAAAATATAAAAAACAATATAAAATCAGGAAAAGACAAAAATAAGTATTTTATTTAATTAATATATTTTTTTGTAAATAAATATTATTCATTAATTTTAGTTATTAAATTAGGTTTAATTTTAATATTTTCCTTAATCTATTTAAAATTTGGTAGAATTAGGGGTTTGTAATAATTTTTATCCTTTTTTCTTTTCTTCCATAATAATTAATTATTAAAATATTATTTATTTTTATAAATCAAAATTGCATGTAAATAATTAGGTTAATTTAGGTTTAACGTTAATACTTTTTTTAATGAATAAAAGTTATAGAATTAGGATTAATATTTTATTTTAAGTGATCTTTCATTAAATTCTCATAAATACAAAAAAACAAAAAATAATTTCTTTTTCTTTAATTTAATTAATTTGCTAATAATTTAATTTCATCAAAAAGGGTCCAACGCCCTCGCTTCTAATTTTAATTCAATTCGCGTATTTATTTCTTTTTCTTTTAATTATCTATGTACCTCTCCCAAAGCCGTGTAAATTTAATCTTTCGCACTTTATTTTAATTATTTACTTTCTGTCAAATCGGGTCCTGGAAATTTTGGCGATGTGGACCCGCGCCTTTGTAATAGCTTAGAACTTTTACTTCTCGCAATTTTTTAACTGTTAAATAAATGCATGCAAGAATGAATGACTAAAATAAAAACAAACGCATAGATCACTTTGACATGAACAAGATAAATGCAATGAAACGACACACAAATCACACACCACCCCTAGGGTACGCCTCACTGTTGCCTTGCCTCGAAAGGTGATCGTCGAGTAGAGGATGTCTTAGTAAGTCCTCATGATCCGGGAACCTGGCATGAGGGTAGCTTCTAAGGTGTCTTCCCATTGCTCTGGTGATCACCATGTCCCGAACCTCGAATTGACCCGAACACCTCCAACGGTGGTGCTACCTACCTCTCAATGGTGGGATGGCACTACTTTAAAGGACATTTACACAGACGAATTCCTTAGGGTAGGTAGACGACTCGTGGATACTTGCTCTAATTCAAAACAAAACAAATCAAAAATACTTTTCACACCAACACATTTTCAAAAAGCTTTCGAAAGCATTTTTCAAACACTCTTGAGGACCGATACAAGAGTCGAACTGAAATTTTCAAAGAAACTTTTTAAAACCCACAGTTGAAAAGCAAACAAACCATTTTTGAAAACACAAGTGAGCAAGTATCTAAGAGCCCATGGATAACCATGGATAGAAAGGGTGCTAACACCTTCCCTTTCTATAATCTACCTCCCGAACCGAGAGCAATCTCTTTAAGGAATTTTTCTGTGCTTTTGTCCTTTCCATTTGGAGAAAATAAAAGACGGTGGCGACTCTTGCTTCCGCGACATTTCGCGAACCAGCGTTAAACAGTCAGTTCCAGATCCACCGATCACAAAACTGGCGACTCTGCTGGGGATTTAAACTTAAAGTGAGGTGTACCTTAGGGTTAGTTCATAACTGTGTTTTCAATTATATTGACTTGTCTGCTTTAAAATTGTGGGTTTCATGGGAGTTACATAGATCCTAACCTGGATCTGGGGATACCCTGCTTAGGTAGCATAAGCTGTGAGGGACCTGTCCGGCATAGACCGACACGGGTGAAATAGTGGCTACGTTGGTGTGGCACCTTGGTCTGTACCGATATCCCTTGTGTTGCAACGAGGAGAATATGGGTCTTCTGAGGAGTCATTAAGCACCAACAACCTTAGAACCTTAAATGACACAACTTGGCCATTAGAACAGTAGCAGTATGCTACGCCCATTGAGGCTAAACTCTCGTGATGGTTCTGGCCGCAAGAAAAGATTGCGATGCTGGAGTTATGACCGATTGAGGGTAGTCAATGATATTGGGATCCTCTAAGAACCCGATTACTTTGATAGGACAGGTATGAACCAACAAACTGAAAGAGGGTAGTACCTAGACCTCATGCTGGCCTAAACTTTAGGGGCTTGCCTTGTGTGACTTGTGTGCCTTACCATGTTTGCCTTTGTATCTATTTGTGGTGTGCTTTATCATAACATCATAACATCATGAGCATTGCATGCATCCTGCATAAGGACTGACCATTTCAAAGACAAGAGGGTTTCATCTTTGCTCTATTTTGTAGGACATCATGATGCCTATGCGAAGGAATACTATCCGGTTCAACTTTGTTCATTCACCTGAGTTGCTTGAAGAGTTGGTTAGCAGAATTCCAAATACCACTTCCTTCATTCAGAGGCATGGTTCTCTTCTCAGTTTAGTCACTGCAAAGCGGGATCAACAGTTGATGAGTGTTCTAACCCAGTTCTATGACCCTCTGTACCAGTGTTTCACCTTTCAAGACTTCCAGCTGGTCCCTACCCTGGAAGAGTTCTCTGATTTGCTTGGTATCCCGATCTTGGATCAGACTCCCTTCACTGGCTGGGAAAAGACCCTCAGACTTGAGGATGTTGCTGCAGCTCTTCCCTTGACACATCAAGAGGTAACAGACAACTGGGTGACTAGAAGCGGAGTTAAGGGTTTCTTGGCCAAGTTTCTGATTGGTAAAGCTAACAGTTTCTGGAATGACCTGGACTTTAGGGCATATGAGGACATCTTGGCTCTCTTAATCTATGGGTTAGTCTTGTTTCCTAATCCTGACAACTTCATCAATGTCACTGCCATAAGGATCTTTATGTCTCAGAATCCCGTGCCCACTCTCTTGGGTGACATCTTGCAACAACTTCATGCTCGTACTACCCGAAGACGAGGAACCCTATGGTGTTGTACCCCTTTGTTGGTGAGGTGGTTTATTTCACACCTCCCTAAATTCGTACTGAAGAACCAAGAAGGAAGAGGTTGGGCTCATAGGTTAATGTCTCTCACCGATAAAGACATCATTTGGACTTGCAGAGGTTTAGATGAGATAGCTGTTATTGATCGATGCGGGGAATACCCTAATGTTCCTCTGATTGGTACCCAAGGAGGAATCTCTTACAATCCATGTCTAGCGCTCCGTCAGTTTGGAAGAGCAAGAAGAGCAGGGCCTCATGAAATGTTGGTGCCTCACATCAGTTTTGAGTTTCAGGTGGATAGTGACGAGCTGCGTCGTAGGTTCATCAAGGCTTGGGACAAAGTTCATAAAGCTGACCCACAAGAGTTGGGGCCAAAGACTTCTTTACCTATGGAAGCCTACTACAAATGGGTTCGCATCCGAGCTTAGAAGTTAGGTATGCCGTATGAAGCTGTCAGACCCGTCATTCTTGAGTGTCCTGACAAAGATAGTGTTCCTCCAACTGTCCTTCCTCCTCATATACCTACTGATTATGAGACATTAAAGAGGTCTTGGTCGCAACTGCGAGAAGAACGGGATTCCTACCGGGAAAAGTTCAACGAGCAGGAGTTGAAGATCCAGAAGTTGACAAAGCAGTTGGAGAATGAGCGAGTCTTGAATGCTTACATCCGTACTGAGAAGAGGAGACCATGGGATCAATAAAGAGCTCTGGATGTTCTTTTACAGTTTTATTTCCCTTTTCAGTATTTCCTTTCATGTAACGCCTAATGGCAACCTGTTGAATAATTTCAGTTTCAAAGTTGAATCTAATGAAGTGTGTTCCTTTTTTTGTTTACAAAGTTGATTCCCGATTGTCTTTGAAAACATAAATCATACGCATTACATTCATCATGTGCATAGCAGGTTTTCTTCTTTTCAGGTTGCTTACCGTTCTTCGCTGTTTATTTCAGCATCATGAATCCCGACTCGTCATCAACTGAGATGTCCATCAAGGCTCTTCAGGCGCAAAATGCACAATTTCAGGAACTAATCATGGGTTTGGCTCAGGGCCAAGAAGAGTTGAAGGCTCTGCTCCTGAAGAAGGAGAAGAAGAAGAAGAGGAGGACTGTTCTTTTCAGCTCGGGCCGAAGGTTTGGCAACACTCTGCAAAATGAAGAGGCTGGTTCTTCTATTGGCAAGGGTACTCCTCAAGCGGAAAAAGGTCCTAGTCCGGTAGTCTCTGACAACGAGACTGATTTTGATGAAGAGCAGTATCCTCCTGCAGAGGACAGATACAAGCAGTTGGAAGACAGGCTGAATGCCATGGAGATACAACAGGTACCTGGGCTGGATTTTGGAGATTTGGGTTTGTCTACCAGTGTGATTATTCCTCGTAAGTTCAAAGCACCATCTTTCACTAAGTACGACGGGGCGTCTTGTCCCAAGCTACATCTCAGGTCCTATGTTCGGAAGATTCAACCGTACTCAGTGGATAAGAATTTGTGGATCCACTTCTTCCAGGAGAGTCTTTCAGGGACTCATCTCGAATGGTTCTATCAGCTGGATGGGACCAAGGTTCGTAATTGGGAGGAGTTGGCTACTGCTTTCTATAAGCAGTATCAATATAATGCCGACCTTTCCCCTACACGTACCCAACTCCAGGGTATGTCGTTAGGTTCAAGTGAAGGTTTTAAAGAGTACGCTCAGAAGTGGAGGGATCTGGCTGGCAGGGTGCAGCCTCCGTTGACTGATCGGGAGTTGGTAGACATGTTCTTGGGGACCCTATCTGGGCCATTTTTCAACCATCTTATCGGGAATTCGTCTGCAGGGTTCACTGATCTGATTCTGACTGGAGAGAGAATTGAGGCTGGGTTGAAGTCTGGAAAGATTCCGAAGGGTGCATCGTCTAGTTCTGAGAAGAAACCCTTCAAGAAGGAGGCTAGTGCTGTATATGGCTCTAGAAGACAAGAGAAATCTGAGCGCCGCCAATCTGTCAGTGTGGTGATGATTGCTAAGCCTGCTGCCGCTCCTCGGCCAACCAATCCTCAAAAGGCTGAAAGACCCCGGAGAGAGTTTACCCGTTTGAGCATGACCTTATCGCAGATCTTGCCACAGTTGTTATCCACCAATCTAGTGACTGTCAGAGAGGCCCCTAAACCTGTGAACACTGCCTCCCCCAAATACAACCCAAATGCTCGCTGTGCTTATCATTCTGATAGCCCGGGGCATTCCACTGATGACTGTTGGGCATTAAGGAATAAGGTGCAAGACCTTATTGACGCGAAAGAGATACAGTTCGAAGCGCCTGAGAGGCCGAATGTGGTGACTGCTCCTATGCCTCAGCATGGGGTAAATGCTGTTGATGAAGAGGTGTACGCTGTTTCTGTGGATGATCTAGCCACTCCCTTAATGACTGTCAAGAAGAACCTACTGCTGGCCGGTTTATTTCCGGGTTGCAGTGAGGGTTGCCTGTTCTGTGCTGTTTCCCTATCTGGTTGTCCCTTGCTGAAGTTAGTGTAGGTGTTTAGGTATTGGCTTGCATTTTTGGTAAATCCCAAGTGTATGTGTGAATGTCATGACTGATGTCATAATATTCTAGTTCAGTTTGTACTAACTCATTAGGTACCTTTGCAGAAAAATATTGTAATTCAAGTACTGATGTTTATAAGTGTGTATCTGAGCATTGTGCGAAATGATCAGATTTTGCTAAATCAGTAGACAGGTTTTCTCAGATGTCATAACAGATGTTATGACATCCTGTTCTGAACTAACAGGTTTGCAGGTTGGATAAGTCTGAGTTTTTTCAGGAAATAACTCAGTCTTTCCTGAACAGAATCCTGCGTTTTCTGAGGGGTAACCTAGCTCAACCCTAACCTGGTTAATAAAGTCCTGTGACCTGGTCTTTAGGTCAAACGGAATTAACCCTAGGTTTTTGTGGAAACCCTAACTGAAGTTGCAGCTGCTATATATTCAACAGAGCTGCTGTTTTTCAATGATCCCTCTTTATTGATCAGAAGATCATTTGTAATCTGTATAGGTTTGATTATTGTACTCCAAGCAATTATCATTGTGATAAGTGACTTGGAATAGGTTTCTAATTGTAAGGGCTGTGTAGCACTCAAAGCTTTAAAGCAAGAGTGTTTGAATGTTCCTTGACTAAAGCTGTGAAGCAGAGTCAAGTTAGCTGTGTGCATCACTCAAAGCTGTGAAGCACGAGTGATTGTGTTGCTTGATTAAAAAGCTGTGAAGCTTAATCAAGTGTTTGTTTTTGAAGAGTGTCTTCATCAATTTTTAAGTCAAATTGGTTTATGTATCACTGCTGTGATTGAGGGGGAGTGAGTAGGAACTCAGGTTTAAGTTGTACTTAGATTGGAATTGCATTGGGTAGGTCTTAAGTGAAGGAGATAAACTGGTTGGTTTATTCCTGAATTAACATCTCTTATAGTGGATTTCCTCCCTGGCTTGGTAGCCCCCAGAGTAGGTGTTGTTGCACACTGAACTGGGTAAACAATTGACTGTGTTCTTTATTGCTTTTGTATTTACTGTCATATAGTAAGTCAGATACTGTGTCATAACATTGAACGTGACATTGAGTATCTGCAGCCAGAATTTCAATTGGCATCAGAGCAGGCACCCTGCCTGTATTACTGGGTGAGATCTAGGGATATCACTTTCTGGCACTATGGACAAAGAAGGAGTTTTTGGAAATAGACCACCCATTCTGGATGGAACTAATTATGACTACTGGAAACCTCGTATGATTGCCTTCCTAAAATCTCTGGACAAAAAGGCTTGGAGAGCTGCTGACAAAGGATGGATTCATCCCACCATAACTGAGAAAGATGGGACAATCAGTCTGAAGCCTGAGGAAGATTGGAGTAAAGAAGAAGATGAGTTAGCTCTGGGAAATTCAAAAGCTTTAAATGCCTTGTTCAATGGAATTGATAGAAACATTTTCAGACTAGTACATCAATATGAACTGGCCAAGGAAGTTTGGGACACTCTCAAAACTACTCATGAGGGCACTTCCAAAGTAAAAATGTCAAGGCTTCAGATGTTGACCACCAAGTTTGAGAATCTAAAAATGATGGAAGATGAAACCATTCATGAGTTTCACATGAACATCTTGGAGATTGCTAACACCTCAGGAGCACTGGGAGAAAAGATGTCAGAAGAAAAACTGGTGAGGAAGATTCTCAGATCCTTGCCTAAAAGATTTGCAATGAAGGTAACTGCCATAGAGGAAGCCCAGGACATTAGCAAGTTGAAAGTGGATGAACTTATTGGGTCTCTTCAGACTTTTGAGATGGGAATCACTGATAATGGTGTCAAGAAGAACAAGAGCATAGCACTTATGTCCAACACTGATGTTGAAGAAAACATTTCAGAAGCTGTAGCCATGCTTGGAAGACAGTTCAACAAACTCATCAAAAGAATAGATCCAAAGTCAAGGTCTAATGTTTATAACATTCCCTCTAACATTGACAGTTCCAGCAGAAGACCAAGGTCATAAGAGAAGGGAATTCAAGGCAGAGGAATTCAATGCCATGGTTGTGAAGGATATGGGCATATTCGAGCTGAATGTCCTACCTTTCTTAAGAAACAAAAAGGAATGACAATTACTTGGTCTGACTGTGATTCAGAAAGTAATTCTGAAGAAGAGACTGCCAAACGAGTTACTGCTTTAACTGTTGTTTGTACCTCTGAAAGTGACATCAGTGATGAAGAGGTGACTTTTGAAGAACTGGCTGATACTTACAAGGAATTGTGTATCAGAAGTACTGAAGTCTGTGTGCAGAATGAGAAACAATCAAAACTCATCATAAAGCTGGAGGCTGAAAAAAGGGCAAACCTTGAAACTATAAGTCATCTAGAAGGAGAAGTTCAATTGCTGAACTCACAACTGAATCAAATGACCAAATCTGTCAAGATGTTGACAAATGGAACAGACAAATTGGAAGAGATCCTTCAGGTTGGACAAAATGTGGGAAATAAATCTGGACTAGGATTTATGGAAGCAACGAAATCTGGTTCTGGTAAGCAAATGTCAAAACAGATGTCTCAACACAACTCTCGACATCAGGAACAGAGACATATGAGGAAAAGGTACCAAAGATGGAAATGTCATCATTGTGGGAGATATGGCCACATAAAGCCCTTCTGCTTCAGATTACATGGATACCCTAATCAGAACTCAAGTGTCAAACCTAAGTCTAAAAAGGTACCACATGCTCCTCAATGGAAGAAAAAGGCTACTGCACTGATAGCTCACACTTCCCTGGGGGTCTCTGCAAAGGAAGACTGGTACTTTGACAGTGGATGTTCCAGACACATGACTGGAATCAAGAACCTCCTCAATAATGTTAAGCCTCACACCACCAGTTTTGTGACCTTTGGAGATGGGGCTATAGGTGAAATCAAAGGAGTTGGTGATTTGGACTGCCCTGGAGTTCCAAGTCTGAATGAAGTACTGCTGGTGAAAGGGCTGACCGCTAATCTCATTAGTATCAGTCAACTGTGTGATCTAGGATTCAAGGTCAATTTCTCAAAATCTGAATGCCTTGTAATCAATGACAAACAAGAGATAGTAATGAAAGGAGTCAGATCCAAAGACAACTGTTACTTGTGGGAGCCTGAGAACACTAATTTCTCATCTGTGTGTTCCATTGCAAAAGAAGAAAAAGAGGTGAAACTGTGGCACCAAAAACTTGGCCATCTTCATCTAAGGGGTATGAAGAGGATTATCTCCTTGGAGGCAGTCAGAGGGATTCCAAAACTGCAAATTGATGAAGGAAGAGTTTGTGGTGAATGTCAGGTTGGTAAGCAGACTAGGATGTCACATCCAAAGTCAAGACATCTGACCACCTCTAAGGTTCTAGAACTCCTCCATATGGATCTGATGGGACCAATGCAAGTAGAGAGTCTTGGTGGTAAAAGATATGCCTATGTGGTTGTGGATGATTTTTCCAGATTCACCTGGATTAATTTCATTAGGGAAAAATCAGATGCATTTGAAGTTTTTAGAGAATTGTGCAAGAGAATTCAAAGAGAGAAGGAAGGATGTATTGTCAGAATCAGAAGTGATCATGGCAAGGAATTTGAAAACAGCAAGTTTGATGACTTCTGTTCTTCAGAAGGAATCAGTCATGAGTTTTCTTCTCCTATAACACCTCAGCAAAATGGAGTTGTGGAAAGAAAAACCAGGACCATACAAGAATCTGCCAGAGCAATGTTACATGCCAAAAGACTTCCTATGTATTTTTGGGCTGAAGCTATGAATACAGCTTGCTATGTTCATAACAGGGTCACCTTGAGAAAGGGAACCTCATCCACCATATATGAACTCTGGAAAGGAAGAAAACCAACTGTGAAGTACTTCCATGTGTTTGGCAGCAAATGCTATATTCTGTCTGATCGTGAACAAAGAAGAAAACTGGACCCCAAAAGTGATGAAGGCATATTTCTAGGATACTCCTCAAACAGCAGAGCTTATAGAGTATTCAACTCCAGAACCAAAACCATGATGGAATCAATAAATGTTATAATTGATGACTATCATGAAGAAATAGATGTTCCTTGTACTGTTGAGACATTCTTTGAGACTTCAACCCAACAGAATGACCTACCCAACTCCACCACAACAGAATCTGAATCAAAGGAAGCTAGCAAGATCCCTGTAGGTGTTTAGGTATTGGCTTGCATTTTTGGTAAATTCCAAGTGTATGTGTGAATGTCATGACTGATGTCATAACATTCTAGTTCAGGTTGTACTAACTCTTTAGGTACATATGCAGAAAAATATTGTAACTCAAATACTGATGTTTATAAGTGTGTATCTGAGCATGTTTGCAAAATGATCACATTTAGCTAATCAGTAGACAGGTTTTCTCAGATGTCATAACAGATGTTATGACATCCTGTTCTGAACTAGCAGGATTACAGGATTGGATAAGTCTGAGTTTTTTCAGGAAATAACTCAGTCCTTCCTAAACAGAATCCTGCGTTTTCTGAGGAGTAACCTCGCTCAATCCTAACCTGATCAACAAAGTACAGTGACCTGGTCATTAGGTCAAAAGGAATCAACCCTAGGTTTTTGGAAACCCTAACTGAAGTTGCAGCTGCTATATATTCAACAGAGCTGCGGTTTTTGAAGTCATTCCTGCTGATTGATTAGAAGATCAAGTTTGTAATCTGTATAGATTTGTTTATTGTACTCCAAGCAATTATCATTGTGATAAGTGTCTTGGAATAGGTTTCAATTGTAAGGGTTGTGTAGCACTCAAAGCTTTGAAGCAAGAGTGTTTGAATGTTACTTGACTAAAGCTGTGAAGCAGAGTCAAGTTAGTTGTGTACATCACTCAAAGCTGTGAAGCACGAGTGATTGTGTTACTTGATTAAAAAGCTGAGAAGCTTAATCAAGTGTGTGTTTTGAAGAGTGTCTTCAGTCAAATTTGTTTATGTATCACTGCTGTGATTGAGGGGGAGTGAGTAGGAACTCAGGTTTAAGTTGTACTTAGATTAGAATTGCATTGGGTAGGTCTTAAGTGAAGGAGATAAACTGGTTGGTTTATTCCTGAATTAACATCTCTTATAGTGGATTCTCTCCCTGGCTTGGTAGCCCCCAGAGTAGGTGTTGTTGCACACTGAACTGGGTAAACAATTGACTGTGTTATTTACTGCTTTTGTATTTACTGTCATATAGTAAGTCAGATACGGTGTCATAACATTGGACGTGACATTGAGTATCTGTAGCCAGAATTTCAATTGGCATCAGAGCAGGCACCCTGCCTGTATTACTGGGTGAGATCTAGGGATATCACTTTCTGGCACTATGGACAAAGAAGGAGTTTTTGGAAATAGACCACCCATTCTGGATGGAACTAATTATGACTACTGGAAACCTCGTATGATTGCCTTCCTAAAATCTCTGGACAAAAAGGCTTGGAGAGCTGCTGACAAAGGATGGATTCATCCCACCATACTTGAGGAAGATGGGACAATCAGTCTGAAGCCTGAGGAAGATTGGAGTAAAGAAGAAGATGAGCTAGCCCTGGGAAATTCCAAAGCTCTAAATGCCTTGTTCAATGGAATTGATAGAAATATTTTCAGATTAGTTTATCAATATGAACTGGCCAAGGAAGTTTGGGACACTCTCAAAACTACTCATGAGGGAACTTCCAAAGTAAAAATGTCAAGACTTCAGATGTTGACCACTAAGTTTGAGAATCTAAAAATGATGGAAGATGAAACCATTCATGAGTTTCACATGAACATCTTGGAGATTGCCAACACCTCAGGAGCACTGGGAGAAAAAATGTCAGAAGAAAAACTGGTGAGGAAGATTCTCAGATCCTTGCCTAAAAGATTTGCAATGAAGGTGACTGCCATAGAGGAAGCCCAGGACATTAGCAAGTTGAAAGTAGATGAACTTATTGGGTCTCTTCAGACTTTTGAGATGGGAATCACTAATAATGATGTCAAAAAGAACAAGAGCATAGCACTTATGTCCAACACTGATGTTGAAGAAAACATTTCAGAAGCTATAGCCATGCTAGGAAGACAGTTCAACAAACTCATCAAAAGAATAGATCCAAAGTCAAGGTCTAATGTTCATAACATTTCCTCTGACATTGACAGTTCCAGCAAAAGACCAAGGTCAGATGGGAAGGGAGTTCAAGGCAGAGGAATTCAATGCCATGGTTGTGAGGGATATGGGCATATTCGAGCTGAATGTCCTACCTTTCTTAAGAAACAAAAAGGAATGACAGTTACTTGGTCCGACTGTGATTCAGAAAGTAATTCTGAAGAAGAGACTGCCAAACGAGTTACTGCTTTAACTGGTGTTTGTACCTCTGAAAGTGATGAAGAGGTGACTTTTGAAGAACTGGCTGAAACATACAAGGAATTGTGTATCAGAAGTACTGAAGTCTGTGTGCAGAATAAGAAACAATCAAAACTCATCATAAAGATGGAGGCTGAAAAACGGGAAAACCTTGAAACTATAAGTCTTCTAGAAGGAGAAGTTCAATTGCTGAACTCACAACTGGATCAAATGACAAAATCTGTCAAGATGTTGACAAATGGAACTGACAAATTGGAAGAGATCCTACAGATTGGACAAAATGTGGGAAATAAATCTGGTCTAGGATTTATGAAAGCAACGAAATCTGGTTCTGGTAGGCAAATGTCAAAACAGATGTCTCAACATAACTCTCGACATCAGGAACAGAAACATATGAGGAAAAGGTACCAAAGATGGAAATGTCATCATTGTGGTAGATATGGCCACATAAAGCGTTTCTGCTTCAGATTACATGGATACCCTAATCAGAATCCAGGTGTCAAACCTAAGTCTAAAAAGGTACCACATGCTCCTCAATGGAAGAAAAAGGCTACTGCACTAATAGCTCACACTTCCCTGAGGGTCTCTGCAAAAGAAGACTGGTATTTTGACAGTGGATGTTCCAGACATATGACTGGAATCAAGAACCTCCTCAATAATGTTAAGCCTCACACCACCAGTTTTGTGACCTTTGGAGATGGGGCTAAAGGTGAAATCAAAGGAGTTGGTGATTTGAACTGCCCTGGAGTTCCAAGTCTAAATGAAGTACTGCTGGTGAAAGGACTGACCGCTAATCTCATTAGTATCAGTCAACTGTGTGATCTAGGATTCAAGGTCAATTTCTCAAAATCTGAATGCCTTGTAATCAATGACAAACAAGAGACAGTAATGAAAGGAGTCAGATCCAAAGACAACTGTTACTTATGGGAGGCTGAGAACACTAATTTCTCATCTGTGTGTTGCATTGCAAAAGAAGAAAAAGAGGTGAAACTGTGGCACCAAAAACTTGGCCATCTTCACCTAAGGGGTATGAAGAGGATCATCTCCTTGGAGGCAGTCAGAGGGATTCCAAAACTGCTAATTGATGAAGGAAGAGTTTGTGGTGAATGTCAGGTGGGCAAGCAGACAAGGATGTCACATCCAAAGTCAAGACATCTGACCACCACTAAGGTTCTAGAACTCCTCCATATGGATCTGATGGGACCAATGCAAGTAGAAAGCCTTGGTGGTAAAAGATATGCCTATGTGGTTGTGGATGATTTTTCCAGATTCACCTGGATTAATTTCATTAGAGAAAAATCAGATGCATTTGAAGTCTTTAGAGAACTGTGCAAAAGAATTCAAAGAGAGAAGGAAGTATGTATTATCAGAATCAGAAGTGATCATGGCAAGGAATTTGAAAACAGCAGGTTTGATGACTTCTGTGCTTCAGAAGGAATCAGTCATGAGTTTTCTTCTCCCATAACACCTCAGCAAAATGGAGTTGTGGAAAGAAAAAACAGGACCATACAAGAATCTGCCAGAGCAATGTTACATGCCAAAAAACTTCCTATGTATTTCTGGGCTGAAGCTATGAATACAGCTTGTTATGTTCATAACAGGGTCACCTTGAGAAAGGGAACCTCATCCACCATATATGAACTTTGGAAAGGAAGAAAACCAACAGTGAAGTACTTCCATGTGTTTGGCAGCAAATGCTATATCCTGTCTGATCGGGAACAGAGAAGAAAACTGGACTCCAAAAGTGATGAAGGCATATTTCTAGGATACTCCTCAAACAGCAGAGCTTATAGAGTATTCAACTCCAGAACCAAAACCATGATGGAATCAATAAATGTCATAATTGATGACTATCATGAAGAAACAGATGTTCCTTGTACTGTTGAGACATTCTTTGAGACTTCAACCCAACAGGATGATCTACCCAACTCCACCACAACAGAATCAGAATCAAAGGAAGCTAGCAAGACTCCTTCCATCAGAATTCAGAAGGATCATCCAAAAGAGCTCATCATAGGAGATCCTAATAGTGGAGTCATCACAAGATCAAGAGAAATCATCTCAAATTCTTGTTTTGTGTCCAAAATAGAACCAAGAAATGTCAAGGAAGCCTTGACTGATGAATATTGGATTGGTGCAATGCAAGATGAACTGAACCAATTCAAGCAGCATGAAGTTTGGGAACTGGTTCCTAGACCTGAAGGAACTAACATCATTGGGACAAAATGGATATTCAAGAACAAGTCAGATGCTGAAGGAGTTGTCACCAGAAATAAGGCGAGACTTGTTGCTCAAGGATACACCCAAGTTGAAGGGGTTGACTTTGATGAAACCTTTGCACCTGTAGCCAGGTTGGAATCAATCAGACTCTTGTTGTCAATTGCTTGTCTTCTGAAGTTCAAGTTGTTTCAGATGGATGTGAAAAGTGCCTTTCTAAATGGGTACTTAAATGAGGAAGCTTATGTGGAACAACCTAAAGGTTTTGTGGATCCAACCCATCCTGATCATGTCTACAAATTGAGAAAAGCTCTATATGGGCTGAAACAAGCTCCTAGAGCATGGTATGACAGGTTAACAAAGTTTCTCTCAGACAAAGGCTACAGAAAAGGAGGCTTGGACAAAACTCTATTTGTCAAAACTGAAGGAGGGAAGTTGATGGTTGCCCAAATATATGTTGATGATATAGTGTTTGGCGGAATGTCAGAACATATGGTTAAACACTTTGCTGACCAGATGCAGGCTGAATTTGAAATGAGTCTCATGGGAGAACTAACTTATTTTCTTGGACTACAAGTCTCACAGATGGAGGACTCAATCTTCTTATCTCAAAGCAAGTATGCTAAGAATATTGTAAAGAAGTTTGGTATGGAGAATGCAAGTCACAAAAGGACTCCTGCTCCTACTCATCTAAAGCTCTCCAAAGATTCAAGTGGGGTTAAGGTGGATCAAAGTCTGTACAGAAGCATGATAGGAAGCCTGTTGTACTTAACTGCCAGCAGACCTGATATTGCCTTTGCAGTTGGAGTTTGTGCTAGATACCAAGCTGATCCCAAAGTCAGTCATATCAATCAAGTGAAGAGAATTTTGAAGTATGTAAGTGGTACTTACAACTATGGATTGTTGTATACTCATGACTGTGAACCGACTCTGACTGGCTACTGTGATGCTGATTGGGCTGGTAGTGCTGATGATAGAAAAAGCACCTCTGGAGGATGTTTCTTTTTGGGAAGTAATCTGGTTTCCTGGTTCAGCAAGAAACAGAATTGTGTGTCTCTTTCCACCGCTGAAGCTGAATATATTGCAGCTGGCAGTAGCTGCTCTCAAATGTTATGGATGAAACAGATGCTCACTGAGTATAACGTCACACAAGATGTTATGACATTATACTGTGACAATCTGAGTACAATCAACATATCCAAGAATCCCATTCAGCATAGCAGGACCAAACATATTGACATACGACATCACTTTATTAGAGACCTTGTAGAAGAAAAGACCATCAAATTGGAACATGTTGCCACTGAGCTACAGCTGGCTGACATTTTTACCAAGGCTTTGGATGCAAATCAATTTGAAAACTTAAGGGGTAAGCTGGGTATTTGCCAACATGAGGAATTGTAGCAATTAATTTTGCTTAAAACAAAGACCAAAGGACTTATGCCTGTTCTGATTGGTTTAAAATTGTATTTTCTCATTTCCTACAACTGTCTTAAGAAGTTGAATAGGCACTCCTTTGCTTTGTTCCTCTCTCGTCTTCTCACCAATCAGGAATTTCTTCTCATTTGCTGTTTGTCCTTCAAAACTGACAAAATGTCTCAAACGCCATCATCATCCAATACGACCATCTCAACCTCTTCATCTGATCAAGATTCTGGGACAATCTCTTCCTGTCTGGACTCTGATGTTCTGGAGATCTGTTCTCATAGAATCAACTCCACCAAGGCCAAAGAGGTGAGAACAAAACATACAGGTAATCCATCTCATCCTTCCTCTTCAGTACCCCCTGAAATTGCAAATAGGGAAGGGACAGCCTATGTTAATCAAGCAATAGCAAAAATTGTTTCCCGAATTCTGAACGAGAACCACTCAGTTCCTGGCATTTCTGTTCCTCTGAACCAAGAAAACTCAAAAGCTGAAACAAATCCAAATGTCTCTATGAATGTTGAGACATCAAACAAAGAGAGAAATGCTGACATTACTCACAAGAAAAGAAAGAAGCTTGAATCCTCTGAGTCTGATGACAGTACTTGAAGGATGATTGCTGCTTGGTGGTGTTGCTGGTGGAGTTTGGAAGTATGTTCTGCTATTGTCTGCTGCTGATCTCATTATTTTGTCTTGGATAACTGTATAACTTTCTAAACATGTAATCTTTGGCCCATTTGTGGCTAAAGTGGGGGAGAATATTTGGTACTGCTTAATTAGTACTTAACACTATATTTTTCTGCTGTCATTTATTTCTGCTGCTATCTATCTATCTCTGATTGTTTAGGGACTTTAGCCAAAAATCTGCCAAAGGGGGAGTTTGTAGGTGTTTAGGTATTGGCTTGCATTTTTGGTAAATTCCAAGTGTATGTGTGAATGTCATGACTGATGTCATAACATTCTAGTTCAGGTTGTACTAACTCTTTAGGTACATATGCAGAAAAATATTGTAACTCAAATACTGATGTTTATAAGTGTGTATCTAAGCATGTTTGCAAAATGATCACATTTAGCTAATCAGTAGACAGGTTTTCTCAGATGTCATAACAGATGTTATGACATCCTGTTCTGAACTAGCAGGATTACAGGATTGGATAAGTCTGAGTTTTTTCAAGAAATAACTCAGTCCTTCCTAAACAGAATCCTGCGTTTTCTGAGGAGTAACCTCGCTCAATCCTAACCTGATCAACAAAGTACAGTGACCTGGTCATTAGGTCAAAAGGAATCAACCCTAGGTTTTTGGAAACCCTAACTGAAGTTGCAGCTGCTATATATTCAACAGAGCTGTGGTTTTTGAAGTCATTCCTGCTGATTGATTAGAAGATCAAGTTTGTAATCTGTATAGATTTGTTTATTGTACTCCAAGCAATTATCATTGTGATAAGTGTCTTGGAATAGGTTTCAATTGTAAGGGTTGTGTAGCACTCAAAGCTTTGAAGCAAGAGTGTTTGAATGTTACTTGACTAAAGCTGTGAAGCAGAGTCAAGTTAGTTGTGTACATCACTCAAAGCTGTGAAGCACGAGTGATTGTGTTACTTGATTAAAAAGCTGAGAAGCTTAATCAAGTGTGTGTTTTGAAGAGTGTCTTCAGTCAAATTTGTTTATGTATCACTGCTGTGATTGAGGGGGAGTGAGTAGGAACTCAGGTTTAAGTTGTACTTAGATTAGAATTGCATTGGGTAGGTCTTAAGTGAAGGAGATAAACTGGTTGGTTTATTCCTGAATTAACATCTCTTATAGTGGATTCTCTCCCTGGCTTGGTAGCCCCCAGAGTAGGTGTTGTTGCACACTGAACTGGGTAAACAATTGACTGTGTTATTTACTGCTTTTGTATTTACTGTCATATAGTAAGTCAGATACGGTGTCATAACATTGGACGTGACATTGAGTATCTGTAGCCAGAATTTCAATCCCCTCCATCAGAATTCAGAAGGATCATCCAAAAGAGCTCATCATAGGAGATCCCAATAGTGGAGTCATCACAAGATCTAGAGAAATCATCTCAAACTCTTGTTTTGTGTCCAAAATGGAACCAAGAAATGTCAAGGAAGCCTTAACTGATGAGTATTGGATTGGTGCAATGCAAGATGAACTGAACCAATTCAAGCAACATGAAGTTTGGGAACTGGTTCCTAGACCTGAAGGAACTAACATCATTGGGACAAAATGGATATTCAAGAACAAGTCAGATGCTGAAGGAGTTGTCACCAGAAATAAGGCAAGACTTGTTGCTCAAGGATACCCCCAGGTTGAAGGGGTTGATTTTGATGAAACCTTTGCACCTGTAGCCAGGCTGGAATCAATCAGACTCTTGTTGTCAATTGCTTGTTTTCTGAAGTTCAAGTTATTTCAGATGGATGTGAAAAGTGCCTTTCTAAATGGGTACTTAAATGAGGAAGCTTATGTGGAACAACCTAAAGGTTTTGTGGATCCAACCCACCCTGATCATGTCTACAAATTGAGAAAAACTCTATATGGCCTGAAACAAGCTCCTAGAGCATGGTATGACAGGTTAACAAAGTTTCTCTCAGTCAAAGGCTACAGAAAAGGAGGTTTGGACAAAACTCTCTTTGTCAAAACTGAAGGAGGGAAGTTGATGGTTGCCCAAATATATGTTGATGACATAGTGTTTGGAGGAATGTCAGAACATATGGTTAAACACTTTGCTGACCAGATGCAGGCTGAATTTGAAATGAGTCTCATGGGAGAACTAACTTATTTTCTTGGACTACAAGTCTCACAGATGGAGGACTCAATCTTCTTATCTCAAAGCAAGTATGCTAAGAATGTTGTAAAGAAGTTTGGTATGGAGAATGCAAGTCACAAAAGGACTCCTGCTCCTACTCATCTAAAGCTTTCCAAAGATTCAAGTGGGGTTAAGGTGGATCAAAGTCTGTACAGAAGCATGATAGGAAGCTTGTTGTACTTAATTGCCAGCAGACCTGATATTGCCTTTGCAGTTGGAGTTTGTGCTAGATACCAAGCTGATCCCAAAGTCAGTCATATCAATCAAGTGAAGAGAATTTTGAAGTATGTAAGTGGTACTTACAACTATGGATTGATGTATACTCATGGTTGTGAACCAGCTCTGACTGGCTACTGTGATGCTGATTGGGCTGGTAGTGCTGATGATAGAAAAAGAACCTCTAGAGGATGTTTCTTCTTGGGAAGTAATCTGGTTTCCTGGTTCAGCAAGAAACAGAATTGTGTGTCTCTTTCCACTGCTGAAGCTGAATACATTGCAGCTGGTAGTAGCTGCTCTCAAATGATATGGATGAAACAGATGCTCACTGAGTATAATGTCACACAAGATGTTATGACATTGTACTGTGACAATCTGAGTACAATCAACATATCCAAGAATCCCATTCAGCATAGCAGGACCAAACATATTGACATACGACATCACTTTATCAGAGACCTTGTAGAAGAGAAGACAATCAAATTGGAACATGTTGCCACTGAGCTACAGCTGGCTGACATTTTTACCAAGGCTCTAGATGCAAATCAATTTGAAAACTTAAGGGGTAAGCTGGGTATTTGCCAACATGAGGAATTGTAGCAATTAATTTTGCTTAAAACAAGGATCAAAGGAGTTATGCCTGTTCTGATTGGTTTAAAATTGTATTTTCTCATTTCCTACAATTCTTTTAAGAAGTTGAATAGACACTCCCTTGCTTCCTTCCCCTCTCGTCTCCTCATCAAAACCCAGTCTCTCAATCTGAAATTTCTCCTCAGTTGTTGTTGGTCCTCTAAGACTGTCAAAATGTCTCAAACACCATCATCATCCAATACGACTATTTCAACCTCTTCCTCTGATCAAGATTCTAGGACAATCTCTTCTTGTCTGGACTCTGACGTTCTGGAGATCTCTTCTCGTAGAAAAGTGGGAACTAACCCCACCAAGGTCAAAGAGTTGAGAACAAGACATGCAGGAAAGCCCCAAGCTTCTGCCTCTGGTAATCCATCTCGTCCTTCTTCTTCAGTTCCCCCTGAAATTGCAAATAGGGAAGGGACAACCTATGTTAATCAAGCAATAGCAAAAATTGTTTCAAGAATTCTGAACGAGAACCACTCAGTTCCTGGCATTTCTGTTCCTCTGAACCAAGAAAGCTCAAATGCTGAAAAAAATCCAGATGTCTCTAAGAATGTTGAGACATCAAACAAAGAGAAGAATGCTGACATTGCTTACAAGAAAAGAAAGAAGCCCGAATCCTCTGGATCTGATGACAGTGCTTGAAGGTTGGTTGCTGTTTGGTGGTGTTGCTGGTTGGTGCTGATATCTGGTGGAGTTTGGAAGTGTATTCAGTTGTTTTCTGCTGCTGCTCTTATTATTTTGTTTTGGATAACTGTATAATTTTATGAACATGTATCTTTGGCCCATTTGTGGCTAAAGAGGGGGAGAATATTTTGGTACTTACTTAATTAGTACTTGACATTCTATTTTTTTGCTGTCACTTATTTCTGCTGCTATCTATCTCTGATTGCTTAGGGTCTTTAGCCAAAAATCTGCCAAAGGGGGAGTTTGTAGGTGTTTAGGTATTGGCTTGCATTTTTGGTAAATCCCAAGTGTATGTGTGAATGTCATGACTGATGTCATAACATTCTAGTTCAGTTTGTACTAACTCATTAGGTACCTTTGCAGAAAAATATTGTAATTCAAGTACTGATGTTTATAAGTGTGTATCTGAGCATTGTGCAAAATGATCACATTTTGCTAAATCAGTAGACAGGTTTTCTCAGATGTCATAACAGATGTTATGACATCCTGTTCTGAACTAACAGGTTTGCAGGTTGGATAAGTCTGAGTTTTTTCAGGAAATAACTCAGTCTTTCCTGAACAGAATCCTGCGTTTTCTGAGGGGTAACCTAGCTCAACCCTAACCTGGTTAATAAAGTCCTGTGACCTGGTCTTTAGGTCAAACGGAATTAACCCTAGGTTTTTATGGAAACCCTAACTGAAGTTGCAGCTGCTATATATTCAACAGAGCTGCTGTTTTTCAATGATCCCTCTTTATTAATCAGAAGATCATTTGTAATCTGTATAGGTTTGATTATTGTACTCCAAGCAATTATCATTGTGATAAGTGACTTGGAATAGGTTTCTAATTGTAAGGGTTGTGTAGCACTCAAAGCTTTGAAGCAAGAGTGTTTGAATGTTCCTTGACTAAAGCTGTGAAGCAGAGTCAAGTTAGCTGTGTGCATCACTCAAAGCTGTGAAGCACGAGTGATTGTGTTGCTTGATTAAAAAGCTGTGAAGCTTAATCAAGTGTTTGTTTTTGAAGAGTGTCTTCATCAATTTTTAAGTCAAATTGGTTTATGTATCACTGCTGTGATTGAGGGGGAGTGAGTAGGAACTCAGGTTTAAGTTGTACTTAGATTGGAATTTCATTGGGTAGGTCTTAAGTGAAGGAGATAAACTGGTTGGTTTATTCCTGAATTAACATCTCTTATAGTGGATTTCCTCCCTGGCTTGGTAGCCCCCAGAGTAGGTGTTGTTGCACACTGAACTGGGTAAACAATTGATTGTGTTCTTTATTGCTTTTGTATTTACTGTCATACAGTAAGTCAGATACTGTGTCATAACATTGAACGTGACATTGAGTATCTGCAGCCAGAATTTCAGTTAGGCATCCAAAGCCTAATGGATAGCAAGGAGATTCTGTTTAAGAAGTCTGCTGTTCAGTTGGTTCCGGTAGAAGAAGTTTCTGTGGTTACCATCTTCAATAATCCAATCAAGGCTCTCCCGAAGAAGCCTGTCCAAATCATGACTGTTGCACCTGTGGTTATTACTGTTCCGGGGCCTCTCCCCTACGTATCTGATAAAGCTGTCCCCTGGCACTATGGGGCAGATGTGTATGTGAATGGAATCAAACAAGAGTTCAACATTGGCGCCAGTATCTGCGATATCACTGGTCCAGCCAAGGTTACCCGCAGCGGCAGGCTCTTCTCGCCTGACATTGCACCGCCCGCTACTCGAAGACCCCTCCTTATAACACCTACAAGTGTACCTGTTCCTGTTGCTGATCAAGTTGTTTCCCCTGCTGCCGAGTCATCCAATGCTCGGGGCAAGGGAATTGAAGGTGAACCTGCCCGGATGGAGGCACCGATACCTATAAATGCTGAGGCCTCCCAACAAGAAATGGAGGAAATCCTGAAAATAATAAAGAAGAGTGATTTCAATGTTGTCGAGCAGCTGGGGCATACGCCCTCCAAGATCTCCATGCTCTCCTTATTGCTATGCTCCGAGGCCCATGCTAAGGCCTTGATCTCATTTCTCAAGACGGCCCATGTGCCACAGGAGACATCTGCAGTCCAGTTCACTGACTGTGTAGCAAATCTGACAGCGGACAATGGCTTGGGTTTCTCAGATGCTGACCTGACTGCAAAAGGAAGAGACCACAATGATGCCCTGCATGTCTCTATTGAATGCAGGGGCACTACTCTGGCGCATGTATTGGTGGACACTGGTTCTTTCTTAAATGTGCTACCCAAGAAGGCTTTAGACCGTTTGGATTGTGAAGGCCTAGAGCTGAAACCCAGCAATATCATCGTCAGAGCCTTTGACGGTTCAAAAAGGATGGTTCATGGAGAGGTTGACATTCCTATTCGTGTGGGTTCTCAGGTGTTTGACTCTACCTTTTATGTGATGGATATCCATCCATCGTACTCTTGTCTACTGGGTCAACCTTGGATCCATAAAGCTGGGGCAGTGACCTCTACCTTGCACCAGAAGCTGAAGTACCCCGTCAGAGGGAAGATCGTCACTGTGCAAGGAGAGGAGGAGTATATGGTGAGCCACTTGAATTCCTTCAGATATATTGAGATGGACGGGGAGTTTATTGAAACCCCCTTTCAGCATTTCGAGGAGGTACTTCCAATTTCAGCAACAGCAGAAACAGCGGTCGAAGAGGAGGTTCCTTTGAAGATGGCTTCTCTAAAGGATGCCCGGGCTGTGGTTCAGAAAGGTGAATGTACTAACTGGGGCAGGCTTCCCGACTTTACACAGAAAACTGATAAATTTGGACTGGGTTTTACTGCAGAGGGTCAGAAAGCTATGCGGAAGGCGAAGATCAGAAGACCTCCTATGCTCATTACAAATCCAAGAGTGAATGCTGTTGGGGAGGACAATGAAGTGGACGAAGCTGAGTTCAATAGCTGGATCTACCTGACGACCGAAGGCGGATTGACCAATTGGATTGTCAAAGACCATACTCCTGTTACTTTTGTTACGCAGTAATAAACTTCTTTGTTTTGTTATTTGTAATAAACAATAAATAAACTCTATGGCCCGGTGTCTTACCCGAGGCACCGTGGTTTCATTTGTGAGGGCATATAAATTGTCATTTCATATATCATAAATGAAAATCTTGGACGTTTTCTCGCATTTCAAATCTTATGCTCCTTTTCTGTCTTTCTTTCCTTTACATATATTTCAAAACAGCTGTATTTACACACACTCACTCATACAGGTTTCAATCCACTCTGGATCTCACTGATAACGACCCTGCTACTGCCAATTATGACTTCGAAAATCCGATCAACTTAGCCGAAGACGAAGGTGAAGATGATTGCGAAGTGCCTGGCAAGCTTGCAAGGCTGTTACTTCAGGAAGAGAGGGCAATTCAACCACATGAAGAGCCAGTGGAGATAATAAACTTGGGTACTGAGGCAGACAGGAAAGAGGTAAAGATTGGTGCCAACCTAGAGCTCAGCGTGAAGCAACGGTTGACTAAAATGCTACATGATTATATGGAGATCTTTGCCTGGTCCTACGAGGACATGCCCGGGTTGGATACCGATATTGTGGTCCATCACTTGCCTACTAAGGAAGACTGCCCTCCGGTTAAGAAAAAGGTCCGCCGTATGCGTCCAGAGATGTCTGAGAAGATTAAAGCCGAGGTCATGAAACAGTTTGATGCTGGGTTCCTTGCAGTGACTTCTTACCCTCAGTGGGTTGCTAATGTGGTGCCGGTACCAAAGAAAGACGGTAAGGTCAGAATGTGTGTTGATTACAGGGATCTGAACAGGGCCAGCCCCAAGGATGACTTCCCCCTACCTCACATTGATGTCCTTGTGGATAATACTGCTCAGCATAAGGTGTTCTCTTTCATGGATGGTTTTTCAGGTTACAATCAGATCAAGATGGCTCCTGAAGACATGGAAAAAACTACCTTTGTTACTCAGTGGGGCACCTTCTGCTACAAGGTCATGCCTTTTGGACTGAAGAACGCTGGGGCAACCTACCAACGTGCCATGGTCGCTTTATTTCATGACATGATCCATCATGAGATAGAAGTGTATGTTGACGACATGATCGCAAGGTCCCAGACTGAGGAAGAGCACCTAGATCATCTGCAGAAGTTGTTTGACCGGTTTAAATTGTACAAGTTGAGGTTGAACCCGAATAAGTGCACCTTCGGGGTAAGATCTGGAAAGTTGCTAGGCTTCGTAGTAAGTGATAAGGGCATTCAAGTGGACCCTGCCAAGGTCAAAGCTATTCAAGAGATGCCAGTTCCTAAGACAGAGAAAGAGGTCAGAGGCTTTTTAGGACGCCTGAATTACATTGCTCGGTTCATCTCACACCTAACTACTACTTGTGAACCAATCTTCAAACTGCTGAAGAAAGATCAGGTAGTACGTTGGAATGATGAATGTCAGGCTGCTTTTGACAGAATCAAGGAGTATCTCTAAGAACCACCCATCCTTATGCCACCGGTTGAAGGGAGACCTCTGATACTATATCTGACAGTGCTTGACAACTCAATGGGGTGTGTGCTGGGGCAGCATGACAAGTCTGGCCGAAAAGAGCATGCCATTTATTACCTTAGCAAAAAGTTTACCGACTGTGAGACCCGATACTCACTGCTTGAGAAAACTTGTTGCGCTTTGGTATGGGCTGCTCGCCGGCTGAGGCAGTATATGCTGACTCACACTACCTTATTGATCTCAAAAATGGATCCTATAAAGTACATATTTGAAATGCCTGCTCTATCTGGGAGAATAGCAAGATGGCAAATGATCTTGACGGAATACGACATTCAGTACACGACCCAGAAAGCCATCAAGGGAAGTGTATTGGCAGACCACTTGGCACATCAGGCAGTCGACGATTATCAGTCAATGAATTTCGAGTTTCCGGACGAAAGTATCATGATTGTGACTGATTGTGAAGTACCTGGACCGGATGAAGGACCTGAGGAAGGATCCCAATGGTCTATGCACTTTGACGGAGCCTCCAACGCTTTGGGAAACGGTATCGGTGCTGTAATCATATCACCTCAAGGCACTCATACTCCACTCACTGCCCGGCTATGTTTCAATTGTACCAACAACATGGCAGAGTATGAGGCATGCATCATGGGCCTTCAAGCTGCGATCGACTTAAGGATCAAGTTTCTGAGTGTCTTCGGAGATTCCGCTCTTGTGATCAATCAGATCAAAGGAGAGTGGGATACGAAACATCCAAATCTTATTCCTTACAGAGAATGTGTGTTGACCTTGATCCCCCACTTCACAAAGATAACCTTTGAACACTTTCCGAGAGAAGAGAATCAGTTGGCGGGCGCATTAGCTACAATGTCTTCTATGTTCAAGGTCAAATGGGATAATGAGGCTCCCCGGATCATCATCTGGAAACTGGACGAACCGGCATACTGTTGCGACCTCGAGACTGAATTGGTGACTGAGAAGCCTTGGTACCATGAGGTGAAGAGATATCTGGAAGCTCAGGAATACCCTGAGGGTGCCTTTGTCAATGATAAGAAATTCCTGAGAAGGTTCGCGGTAAAGTTCTTCCTTAGCAACGGCATCCTGTACAAGCGAAACCACGATTCAACCTTACTGCGTTGTGTGGATAAGACTGAAGCAGAAAGGATCATGGAAGAGCTACATGAAGGGACCTTTGGTACACATTCCAGTGGACATACAATGGCAAAGAAGATCCTTCGGGCAGGGTATTACTGGTCCACAATGGAAGCTGACTGCTACCAACATTCCAGGACATGCCATAAGTGCCAGATTTATGCAGACAAGGTGCATGTTCCTCCAGTTCCTCTGAATGTTCTGAATGCGCCTTGGCCGTTTGCAATGTGGGGAATAGACATGATCGGTGAGATTAAACCTACAGCATATAATGGGCATCGCTTCATCCTAGTGGCGATTGATTATTTTACAAAGTGGGTTGAAGCAGCTTCCTACGCTACGGTAACCAAGACTGTTGTGGCACGATTCATTCGGAATAATCTGATCTGTCGGTACGGCGTCCCAGAGAGGATCATTACAGACAACGGTACCAATCTGAATAATAAGATGATCACTGAGCTCTGCGAGCAGTTCAAAATACAGCACCACAATTCTTCTCCTTACAGACTGAAGATGAATGGGGCTGTAGAAGCAGCAAATAAAAATATCAAGAAAATCGTGCAGAAGATGACAGTGACTTATAAAGATTGGCACGAGATGTTACCGTTCGCTCTACATGGGTACCGTACCTCAGCCAGGACGTCAACCGGGGCAACTCCTTTCTCCTTGGTTTACGGTATGGAGGCAGTCTTACCAATCGAAGTGCAAATACCCTCTCTCTGGATAATGAAGGATGCAAATCTGAACGAAAATGATTGGATCCAGACACGACTTGATCAGCTAAACCTTATTGATGAAAAGAGACTTGCTGCTATCTGTCATGGTCAGACGTATCAGAAACGGATGATCAGGGCATTTAACAAAAAGGTCAGACCACAGGAATATCAAGTTGGGGATCTGGTAATCAAGCGAATCATCCTTCCTCAGAGTGATCCAAGGGGCGAATGGACCCCTACGTACGAAGGGCCATTTGTGGTTAAACATGTGTTCTCAGGAGGAGCCATGATTCTAACCAATATGGATGGTAACGACCTTCCTCACCCCGCCAATGCAGACACAGTAAAAAGATACTACGCATAAAAAAGGACCCGCTAGGCTGACATGCCTAGGCAAAAATTAGGGCTTCCCGGCGGACCAAAAGGGTTCGGGCAAAATGAAGGGATGAAATGAAAAAATCTGTACACCCGGCAAGTCGAAAACCTGAAAAGGAGGCTTGGGTAAAAATGGGTATCCCGGTGGACCGAAAACCCGAAAGGGCGGTCCAGGCAAAAATTAGGGATAAAAGTGTAATACTATGTCTCATTGGATCACTTTGCATCCAGAATCCGGTATCTACACCAAGTTCAGAAGGCATCGATCAGTCAGCTTCATCTTCAACCAAGGTCATCAAGTGATTAGACGCTCAAAGGCATAAAGGCGATAGCAGAGTTGAAACCCAGTGGGATCATTCATTTCACACAGCTGTTTTATTTTCTCTTGTACAAAATTTGTATAAACTCTTTTGTTCGGCGGCGTTCTCTTACTAGGACGTCAGCCTCTTGTACATAAAACGCCTATTTTTAGGCAATTCAAAAATCAATACAAATACACTTTTCAGTTAAAATTGCCACTTGTTTTTCCTTTTCTGTTTTGTTTTGCGAAGAACGTCCAAGGTTCAATTTGTGATATATGCATTGACAATAATCTGCTAACTCATGAATAATTGCATACGAAACAAAGGATTAATTACAGGTAACATTAGAAACAGGGGCAATAAAGAGTTGTCTAAGCGATCTAATTGTTCTGCCCTCCAAGGTATCAAGGTAGGTTCAGCTGAAGAACATAACCAGTATATCTTAATTCCCCAGAGAGTGAGCCAGCAAGCAGTATACTCTCCTCAAGCAAAGCTATATTATCAAACCTTAAGGAAGTTAGGTATCCTCCAGCAAATCTCAACCTTCCCCAGCAGTACATACATTCTTAACAAGCGTCCCCGGCAGTCTTGGTCTAAAGACTATTCCCCGGCGGTATATCAAACATTCAATGGAGTCACTTCCCCGGTACAGCCTAAAACTTCCCCAGGAGAGTCCAATCCAGTTTCCTCAGGAAATTTGGAATCCATCTCCCCAAGCAGTAAGCTTATCCCCAGTAGATTCTGGAAGCTTACCCCCGTAGAGCACGAACGCGTCCCCCGGCTTTATTCAAAGAGTTATTTCCTTACCAGGATATAACTGGGTTATCCTCAGCCGAAAGCCACGGAAAGAGCGTCCTCGACGAAGTCTTCTCATCCCCAGCGAAGTCCATAAACACTTCCAATATAACGATGGTATCCCCAGCAAGTTATTATCAATATTCCAGCAAAGCATCTCTCTCCCCACAGAGTATTGCTTCCCAGCAAAATCATTATAGTACTTCTCTCCCCACAGAGTATTGCTTCCCAGCAAGATCGTTAGAAGTATTTTCTCCCCGCAGAATATTCCATTCGCCAAGTATATTCCCCAACGGAGTTATCTCCTCCTACTGGTATTCTTGAAACTATCATCCCCAGCGGAAGCAAAGATCTACTTGCCAACATCAGCCCAGGAGTGACTTCCCGGCACCCGTTAAAGATTTACTTTCCTAGACGAAAACATACATTCCTAAACATCACATACATCATTGTAGCATGCATATACGCATCATATCTCACAAATCGCATTTATGTTGAGAACATCATTGCTTGATCCATATCATGCATTGCATATGACTGACCTTTACCTTTCAGGAAAGATCCAGTTAAATTTTCAACTATATTCCAAGACCTAGTCTGGTTCAGTTAAATCGACTCCAAAGATTCCTCTGTTTTTTATCCAGTCAAAGGCCTTCTCTGGTTCAGTCAGATCGACCCTAAGATCTCCCTGTTGCTTATCCAGTTGAAGACATTTCAAGACCTAGACCGGTTCAGTTAATCGACCCTAAGATTTTCTGTTTCTTATCCAGTCCAAGGCCTTCTCTAGTCCAGTTAAATCGACCCCAAACAGATTTTCCTGATAAAGACTTAGTAGAATTCATCCAAGATTCTCTCAATGATTGCTATTGAGGTTGTAGTCGCCTATGGTTCTCTCCCCGATACTGCGGAGGTGGTAATCCCAGATTTCGCTCAATGATTGCTGTTGAAGTGAAGTTATCCAAGATTCTCTCAATGATTGTTGTTGAGGTTGTAGTCGCCTATGGTTCTCTCCCCGATAATGCGGAGGTGGTAATCCCAGATTTCGCTCAATGATTGCTGTTAAAGTGAAGTTATCCAAGATTCTCTCAATGATTGCTATTGAGGTTGTAGTCGCCTATGGTTCTCTCCCCGATACTACGGAGGTGGTAATCCCAGATTTCGCTCAATGATTACTGTTGAAGTGAAGTTATCCAAGATTCTCTCAATGATTGCTATTGAGGTTGTAGTCGCCTATGGTTCTCTCCCCGATACTGCGAGGTGGTAATCCCAGATTTCGCTCAATGATTGCTGTTGAAGTGAAGTTATCCAAGATTCTCTCAATGATTGCTATTGAGGTTGTAGTCGCCTGTGGTTCTCTCCCCGATACTGCGGAGGTGGTAATCCTAAGATTCGCTCAATGATTGCTGTTGAAGTTGAAGTTATCCAAGATTCTCTCAATGATTGCTGTTGAGGTTGTAGTCGCCTATGGTTCTCTCCCCGATACTGCGGAGGTGGTAATCCCAGATTTCGCTCAATGATTGCTGTTGAAGTGAAGTTATCCAAGATTCTCTCAATGATTGCTATTGAGGCTGTAGTCGCCTATGGTTCTCTCCCCGATACTACGGAGGTGGTAATCCCAAGATTCGCTCAACGATTGCTGTTGAGGTTAAAGTCATCCAAGGTTATCTCACTGTTCCTGTTGAGGTAGTAACCATCCCTGGTTCATTCATCACCGTTTGAAGCTCCAGATCCAGCTCCTGTAACCAGTCAGGACACATCTACACAAAGAATTTGAAGACCAGCTCCCGTAACAGGTCAGGTAATCATTTTTCTTTTTTGTAGGTACACAAGCTCTCGCTAAGGAATCTCTTACGCGATCAACATCCAGATGGCATCTATAAGCCTATCCACCTTCCATCATCTCTCAGCATGGCATCTATAAGCCCATCATCCTATTCATCAATCTCCAAATGGCATCTATAAGCCCATTCCCATCATCACACTACTATATGAGCGCAAATTTCTGGGCACTCTAGTGTTCAATCATCTTCCACCCTCGGATTACGAAAGGCACGTCAGCCAATCTGCATCCTCAGGTCTAAGAAGATTGAACAGGGGCAACTGTTGTACCCCAAAATTTGCCCTCCCATATTCTTCAAGATTTGCCAAGTCAAAGCTTCAAAGTCTCCCCAAGGGTTGCACAGTTCAAGGGCCTCCTAACAGTCAAAAATCAGGGTTTTGGTTCTGACAAAGAAAATGAAGTTTCCAAGGGTCCAATCAAGTCCCACATGCCTACAAGTATGGTCAAGCATCCTCATATCAAGTTTCAAGACTTACAGCACAAAATTGCACAGTCAAAAACCCTAATTGCACTACAGTCAACTGCAGGGGCAAAATGGTCATTTGACAGTCAAAAGCTCAAATTTTTGGTCAACATCTCATTTTGAAGCCACAAACATCATTTGATCAATGCTAGATCATGATTCTCAAAGCTTGGCTCAAAAATCATCAAGATGCAAAAGTTTCCATATTTGGACAGTTGAAAAAGTCAACTATAAATTGACCAGGGCATAACTTTCACATGGATTATCAGAAAAATTCCATCCAAATCTCATTTTGAAGATAAAGACATTTCCTACAACTCCTCTTCATACTTCAAGTCCAAGAAATACTCTCACAAAAAGTTATCAATTTCAACATTATAGGTCATTTTCAAAAGTCAACAAAAAGGGACTTTAAGTCAAAGCCCATAACTTGAGATTGGTAAATCAAAATGACATGGGACCAAAGGCATTGGTTAGAGGACTCAAAGACCTTTCCAAAATGTCAAATAACATGAGCAAAGCTTAAAAATTGAGCAAGTTATGCCTTGTGGAAGTTGGGAAAGTTTTGGATATTTTGAAAAGTCAACATTGATTCAAATGACCTAAAATTGCTAATGGGCCTCTTTTTCTTCCACAATTCATCATCCAAGGCATGTGCACGACCATTTGGCCCAAAGGGAAGTTTTTATCATTTTTATTTTATTTATTTGGATTTTTAATTATTAATAATTCATTTAATTAAATTAAATAGGTGAAAAATGCTAAACCTAATGTTTTAAATCTTTTTGTGCTTAGAATAGGATCAATATTTCGTGTACAATCAAATATGGAAGGAATTATGGTGATTGGATATGATTGAGACCAAATATGTTTGAAAAAGATTGGAAAAATTATGGCTTGAAAATCAAATATCCTTTTCATCAATTCATGGATTTTCTGATCAAATTCTTTGACCTAATCATTCACAGGTATATATGGATGTAAACCCTACTCCTCAAAAGGTCCAAGCTGCGCCATACATAGAAAACCACACTTGAGTTTTTTGCTTAAAAATTGAAAACTGAAAACAGGGATACAAGGCGATTCAAGGCAAAATATTTGTTCCATTGGCTTCCTGAGACATCAAGCAACATATTTGAATCGTTTTTCACATTCATAACGCCCAGAATTGGTATACACAACTCAAACTTTTTCATGTAATATGCATATTCGTATTTTAAATTCCCAGCATTCTCATTGCATTTTATTCATGGATTTGTACTAATGAGACCATTCTGAAGCTAACAATGTGGTTTGATTGAAGTTTTGTGCACCATACGCGAAATTACCATTGTTGCTTTTTAGGGTTACCGAGTTCATGAATTAGGGTTTATTTATTCTGGAAGAATTGAGATTCGAGACATATATCATTGAAACAAGCGTGCTTGGACGATCTAGACCCAACCCTCGCGCCCAATTTATGAGGCCATATGGCCTATTCGCTATTTTCTGGAATGGTGCCTTTTGGAACGGTTCAAAACCGTTGCCAATCTCTTTTCTTGTTTCAGGAAAAATGCATTAGGGAAGAAGATGATGATGTGTAGGATGCTGATTGGAACATTCAAATTTTACGCGCTAATTTTCCACTAATCCATTTTTTTTCATTATATTGTTTAGTTTCCATCAGATTAAAGAATGAGCGCGCTAGCTTGAGTGGTGGAGAAAACGCTTGGCAAACCACAGGACCTGGGTTCGATCCCAGGTCCCCCTCCCTTTCCTTATATTTTTCATTTAATTGTATTCTCATGCAGTGCAGGGTCTAAGGCTCCACCATATGCTCCTCCATCCAACACGCCACTTGGCCAATTTCACCAATCCAAGGGACCAGATCTGGAGCGCATGGTAAACCCCAGTCAACGCACTTACACGCATCCTGAAAAGGTCAATGGGGCCAGGGATAATTGGGCCTGAATGCTACAAGTACACCTCCAAATTAGGGGCAGAACCCCCCTAGGTTTGCAAGCTTTTTACATTTTTTTTCATTCTTTTTATTTATTTCAATTATTGTTTTTTTAATTAATTTAATATTTTCATAAAAAAATATAAAAAACAATATAAAATCAGGAAAAGACAAAAATAAGTATTTTATTTAATTAATATATTTTTTTGTAAATAAATATTATTCATTAATTTTAGTTATTAAATTAGGTTTAATTTTAATATTTTCCTTAATCAATTTAAAATTTGGTAGAATTAGGGGTTTGTAATAATTTTTATCCTTTTTTCTTTTCTTCCATAATAATTAATTATTAAAATATTATTTATTTTTATAAATCAAAATTGCATGTAAATAATTAGGTTAATTTAGGTTTAACGTTAATACTTTTTTTAATGAATAAAAGTTATAGAATTAGGATTAATATTTTATTTTAAGTGATCTTTCATTAAATTCTCATAAATACAAAAAAACAAAAAATAATTTCTTTTTCTTTAATTTAATTAATTTGCTAATAATTTAATTTCATCAAAAAGGGTCCAACGCCCTCGCTTCTAATTTTAATTCAATTCGCGTATTTATTTCTTTTTCTTTTAATTATCTATGTACCTCTCCCAAAGCCGTGTAAATTTAATCTTTCGCACTTTATTTTAATTATTTACTTTCTGTCAAATCGGGTCCTGGAAATTTTGGCGATGTGGACCCGCGCCTTTGTAATAGCTTAGAACTTTTACTTCTCGCAATTTTTAACTGTTAAATAAATGCATGCAAGAATGAATGACTAAAATAAAAACAAACGCATAGATCACTTTGACATGAACAAGATAAATGCAATGAAACGACACACAAATCACACACCACCCCTAGGGTACGCCTCACTGTTGCCTTGCCTCGAAAGGTGATCGTCGAGTAGAGGATGTCTTAGTAAGTCCTCATGATCCGGGAACCTGGCATGAGGGTAGCTTCTAAGGTGTCTTCCCATTGCTCTGGTGATCACCATGTCCCGAACCTCGAATTGACCCGAACACCTCCAACGGTGGTGCTACCTACCTCTCAATGGTGGGATGGAACTACTTTAAAGGACATTTACACAAACGAATTCCTTAGGGTAGGTAGACGACTCGTGGATACTTGCTCTAATTCAAAACAAAACAAATCAAAAATACTTTTCACACCAACACATTTTCAAAAAGCTTTCGAAAGCATTTTTCAAACACTCTTGAGGACCGATACAAGAGTCGAACTGAAATTTTCAAAGAAACTTTTTAAAACCCACAGTTGAAAAGCAAACAAACCATTTTTGAAAACACAAGTGAGCAAGTATCTAAGAGCCCATGGATAACCATGGATAGAAAGGATGCTAACACCTTCCCTTTCTATAATCTACCTCCCGAACCGAGAGCAATCTCTTTAAGGAATTTTTCTGTGCTTTTGTCCTTTCCATTTGGAGAAAATAAAAGACGGTGGCGACTCTTGCTTCCGCGACATTTCGCGAACCAGCGTTAAACAGTCAGTTCCAGATCCACTGATCACAGTCTTCAACTAGAATAGAAACCTTAGTGTCGGTTTGACTGAACTAGGGAAAACTTGTCAGAACTTGATTGCATCTTTCCCTGAAAGGTAAAGAGTTAGTCGTATGTAATGTCATGATGTATGAAACGTATTGAGTAATGATGTTCTCAAAATAAATGAGATTGTGCTGCATGATGCGTATGCGCATGCCACGATGCATGGATATGCAATGTTCTTGTGATATTCTTAGGCTAGGGGGAATAAATCCCGGACTGTTGTTGGAGAGTATAAGGAGTTGAGTTCTTCGTTCTCGTTGGGGATAGTGACCGAAGATGATTAGCTGGAGACTTGTGTCTGTTCTGCTCGAGAATATTCCTCCAGGAGAGACTCTGTTTGAGAATAATCATGTGGGAGAATGACTTTGTAGGGAAGATAGATACTCTGTTGGAAGACCTGCTGATTTTGGAGAAATAAACTCAACTGGTGGTGAATTTCTATTGCTGGTGATAGATAAAATCTGCTTGGGGAGAATTTTACCGACTCATTCGCGATTATGAACCTCGGCCGGGGAGAGTTAACACCACTATCTTTGGATACTTCCTACTCTGCGGGGAGTGTAGATACCTTTAGTCATATTCTCAAGCTGGCTCTATTCCTGTACCTGGTGGGTAGAGCAACTGTAAGGTTTGGACACTTCTTGTTTGCCTATATTCTTGGAATTACGAGTAATTGTCTTTTGCTTCTTATGTAAATATTTATGAGAAACAATTATTTTCAAATGCATATATCAAAAATGAATCATTGGATGTTCTTACAAAACCAAACAGAAAAAGAAAAACAATTTGGAATTTCTTGTGGAAACAAATTGTATTGATTTTTGAAGTTGGACTGTAATACGCGTTTTATACAAAGAGGCTGACGTCCTAGTAAGAGAACGCCGCCAAGGGAACAGAAATTATACAATTTGTGTAAATGAAGGAAAAACAACTATGTGAAACAATCCCATCGGGTTCCAACTCTGCTATTGCCTTTATATCTTCAAGCGTCTCATCACTTTTCTACTTGGTCGAAGGTGGATTAGATTGATTGGCACCGTCTTAGCTTGATAGTCGATACCGAAGTTTGGTTGCAAGATGATCTAATGAGACATAGTGTTACACTTCAATCCTTAATTTTTGCCTAGACCGCCTTTTCAGGTTTTCGACTTTCTGGGTGCACAGTTTTTTCATTTTCATCCCTTACTTTTGCCCGAACCCTTTTGGTTCACCGGGAAGCCCTTATTTTTTCCTAGGCCAGTCAACCTAACGGGTCTTTGATTAGGCGTAATATCTTTTCACTATGTATGCATTGACAGGATGAGTAAGGTCGCCGCCATCCATGGTGGTTAGAATCATAGCTCCTCCTGAGAAAATGTTCTTAACCACAAATGGCCCTTCGTATGTGGGGGTCCATTTTCCCCTGGGATCACCTTGCAGTAGTATGATGCGTTTGATCACTAGATCCCCGACCTGATATTCTTGACGTCTGACTTTCTTGTTAAAAGCCTTGATCATTCGCTTTTGACACGTATGACCATGACAAATAGCAGTAAGTCTCTTTTCATCGATTAAATTCAGCTGATCAAGCCGGGTTTGGATCCAGTCGTCTTCGTTCAAACCCGCATCCTTCATAATCCTGAGAGAGGGTATCTGGACTTCAATGAGTAGGATTTCCTCCATGCCATACACCAGAGAGTAGGGTGTTGCCCCTGTCGACGTCTGTGCTGAGGTACGGTACCCATGAAGAGCGAATGGTAACATCTCGTGCCAGTCTTTGTATGTCACCGTCATCTTCTGCACAATCTTTTTGATGTTCGTATTAGCCGCTTCAACAGCCCCATTCATCTTCGTCCGGTAGGGAGAAGAGTTATGATGCTATATTTTGAACTGTTTGCAGAGTTCGGTAATCATCGTATTGTTGAGATTTGTACCATTGTCCGTAATGATCCTCTCTGGTACACCGTATCCACAGATCAGATTATGTCAGATAAACTGCACCATGAAATTCTTGGTTACTGTAGCAAAGGAAGCTGCCTCGACCCACTTTGCAAAGTAATCAATAGCTACCAGAATGAAACAATGCCCATTGGACGCAGTAGGCCTGATCTCGCCAATCATATCGATGCCCCACACTGCGAAAGGCCAAGGAGCTGTCAACACATTCAGGGGAACCGGAGGTACATGCACCTTATCGGCATAGACTTGGCACTTATGACAGGTGTTGTACCCCAAAATTTTCCCTCCCATATTTCTTAATACATTTCAAGTGAGATTGCTCAAGGAAGTCCAAGGGTTAACCAAACAAACTCTCTCCTAAGGTAGTCTACCTCAGATTAGGGTTTCATTTTGCACCAAGGTAGTTGATTCCAAAGGATCCCAAATGCTCACCATTGTCCTAATGTGTTCTCAAGATCATCCATGTCAAGTTTCAAGCCTTGCAGAGGAGATTTGCTCAGTCAATTGCTCAAAGGCCTGAAAATCGACTGTGTTAGGGAAAAAGTCAACTGTGGCCCACATGCAGTCAAACTTCAAGATTTTTGGTCAAAATTATAATTTTGAAGTATTATTCATCATTTGATCAAGGGTTGATCATGATTCTTCAAGGATTGCTCACAATTCATCAAAACCCAAAAGTTGCTAAATTAGGGTTTTGTAGGAAAAGTCAACTCAACTTTGACCAAGCATAACTTTCTCATACTTTATCAAAAATGACCCATACAAAGCTCATTTTGAATAGGATGCAATCCCCTATAATTCATCTTCATCTACCAAGTTCAAAATATGCACTCACAAGAAGATATAAATTTGGACATTATAGGTCATTTTGAAAAGTCAACAAAAACACCATTTTTGTCAAAGCTTCATACATGAACATGGAAGACTCAATTGAGATGAGACCAAAAGGCTTGCTTAGAGGAAATCCTAAGCTTTCTAAAAAGTCCAAGAACACATCTCAAGGGTCAAAATTGAAGGAGTTATGCATTGGCAAAGTTGACCATTTTTGCAAATTTGCCAAAAGTCAAAAGTGGCCAAAACTGCAATTTTTGTCAAATGGGCCTAACTTTTTATGCTTGAATTGAGTTTGTAACATGACCCACGACCCATGATCCTTCCTACTTGTATTTATTTTATTTTTTTCATTTATTTTGATTTTTATTTCAATTAAATCAAATAAAATCAAAATAAAATCATGAAAATATCAAAACTAATCAAAGCTTGAGATTTTGTACATGTTTAGGTCTCTTATACAGCTGGAAGAAGAATCAAATCGCTCAAGCTTCATTTGGACACAAAAAGATTGGATTTGGCTTGATTTGGAAATATTTGCATAAGGATCAAATCATGGTTCAATCATCTTAATTGAAAAATATTTGAAGCAAATTTGTAACCCTAATCCATTCTAGGGTACATATAGAACAAGTGCAGACAAAAATAAGAGGATTGGAGGCGTGCAAAGGTGAAAACAACTTTCAAAAAAATCAAGAAAAGTTGCAAATTGTTTTCTCAGTTCCAGGCTTCCTCAAGCCTCGCCAGCCACATAAATCACTTCCTGGACGTTCTAGGATCCCATTCCAATTATTAGCAAGCATTTTCGTGCCCAGATATGCGTTGTAAGCATCCCACGACCTCCATGCCTTTTTGAAATCGTATATCATAATCCTGCCACTCTTAACATGATTTGTTTATATATTCTGAATCCTTGGAACATTTGCAAGCTAATGGTAATACTTGATTGCATTTTTGTTAACCATACAGAAAGTTTCCATGTTTATGGTTTTAGATTCGTTTTTAGGGATTTTGCGTGTAGGAACAATTAGCCATGGATAAGGGTACCATGATGCTCGTGAGGTTGTCACGAGTTGATTGGTACCATTGTTGTGTATATATCATGCTTGTACAGGATTTTGCAGAAGCCCAGGTGTTGTACCCCAAAATTTTCCCTCCCATATTTCTCAAAACATTTCAGGAAAGATCCTCAAGTTGCTCAAGGTAGTCCAAGGGTTGGCCAGACAAGCTCCCTCCTAAGGCAGTCTACCTCAAATTAGGGTTTCATGTTGCATAAAGATACTTGAGTCCAAGTGATCCCAAATTCTCACCAATGTCCTAATATGTTCTCAAGATCATCCATGTCAAGTTTCAAGCCTTGCATAGGAAGTTTGCTCAGTCAATTGCTCAAAAGCCTTAAAATCGACTATGTTAGGGCAAAAGTCAACTGTGGCCTACATACAGTCAAACTTCAAGATTTTTGGTCAACATTCTAATTTTGAAGGATATTTCATCATTTGATCAAGGTTTGGTCATGATTCATCAAGGATTGCTCATAATTCATCAAGACTGAAAAGTTGCTAAATTAAGGTTTTGCAAGAAAAGTCAACTCAACTTTGACCAAGCATAACTTTCTCATACTTTATGAGAAATAACCCATCCAAAGCTCATTTTTAAGAGGATGCAATTCTATACAAACCATCTTCATCTCCCAAGTTCAAAATATGCACTCACAAGAAGTTATGAATTTGGACATTATAGGTCATTTTGAAAAGTCAACAAAAACACCTTTTTTGTCAAAGCTTCATATATGAGCATGGAATATCAAAATGAGATGAGACTAAAAGGGTTGCTTAGAGGACATCTCTAGCTTTCTAAAAAGTCAAGGAACACCTCCAAAGAGTCAAAATTGAGGAAGTTATGCATTGGTGAAGTTGGCCTTTTTTGCAAAATTGCCAAAAGTCAACTATCCCTAAAACTTCAAATTTTGCCAAATGGGCCCCAATCTTTTTCACTTGTTTTGAGTTGGAAACATAGTCCACGAGCTCTAGCATTTTCCACTTGTCCATATCTTATTTTTATTATTTATTTTGATTTTTATTTGAATTAATTCCATTTTAATCAAAACAAATCATATAAAATCCAAAATATTGAAAACCAAAGATTTTGTGATTGTTTCAGGTCTTATTACACAGCTAGCATCAAATCAAACTCGTATCAAGGCATGTGTGAACAAAAAGATTGGAAATACGCCAAATTTGGAAAGTTCCCAAAGTGAATCAAATCAAATATCCAAATCATTGATGGGGGAATATTGAGAGCAGTTATCAACCCTAATCCCTTCATTGATACATATAGAGGGTGTGCAGACCTAAAACCAGGTTAGAAACAGGCGCAGCAAGCAAAGCAACATTTGAAAAAAAATCAAGAAAAGTGGTAGATCGAATTTGCATTTAGAGGCATCCTCAAGACTCTTTGCCTATCCCAATCGGTTCCTGGGAGTCTCAGCAAGCCAAAGCCATCGAAACCAAGCATTTTCAAACCCCAAATTGCACTGTAAGTCACTCATGATATAGCTCTTTTCTTGAATTTGAATAGTATGATTTAGGCATTGTTAGGATGAATTAATCATATATTGTTGATCTATGAGACATTTGCAAGCTTCTTGCATTGATTAATTGCATTTATATGGCCTACACTAAAATTCACCATGGCTAGGGTTCATAGCTCTGTTTTAGGGTTTTTGCTTGCAGGAGAAATTGGCCTTGATAAAAGGTACCATCGTGTTCAGAAGGATGAGACGAGTCTAACCATGGCCTTGGTGGTCATTTATATCACGTGTATGTGATTTTTAGAATTGGCAGGGCTGTAGCGACGGACGTTGTGCGTAGGTATAGGTTGTCAAAACTTTTAGCCACAGAGAGAGGACATGGATGATGGCGTGGCTCCACCTGATTCGCCCGTTTGAATTTTCGCGCAAAATTTCTATTAATTCTTTGTTTTCATGTATTATTATTATGTATTGTATGTACAAACAGAAGCGATTGGTGCAGTGGTGAGCGTAGCATTGGAAATTGTTCTAGGACCTGGGTTCGAATCCCAGGTCCCCCCTGTTTCTCCATATTATTTTCCTTTTCAGGATCCAGCGTGCTTACCAACCAGGGGTCCATTATATGTCCTCATCATCAATCATGCCAAGTGTCAGATGGCCAAATCTGATGGCCATCCGGGAGGGAGCACCATGAGCCAAGTCAAACGCATCACACTGGATCTCAAAGGTCAACATGGACCTCACCATTTTGGGCCCAGATCTGACTATTGGCACCCCCATAATTCTCAGGCCCAATGCTTTTTCTCTCTTTTTTCTTTTATTATTATATTTATTTCATTTAACTTATTTAATTTATTTACTAACCAAAAATTATTTTCTTTTTATCAAAAATCACCAAAAATATCATTTTTTCACCAATTAAATTTTAGATATTTATTTTTATTAAAAAAAATTAATTAATTTAATTAGGTTTGTTAATTTAGACAATTTTAATTCTTTTTGTACATAATTAAAAATAATTAGAATAAATAGGTTTTATTACTAACTTAATTATATTTTATTTTTTCCTAAAATAATCAAAAACATAAAAATAGGTCATGTAATTATTGTTATTAATTAATTTAATTAACTAATTAATTGCATATTTAATTTAGAAAACTTATTTCTTTTATTAAAAACAACAAAAAAGGCAATTTTTCTTTTAATTAGGTTAGAAGGGTCAAAACCCTAATTTCGCATTCGATCTAATTTGTCATCGCGCGTTTTATGCTATTTTTTATCCCAATTATTGTATATGCTCACACTTTGTAATAGTTTTAATTAGGGCTTTTACTTTTCATTTACCGCTTTATTTTTCAAAGGGTTTGTTTTTGGCTATGTAAATACCCGAAGCCTTGTAATAGCGTAGTTTAATTTCCGCACTTTAAATTCCGCAAATTATTAACTGTTAGAAGTTTGATAATAGGATGCATGACAAGAATGTATGACTAATTTTAAAACAGTTAGATCACCCTAAACATGTGCAAAGATAAATAATGTGAAACTAAATCATTCGCACATGCGCACTCCTAGGGTACACTTCCACTTGGTTGCCTTCGGTAAACGGTCATTGAGTATAGGATGCTTTAGTGGTTGTCCTTTTGTCCAAAGATCAAAGTTGCCTTGGAAAAGTTGCCTCGGATATTGTTGCCTCGGATAATTGATCTAAGACTTTAGGGTTACTACTAAAACGTCCTAACATTGCTTTAGTGACCGTACGTCCCTTTCGAATTGACCCTCAAAACTCCAACGACGGTGCTACCTACTCACTAATAGTGGGATAGCATTGTCTAAAGGAAACGAATATAGAACGATTCTTTTTTCGAGTAGGTAGATTAGTTCTTAAGTACTTGCTCAATCCAAACAAACTCTTTTTCACACTTACACTATTTTACAAACAAGTTTTCAAAAACACTTCATTACACTCTTGAAGACAGAAGCAAGAGTTAAATCGAAGTCAAAACAAAAACTTTTCAAAACCCACAAACACAAAGAAAACAATTTTGAAAATGATGAGCAAGTACCTAAGAGCCCGTAGATAACTACGGATAGAAAGGGTGCTAATACCTTCCCTTTCTATAATCTACCCCCGTACTCAGAAAATCTCGAAAAAGGAATTTTTCTGTGCTTTTTTCCTTTCCTTGTTGGATAAAATTAAAGTCGGTGGCAACTCTTGCTTACCGCGACATTTGCGAATACAAAATGCAAACCAGTATTAACAGTAGGTTCTGCCACCGTATCACACCAGGGTTATACCTACACCTTTTGTCTGTAGGTAAAAGTTGCTGAACTTTTAGCAACGGAGGGAGGAAGAAGAAGGGTTGCGTGGCAGGCAATGACTGGTCTATTCAAAAATTCGCGCGTTTTGATAACTAGCATTTTGTTTTATTATATAATATTTCTTTGCCATTATCCATACGAATAACCAACGTAGCTCAGCTGGTCAGCTTGCAGTATGAAAATACCAAAGGACCTGGGTTCGATCCTCAGGTCCCCATATTTGTCAATATTATTTTCTTTTACATGATCAGGTATACGCGCATGCAATGAGTCCACCATATGCCATCATCCTTCAACCACCAGATCTCCAGCATGCCATATCCAACGCCTATCACATGGAGGTCCACCATAGTCCTAACTCAAACTTGCAACATGGGATCTGGAAAGTCAACATGGGCTAGGCGCATTTGAGATTAGATTTGCAATTCAGACCCCCCTTTTTGCTAGCACACCCAGGCCCATTTCTTTTTCTTTTATATTTTTCATTCTATTTAATTCCTTTATTTATTTATTTTCTAAACACAAAATTAAGTTCTTTTTTTTTAAAATTCATAAAATCAATTTCACAAATTTAAATTTAGGTTTTATTTTTATCAAATTTAATTTAATAATTAGTTAAATTTAATTTTAGGGTAATTTTAACCTTTTTGTAAATAATTTAAAATAAATTAGAAAATTAGGGTTTGTTTGATTTAATTTTTATTTCTTGTCTTAAAATAACAAAAATGCAAAATAGGTCAAATTAATTATTTTTCTTAATTTAAATTAATTAGTAATTAGGTTTGTATTTATTCAATTAAAAATTTGTGGGTTTTGTATCGGAGTTACTATAGATCCTAACCCAGATCTGGGGACACCTTTTAGGTAAGTAGCAATAGACTGTGAGGGAATTGTACGGTGTAGGCCGATACAGTTGAAGCAGTAGCTACATTGGTGTGACACATTAGTTGGTACTGATATCCCTTATGGAGGAACAAGGAGAGTATGAGGCTGCTAATGGGTCATTAAGCATCAATTGACCTTAGAACCTATAATTGACCAACTTGGCCATAGAAAAGTAGCAGTATACTACACTCATTGAGACCATACTCTCGCGATGATTCCAGCTGCAAGAAAAGGTTGCTAAACTGGAATTATGACCGATCGAGGATGGTCAGTGATATTGAGAACCTCTAGAACCCGGTTACTATTACTAGGACAGGTTGAACCAACTAAACTGAAAGAGGGTAGTACCTAAACTCCATGCCAGCCTGAAATTTAAGGGCTATTGTGTGACTTGTTTGCCCTTACCATGTTTGTTATCTGTGATATCTGTGGTGTGTTCTTATCATGACATCATGCATCATGACATTGCATGCATATCTCATTAGACTAACCATTTCAAAGACCGAGGGAATTCATCTTTGTTCTGTTTTGCAGATCATGGCATCTATGTGCAGAAATACCATTCAGATCAACTTCGTGCGGATCCCTGCTCAGCTTAGAGATTTGGTTTCAAAGGTCCCTGATACTTCTTCCTTTGTGAGAAGACATGGTCATCTCCTCAGCCTGGTCACTTCCAAGTTAGACGAGAAAATGATGAGCGTCTTGTTCCAGTTCTTTGACCCGTTGCATCACTTTTTCACCTTCCCGGACTATCAGTTGGTCCTTACTTTGGAGGAATTCTCTGACTTACTTGGCATATCTATTCTAGAGCAGACACCCTTTATAGGTTTGGAGATAGCTCCTAGGCCAGAGGATATTGCTTCAGCCCTCCATCTTACAAGGGTTGATGTAGTATCTAACTGGGAGACTCGGAGTGGGATTAAAGGCTTCTTGGCTAAGTTCTTGATTGACCAGGCTCAATAGTTCTGGGATAGTTTGGACTTTCAAGCATTTGAAGACATCCTGGACCTCCTCATCTATGGCTTGGTTCTGTTCCCAAATTCAGATTCTTTTGTCAATGTGAACGCAGTGAAGATCTTCATGTCCCGTAACCCAGTGCCTACTCTCTTGGGTGATATTCTGCATGCTCTTTATACCCGTACTATTCGGAAACGGGGAACTCTCATGTGTTGTGCACCATTGCTGGCGAGGTGGTTTATTTCTCACCTCCCTAAATCTATATTGAAGAATGAGGAAGGTATGGGTTGGGCTTACAGAATCATGTCCCTTGCTCATACGGACATCCTTTGGAGTACTAAAGACATGGAAAAGGTGCTGTCATTGATCGGTGTAGGGAATACCCCAATGTTCCATTGCTTGGAATTATAGGAGGGATAACCTATAATCCTTGTTTGGCCTTACGACAATTTGGACGAGCTCGAAGGGACGGTCCTCATGAGATGCTGCTTCCAGACATTGTCTTTGACTTCATGGGAGATATTGAGGGACATCGCCGCAGATTTATATGAGCTTGGGACAGGGTGAATAGGTCTGATCCACATGAGCTAGGAATGAAGACTTCTCTCCTGATGCAACCGTATCTCTAGTGGGTTCGAGCCCGTGGTCAAAAGATGGGGATGCCATATGAAGCTGTTTTGCCGGTGATTGTGGAGCGTACTGATGAAGAAGGGGTTCCTTATACAATCCTCCATCCTCATATGCCTACTGATCTGGGGGCATTGAAGAGGTCTTGGATCCAGCTAAGGGAGGAAAGGGATACCTACAGAGAGAAGTATCATGAGCAGGAACGGAAGATCCTGAAACTTACAAGGCAGCTGGAGAATGAGAGGGTCCTCAACGATTATGTCAGCACGAAAGGAAAACGACCATGGGAGCGCTGATGTCTTTTATTGTTTCTAGTTTAGATTTGCTTTTTAGTATTTCTTTTGTAACGCCTTAAAGGCATTTGTTAAACATTGTTTCAAGTTTCTATCTAATAAAGTGTGTTTCATTTTGGTTTACAAATTTGAATCTCCCTAAAGTCTTTGAAATCATTTCATACGCATTCCATTCCCATGCACCTCATTACAGGTACCCTTACAGGTTTCTTATCTTCTTCGCTGTTTATTTCAGCACATCATGTCTTCTGAAACATCTACTGATCAAGCCATCAAGGCTCTGCAAGCTCAGAATGCTCAGTTCTAGGAAATGTTCATGAACTTGGCCAAGAGTCAACAAGATCTGAAGACTCTTATCTTAAAGGACAAGAAGAAGAAGAAGAAGAAGAAGAAGAAGAAGACGGTCCTCCTGAATATGGGTCACAGGTTTGGGAACAGGTTGAGACAGGATGTTGATTTATCTCACTCATCTAGAGGGGGAGAGAATCAAGAGGAAAGGAAGGGTCCTAGCCCTGTGGTCTCTGACGATGACACAGATTTTGATGAAGACCAGTATCCTCCGACTGAGGATAGGTATAAGTAACTCGAAGACCGGTTAAGCGCAATGGAGATCCAGAAAGTTCCTGGTCTAGACTTCGGAGATTTGGGTTTGGCATTTGGGGTGGTGATCCCCCACAAGTTTAAAGCTCCTTTCTTTGCTAAGTACGATGGGGTCTCCTGCCCAAAGTTACACCTCCGCTCGTATGTCATAAAGATTCAACCGTATACTGCTGATAGGAACCTCTGGGTTCATTTCTTTCAAGATAGTCTGTCAGGGACTCAACTTGAATGGTTCTACCAACTAGAAGGAGCTAACGTCCATAACTGGGAGGATCTTGCTGCTGCTTTTTACAAGCAATACCAGTATAATGCCGACCTTGCTCCCATGCGTACCCAACTTCAGGGTATGTCTATGGGTGCGAGCGAAGGTTTTAAGGACTACGTTCAGAAATGGAGAGATCTTGCTGGAAGAGTCCAACCCCCTCTGACTGATAGGGAGTTGGTCGACATGTTTCTTTGGACTTTGTCTGGCCCGTATTTCAATCATTTGATCGGTAGTTCATCGTCTGGGTTCACTGAATTAATTATGTCTGGGGAGAGAGTTGAGGCCGGTATCAAGAGCGGAAAGATACATAAGGGTGCTTCGTCAAGTACAAAGAAGAAGACTTTCAAAAAGGAATCTAGTGTAGTTTACAGCTCGAGGAGCCAAAAAGGAATCTGCCGCAACTGTTGAAAACCAACTTGGTGATTCCAAAGGAGGATCCAAAGAATCCCAACACCACATCACCATTGTATAATCCGAACGCCCATTGTGCTTATCACTCTGATAGCCCATGGCATGATACCAATAACTGCTGGGCTTTGAAGAATAAAGTGTAGGATCTGATTGATGCTAAGGAGATTGAGTTTGAAGCGCCGGAAAAGCCTAATGTCATGAATGCTCTTATGCCCAAGCATGGAGTGAATGTTGTAGATGATGACTCGTTTGCGACTTCCGTGAAAGACATTTCTACTCTGTTGATGACCGTAAAGAAGAACTTATTATTGGTCAGTTTATTTCTAGGTTGTGGCGAAGGTTGCCACCTGTGTTCCATCCTACCTACTGGTTGCCATCTATTGAAGTCAGGTGTCCAACGCCTGATGGATAACAAAGAAATTTTGTTCGAGAAAACTTTGGTTCCATTGATTCCTATTGAAGATGTTTCCATAATCACCAGTTCTTCCAATTCTTCCAAGGCTTCCTCGAGAAAGCCTGTTAGAATTACATCTGTTCCGAGAATTGCTCCATTGATCATTACTATTCCTTGACCTATCCCTTACACGTCAGACAAGGCCGTCCCGTGGCATTATGGGGCCGATGTGTACTGTCATGGGATAAAATAAGACTTGAAGGTTGAAGAGGCTGATACTGATGTCAGCAATATTGTTGGATCTAGCAAGGTCACCTGCAGCGGAAGACTTTTCTCTCCTGAGATCTCCCCACCAACTGTTCGGAAGCCCGTTACTATTACACCTGCCAGTACATCTGCTACTGCTCCTGTTCATGTTCCAATCTTTACCCCTGTCGCCGAGTCATCTGACGCTCGAGGCAAAGGGATCACCGGTGAGCCTTCCCGGATGGAGGCACCGAAGAAGATTATTGTTGAAACCTCTAGGCAGGAGATAGAGGAAATTTTGAAGATCATCAAAAAGAGTGACTACAACGTAGTCGAACAGCTGGGGAAAACCCTGTCAAAGATCTCTATGTTGTCTTTATTGTTGTGCTCAAAAGCCCATGCTAAGGATCTGATTGCTTTCCTTAAAACTGCGCATGTGCCGCATGAAACATCTGTTGATCAATTCAAGGATTGTGTGGCTAGTTTGACAGCTGACAATAGGTTGGGTTTCTCCGACGCAGATTTAACTACCAAAGGAAAGAATCACAATGACGCTCTGCATGTTTCAATCGAGTGCAGGGGCACTACTCTGGCTCACGTGTTGGTGGACACTTGGTCCTTGTTAAATGTTTTACCCAAGAAAGCGTTAGAACGGTTGGACTGTGAAGGGTTGGTGCTGAAGCCAAGTAATATTGTGGTTAGGGCCTTTGATGGGTCCAAGAGGATAGTACATGGAGAAGTGGATGTTCCTGTTAAGGTTGGTTCCCAGACTTTCGCGTCTACATTCTATGTGATGGACATTCGGCCATCTTATTCCTGTTTGCTGGGTCGCCTGTGGATCCATAAAGCTGGGGCAGTAACTTCTACGCTCCATCAGATGTTAAAGTATCCAGTGAAAGGGAAAATTATTACAGTGCGAGGAGAAGAGGAGTACATGGTGAGCCACCTTAACTCTTTCCGGTATGTAGAGATGGATGGGGTGTTCATTGAAACCCTGTGTCAAAACTTTGAAGAAGTCCCCCAGACTCTGGCGTCGACTGAAACTGTTGCTGAAGATCCTCCAATGAAGATGGCCTCCCTCAAGGATGCCCGGGCTGTTATTGAGAAAGGTGGGTGTGCGAATTGGGGTCAACTCCCTGACTTTGCACATAAGACTGGCAAGTTTGGTTTGGGTTTTACTCCAGAAGCTCAAAGGGCAGTTTGGCGTACGCGGATTGGAAGACTTCCCCTGCGTATCACAAATCCGGGAGTGAATGCGATTGAGGACGATGATGAAGAGTCTGATTTTGACAGCTGGATTTACCCGACTACCGACGATGGATTAAGCAATTGGACAGCAAAGGACTTTGTGCCCATTTCTTTTATTACACAGTAATAAGACTTTTGTTTTGGTTTTGTAACAGACAGTTGAAACTTTTACGGCCCGGTGCCTTGCCCGAGACATTGTGGCTTTGTTTGTGAGGGTTTAATATTTTTCATTTCCATATATCATTAATAAAAACATTGGACGTTTTCTTGCATTACGAATTTTACGCTCCTTGTTTTTCTTTTCTATCTTGCAAAACATCTATTTGTCTTACAAACACTCACATATACAGGTCTACATCCACTCTGGATCTCGTTGATAATGACTCTGCTACTGCCAATTATGACTTCGAAAGTCCGATCAACCAAGCCGAGGACGAATGTGAGGATGATTGTGAAGTGCCTGGGGAACTTGCTAGACTGTTACTTCAGGAAGAGAGGGCCATACAGCCGCATGAAGAGCCAGTAGAAACAGTAAATCTGGGTACGGGGGAAGACAAGAAAGAGGTCAAGATCGATGCAAATCTGGAGCCTAGCGTTAAACAATGGTTGATACAGATGCTACGTGATTATGTTGAGATCTTTTCCTGGTCTTATGAAGATATGCTTGGGTTGGATACCGATATTGTGGTTCATTGCCTGCCCACCAAGGAAGACTGTCCTCCAGTGAAACAGAAAGTTCGCCGAATGCACCTAGAGATGTCTGAGAAAATCAAGGCTGAAGTTATGAAACAGTTTGATGCGGTTTTCTAGCAGTTACTTCTTACCCGCAGTGGGTTGCCAACGTGGTTCCAGTGCCGAAGAAAGATGGTAAGGTTTGAATGTGTGTTGACTATAGGGATCTGAACAGGGCGAGCCCCAAGGATGATTTCCCTCTGCCTCATATCGACGTTCTGGTTGACAACACCGACCAGCATAATGTCTTCTCCTTTATGGATGGTTTTTCCGGTTACAATCAGATTAAGATGGCTCCCGAAGATATGGAGAAGACAACCTTCGTCACGCAGTGGGTACCTTTTGCTACAAAGTCATGCCTTTCGGATTGAAGAATGCTGGGGCAACGTATCAGCACGCCATGGTCGCTTTGTTCCATGACATGATTCATCATGAGATTGAGGTGTATGTTGATGACATGATTGCGAGGTCCCAGACTGAAGAAGAACATCTGGACCATCTTCAGAAGTTATTTGACAGGTTGAAGTTGTATAAGCTGAGGTTAAACCCGAACAAGTGCACCTTCGGGGTGAGATCTGGTAAGCTGCTGGGTTTCGTCGTTAGTGATAAAGGTATTCAATTGGATCCTGCAAAGGTGAAAGCTATACAGGAAATGCCAGCTCCCCGAACAGAAAAAGAAGTCAGAGGCTTTTTGGGACGTTTGAACTACATCGCCCGATTCATCTCACACTTGACAGCTACTTGTGAACCAATCATCAAGTTACTGAAGAAAGATCAAGTGGTAAAGTGGAACGATGAATGTCAGGCCGCGTTCGAAAGAATGAAAGAATATCTCCAAGAGCCACATATTCTGATGCCTCTAGTTGAAGAGAGACCTTTGATTTTATACTTGACAGTACTCGATAATTCAATGGGGTGCGTGCTGGGGCAGCATGACGAGTCTGGCCAAAAAGAGCATGCTATTTATTACCTTAGCAAAAAGTTTACCGACTGTGAGACCCAATACTCACTGCTTGAGAAAACTTGCTGCGCTTTGGCATGGGCTGATCGTCGGCTGAGACAGTATATGCTGACTCACACTACTCTATTGATATCAAAGATGGATCCAATCAAGTATATCTTCGAAAAGCCTGCCTTGTCTGGAAGAATAGCAAGATGGAAGATGATATTGACTGAGTATGACATCCAATACACGACCCAAAAATCAATCAAGGGAAGTGTGTTGGCAGATCATTTGGCACATCAGGCTGTAGACGATTACCAGTCTATGAATTTCGAGTTTCCGGATGAGAATATCATGTTGGTGACTGACTGTGAGACACCTGGACCGGATGAAGGACCTGAGGAAGGATCTTGATGGTCTATGTACTTTGATGGAGCTTCAAACGCTTTGGGTAATGGCATTGGCACCATGATCATAATTCCTGAAGGCTCTCATACTCCGTTCACCGCCCGACCATGTTTCAACTGCACCAATAACATGGCGGAGTATGAAGCGTGCATCATGGGCCTTCGAGCAGATATTGACCTAAGGATTAAGTTCTTAAGTGTATTCGGAGATTCCTCTCTCGTGATCAATCAGATCAAAGGCGAGTGGCATACAAAACACCCAAATCTTATTCCTTACAAAGAGTAATTGTTGACTTTGCTTCCGCACTTTGAGGAGATAACCTTTGAACACTTCCCAAGATAGGAGAATCAGTTGGTGGATGCGCTAGCTACGATGTCTTCTATGTTCAAAGTCAGGTGGGACAATGAGGCTCCCCGGATTACCATTGAAAAGTTGGAAGAACCCGCACATTGCTGTGACATTGAGACTGAAGAAGTGGCAGATAAGCCCTGGTTTTACGAGTTAAAGAGGTATCTTGAGGCTCAAGAATACCCCCAGGGTGCATCTGTTAATGATAAGAAGTTTCTAAGGAGGTTCGCGGCGAAGTTCTTCATCAGTAATGGTATCCTTTACAAGCGTAACCATGATTCAACCTTACTGCAGTGTATGGATAAGAACGAGGCAGAAAAGATCATGGTAGAGTTACATGAAGGTACTTTCGGAAATCATTCCAGTGGACACACCATGTCAAAGAAAATCCTTCTGGAAGGATATTATTGGTCCACCATGGAAGCCGACTGTTATCAGCATTCTCGGACCTGTCATAAGTGCCAAGTCTATGCTGATAAGGTGCATATACCTCCAGTTCCTCTGAACATTTTGACGATTCCGTGGCCTTTTACAATGTGGGGCATCAATATGATCGGCGAGATCAGACCTACTGCGTCCAACGGGCATCGTTTCATCCTGGTAGCTATTAATTACTTTACAAAGTGGGTTGAGGCAGCTTCCTTTTCTACTGTAACCAAGAAAGTTGTGGCACGGTTTATTCGACACAATTTGATCTGTCGATATGGTGTACCAGAGAGGATCATTATGGACAATAGTATAAATCTCAACAATAAAATGATCACCGAGCTCTGCAAGCAGTTCAAGATACAACATCACAACTCTTCTCCCTACCGGCCGAAGATGAATGGGGTTGTTAAAGCGGCTAATAAGAACATCAAGAAGATTGTGCAGAAGATGACGGTGACATAAAAAGACTGGTACGAGATGTTACCATTTTCTCTTCATGGGTACCGTACCTCAGCTCAGACGTCAACAGGGGCAACACCCTATTCCTTGGTATATGGTATGGAGGCCGTCTTGCCCATTGAAGTTTAGATACCCTCTCTTCAGATTATGAAGGATGCAGGTTTGGCGAAGATGACTGGATTCAGACCCGGCATGATCAACTAAACTTAATCGATGAAAAAAGACTTACTGCTATTTGTTATGGTCATACGTATCAAAAGAGGATGATCAAGGAATTTAACAAGAAAGTTAGACGACAAGAGTATCAAGTTGGGGATCTAGTGATCAAGCACATCATCCTACCACAAGGTGATCCCAGGGGCAAATGGACCCCTACTTACGAAGGGCCATTTATGGTTAAGAACATTTTCTCAAGAGGAGCTATGATTCTAACCACCATGGATGGTGACGACCTTCCTCACCCCGTCAATGCAGACATAGTGAAAAAATACTACGCATAATCAAAGACCTGCTAGGTCGACTGACCTAGGCAAAAATAAGGGCTTCCCGACGAACCAAAAGGGTTCGGGCAAAAATAAGGGATGAAAATGAAAAAAAATATGTACACCCGGCAAGTCGAAAACCTGAAAAGGCGGCTTGGGAAAAAAAGGGTATCCCGGTGGACTGAAAACCTGAAAAGGCGGTCCAAGAAAAATTAGGGATTAAAGCGTAACACTATGTCTCATTGGATCACCTTGCTACAGACTTTCGTATCGACTATCAAGCTCGAACGACACTAATCAATCTGATCTACCTTCAACCAAGTAGCAAAGTGATGAGATGCTCGAGGATATAAGGGCAATAGCAGAGTTGGAACCAATGGGATTGTTCACATAGCTGTTTTTCTTTGTTTTATACAAACCGTATAAATTCTATTTTTCGGTGACATTCTCTTACTAGGACGTCAGCCTCTTGTACAAAAAAACGCATATTTACAGGCCAACTTCAAAATCAATACAATTCATTTCCACAAATAAATTTCAAAAAAATTTCCTTTTTTTGTTTTATTTTACAAGAACGTCCAATGTTCATTTTTGATATATGAAATTGAGAATAATTGTTGTTCATGAATATTTACATGCGAAACAAAAGACGATTACTCGTAATATTAGGAACAGGGGAAAATAAGAATTGTCCAGACCTTGCAGTTGCTCTATCCACCAGGTACAGGGATAGATTTAGCTGAAGAATATGGCTAAGGTACATTCACTCCCCGCGGAGTAAGGAAAGACAGTAGAGTTAACTCTCCCCAGCTGAGGCTCGCAACCGCGAATGAGTCGGTAAAAGTCTCCCCAAGCAGAGTTTATCTATCATCAGCACTGGAGAATTATCCCCAGTAGAGGCTGGAGGATTGTCCCCAGTAGAGCCTAAAAGGTTATCCCCATTGGAGCCTGGAAAATCATCCCCATCGGAGTTTATTCCTTTCACAAATAGAAACTCAATCCCCAACAGGTTTCATTATCACCAGCAACGGTAGCTCATCCCCAGCTGAGTTTATTTCTCCAACTCAACAGGTCCTCTAGCAGGGTATCTCTTCTCCCCACAGGGTCATTTCCTCGTTAGTTTATTCCCCAGCGGAGTTATCCTCTCCTGCAGGCTTATTCTCACAATCATCTTCATTCACTATCCCCAGCGGAAACGAAGAATTCAACTCTTTTCTCCAGCAGCTATCCGGGATTTATTTTCCCCAGCTTAAAACATCGCACTTTCATACATCATGACATGCATACGCCTCATACAATAGAGTCTCATTTATTTTGAGAACATCATTGCCTTGTGCATATCATGCATTACATACAACTAACCTTTACCTTTCAAGAAAGATACAATCAAATTCTCACGAAATTCAAGCTATGAAGCCTTTACCTCAGTTGAATAACGGATGACTGAAGTTCATAAATGTTAGCAGAGATGATTCCTCAGTTGAATAACGGATGACTGAAGTTCCTAAATGTCAGCAGAGATGATTCCTCAGTTGAATAACGGATGACTGAAGTTCCTAAATGTCAGCAGAGATGATTCCTCAGTTGAATAACGGATGACTGAAGTTCCTAAAAGTCAGCAGAAATAATTCCTCAGTTGAATAATGGATGACTGAAGTTCTTAAATGTCAGCAGAGATGATTCCTCAATTGAATAACGGATGACTGAAGTTCCTAAATGTCAGCAGAGATGATTCCTCAGTTGAATAACAGATGACTGAAGTTCCTAAATGTCAGCAGAAATAATTCCTCAGTTGACTAACGGATGACTGAAGTTCCTAAATGTCAGCAAAGACATTCCTCAGTTGAATAACGGATGACTGAAGTTCCTAAATGTCAGCAGAGATGATTCCTCGGTTGAATAACGGATGACTGAAGTTCCTAAGTGTCAACAAAGATGATTCCTCAGTTGAATAACGAATGACTGAAGTTCCTAAATGTCAGCAGAGATGATTCCTCAGTTGAATAACGGATGACTGATGTTCCTAAATGTCAACAGAGATGATTCCTCAGTTGAATAACGGATGGCCGAAGCTCCTAAATGTTCGCAGAGATGTTTCCTTAGTAGAATACGGACGACCGGAGTTCCTAAAATTCCACAGAGATGTTTCCTCAATAGAATACGGACGACCTAAGTTCCTAAAATTCAAACAGATACGACTCACCAGTAGAATACGGATGATCGAATCTCCTAAAATTCTACTTCTCTCAAAAAAGACCAGCCTTCCCCAGCAGAATCTTCCTCAACGACAAGTATACAAGCTCTCACTAAGGAATCTCTTATGCGATCGACACTCCTTCAGATGGCATCTTTAAGCCCATCCCCTCGTCAACAATTTCCAAATGGAATCTATAAGCCCATTCTCAACATCACAAGACAATTACCACTTCATGCGAGTGCAAATTTCTGTGCACTCTAGTGTTCAATCATCTTCCACCTTCAAATCACGAAAGGCAGACAAGCCAATCTAAATCTGCAGGTTTAAGAAAATTGAACAGGGGAAGCTGTTGTACCCAAAAATTTGCCCTCCCATATTTCTCAAAACATTTCAAGAAAGATCCTCAAGTTGCTCAAGGTAGTCCAAGGGTTGGCCAGACAAGCTCCCTCCTAAGGCAGTCTACCTCAAATTAGGGTTTCATGTTGCATCAAGATACTTTAGTCCAAGTGATCCCAAATGCTCACCAATATCCTAATATGTTCTCAAGATCATCCATGTCAAGTTTCAAGCCTTGCAGAGGAAGTTTGCTCAGTCATTTGCTCAAAAGCCTGAAAATCGACTATGCTAGGGCAAAAGTCAATTGTGGCCGACATACAGTCAAACTTCAAGATTTTTGGTCAACATTCTAATTTTGAAGGATATTTCATCATTTTATCAAGGGTTGATCATGATTCATCAAGGATTGCTCATAACTCATCAAGACTCAAAAGTTGCTAAATTAGGGTTTTGTAGGAAAAGTCAACTCAACTTTGACCAAGCATAACTTTCTCATACTTTATGAGAAATGAACCATCCAAAGCTCATTTTTAAGAGGATGAAATTCTATACAATCCATATTCATCTCCCAAGTTCAAAATATGCACTCAAAAGAAGTTATGAATTTGGACATTATAGGTCATTTTGAAAAGTCAACAAAAACACCTTTTTCGTCAAAGCTTCATACATGAGCATGGAATATCAAAATGAGATAAGACCAAAAGGGTTTCTTAGAGGATATCTCAAGATTTATAATAAGTCCAATAACACATCCAAAGAGTCAAAATTGAGGAAGTTATGCATTGGTGAAGTTGGCCTTTTTTGCAAAATTGCCAAAAGTTAACTATCCCTAAAACTTCAAATTTTGCCAAATGGGCCCAATCTTTTTCACTTATTTTGAGTTGGCAACATAGTCCACGAGATCTAGCCTTTTCCACTTGTCCATATATTATTTTTATTATTTATTTTGATTTTTATTTGAATTAATTCCATTTTAATCAAAACAAATTATATAAAATCCAAAATATTGAAAACCAAAGATTTTGTGATTGTTTCAGGTCTTATTACACAGCTAGCATCAAATCAAACTCGTATCAAGGCATGTGTGCACAAAAATATTTGAAATAGGCCAAATTTAGAAAGTTTTCAAAGTGAATCAAATCAAATATCCAAATCATTGATGGGGGAAGATTGAGAGCAGTTATCAACCCTAATCCCTTCATTGATACATATAGAGGGCGTGCAGACCTAAAACCAGGTTAGAAACAGGCGTAACAAGAAAAGCAACATTTGAAAAAAATCAAGAAAAGTGGTAGATCGAATTTGCATTTAGAGGCATCCTCAAGACTCTTTGCCTATCCCAATCGGTTCCTGGGAGTCTCAACAAGCCAAAGCCATCGAAACCAAGCATTTTCAAGCCCCAAATCGCACTGTAAGTCGCTCACGATATAGCTCTTTTCTTGAATTCGAATAGTATGATTTAGGCATTGTTAGGATGAATTAATCATATATTGTTGATCTATGAGACATTTGCAAGCTTCCTGCATTGATTAATTGCATTTATATGGCATGTACTAAAATTCACCATGGCTAGGGTTCGTAGCTCCATTTTAGGGTTTTTGCTTGCAGGAGAAATTGGCCTTGATAAAAGGTTCCATCGTGTTCAGAAGGATGAGACGAGTCTAACCATGACCTTGGTGGTTATTTATATCACGTGTATGTGATTTTGAGAATTGGCAGGGTTGTAGCGACGGACGTTGTCTATAGGTATAGGTTGTTAAAACTTTTAGCCACAGAGAGATGACAGGGATGATGGCGTGGCTCCACCTGATTCGCCCATTTAAATTTTCGCGCAAAATTTCTATTAATTCTTTGTTTTCATGTATTATTATTATTATTATTATTATTATTATTATTATGTATTGTATGTACAAACAGAAGCGATTGGTGCAGTGGTGAGCGTAGCATTGGCAATTGTTCCAGGACTAGGGTTTAAATCCCAGGTCCCCCTATTTCCCCATATTATTTTCCTTTTCAGGATCCAGCGTGCTTACTAACCAGGGGTCCATCATATGTCCTCATCATCAATCATGCCAAGTGTCAGATGGCCAAATCTGATGGCCATCCAGGAGGGAGCACCATGAGCCAAGTCAAACGCATCACACTGGATCTCAAAGGTCAACATGGACCTCACCATTTTGGGCCCAGATCTGACTATTGGCACCCCCATAATTCTCAGGCCCAATGCTTTTTCTCTTTTTCTTTTATTATTAAATTTATTTCATTTAACTTATTTAATTTATTTACTAACCAAAAATTATTTTCTTTTTATCAAAAATCACCAAAAATATAATTTTTTCACCAATTAAATTTTATATATTTATTTTTATTTTAAAAAAATTAATTAATTAAATTAGGTTTGTTAATTTAGACAATTTTAATTCTTTTTGTACATAATTAAAAATAATTAGAATAAATAGGTTTTATTACTAACTTAATTATATTTTATTTTTTCCTAAAATAATCAAGAACATAAAAATAGGTCATGTAATTATTTTTATTAATTAATTTAATTAACTAATTAATTGCATATTTAATTTAGAAAACTTATTTCTTTTATTAAAAATAACAAAAAAGGCAATTTTTCTTTTAATTAGGTTAGAAGGGTCAAAACCCTAATTTTGCATTCGATCTAATTTGTCATTGCGCATTTTATGCTATTTTTTATCCCAATTATTGTATCTGCTCACAGTTTGTAATAGTTTTAATTAGGGCTTTTACTTTTCATTTACCGCTTTATTTTTCAAAGGCTTTGTTTTTGGCTATGTAAATACCCGAAGCCTTATAATAGCGTAGTTTAATTTCCGCACTTTAAATTCTGCAAATTATTAACTATTAGAAGTTTGATAATAGGATGCATGACAAGAATGTATGACTAATTTTAAAACAGTTAGATCCCCCTAAACATGTGCAAACATAAATAATCTGAAACTGAATCATTCGCACATGCGCACTCCTAGGGTACACTTCCACTTGGTTGCATTCGGTAAACGGTCATTGAGTATAGGATGCTTTAGTGGTCGTCCTTTTGTCCAAAGATCAAAGTTGCCACGGAAAAGTTGCCTCAGATATTGTTGCCTCGGATAATTGATCTAAGACTTTAGGGTTACTACTAAAACGTCCTAACATTGCTTTAGTGACCGTACGTCCCTTTCGAATTGACCCTCAAAACTCCAACGACGGTGCTACCTACTCACTAATAGTGGGATAGCATTGTCTAAAGGAAACGAATACAAAACGATTCTTTTTTCGAGTAGGTAGATTAGTTCTTAAGTACTTGCTCAATCCAAACAAACTCTTTTTCACACTTACACTCTTTTACAAACAAGTTTTCAAAAACACTTCATTACACTCTTGAAGACAGAAGCAAGAGTTAAATTGAAGTCAAAACAAAAACTTTTCAAAACCCACAAATACAAAGAAAACAATTTTGAAAATGATGAGAAAGTACCTAAGAGCCCGTAGATAACTACGGATAGAAAGGGTGCTAATACCTTCCCTTTCTATAATCTACCCCCGTACTCAGAAAATCTCGATGAAGGAATTTTTCTGTGCTTTTTTTCCTTTCCTTGTTGGATAAAATAAAAGTCGGTGGCGACTCTTGCTAGCCGCGACATTTGCGAATACAAAACACAAACCAGTATTAACAGTAGGTTTGTATTTATTCAATTAAAACCTTATTTTTTCAAAATAATCAAAAACAACAAAAAAATGATTTTTCTTTCAATTAGGTTTAGACGGGGTCAAAACCCTAATTTTTTCTCGTTCTCGATTCATCGCGCGCATTTATTATTTTTACGATATTAATGTAACTACTCATGGTATGTAATAGTTTAATTAGGGTTTTTCTTTTATTTATCATTTTACGGGTTTTTAGCTATGTAATTAATCCCCCTCCCCGAAGCCTTGTAATAACGTAGTTTTATTTCTCGCATTTTAATTTTCGTAAATATTAACTGTTAGATGTATGATAATAGGATTGCATGACAAGACTGTATGTTAATTTTCAAATGGTTAGTAAACCCTAAATGTGCAAAGATAACAACTGAAATCAAATCACTCACACATGCGCACTCCTAGGGTATACTCTCACTTCGGTTGCCTTTGGTAAATGATCATTAAGTATAGGGTGTCTTAGTGGTTGCCCTCTTGTCTAAACAAAGATCAAATGTCCGTTCGAAAATGTTGCCTCGGAAATGTTGCCTCGAATATGATCTTAAGACACTAGGGTTATTACTAAGACGTCCTAACATTGCTTTAGTGATCGTACGTCCCTTTCGAATTGACCCTTACAACTCCAACAACGGTGCTACCCACTCATTAATAGTGGGATAGCACTGTCTAAAGGAAACAAGAACAAAAACATTCTTTTTTCGAGTAGGTTGATGCTAGTAGATACTTGCTCAAATCAAACTTTCTCACACTTACACTCTTTTCAAACAAAGTTTTCAAAAAAAAACACTTCGTATCACTCTTGAGGGCTGACACAAGGGTTAAAACAAAGTAAAATAAACTTTTCAAAACAAAGCACACACACAAGCAATTTTTAAAATGATGAGCAAGTACCTAAGAGCCCGTGGAAAACCACAGATAGAAGGGTGCTAATACCTTCTCTTTCTATAATTTACCCCCCGTACTCAAAATCTCGAAAAAGGAATTTTTATGTGCTTTTGTCCTTTCCAGTTGGATAAAATAAAAGTCGGTGGCGACTCTTGCTTACCGCGACATTTTGCGAACTAAAAACGCAAAACGCAAACCAGTATTAAACCGTCGGTTCTGCCACCGTATCACAGAACTGGCGACTCTACTGGGGAGTTAATAAGTGGGGTATACCTTAGGATTAGTTCATCATAAACTGCTTCTCTTGTTTGTTTTGGTTGCTTTACTGTTAAAGGGTTTTGTATTGGGAGTTACTATAGATCCTAACTCGGATCTGGGGACATCTTTTAGGTAAGTAGTAATAAACTGTGAGGGAACTGTACGGCGTAGACCGATACGGTTAAAGCAGTAGCTACATTGATGTGGCACATTGGTTGGTACCAGTATCCCTTGTGGAGAAACGAGGAGAATACTGGGCTGCTATGTGTGTCGTTAAGCATCAACTGACCTTAGAACCCATAATTGACCAACTTGGCCATTAGGAAGTAGTGATATAGTCGGCCTCGATGTAAAGCTGAGAACTGGTTGATACTCGATACTACACTCATTGAGACCATACTCTCGAGATAGTTCCGGCTGTAAGAAAAGATTGTGTGAGCTGAAACCATGACCGATGGAGGATGGTCAGTGATATTGAGAACCTCTAGAACCCGGTTACTATTATTAGGACATGTTAAAACCAACTGAACTTCAAGAGGGTAGTACCTAGACCCCATGCAAACCTTAAACTTAAGGGCTTTTGTGTGACTTATTTGCCTTTGCCATGTCTGTTATCTGCTATACCTGTGTTGTTTTTATCATGACATCATGCATCATAACGTAGCATGCATACTTCATTATACTAACCATTTCAAAGACCGAGGGGATTTATCTTTGTTATGTTTTGAAGACTATGGCTTCCATGCACAGAAACACCATTCGAGTTAACTTTGTGCAAATACCTGCTCAACTCAAAGATTTAGCCTCGAGAGTTTCTGATACTTCTTCATTCATTAGGAGACATGGTCAGCTTCTTAGCTTGTTTACCTCAAAATTTGATGAGCATATGATGAGTGTACTTTTCCAGTTCTTCGATCCGGTGCATCATTGCTTCACTTTCCCGGATTATCAGCTAGTTCCCACTATGGAAGAGTTTTCTCACTTATTGGGCATATCCATCCTTGAGAAGACGCCCTTCACGGGTTTGGAAGATACTCCTAGACCAGAAGACATTGCTTCAGCTCTACATTTGAAACGGGATGATGTAGTATCTAATTGGGAAACACGAAGTGGGGTTGAAGGTTTCTTAGCCAAGTTTCTGATAGATCAAGCTCAACTGGGATAACTTGGATTTTCAGGCTTTTGAAGACATGTTGGCTCTCCTTATCTACGGTTGGGTTCTTTTCTCGAATCCAGATTCCTTCATAGATGTGAATGCGGTTAAGATCTTCCTGTCTCGCAATCCTGTACCTACTCTTCTGGGTGATATTTTGCATACCCTCTATACTTGTACTGTGCGAAGAAGAGGGACCCTCATGTGTTGCATGCCACTGCTGGTGAGGTGGTTTATTTCACACCTCCCCAAGTCCGTGTTGAAGAATTAGGAAGGTGTAGGATGGTCTTACAAGATAATGTCCCTTGCCCATACAGACATTCTTTGGAGTTCCAAGGCTATGGAAAGCACTGTTGTCATTGATCGATGTGGGGGATACCCTAATGTCCCGTTGCTTGGAATCAGAGGGGGAATAACCTACAGTCATTTTTTAGCTTTGCGACAATTCGGTCGTTCCCGGAGAGACGATCCTCATGAGCTACTTCTTACAGATATTGTATTTGATTACAAGGGGGACGTTGATGAGCACCGCCGGAGGTTTATAAGATCTTGGGGCATGGGGAACAGATTTGACCCTCAAGAGTTAGGACCAAGGACTTCTCTCCCTATGCAGCCTTATCTCCAGTGGGTCCGAGCTCGAGCCTAGAAGCTTGGGATGCCTTATGAAGCTGTGTTGCCAGTAATTATGGAGCCCACCAATGAAGAGGGCATTCCTTATACAGTCCTTTATCCCTATATGCCCACTGATCTTGGGGAATTGAAGAGATCCTGGATTAAGTGAAGTAGGAGAGGGATACCTACCGAGAAAAGTACCATGAGCAAGAAAGGAAGATCTTGAAGCTCACTAGGCAACTTGAGAATGAAAGAACAATGAATGACTACGTCAGCACCAAGGGGAAACGTCCATGGGATTTCTGATTTTGCTTTTTCTAAGTTTAGATTTGTTCTTCATTTACTTCTTTGTAAATGCCTTAAAGGCATTGTTGAACCTTTATACAAGTTTAATCTAATAAATTTTTTTTTTTGTTTGCAAATTTAAATCTCCCAAGGTCTTTGAAATCATTACATACGCATCCCATTATCATGCACACCATTACAGGTACCATTACAGGTTTCTCATCTTCTTCACTATTTATTTCAGCAGAAATGTCTTCCGATCAAGCTATCAAAGATCTTCAGACACAAAATGCCCAATTCCAGGAGATGTTCTTGAGCTTGGCTAAAGGACAAGAGGACTTGAAAGCTCGCATTCTGAAAGAGAAAGAGAATAAGAAGAAGAAGAAGAAGAAGAAGAAGAAGAAGGTCGTTCTTCTGAGTATGGGCAAAAGGTTTGGAGATAGGTTGAAACAACAAGTTGATCTGTCCTTTTCATCCAAGGGAGGGGAGGACCAGGAAGAAGAAAAGGCCCCACTCCTGCAGTTTCTGATAATGATACAAATTATGATGAGGAACAGTATCCTCCTGCTGAGGATAGGTACAAACAACTTGAAGACCGTCTGAGCGCTATGGAGATTCAGAAGATCCCTGGTTTGGATTTCAAAGATTTGGGACTGGCATCTGGGGTGGTGATCCCTCATAAGTTCAAAGCTCCGGTTTTTGCCAAGTACGATGGAGTATCCTGTCCAAAAATCCATCTCCGCTCATACGTCAGAAAAATCCAACTTTACACTACTGATAGAAATTTGTGGGTGCATTTCTTTCAAGATAGTCTGTCAGGGACTCAGCTTGAATTGTTTTATCAATTGGAAGGAGCTAATGTCCGAAACTGGGAGGACCTTGTTGCTGCTTTCTACAGGCAGTATCAGTATAACACCGACCTTGCTCCCACTCGTACTCGGCTTCAGGGTATGTCTATGGGTGCAAGTGAAGGTTTTACGGACTATGCTCAGAAGTGGAGAGATTTGGATGGAAGAGTCCAACCCCCTTTGTCTGACCGGGAGTTGGTTGACATGTTTCTAGGGATGTTGTCCAGTCTATTTTTCAATCATTTGATCAGAAGTTCGTCATCTGGGTTTACTGAATTGATTTTAACTTGGGAGAGAGTAGAAGCTGGTATCAGAAGTTGTAAGATACAGAAGGATACATCGTCAAGTGTAGTAAAGAAACCTTTCACTGGTAAGAATGAAGCTAGTACAGTCAATGGCTCGAGCAGCCAAAGCAGACCTGAACACTGTCAAGCAGTGAATGCGGTGGTAATATCAAGACCTACAGTTGCTCCACAATGCAACAGTCAACAAAGGATGGAAAGACCATAAAGGCAGTTCACTCGGCTCAATAAGACCTTGTCTCAAATTCTACCATAATTATTGAAGACCAACCTGGTAACTCTAAGGGAAGCCCCGAAGAATCCCAACACCACATCTTCGCTATATAACCCGAATGCCCGCTGCGCCTATCACTCTGATGGCCCAGGTCATGATACAAACAACTGTTGGGCCTTGAAGAATAAGGTGCAAGACTTGATCAAAGCTAAAGAGATTGAGTTTGATGCTCCGGAGAAACCCAACGTCATAACTGCTCATATGCCCAAACACGGTCATGGAGTAAATGCCGTGGACGATGATTTATTTGTGACCTCCGTGGAAGAAACTTCTACTCCTTTGGTGACAATTAAGAAGAATCTATTGTTGGCCAGTTTATTTCCGGGTTATGGCGAAGGTTGCCACATGTGTTCAATTCTGCCTGCTGGTTGCCGCTTATTGAAATCAGGTGTTCAACGCCTGATGGATAAAAAAGAGATCCTGTTCGAGAAGACTATGATTTTGTTGGTTCCAATTCAGGATGTTACCATCATAACCATTTCCGCCAATCCTTCCAAGGCTTCCTCGAGAAAGCCTGTTAGGATTACACCCGTTCCAAGAATCGCTCCGTTAATCATTACTATCCTTGGTTCTATCCCATACACTTCGGATAAGGCTATCCCTTGGCACTATGGGGCCGATGTGTATTACCACGGAGTTAAGCAAGACTTAGAGAGTGAGGGAGCTAATGCTGATGTCAGTAATATTGTTGGGGCTAGCAGGGTCACCAGAAGTGGAAGACTCTTTTCTCCCGAGATTTCCCCTCCGACTGTCCACAAACCTGTTGTCATTCCATTTGCTGGTACATCAACTATTGTCCCAGTTTCTACTCCATTTATCACCCCTGTCGCCGAGCCATATGGAACTCAGGGCAAAGAAATCACAGGTGAGCCTGCCCGGACGGAGGCACCTAAGAAGATTATTGTAGAAACCTCTAAGCAGGAGATAGAGGAAATTCTGAAGATTATCAAGAAGAGCGACTACAACATAGTCGAGCAGCTGGGGCAGACCCCGTCAAAAATCTCCATGTTGTCCTTGTTATTGTGTTCTGAAGCCCATGAAAAGGCTTTAATTGCTTTCCTCAAAACTGCGCATGTTCCACAGGAAACTTCTGCCGATCAATTCAAAGACTGCGTAGCTAGTTTGACTGCCGACAACGGGTTGGGTTTCTCAGACGCAGATCTGACTACTAAAGGGAGAAATTATAATTATGCTCTGCACGTCTCGATCGAGTGCAGGGGCACTACTATGGCCCATGTACTGGTGGATACCGGGTCCTCATTGAATGTTTTACCAAATAAAGCACTATACCGTCTGGACTGTGAAGGTTTGATTTTGAAGCCGAGCAATATTATGGTTAGGGCTTTCGATGGGTCAAAAAGGATGGCACACAGGGAAGTGTACGTCCCTGTTAAAGTTGGCTCTCATACTTTAGCATCTACGTTCTATGTGATGGATATCATACTATCATATTCTTGCTTGTTGGGTCGCCCTTGGATTCATAAGGCTAGGGCAGTGACTTCTACGCTCTATCAGATGTTGAAATATCCAATAAAGGGGAAGATCGTCACGGTACAAGGTGAGGAGGAGTACATGGTGAGTCATCTCAATTCCTTTAGCTATGTGGATATGGATGGGGAGTTCATAGAAACCCCTTGTCAGAACTTTGAAGAGGTCCCCTAGACTTTGGCGTCGACTGAAGTTGCTATTGACGAACCTCCGATGAAGATGGCTTCCCTTAAGGATGTCAAGGCTGTAATTGAAAAAGGTGGGTGTGCAAATTGGGGTCAGCTCCCTGATTTCACACACAAAACTGACAAGTTTGGTTTGGGCTTTACTGCAGATGCTCAAAGGGTTGTTCGGCGCGCATGGATTGGAAGACCTCATCTGCATATTTTGATACAATGGGAGAACTGACTTGAGGTTTTGCGTTTCTGTTCGCAAATGTTTCAGTTTAGCAAGAGTCGGCACCGACTTTTTATTTTATCCAAAGGAAAGGTCAAAAAGCACAGGAAAGACCTTTGAGATATTTTCTTGGGTTCGGGGGGTAGATTATGAAAAGGGAAGGTTCTAGCACCCTTTTCATCCATGGTTATCCATGGGCTCTTAGTTACTTATTTAGATCACTTGCTTTTACTTTTAAATTGTTTGAAATGGTGCTTTGTGTGTGTGGTTTTGAAAATGTTTTGAAAAGAGGCCATCGTTGTGGCAACCTTTGTAATGATTCTTGTTTGAATATATACAAAGGTGTATTGTCTTTTGAAAATATGTTTCAATGTTTTGAAAGTTTGATATTTGGGAAATGTTTTGAAATTGTGTTGTGATGTGTGTTTGAAAATAGCAAGGATGTTTTGCAAGTTTTGATCAAGTAACTAAGAGTTGTCTACCTTATTTACTCAAAGATCTTTCCTACACATTTTTAACCCTTTTGACAGTGTTGTTTTACCATTGCATTTGGTAAACAACCTTGTATTAGGATGTTAAACGGGACAGGCGCGGGTCATCGTATTGACCATGACAGCAATTGTGCTAAGTATCTTTAGCAATTTTTTGAGGGACTAGATCATTTTGTTTAGGCAACCAAGATAGCGTCGTCGAGGGACTATGATCTTTTGTTTTGTTTTTGTTTTGCCAAGATACTCAACATGCATAACATGGCCATTTTAAAGGCAACAAGTGGATGAAACCCTAGGGGTGCAAGTGTGCATTGTGTTGTCAATTTACATGCTTTTTGTCTTTGTACTAGTCAAGCTATTTGTTTGATTTTGGATTTTCGCATACAAACCCTAATCTCTAACATGGCATATTTGAAAGCATAAATGCGTAAAATAAATCTACACTATTACAACATTTGATATGGGAAAGGGGGTACAATTTTTAAATAGGGGATTATTTGCAAGAAAATAAAACCCTAATATTTACTATTACATCCAAATTGAATAAATGGTACAAATAAATAAATTGGCAATAATTAAATAAGCAATTTAAATATAAATGTGCAAAATAATATAACTATGTAAAAAGATGTTTTTTATTTATTTTTATGTATGTAAAAGTATAATATTTAATGTATTAAAAAAGAAATAAAAAGATTATTATTTTTTATTAAGGGAAAGAAAACCCTAATTTCTTTTAAGAAAGTAAATATATATTAACTATATTATTCATGTACAATAAAATAAAATAAAATATATATAAAAAATAAAAATATATTTATAAAAAATATTATTTAAGCATAAATAATAAAAAATAAAGGCATAATATTTTTATGTATTATTTTCAAGTTTTCATTAAATAAAATAAAAGTATATACTAATTAATAATTATTTTCATGTTAGAAAAAATAAAATAAAATATAAAAATAAATGTGAAAATTTATAAAAATATTTTTGGTATTTTTTTATGTTTGAAAAATAATAAAATAATATCAGAAATGAAAAATAAATACAAAAATATAAAAATACAAAGAAATGGGCCAGGGGGGTGCAGTCAGCAAGGCAGGGGGTGCCAAAAGTGAGAAACAAAGGCCCAACCCAGTTCCAAACTTCATCTTCAACCTTTTGTTCAAAAAAATGCGCGCGCCTGTACAAAATATCCAGATCCTGCATACGTGCTCTAATGCAAAAACCCATAACATCAAAGTTGTAGCATATTTCAAGACGAATTCAACCATATAAGAAACTTAATCTAACTCTCAAAGACCAGAGAGAATTTCTCTGGCGCTAATTTCTAACCTAACTTTTTTCAGGAAGTTCATGAATCAAATTCTCTTAACACGTTTAACTTAAATGAAAACTGAGCATATGTACAGCTTCAGGGCTATGAGTACTACATTTTTTATTCACAAACCTAAGCCTAATGATTCCTAAATAGAGAGATAGGAAGTTGATTAAAACCTGTTTCAGTTGATATCGTGTATGGCAATGTGGAGCTTTTCAGTGAGGCCTGAGATGTTTGGGAGCTTGCTTGAACTTCCTCTGACCTTCCCCAATGCCTAGTTTGCCTCGAATGTACTTGAACAAGCTTGTAGAACTCAACCTGCACAAGCTGAAAACAGAAATGGTGAAGCTTGAAAATGGAGTTACAGTCACTGCCTGATGTTTGGGATAGCTTGGATAGGTTATACGGAAGGTGTTTGAACAGGTTTGGGGCAAAATGCACGAGCAACTTGTGAGATAGAACTCAAGGTGCAGAAGCTTCCCTGTTTTGCAAATGGAAGGTGATTTTATGCTATGGAAGGTTTGAGGGCTCAATGGCTCGTGTTTCCGGCTCAAGGGAATGTGTGAAACTTGTTTCAAAAGCTTGCAAGGGTTGGTTCTAACAGATGTGCAAGTTGTGTTGTATTTGACATGTTTCTTGTATTTTAAGCAAAAGGTGAGCCATGATGCAAGACAGGCATGTACATGCTATCTATCAGCCTGCCCTTTGTGATCTTGGCTCCCTCAATTTATGGATATTGTATGTTGTACCAGATCTTGTTCAAGGCTCAAGGATTCTATTTGACATAAAGCAAACTTGACAAAAATGGCAATGTTGCCTTTTTGCTATTTAAGGATTAATCTTGTGTGCAATCCTCCCATGACCAGAACAAAGCCTAAAAACAATGGATTTGCATTTAATTATTGAGTATGGAAGGGTTTTGGTACCTATAATCAAGTACAAACAAGGCTGATTAGAGTCTGCAACTTGTATCAATATGAAAATGTCATGGATCAAAAGTGAGTTTTTGCCAACTTCATGCCTTCGATTCTCCCTAACCACAAATGATTTTGGAGAGTTCTTGGACTTTTGGAAAGCTTGTAACATGCTCTACAATATATCTTTGAAATGCATTTTGATATTCCAAGTGGAACTAGGTGAAAAATTTCCATGAAGATAGGTCAAAATCCTGTCTAAACTAGGGCAAAATTTCACTAAGTTAAAAGTTTCATGGACCCTTGTTCCAAAAATCATAACTTGAGATCCAAGCTTATTTTTGGAAAACTTTGTGAATAAAAGTTGTAGACTTTGTGTAGGACTACAACTTTCATGTTGGAAGTTTTGTTTGAATCCAATTGCATCATGGTGAAAATGTTGGGCAAAGTTGGGAAAAAATAAGAAAATTTCATAACTTAGAAAAATTCTAAGTTATGAAAATTTTCAATTTTAAACCCTAATTTGCAAAATTAGGTTTCTTGATGAACAAGTTTCATGTTTTGACATATCTTGATGAAAAATGATCCTTGGAACTTGATTTTGACCAAAAAGTCAAAGTTTGACTTTTCAGTGTACAATCAAATTTTGATCAGTTGACTGAAAAATTCATCTGTCAATCCAATGCAATTGAGATCTTTTGAACCTTGTGAATATGTCAAGATGATGCCATTGAGTCCTTGAATCCATGATTGAACCCAACTTGCCATTGGCTAGGTGAAAAGTCAGAAATTTCCCTTCTGCTGTCAAAACCCTAAAAATGACCATTTTGCCCTTTTGATGATCTGATCAAATTTCTTGAGGAGTTGTGGTCCAAACTTGATCAAATGGTTCATATGAGTCTATAATGTTGATGTGGATAAAAAATTATGAGGTTTGACTGTAAATTGGCCACAATTGACTTTTTCCCCAATACAGCTGATTTATAGGTCAATTGTCCAATTGACTGGGTAAAAATTTGATTCAAGGCTTAAAAGTTGGTAGAGGAAATCTTATAGGTCCAACATGAAGTATGAAAGTCACTTTGATCATTGGAAGTCCAAAAATCCATGTGCAAACTCAAACCCTAATTTAGGTCATCAGTGCAAGGAGATGTCTTGAGCAGAGCAAAACCTTAATTTGGTCTTGAGTCCAAAGAGTCTTGTGAGGGGAAATCTTGATAAAATGAGAGGGAAAATTTTGGGGTACAACACATATCAATAATCAGGGAGTGAATGCAATTGAAGATGGTGAAGAAGATTCAGATATCGACAGCTGTATTTACCCTACAACTAATGGTGGCTTGAACAACTGGACGGTGAAAGACTTCATACCCGTTTCTTTTATTACACAGTAATTGACTTTTGTTTTGAGATTTGTAATAGACAGTTTGAAACTTTACGGCCTAGTGCCTTGCCCGAGGCACTTTGGATTTGTTTGTAAGGGCTTATTATTTGTCATTTTCATATATCATCAATAAAGCATTAGACATTTTCTTGCATTACAAATTTTGTGCTCCTTGTTTTTCCTTTCTATCTCGCACTTTATCAAAACAACTATTGTCTTACGCACACTCACGTATCATAATGCAGGTCCATATCCACTCCGGATCCCATTGATAACAACTCTGCTACTGCCAGTTATGACTTCAAAAATCCGATCAACCAAGTCGAGGACGAAGGTGAGGATGATTGTGAGGTGCCTGGAGAGCTTGCTAGACTGTTACTACAGGAAGAGAGGGCCATACAGCCTCATGAAGAGCCAGTGGAATCAATGAATTTAGGTAAAGAGGAAGACAGGAAAGAGGTCAAGATAGGTGCAAATCTGGAACCTAATGTCAATCAACGGTTGATACAGATGCTACGCGACTATGTTGAGATCTTCGCTTGGTCTTATGAAGATATGCCTGGTTTGGACACTGACATTGTGGTACACCGCCTGCCGACTAAAGAAGACTGTCCTCCGGTAAAGTAGAAGGTCCGCTGTATGCGCCCCGAGATGTTTGAGAAGATCAAAGCAGAGGTCATGAAACAGTTTGACACTAGATTTCTAGCTGTTACTTCTTATCCGCAGTGGGTTGCCAATGTTGTTTCGGTACCGAAGAAGGATGGTAAGGTATGAATGTGTGTGGACTATAGAGATCTGAATAGGGCAAGCCCCAAATATGATTTCCTACTTCCTCACATCGATGTTCTGGTCGACAACACCGCGCAACATAAGATCTTCTCCTTTATGTATGGTTTTTCTGGTTACAATCAGATTAAGATGGCTCCCGAGGACATGGATAAGACAACCTTCGTTACGCAGTGGGGCACCTTCTGTTACAAGGTAATGCCCTTTGGGTTGAAGAATGCTGGGGCAACTTATCTACGCGCCATGGTCGCTTTGTTCCATGACATGATTCACCATGAGATTGAGGTTTACGTTGATGACATGATCGCAAGGTCCCAGACTGAAGAAGAGCACCTTGACCATCTCCAGAAACTGTTCGACAGGTTGAAGATGTACAAGCTGAGGTTAAACCCGAACAAGTGCACCTTCGGGGTAAGGTCTGGTAAGCTGCTGGGTTTCATCGTCAGTGATAAAGGTATTCAGGTGGACCCCGCCAAGGTAAAAGCCATACAGGAGATGCCGGCTCCCTGCATAGAAAAGGAAGTTAGAGGCTTTTTGGGATGTCTGAACTTCATTGCCAGATTCATTTCACATCTGACTGCTACTTGTGAGCCGATCTTCAAGTTGCTGAAGAAAGATCAAGTGGTAAAATGGAATGATGAATGTCAGGCCTCTTTCGAAAGGACAAGGAATACCTCCAAGAGCCACCTATTCTGATGCCTCCAGTTGAAGGAAGACCTTTGATTTTATACTTGACAGTACTGGATAATTCAATGGGGTGTGTGTTGGGGCAGCATGAGGAGTATGGCTGAAAAGAGCACGCTATTTACTACCTTAGCAAAATGTTTACCGACTGTGAGACCCGATACTCACTGCTGGAGAAAACTTGCTTCACTTTGGCATGGGTTGCTCGCCGGCTGAGACAGTATATGCTGACTCACACTACCCTATTGATATCAAAGATGGACCCAATCAAGTATATCTTCGAAAAGCCTGCCTTGTCCGAAAGAATAGCAAGATGGAAGATGATCTTAACTGAGTATGATATCCAATACGCAACCCAAAAAGCAATCAAGGGGAGTGTGTTGGCGGATCATTTGGCGTATCAGGCAGTGGATGACTACCAATCCATGAATTTTGAGTTCCCTGATGAGAACATCATGTTGGTGACCGACTGTGAAGAACCTGGATCGGATGAAGGACCTGAGGAAGGATCCCGATGGTCCATGTATTTTAATGGAGCCTCAAATGCACTGGGTAATGGCATTGGCGTTGTAATCATATCTCCAGATGGCTTTCATACTCCATTCACCGCCCGATTATGTTTTAACTGCACCAACAATATGGCGGAGTATGAGGCATGCATCCTGGGTCTTCGAGATGCTATTGACCTGAGGATTAAGTTCTTGAGTGTATTCAGAGATTCCGCTCTAGTCATCAGTCATATCAAAGGCGAGTGGGATACGAAGCACCCAAATCTTATTCCTTACAAAGAGTATGTACTGACGTTGCTCCCACACTTTGAGGAGATAACCTTTGAACACTTTCCAAGAGAGGAGAATCAGTTAGCGGACGCGCTAGCTACCATGTCTTCTATGTTCAAAGTCAGGTGGGACAATGAAGCTCCCTAGATTACCATTGAGAGGTTGGATGAACCCGCACATTGCTGTGATATTGAGACTGAAGAGGTAGCGGATAAACCCTGGTTTCACGAGGTAAAGAGGTATCTTGAGGATCAAGAGTACCCCAAGGGTGAATCTGTTAATGATAAGAAGTTTCTGAGGAGATTCGTTGCGAAGTTCTTCATCAGTAATGGTATCCTCTACAAGCGTAACCATGATTCAACCTTACTGCGATGTGTGGACAAGAACGAGGCAGAAAGGATTATGGCAGAGTTACATGAAGGTACTTTCGGAACTCATTCCAGTGGACATACCATGGCAAAGAAAATCCTACAGGCTGGATATTATTGTTCTGCTATGGGAGCCGATTGTTATCAGCATTCTCGGACTTGTCATAAGTGCCAAGTCTATGCTGATAAGGTGCATGTACCTCCAGTTCCTCTGAATGTTTTGAAATCACCTTGGCCCTTTGCAATGTGGGGCATCGATATGATCGGCGAGATCAGACCTACTGCGTCTAACGGGCATCATTTCATTCTGGTAGCTATTGATTATTTCACGAAGTGGGTTGAGGTAGCTTCCTTTGCTAGAGTAACCAAGAATGTCGTGGCGCGGTTTATCCGACACAATTTGATCTGTCGATATGGTGTACCAGATAGGATCATTACGGACACTGGTATAAATATCAACAACACAATGATCACCGAGCTCTGCAAATAGTTTAAGATACAACATCACAACTCTTCTCCTTACCGGCCGAAGATGAATGGGTTGTTGAAGCAGCTAATAAGAACATCAAGAAGATTGTGCAGAAGATGACGGTGATATACAAAGACTGGCATGAGATGTTACCATTCGCTCTTCATGGGTACCGTACCTCGGCAAGGACGTCGACAGGGGCGACACCCTACTCTCTGGTGTACGGCATGGAGGCAGTCCTACCCATTGAAGTTCAGATACCCTCTCTCCGGATTATGAAGGATGCAAGTTTGAGCGAGGATGATTGGATCCAGACCCGGCTTTATCAGCTGAATCTAATCGATGAGAAGAGACTTACTGCTATTTGTCATGGTCAGACGTATCAAAAGTGGATGATAAAGGCTTTTAACAAGAAAGTCAGACGACGGGAATATCAAGTCGGGGATCTGGTAATCAAATGCATCATACTTCCGCAAGGTGATCCCAGGGGCAAATGGACCCCTACGTACGAAGGGCCATTTGTGGTTAAGAACATTTTCTCAGGAGGAGCTATGATTCTAACCACCATGGATGGTGACGACCTTCCTCACCCCATCAATGCCGACATAGTGAAAAAATACTACGCATAAATAAAGACCCGCTAGGTCGACGCGCCTAGGCAAAAATAAGGGCTTCCCGGTGAACCAAAAGGGTTCGGGAAAAAGTAAGGGATGAAAATGAAAAATACCTGTACACCCGGCAAGTTGAAAACCTGAAAAGGCGGCTTGGGCAAAAAGGGTATCCCGGTGGACTGAGAACCTAAAAGGGCGGTCCAGGAAAAAATTAGGGATCAAAGCGTAACACTATGTCTCGTTGGATCATCTTGCAACTAGACTTCGGTATCGACTATCAAGCTCGAATGACGCCAATCAATCTGATCTACCCTCAACCAAGTAGCAAAGTGATGAGACGCTCGAAGATATAAAGGCAATAGTAGAGTTCGAACCCAGTGGGATTGTTTCACATAGCTGTTTTTCTTGGTCTTTCATAAATTATATAATTTCTATCTTTCGGCGGCGTTCTCTTACTAGGACGTCAACCTCTTGTACAAAACGCCTATTACAGGCCAACTTCAAAATCAATACAATTCACTTTCACAAGAAATTTCAAATTGTTTTTCTTTTTTGTTTTTTTTTGCAAGAGCGTCCAATGATTCATTTTTGATATATGCATTTCAAAATAATTGCTGCTCATAAATATTTACATGCGAAACAAAAGACAATTACTCGTAATTCCAGGAACAGGGGAAAACAAAAATTGTCCAAACCTTACAGTTGCTCTACCCACCAGGTACAGGGACAAAGCCAGCTTGAGAATATGACTAAAGGTACATACACCCCCCGCAGAGTAAAAGGTATCTAAAAACATTGGTGTTAATTCTCCCCAAGCAGAGTTCATCTATCACCAACAATGGAAGACCATCCCCAGTGGAGTCTATTTCTTCCACAGACAGAAATTCAATCCCCGACAGAGTTCATCATCACCAGCAACAGTAATTCATCCCCAGCTGAGGATATTTCTCCAAATAAGCAGATCATCTGGCAGAGTATCTCTCTTCCCCCACAAAGTTATTCTCTCGCCAGTTTATTCTCCAGCAGAGTCATTCTCTCGCCAATTTATTCTCAAATCATCTTCGGTCGTTACCCCCAGCGAGAACGAAGAACTCAATTCCTTGAAATCTCCAAAAGCAGTCCAAGCATTATTCTCCCCAGCTAGAGAATGTCACAAGAACATTACATATCCGTACATCATGGCATGCGCAAATGCATCATACAACACAATCTCATTTATTTTGAGAACATCATTACTCAATACATGTCATACATCATGACATTACATACGACTAACTCTTTACCTTTCAGAGAAGGATACAATAAAATTCTCACAAGTTTCTCTGGTTCAGTCAAATCGGTGCTAAGATTTCTATTCTAGTTCAAGTTATGAAGCCCGGATTCGACCGGATAATATCTTGATTTCTCAAAATATTACGAAGCCTGGAATCGACCAGATAGTGGTATCTCTTAAATGTAAGCTATGAAGCCCGGATTCGACCGAAAAATAGTTGAATCCCCAGCAAGATACTGTGAAGCCTGGAAATCGACCAGATAGTAGTACAAAACACCATGAAGCCTGGAGTCGACCAAATAGTGGTATATCATAAACACAAGCGGTGAAGCCCAAAAATCGACCGGAAAACAGCTTAACAAGGTATTGTGAAGCCTGGAAATCGACCAGATAGTAGTACAGGACACCATGAAGCCTGGATTCGACCAGATAATGGTATAAGACACCGTGAAGCCTGGATTACGACCAGATAGCGGCAAAAGACACTGAAGCCTGGGACTACGACCAGATAACAGTGGGGGACACTACGAAGCTTGGATTTCGACCAAATAGCAGTCTACCCGGCCAATTACTATGAAGCCTGGAAATCGACCGGATATTAGTAGGACTTAAAATCAAATGGAAGCCCGGATGCGACCGGATAACCACTTGATTTCTTATAAAGCCTGGAACACGACCAAATAAGAAGTAAAAAATTGCGAAGCCTGGATTACGACCAGATAGCGGCAAAGGACTGAAGCCTGGAATCGACCAGATAATAGTATAAGACACTGTGAAGCTTGGATTTCGACTAAATAGCAGTTTACCTGGCCAATTACTAAGAAGCCCGGAATTGGCCGGATATTAGTATGCCCAAAATTCAAGTTGAAGCCCGGATGCGACCGGATAACAACTTAATTCCTTCTAAAGCCTGGAGTACGACCAAATAAGAATTGATAAATTGCAAATCCTGGAGAACGACCAGATAGCAAGTTTAATCTCATCTCCCCAGTAAGTCACTGTAAATCCTGGAGCACAACCAGATAGTAGTCGATCTTATCACTATGAAGCCTGGATCAGGACCAGATAGTAGTTCATTTTCACCTCTTTGACCAAGAGATGATTCCCCAGTAGAATAACGGACGACTGAAGCTCCTAAAATTCAACTTTTACCAAGACAGAGACCAGCATTCCCCAGCGAAGTCCTCTTCAATAACAGGTATACGAGCTCTCGCAAAGGAATCTCTTATGCGATCGAAACTCCTTCGGATGGCATCTTTAAGCCTATCTTCCGTCATCAATCTCCAAATGGCATCTATAAGTCCATTCCCGATATCGCAAGACAAATACCACTTCATGTGAGTGCAAATTTCTGGGCACTCTAGTGTTCAATCATCTTCAACCTTCAGATCACGAAAGGCGGACAAGCCAATCTACATCCTCAGGTTTAAGAAGATTGAACAGGGGCAACTGTTGTACCCCAAAATTTTCCCTCCCATATTTCTCAATACATTCCAAGTGAGATTGTTCAAGGAAGTCCAAGGGTTGACCAGACAAACTCTCTCCTAAGGCAGTCTACCTCAGATTAGGGTTTAATTTTACACCGAGGTAGTTGAGTCCAACGGATCCCAAATGCTCACCATTGTCGTAATATGTTCTCAAGATCATCCATGTGAATTTTCAAGCCTTGCAGAGGAGATTTGCTCAGTCAATTGCTCAAAGGCCTGAAAATCGACCGTGCTAGGGCAAAAGTCAATTGTGGCTCACATGCAGTCAAAATTCAAGATTTTTGGTCAACATTATCATTTTGAAGTATTATTCATCATTTTATCAAGGGTTGATCATGATTCTTCAAGGATTGCTCACAATTCATCAAAACCCAAAAGTCGCTAAATTAGGGTTTTGTAGGAAAAGTCAACTCAACTTTGACCAAGCATAACTTTCTCATACTTTATCAAAAATGACCCATCCAAAGCTCATTTTGAAGAGGATGCAATCCCCTACAATTAATCTTCATCTCCCAAGTTCAAAATATGCACTCACAAGAAGATATAAATTTGGACATTATAGGTCATTTTGAAAAGTCAACAAAAACACCTTTTTTTGTCAAAGCTTCATACATGAACATGGAAGACTCAATTGAGATGAGACCAAAAGGGTTGCTTAGGGAACATCCTAATATTTCTAAAAAGTCCAAGAACACATCTCTAGGATCAAAATTGAAGGAGTTATGCATTTGCAAAGTTGACCATTTTTGCAAAATTGCCAAAAGTCAAAAGTGGCCAAAATTGGAATTTTTGTCAAATGGGCCCAACTTTTTATGCTTGCATTGAGTTTGTAACATGACCCACGACCCATGATCCTTACCACTTGTCTTTATTTTATTTTTGTCATTTATTTTGATTTTTATTTCAATTAAATCAAATAAAATCAAAATAAAATCATGAAAATATCAAAACTAATCAAAGCTTGAGATTTTGTGCATGTTTAGGTCTCTTATACAGCTGGAAGAAGAATCAAATCGTGCAAGCTTCATTTGGACCCAAAAAGATTGGATTTGGCTTGATTTGGAAAGATTTGCATAAGGATCAAATCATGATTCAATCATCTTGATTGAAAAAGATTTGAAGTAAATTTGGAACCCTAATCCATTCTAGGGTACATATAGAACAAGTGCAGACCAAAAGAAGAGGATTGGAGGCGTGCAAAGGTGAAAACAACTTTAAAAAAATCAAGAAAAGTTGGAAACTGTTTTCTCAGTTCCATGCTTCCTCAAGCCTCACCAGCCACATAAATCACTTCCTGGACGTTCTAGGATCCCATTCCAATCATTAGCAAGCATTTTCGTGCCCAGATACACGACGTAAGTATCCCACGACCTCCATGCCTTTTTGAAATCGTATATCATAATCCTGGCACTCTTAACATGATTTGTTTATATATTCTGAATCCTTGGAACATTTGCAAGCTAATGGTAATACTTGATTGCATTTTTGTTAACCATACAGAAAGTTGCCATGTTTAGGGTTTTAGATTCGTTTTTAGGGGTTTTGCGTGTAGGAACAATTAGCCATGGATAAGGGTACCATGATGCTCGTGAGGTTGTCACGAGTTGATTGGTACCATTTTTGTGTATTTATCATGCTTGTACAGGATTTTGGAGAAGCCCAGGGTTATACCTACACCCTTTGTCTGTAGGTAAAAGTTGTTTAACTTTTAGCAACGGAGGGAGGAAGAAGAAGGGTTGCGTGGCAGGCGATGACTGGTCTATTAAAAAATTTGCGCGTTTTGATAACTAGCATTTTGTTTTATTATATAATATTTCTTTGACATTATCCATACGAATAACCAACGTAGCTCAGCTGGTCAGCTTGCAGTATGAAAATACCAAAGGGCCTGGGTTCGATCCCCAGTCCCCATATTTGTCAATATTATTTTCTTTTACATGATTAGGTATACACGCATGCAATGAGTCCACCATATGCCATCATCCTTCAACCACCAGATCTCCAACATGCCAGATCCAACACCTATCACGTAGAGGTCCACCATAGGCCTAGTCAAACTTGCAACGTGGGATCTGGAAAGTCAACATGGGCTAGGCGCATTTGGGCTTGGATTTGCAATTCAGACCCCCCCTTTTTGCTAGCACACCCAAGCCCATTTCTTTTTCTTTTATATTTTTCATTCTATTTAATTCCTTTATTTATTTATTTTCTAAACACAAAATTAAGTTCTTTTTTTTACAAAATCATAAAATCAATTTCAAAAATTTAGATTTAGGTTTTATTTTTATCAAATTTAATTTAATAATTAGTTAAATTTAATTTTAGGGTAATTCTAACCTTTTTGTAAATAATTTAAAATAAATTAGAAAATTAGGGTTTGTTTGATTTAATTTTTATTTCTTTTCTTAAAATAACAAAAATGCAAAATAGGTTAAATTAATTATTTTTCTTAATTTAAATTAATTAGTAATTAGGTTTGTATTTAGTCAATTAAAACCTTATTTTTTCAAAATAATCAAAAACAACAAAAAATTATTTTTCTTCCAATTAGGTTTAGACGGGGTCAAAACCCTAATTTTTTCTCGTTCTCGAATCATCGCGTGCATTTATTATTTTTACGATATTAATGTAACTATCATGGTATGTAATAGTTTAATTAGGGTTTTTCTTTTATTTATCATTTTACGGGTTTTTGGCTATGTAATTAATCCTCCTCCCCGAAGTCTTGTAATAGCGTAGTTTTATTTCTCGCATTTTAATTTTCGCAAATATTAACTATTAGATGTATGATAATAGGATTGCATGACAAGATTGTATGTTAATTTTAAAATGGTTAGCAAACCCTAAATGTTCAAAGATAATAACTGAAATCAAATCACTCGCACATGCGCACTCCTAGGGTATACTCTCATTTCTGTTGCCTTTGGTAAATGATCATTAAGTATAGGGTGTCTTAGTGGTTGCCCTCTTGTCTAAACAAAGATCAAATGTCTCGTTCGAAAATGTTGCCTCAGAAATGTTGCCTCGGAAATGTTGCCTCGAATATGATCTTAAGACACTAGGGTTATTACTAAGACGTCCTAACATTGCTTTAGTGATCGTACGTCCCTTTCGAATTGACCCTTACAACTCTAACGACGGTGCTACCCACTCATTAATAGTGGGATAGCATTGTCTAAAGGAAACAAGAACAGAAACATTCTTTTTTCAAGTAGGTAGATGCTAGTAGGTACTTGCTCAAATCAAACTTTCTCACACTTACACTTTTTTCAAACAAAGTTTTCAAAAAAACACTTTGTAACACTCTTGAGGACTGATACAAGGGTTAAAACGAAGTAAAATAAACTTTTCAAAACAAAGCACACACACAAGCAATTTTTAAAATGATGAGCAAGTACCTAAGAGCCCGTGGAAAACCACGGATAAAAAGGGTGCTAATACCTTCCCTTTCTATAATCAAACCCCCGTACTCAAAATCTCGAAAAAAGAATTTTTCTGTGCTTTTGTCCTTTCCAGTTGGATAAAATAAAAGTCGGTGGCGACTCTTGCTTACCGCGACATTTTGCAAACGAAAAACGAAAAACGCAAACCAGTATTAAACAGTCGTTTCTGCCACCGTATCAGAACAGGTTCGAGAATACCGATAACAGTCGGCTTCCATAGTGGACCAGTAATATCATGCTCGTAGGATTTTCTTTGCCATGGTATGTCCACTGGAATGAGTTCCGAAGGTACCTTCATGTAACTCTTCCATGATCCTTTCTGCCTCGCTTTTGTCCACACATCGCAGTAAGGTTGAATCATGGCTACGCTTATAGAGGATCCCATTACTGATGAAGAACTTTGCAGCGAACCTTCTCAGAAACTTCTTATCATTAACAGATGCCCCCTCGGGGTATTCTTGAGCCTTAAGATACCTCTTTACCTCATGAAACCAGGGTTTATCTTCTACCTCTTCCGTCTCAATGTCACAGCAATGTGCGGGTTCGTCCAACCTCTCGATGGTAATCTGGGGAGCTTCATTGTCCCACCTGACTTTAAACATAGAAGACATGGTAGCTAGCGTGTCCGCTAACTGGTTCTCTTCTATTGGGAAATGTTCAAAGGTTATCTCCTCAAAGTGTCGGAGAAACGTCAATACATACTCTTTGTAAGGAATAAGATTTGGGTATTTCATATCCCACTCGCCTTTGATCTGACTGATCACTAGAGAAAAATCTCCGAATACACTCAAGAACTTAATCCTTAGGTCAATAGCAGCTCGAAGACCCAGGATACATGCTTCATACTCCGCCATATTGTTGGTGCAGTTAAAACATAATCGAGCGGTGAACGGAGTATGATAGCCCTCAGGAGATATAATTACAGCGCCAATGTCGTTACCCAAAGCATTTGATGCTCCATCAAAATATATAGACCATCGGGATCCTTCCTCAGGTTCTTCATCCGGTCCGAGTTCTTTACAGTCGGTCACCAACATGATGTTCTCATCCGGGAACTCTAAATTCATGGATTGGTAGTCATCTATGGCCTGATGCGCCAAATGATCCGCCAATACACTCCCCTTGATTTCTTTTTGGGTTATGTATTAGATGTCGTACTCGGTTAGGATCATCTGCCATCTCACTATTCTTCCGGACAGGGCAGGCTTTTCGAAGATATACTTGATTAGATCCATTTTTGATATCAATAAGGTGGTGTAAGTCAGCATATACTGTCTTAGCCAGCGAACAACCCATGCCAAAGCGCAACAAGTTTTCTCGAGCAATGAGTATCGGGTCTCACAGTCGATAAACTTTTTGCTAAGGTAGTAAATAGCATGCTCTTTTTGGCCAGACTCGTCATGCTGCCCCAACACGCACCCCATTGAATTATTCAGCACTGTCAAGTATAAAATCAAAGGTCTTCCCTCGACTGGAGGCATCAGAATTTGTGGCTCTAGGAGGTATTCCTTAATTCTTTCGAAAGAAGTCTGACATTCATCATTCCATTTTACCACTTGATCCTTCTTCAGCAGCTTGGAGATTGGTTCACAAGTAGAGGTCAGGTGTGAAATGAACCTGGAAATGTAATTTAGACGTCCCCAAAAGCCTCTAACTTCCTTTTCTGTATGGGGAGCCGGCATCTTCTGTATGGCTTTTACCTTGGCAGGGTCCACCTGAATACCCTTATCACTGACGACGAAACCCAGTAGCTTACCAGACCTTACCCCGAAGGTGCACTAGTTCGGGTTTAACCTCAGCTTATACATCTTCAACCTGTCAAACAGTTTCTGTAGATGATCTAGGTGCTCTTCCTCAGTCTGGGACCTAGCTATCATGTCATCAACATAAACCTCAATCTCATGGTGAATCATGTCGTGGAACAAAGCGACCATGGCACGCTGATAAGTTTCCCCAGCATTCTTCAACCCGAAAGGCATTACCTTGTAACAGAAGGTGCCCCACTATGTAACGAAGGTTGTCTTCTCCATGTCTTCAGGAGCCATCTTGATCTGGTTGTAGCCAGAAAAACCATCCATGAAGGAGAAGATGTTGTGCTGCGCGGTGTTGTCGACCAGAACATCAATGTGAGGAAGCGGGAAGTCATCCTTGGGGATTGCCCTATTTAAATCTCTATAGTACACATACATTTGTACCTTACCGTCCTTCTTGGGTACCAGAACAATGTTGACAGCCCACTGCGGATAAGAAGTAACAGCTAAGAACCCTGTGTCGAACTGTTTCATGACTTCTGCTTCGATTTTCTCTGACATTTCAGGGCGCATACGGCGGACCTTCTGCTTTACCGGAGGGCAATCTTCTTTAGTCGGCAGGCGGTATACCATAATATCAGTGTCCAAACCAGGCATGTCTTTATAGGACCAGGCGAAGATCTCAACATAGTTGTGTAGCATCTGTATCAACCGTTGTTTGCCACTAGGCTCCAGATCCGCACCTATCTTAACCTCTTTCCTGTCTTCCTCTGTACCCAAATTCACTGACTCAACTGGCTCTTCATGAGGCTGTATGGCCCTTTCTTCCTGCTGTAATAGTCTAGCAAGTTCTCCAGGCACCTCACAATCGTCCTCACCCTTGTCCTCGGCTTGGTTGATCGAATTTTCGAAGTCATAACTGGCAGTAGCAGAGTTGTTATCAATGGGATCCATAGTGGATATGGATCTGCAGTATGATACGTGAGTGTGTGTAAGAGAATAGTTGTTTTGATAAAGTGAGAGACAAAAAAGAAAAACAAGGAGCACAAAATTTGTAATGCAAGAAACGTCCAATGCTTTATTAATGATATATGAAATTACAAATAATAAGCCCTCACAAGCAAAGCCAAGGTGCCTCGGGCAAGGCACTGGGCCGTAAAGTTTCAAACTGTTTATTACAAATCTTAAAACAAAAGTCAATTACTGTGGAATAAAAGAAACAGGTATGAAGTCCTTCGCTGTCCAGTTGTTCAATCCACCATTGGTTGTGGGGTAGATCCAGCTGTCAATATCTGAATCTTCTTCACCATCTTCAACCGCATTAACTCCATGATTGCTGATGTGCAGAGGAGATCTTCCAATCCACGCGCGCCTAACAGCCCTTTGAGCCCTGTAGTAAAGCCCAAACCAAATTTGTCATATTTGTGCGTGAAGTCAGGGAGATGACCCCAATTTGTACACCCACCTTCTTCAATTACAGCCCTGGCATCCTTGAGAGAAGCCATTTTCATCAGAGGTTTGTCGGTAGCAACTTCAGTTGACGCCAAAGTCTGAGGGACCTCGTCAAAGTTCTGACAAGGGGTTTCGATTAATTCCCCATCCATCTCCACGTATCGAAAGGAATTGAGATGACTCACCATATACTCCTCTTCACCTTGTACCGTGACAATCTTCCCCTTTACCGGATATTTAAACATTTGATGGAGCGTGGAAGTCACTGCCCCAGCCTTATGAATCCAAGGGCGACCCAGTAAGCAAGAATATGATGGTCTGATATCCATCACATAAAAGGTGGATGCAAAAGTCTGAGAGCCAACTTTAACATGGATGTCCACCTCCCCGTGCACCATTCTTTTTGACCCCGTCGAAAGCCCTGACCACAATATTGCTCGGCTTTAGAATCAGACCTTCACAGTCCAGACGGTTTAATGCTTTCTTTGGCAGAACATTCAATGAGGACCCGGTATACACCAGTACGTGGGCCATAGTGGTGCCCCTGCACTCGATCGAGACGTGTAGAGCATCATTATGATTCCTTCCTTTAGTAGTCAGATCTGCATCTCAGAAACCTAACCCATTGTCGACAGTCAGGCTAGCTACGCAATCTTTGAATTGATCGACTGAAGTTTCCTGCGGCACATGCGCAGTCTTGAGGAATGGAATTAGAGCCTTTGCATGGGCTTCAGAATACAACAACAAGGACAACATGGAGATTTTTGACGGGGTCTGCCCCAGCTGTTCGACTATGTTGTAGTCGCTCTTCTTGATGATTTTCAAAATTTCCTCTATCTCTTGTTTCGAGGTTTCTAAAATGATCTTCTTAGGTGCCTCCGTCCGGGAAGGTTCACCTATGATTTCTTTGCCCCGAGTCCCAGATGGCTCGGCGACAGGGGTGATGACTGGAATAGGAACTGGGATAGTAGTTGATGTACTAGAAGATGGAATAACAACAGGTTTGTGGACAATCGGAGGGGAAATATCGGGAGAAAAGAGTCTTCCACTTTTGGTGACCTTGCTAGCCCCAACAATATTGCTGACATCAACATCATCTTCCTCACTTTTTAAGTTTTGTTTAACTCCATGGTAATACACGTCAACACCATAGTGCCAAGGGACAACTTTATCTGAAGTGTATGGGATAGGACCAGGGACAGTAATTATTAGCGGAGCAATTCTTGGGACGGGTGTAATCCTAACAGGATTTCTCGAGGAAACCTTGTAAGGATTGGAGGAAATGGTTATTTTTGTACCCCAAAATTTTCCCTCTCATATTCCTCAAGACATTGCAAGAAAAATCTCCAAGTGGCTCAAGGTAGCTCAAGAGTTGGTCAGACAAGCTATCTCCTAAAACAGTCTACCCCAAATTAGGGTTTGGTGTTGCATAAAGATCCTTGATTCCAAATGACCTCAAGTGCTCCATAATGTCCTAATATGTTCTCAAGATCATTCATGTCAAATTTCAAGCTTTGCAGAGGAAGTTTGCACAGTCAATTGCCCAAAGGTCCAAAAATTGACTGTGCTAGGGCAAAAGTCAACAGTGACCTACAAATAGTCAAACCTCAAGATTTTTTGCCAACATTCTCATTTTGAAGGATATCTCATCATTTGATCAAGGGTTGATCATGATTCATCAAGGACTGCTCAAAATTCATCAAGATTTAAAAGTTGATAAATTAGGGTTTCGTAGAAAAAAGTCAACTCAAGTTTGACCAAGCATAACTTTCTCATACTTTATGAGAAATGACCCATCCAAAGCTCATCTTGAATAGGATGAAATTCCCTACAATCCATCTTCACACCCCAAGATCAAAAAATGCACTCACAAGAAGTTATAAATTTGGACATTATAGGTCATTTTTGAAAGTCAATAAAAACACCTTTTTTTCCAAAGCTTATAACTTGAGCATGGAATATCAAAATGCGATGAGACCAAAATGGTTGGTTAGAAGACATCTCAAGCTTTCTAAAAAGTCAAATAACACCTCCAAAAGTTCAAAATTGAAGAACTTATGCATTGTTGAAGTTTAACATTTTTGCAAAATTGCCAAAAGTCAACTATCCCCAAAACTTCAAATTTTGTCAAATGGGTTCTTTCTTTTCCACTTGATTTGAGTTTGCATCATTGTCCACATGCCCTAGCTTCAGCCATGTGTCCATATATCATTTTTATTATTTAATTTTAATTTTATTTGAATTTATTTATTTTAAATCAAATTAAATCACATAAAATCAAAAAATTGATAACCAGAGATTTTTTTATTGATTATAGGCTTCAATGGACAACTAGCATATCTCCAAACTCGTACCAAAGCAAATCATGTGCAAAAAGATTGAATGGAATCAAATTTGGAAGGTTTAATAATGGAGATCAAATCACATTCATGTGCATTTATATGAAGGGATTCAGTCCATGATTCTTACCCTAATACAAAACAGATTACATAAGCAAGCCAAGGGATACGAAACAAGGGTTGGAAGCTGTAGAGAGAGGCAGAACAAAAGTGCAAAAACTCACAAAAAAGTGAGAAGTCGAAATCCAGGTTAGAGGCATTTTTCAGAGGCCAAGACTTGTCCCAATCGCTTCCTGGGCATTCACTCAAGCTACCTGGATCAAAACAAAGCATCTTCAGACTCCATAACACGCTGTAAGTGTCACGAAACATACTCCTGTTCTTGATTTCGCAACTCTGAATTTAAGCATCTTTTTGATGAATCAAGACCATATTATGAATCTACATAACATTTGCAAACGATTGGTATTATTCAATTGCGTTTATCTGGCCTGAATGGAGAACCACCATAGCTAGGGTTCTTCGTTTGGTTTTTAGGGTTTTCTGTTTCAGGTAAAATTGTGACTCAAAAAGAACATGGCTTTGATTAGGAGGCCATAATGAATCCAGCCATGTTCTTGCAATGGATTTATATGGCCTGGAGAGAGTTTTAGCATAAGCCTGCGTTTTTAGCTGCGGATTCAAATCCACTGGTATTTTTGTTACAGGTCTGAGGACAGGGATGAGTTCGTGTCATCCTCCGGTTGGCCAATTCAAATAATTTTTGTGCGTTTTATTTTTGCTGGCATTTATTTTGTTTTAATATATTATAATTAATATGTATTATAACAACAAATGAAGCAGCGTGGTGCGTTGGCAAGGCAAGCGTTCATATCTCCTTCAGGACCTGGGTTCGAATCCCAGGTCCCCCACTTTCTTAATAATTTTGTTTTTCAGATGATCATATGCATACTCAAGGGTGGCATCCCATCATTGGGCCTATCAAACCACGCGCGCGTTTTTTTTAATTTCTGGAAATAATTTTGTTTTTTATATAATATACATTATTTGCATTGTAATAACAAATCCAGCAGCGTGTCCTAGTGGTCAACATGTCAACTTCCAAGGCGTTAGGGGCTGGAGGTCAGGAGTTCGATCCCTGCCTCCAGCACTTTGTATTTTCTTATTTCTTTTCAGGCTATCACGTGCATACACTAGCTTGCAGTACACCATGCTCCCTCTCCCATCCAAATGCCAGATGGCCAAAGGCCAAATCTGATGGTCAAAAGTTGGAGGTCCACATGGATCCAAGTCAATGCGCCTTCACTAGATCAGAGAAAGTCCAAAGGGCCAGCGCTTTTGGGCCTACAGGATTGCTTCTCATACTCCCAATTCAGGCCCATACTCCCCTCTTCTCATTTATTTTTGTTTATTTATTTTAATTGTTTTATTATTTTTATAACCAATCACAAAATTCTTTTTTTCATAAAATAAAATCACAAAAAATATTTTTTATTTTCAAATCAAATTTTAATCTTTTATTTTCTTAATAAATTTATTAATTAATTAGGTTTTAATTAGAAAACTTTAATTCCTTTCGTAAATAATTAAAATTAATTAGACTTAATTAGTTTTTAACCATTAATTTAATTATTATAATTTCTTTCCTAAATAATCAAAAATCCCAAAAATAATTTATTTTTCATTTAATTAATTTATTAATTTAATTTAGCAATTAATTTAGGATTTATTTCTTTCTTAATTTAAAAACAATAAAAACCAAAAAAGATATGCTTTCTTCAAAAGGGTCAAAACCCTAAAATTCGCGTTCGATTTAATTTCCCGCACGCGTTACTTATTTTTATCCAATAATGTACTTGCTCCCGGATTGTAATAGTAAAATAGGATGTTTAATTATTTTTATCACTTTATTTTATTTTTCAAAAGGGTTTGTCTTTGGCGATGTAAATACCCGACGCCTTGTAATTTAATTTCTGCATTTTATTTCCGCAAATTATAACTGTTAGATGTTTGATAATAGGGTTTGCATGACAAGACTTAATGTTAATCTTAAAATCAAGTTAGATCACCCTTAACATGTACAAAGATAAAAAATAAACTGAAAACGACACACTCGCACAAGCGCACTCTTAGGGTACACCCCACTTGGTTGCCTTCGTACGCGGTCATTGAGTATAGGTAGTTTTACAGGTCGCCCTCTTGTCTAAAAGATCATAGTCGCCTCAAAATGGTTGCCTCAGATATTGTTGCCTCAAACAAATAATCTAAGACATTAGGGTTACAGCTAAGGCGTCCTAACATTGCTTTAGTGACCGTAAGTCCCTCATTCGAATTGACCCTCAAACTCCAACGACGGTGCTACCTACTCATTAATAGTGGGATAGCATTGTCTAAAGGACATTAGCATAGAACGATTCCTTTTTCGAGTAGGTAGATGGTTCTTAGATACTTGCTCTTTCAAAAATAAAACTTTTTTTCACACTTACACTCCTTTTCGAATAAAGTTTTCAAAACACTTCATTACACTCTTGAGGACAGAAGCATGAGTTAAATCGAAGTTTCAAACAAAAACTTTTTCAAACCCATAAGCACAAATAAAGCAATTTTTGAAAACAATTGAGCAAGTACCTAAGAGCCCGTGGATAACCACGGATAGAAAGGGTGCTAATACCTTCCCTTTCTATAATCTACCCCCCGAACCCGAGAAACATCTTGAAAAAGGAATTTTTCTGTGCTTTTTTACTTTCCTTGTTGGATAAAATAAAAGCCGGTGTCGACTCTTGCTTACCGCGACATTTTGTGAACACAAACGCAAAACGCAAACCAGCATTCCAAAAAACAATCAGTTCTTCCCACCGTATCACAGAACTGGCGACTCTGTTGGGGACGCTTATAAGCGGGGTGTACCTTAGGAATAGTTCATAATGTTTTCAATTGCTTGACTTGTATGCTTTATCTTTGTGGGTTTGAATCGGAGTTAATATAGATCCTAACCCGGATCTGGGGGATACCCCTTAGATAAGTAGCAATAAACTGTGAGGGAATTGTACGGTGTAGACCGATACGGTTGAAGCAGTAGCTACGTTGGTGTGGCACTTTAGTATGTACCGATATCCCTTGTGGCGCAACGAGGAGAATATGGGTCTGCTAAGGGGTCATTAAGCACTAACTGACCTTAGAACCTATAATTGACCAACTTGGCCATAGAACACTAGCAGTACGCTACACTCATTGAGACCAAACTCTCGCGATGATTCCGACTGCAAGAAAAGGTTGCTAAACTGGAATTATGACCGATCGAGGGTGGTCAGTGATATTGAGATCCTATAGAACCCGATTACTATTTTTAGGACAGGTTTGAACCAACTGAACTGAAAGAGGGTAGTACCTAAGCACCTTGCCATCCTAAAATCTAAGGGCTATCTGTGTGACTTGTTTTCCCTTACCATGTTTGCTATTTGTGGATACTTGTGGTGTGTTTTCTATCATGACATCATGACATTGCATGCATCTTGCATTGGACTAACCCATTTCAAAGACAGAGGGGCTTCATCTTTGTTCTGTTTTGTAGGTCATGGCACCCATGCGTAGAAACACGATTCGGATCAACTTTGTCCAGGTTCCCATTCAGCTTAAGGAATTGGTTGCAAAGGTTTCAGATATTACCTCCTTCATCAGAAGACATGGGCACCTTCTTGGTTTAGTCACCTCCAAGAGGGGTGAACAAATGATGAGTGTCTTAGTCCAGTTCTTTGATCCACTGTACCATTGCTTTACCTTTCTAGACTACCAGTTGGTCCCCACTCTGGAAGAGTTCTCTGATCTACTTGGTATCTCTATTCTGGAGCAGACCCCGTTCACAGGTTGGGAGAAGATTCTTAGGCCGGAAGAAATTGCTTCAGCCCTCTATCTGACAAAGGCTGAGGTAATATCTAATTGGGAAACTCGTAGTGGGACAAAAGGCTTCTTAACTAAATTTTTGGTTGGTAAGGCTAATCAGTTCTGGGACAGTCTAGACTTTCAGGCGTTCGAGGACATTTTGGCTCTTCTTATATATGGTTTGGTGTTGTTTCCTAACTTGGATTCTTTCGTTGACGTGAATGCAGTGAAGATTTTCATGTCTGGTAACCATGTGCCCACTCTCTTGGGTGACATCCTGCACTCTCTTTATGCCCGTACTGCTCGGAAACGGGGAACCCTTATGTGCTGTGCGCCATTTCTGGCGAGGTGGTTTATTTCTCACCTCCCCAAATCAGTTTTGAAGAACAAGGAAGGCATGGGCTGGGCCTATAGGATTATGTCTCTCTCTCTCATAATGACATCATTTGGACTATCAAGGGTATGGAAGATATGGCTATTATTGATCGCTGTGGGGAATACCCTAATGTTCCACTACTAGGAACCCATGGAGGGATCACTTATAATCCATGTTTGGCCTTACGTCAATTTGGGCGAGCTAGGAGGGAAGGACCTCATGAGTTACTGATGTCGAGCATTGTCTTTGACTTCCAAGGGGATAGTGACGAGCAGCGCCGCAGGTTCATACGAGCTTGGGATAGAGTACACAGGTCTGATCCGCACGAGCTAGGTGCAAAGACTTCTCTTCCGATGGAGCCATATCTCATATGGGTTCGAATCCGTGCCCAAAATCTTGGAATGCTGTACGAAGCCGTCTTGCCTATAATTGTTGAAGTTGCTGATGAAGAAGGGATTCCTCCTACCATCCTCCACCCATACATGCCTACTGACATTGGGGCATTAAAGAGATCATGGATGCAGCTGAGAGAAGAGCGGGATACTTACAGAGAAAAGTATCACGAGCAAGAGCAGAATATTCAGAAGTTGACAAGGCAGCTGGAGAACGAGCGGATCCTCAATGACTATGTCCGCACCGACAAGAAACGACCATGGGAGCACTGATTGTCTTTTGATTATTTCTAGTTTTGATTTACTTTTCAGTTTTTCTTTCTTGTAACGCCTTAAAGGCATCTGTTGAACAATGGATTTCAAAGTTTATCTAATAAAAGTGTGTTTCGTTTTTTAGTTTACGAATTTGAATCTCTAAAGTCTTTGAAATCATATCATGCGCATATCATTCCCATGCACCTCATGACAGGTACCCTTACAGGTTTTTCTCATCGTCTTCGCTGTTTATTTCAGCATCATGTCTTCTGAACCATCAACTGAACAAGCAATCAAGGCTCTGCAAGCTTAAAACGCCCAATTCCAGGAATTGTTCATGAGTTTGGCTAAGGGTCAGCAAGATCTGAAGACCCTTATCTTGAAAGAGAAGAAGAAGAAGAAGAATAAGAAGACGGTCCTATTTAATATGGGTCGCAGATTCGGAAACGATTTGTGAGAAGAGGTTGATTTGACTCACTCATCTGGAGGGGGAGATAATCAGGAAGAAAGGAGGGCTCCTAGCCCTGTGGTTTCAGACAACGAGACTGACTTTGACGAAGACCAGTACCCTCCGGCTGAGGATAGATATAAACAACTGAAAGACCGGTTGAGCGTGATGGAAGTTCAGAAAGTGCCTGGTCTGGACTTTCGTGATTTGGGTCTGTCGTCTGGGGTGATGATTCCCCACAAGTTTAAAGCACCCTCCTTTGCTAAGTACGACGGGGTTTCTTGCCCAAAACTGCACCTCCGCTCGTATGTTAGGAAGATTCAGCCATACACCACTGACAAGAACCTCTGGATCCACTTCTTTCAAGACAGTCTCTCAGGGACTCAACTTGAATGGTTTTACCAGCTGGAAGGAGCTAGTATCCGTAATTGGGAAGACCTTGCTATTGCTTTCTACAAGCAGTACCAATACAATGCCGACCTCGCTCCCACGCGTACCTAACTTCAGGGTATGTCTATGGGTGCGGGCGAAGGTTTCAAAGGTTATGCTCAAAAGTGGAGGGACCTTGCTGGAAGAGTGCAACCACCCTTACCTGATAGGGAGCTAGTGGATATGTTTCTGGGGATCTTGTCTGGTCCGTATTTCAACCATCTCATTGGAAGTTCATCGTCCGGGTTTACAGAGCTGATTATGACCGGGGAAAGGATTAAGGCCGATATCAAATCCGGTAAAATACAGAAGGGTGCTTCATCAGGCACCGAGAAGAAGCCTTTTAAGAAAGAGTCGAGCGCTGTTTACAGCTCAAAAAGCCATAACAAAACTGAACGCTACCAAGCAGTCAATGCGGTGGTTATATCAAGACCTGTTGTTGCTCCTCAGTGCAACAATCAGCCAAGGGCCGAGAGGCCGCGAAGACAATTCACTCAGCTCAACATGACTTTGTCTCATATTCTGCCACAGTTATTGAAGACCAATCTGGTGATTCTGAGGGAGGCCCCGAAGAATCCCAACACCACATCACCGATGTACGATCCGAACGCCCGCTGTGCTTTTCACTCTGATAGCCCGGGGCATGATACAAATGATTGCTGGGTTTTGAAGAATAAAGTGCAGGACTTGATCGATGCTAAGGAAATCCAGTTTGAAGCACCGGAAAATCCTAATGTCATAACGGAACCTATGCCCAAACATGACGCAGGAGTGAATGCTATTGAAGACGATGTTGAAGAGTCTGAGTTTGACAGTTGGATCTACCCCACTGCCAATGGTGGATTAAGCAATTGGACGGCAAAGGACTTCGTCCCAATTTCTTTTGTTACTCAGTAATGATACTTTTTGTTTTGAATTTGTAACAGACAATTTTTAAAACTTTACGGCCCTGTGCCTTACCTGGGGCACCGTGGCTTCATTTGTGAGGGCTTTATATGTGTCATCTACATATATCATTAATAAAAGCATTGGACGTTTCTTACATTTCAAATTTTGCGCTCCTTGTTTTTCTTCTATTATATATTGCAAAACAGCTATTTTACACACACTCACATATACAGGTCTACATCCACTCTGGATCTCACTGGTAACGACTCTGCTACTGCCGGTTATGACTTCAAAAGTCCGATCAACTTAGCCGAAGACGAAGGTGAAGATGATTGCGAAGTGCCTGGTGAACTTGCTAGGCTGTTACTTCAGGAAGAGAGGGCCATACAACTGCATGAAGAGCCGGTGGAATCAGTAAATCTGGGTACAAAGATAGACAAGAAAGAGGTCAAGATCGGGGCAAATCTGGAGCTTAGTGTGAAGCGACGGTTGATTCAGATGCTGCGTGACTATGTTGAGATCTTTGCCTGGTCTTATGAAGATATGCCTGGGTTGGATACCGATATTGTGGTTCACCGCCTGCCTACCAAGGAAGACTGTCCTCCAGTGAAACAGAAGGTTCACCGAATGCGCCTGGATATGTCTGAGAAAATCAAGGCTGAAGTTATGAAACAGTTTGACGTTGGTTTTCTAACAGTTACTTCTTACCCACAGTGGGTGGCCAACGTGGTTCCAGTGCCGAAGAAGGATGGTAAGGTTCAAATGTGTGTTGATTATAGGGATCTGAACAGGGCGAGCCCCAAGGATGGTTTCCCTCTACCTCATATTGACGTTTTAGTTGACAACACCGCACAGTATAAGGTCTTCTCCTTTATGGATGGTTTCTCCGGTTATAATCAGATTAAAATGGCTCCCGAAGACAACCTTTGTTACTCAATGGAGTACCTTCTGCTACAAGGTCATGCCTTTTGGATTGAAGAATGTTGGGGCAACATATCAGCGTGCCATGGTTGCTTTGTTTCATGACATGATCCATCATGAGATTGAGGTATACGTCGAAGACATGATTGCAAGATCCCAGACTGAGGAAGAACATCTTGATCACCTTCAGAAGCTATTTGAAAGGTTAAGGTTGTACAAGCTGAGGTTAAACCCGAACAAGTGCACTTTCGGGGTGAGATCTGGTAAACTACTGGGTTTCGTCGTAAGTGATAAAGGTATTCAAGTGGATCCTGGAAAGGTGAAGGATATACAGGAGATGCCAGCTCCCCGAATAGGGAAAGAAGTCAGAGGCTTTTTGGGACGATTGAATTACATTTCCCGATTCATCTCACACCTGACTGCTACTTGTGAGCCAATCTTCAAGCTACTGAAGAAAGATCAAGTGGTAAGATGGAACGATGAATGTCATGCCGCTTTCGAAAGGATCAAAGAGTATCTCCAAGAGCCTCCTATTCTGATGCCTCTAGTTGAAGGGAGACCTTTGATCTTATACTTGACGGTACTCGACAATTCAATGGGGTGTGTGCTGGGGCAGCATGACGAGTTTGGCCGAAAAGAGCATGCTATTTATTACCTTAGCAAAAAGTTTACCGACTACGAGACCCGATACTCGTTGCTTGAGAAAACTTGTTGCGCTTTGGCATGGGCTGCTCGTTGGCTGAGACAGTATATGCTGACTCACACTACTCTATTGATATCAAAGATGGACCCAATCAAGTATATCTTCGAAAAGCCTGCCTTGTCCGGAAGAATAGCAAGATGACAGATGATCTTGACTGAATATGACATCCAGTATACGACCCAAAAGGCAAGCAAGTGGGTTGAAGCAGCTTCCTTTGCTAAAGTAACCAAGAATGTTGTGGCACGCTTCATTCAGCACAATCTGATTTGTCGATACGGTGTACCAGAGAGGATCATTACAGATAATGGTACAAATCTCAACAATAAGATGATCACCGAGCTCTGCAAGCAGTTCAAGATACAACATCACAACTCTTCTCCCTACTGGCCGAAGATGAACGGGGTTGTTGAAGCGGCTAATAAGAACATTAAGAAGATTGTGCTGAAGATGACGGTGACATACAAAGATTAGCACGAGATGATACCATTTTCTCTTCATGGGTATCGTACCTCAGCGCGAACATCAACAGGGGCAACACCCTATTCCTTGGTATATGGCATGGAGGTTGTATTACCCATTGAAGTTCAGATACCTTCTCTTTGGATTATGAAGGACGCAGGTTTGAGCGAGGATGACTGGATTCGGACCCAACTTGATCAGCTGAACTTAATCGACGAAAAGAGACTTACTGCTATTTGTCATGGTCAGACGTATCAAAAGCGTATGATCAAGGCATTTAACAAGAAAGTTAGATGACAAGAGTATCAAGTTGGGGATCTGGTGATCAAACGCATCATCTTACCTCAAGGTGATCCCAGGGGCAAATGGACCCCTACTTACGAAGGGCCATTTATGGTTAAGAACATTTTCTCAGGAGGAGCTATAATTCTAACCACCATGGATGGTGACGACCTTCCTCACCCCGTCAATGCAGACATAGTGAAAAAATACTACGCATAATCAACGACCTGCTAGGTTGACTGGCCTAGGCAAAAATAAGGGCTTCCCGGCGAACCAAAAGGGTTCGGGCAAAAATAAGGGATGAAAATGAAAAAATTTGTACACCCGACAAGTCGAAAACCTGAAAAGGCGACTTGGGCAAAAAAGGGTATCCCGGTGGACTGAAAACCCGAAAGGGCGGTCCAGGAAAAAATTAGGGATCAAAACATAACACTATGTCTCATTGGATTACCTTGCAACCAGACTTCAGTATCAACTATCAAGCTCGGATGGCACTAATTAATCTGATCTACCTTCAACCCAATAGCAAAGTGATGAGATGTTCGAGGACATAAAGGCAATAGCAGAGTTGGAACCCAGTGGGATTATTCACATAGCTGTTTTGTTTAGTTTTTCACAAATTGTGTAAATTCTATTCTTCGGCGGCGTTCTCTTACTAGGACGTCAGCCTCTTGTACAAAAACGCCTATTTACAGGCCAAACTTCAAAATCAATACAATTCATTTTCAGAGAAAATTCAAACTGTTTTTCCTTTTCGGTTTTGTTTTGCAAAGAACGTCCAATGTTCATTTTTTATATATGCATTTGACATTAATTGCTGCTCATAAATATTTACATGCGAAAGAAAAGTTGATTAATGGTAATATCAGAAACAGGGGCAATAAAAATTGTCCAAGCTTTACAGTTGCTCTATCCACCAGGTACAAAGGTATATTTAGCTGAAGAATATCGCCAAGGTACTTTCACTCCCCACAGAGTAAGAAAAGATAGTAGTGATGGCTCTCCCCAGCTGAGACTTACAACTATAAATAAATTGGTAATATTCTCCCCAAGCGGAGTTTATTTACCATCAGCACTGAAAGGTCTTAATATTTCCCAACGGAGTATAAGAATATTCCCCGGCAAAATACAAAATATCCCCAGTGGAGTTTGAAAATTTTCCCAACACAGTCTGAAAGAGCTTCCCCAGTGGAGTTTGGAAAATCATCCCTAGTAGACTTTGAAGATTGTCCCCAGCAGAGCTCAAAGGATTATCCCCATTAGAGTCTAAAAGGTTATCCCCGGTGAAGTCACAACTGAAATATCATCCCCGGCAGAGTTCTTTCCTTTCACAAATAGGAATTCAATCCCCAACAGGATTTAGTATCACCAGCAACGGTAATTCATCCCCAACGGAATTTATCGGTGGAATCCTCAGCAGAGCATCTCTTCCCCACAGAGTAATCTCCTCATCATTTTATTCCCTAACGGAGTTATCCTCTCCCGCAGGTCTTCTCTCGCAATCATCTTCGTTCGCCATCCCCAGCGGAAACGAAGAGACCAACTGTCTTCCCCAGTAGCTATCCGGGATTTATTTTCCCCAGCTAAAAACATTACATTTCCATACATCATGACACATGCATATACGCATCATACAACACAATCTCATTTATTTTGAGAACATCATTGCTTGATATATCATGCATTGCATACGACTGGCCTTTACTTTTCAGGAAGGATGCAATTAAGTTCTCAGCTATAAAGCTTTTACCCAAGTCGAAGTACTGACCGGTTCTTAAATCTCAACTGAATTATTCTCGGTTGAATTACAGATAAGGTTCTAAATCTCAGCAAAGTTCCTCCGTCGAAGTATGGAAGAGTTCATAAATCTCAACAAAATTATCCTCCTTTGAATTACAGACAAGTCCTAAATCTCGATGAAGATGTTTCTCTCAGTCGAAGTACTGACCGGTTCTTAAATCTCAACTGAATTATTCTCGGTTGAATTACAGATAAGGTTCTAAATCTCGGCAAAGTTCCTCCGTCGAAGTATGGACGAGTTCTTAAATCTCAACAGAATTATCCTCCGTTGAATTACAGACAAGTCCTAAATCTCGATGAAGATGTTTCCCTCAGTCGAAGTACTGACCGGTTCTTAAATCTCAACTGAATTATTCTCGGTTGAATTACAGATAAGGTTCTAAATCTCGGCAAAGTTCCTCCGTCGAATTACTGACAGTTCTTAAATCTCAACAAACTTATCCTTCATTGAATTACAGACAAGTCCTAAATCTCGATGAAGATGTTTCCCTCAATCGAAGTACTGCCCGGTTCTTAAATCTCAACTGAATTATTCTCGGTTGAATTACAGATAAGGTTCTAAATCTCGGCAAAGTTCCCCCGTCGAATTACTGACAGTTCTTAAATCTCAACAGAATTATCCTCCGTTGAATTACAAACAAGTCCTAAATCTCGATGAAGATGTTTCCCTCAGTCGAAGTACTGAACGGTTCTTAAATCCCAACTGAATTATTCTCGGTTGAATTATAGATAAGGTTCTAAATCTCGGTAAAATTCCTCGGTCGAATTATTGACAGTTCTTAAATCTCAACAGAATTATCCTCCGTTGAATTACAGAAAAGTCCTAAATCTCGATGAAGATGTTTCCCTCAGTCGAAGTACTAACCGGTTCTTAAATCTCAACTGAATTATTCTCGGTTGAATTACAGATAAGGTTCTAAATCTCGGCAAAGTTCCTCCGTCGAATTACTGACAGTTCTTAAATCTCAACAGAATTATCCTCTGTTGAATTACAGACAAGTCCTAAATCTCGATGAAGATGTTTCCCTCAGTCGAATTATTGACCGGTTCTTAAATTTCAACCGAATTATCCTCAGTTGAATTATAGATAAGGTTCTAAATCTCGGCAATTCTCCTCCGTCGAAGTACAAACAGTTCTTAAATCTCAACAGAATTATCCTCCATTGAATTACAGACAGTCCTAAATCTCGATGAAGACGTTTCCCCCCAGTTGAATTACGGACAAGTTCTTAAAACTCAGCAGAGATGTTCTCTCAGTTGAAGTACAAGCAAGTTCCTAAATCTCAGCAAAGATCAGACTTCACCAAGCGGAATCTTCCACAAACAACAGGTATGCAAGTTCTCGCTAAGGAATCTCTTATGTGATCGACGCTCCTGCAGATGGCATCTTTAAGCCCATCCTCCCGTCAACAATCTCCAAATGGCATCTGTTGTACCCCCAAATTTTCCCTCTCAGTTTATCCATATTTCTCATCACAAGGATCTTGGAACTCAAGATCAAGCTAGGGTTTGCTCTGCTCAAAACATCTCCTTGCACTGATGACCTAAACTAGGGTTTGAGTTTGCACAGGTATTTTTGGACCTTCAATGCTCAAATTGACTTTCACACTTCTTTTTGGACTCATAAGTTTGTCCATACCAAGTTTCAAGCCTTGAATCAAAGTTTTGCCCAGTCAATTGGACAGTTGACCTAGAAACCAACTGTATTGGGGTAAAAGTCAACTGTGGCCAATTTACAGTCAAACCTCATGAAATTTGACCCACATCAACATTATGAACTCATATGAACCATTTGATCTGAATTTGGACCACAATTCCACAAGAAATTTGATCAGATCACCAAAAGGGTAAAATGGTCATTTTTAGGGTTTTGACTGTACAAAGGCAATTTCTGACTTTTTGACCTAGCCAATGGCAATTCAAGCTCAACCAAGGACTCAAGGTCTCAATGGCATCATCTTGACCTATTCAACAAGTTCAAAAGATCTCAAATGCATGGGATTGACAGATGAATTTTTCAGTCAACTGATCAAAATTTGACTGTACACTGAAAAGTCAAACTATGACTTTTTGGTCAAAATCAAGTGCCAAGGGTCATTTTTCATAAAGATGTGTCAAATTATGAAACTTGTTCATCAAGAAACCCAAAATTGCAAATAAGGGTTTGAAATTGAAAATTTTTCATAACTTATAAATTTTCTAAGTTATGAAATTTTCTTAACTTTTCCTAACTTTGCCCCACATTTTCACCATGATGCAAATGGATTCAAACAAAACTTAAAACATGAAAGTTTTAGTCCTCCACAAAGTCTACAACTTTTATTCACAAAGTTTTCTCAAAAGAAGCTTGGATCTCAAGTTATGATTTTTGGAACAAGGGTACCTAAAACTTTTAACTTAGAGAAATTTTGCCCTAGTTTAGGCAGGATTTTGACCTATCTTCTTGGCCATTTTTCACATAGTTCCACTTGGAGTCTAAAGTTTCATTTCAAAGATGGATTATATAGCATGTTGCAAGATTTACAAATTGTCCAAGAACTCCTCAAACACATTTGTGGTTAGGGAGAATCGAATGCTTGAAGTTGGCAAAATCTCACTTTGTATCCATGGCAAATTCATGTTCACTCAAGTGGCATTTTCAAACCAGCATGCTTTGTACTAGTTTGCAGGCCTCTAAACCAATTCACACTCCTTAATTAAATGCAAATCCATCATTCTAAGCATTTGTTTTGACCATTTGGGCATTGTACACAAAACTAAGCCCTAAGTAGAAAAAGGCAAATTCCCATTTTTGAAAAGGTATGTTTTATGTCAAACCATGATCTTTGAAGCATAGGGCCATATCTCAAAAGCCAAATCAAATCCATAAATTCCAGCAACCAAGAGGATTGTGTGCAGCATATTTGATGGCTTGTACAGGCCTGTAAACACAACATCCCATTCCTTGCTTCAAAAAGAAGAAACTTGTCCAAATACTCCCAACTTGAAAACCAGCCATTGTTAGCTTACACAAACACTTTGAACAACTTTCATACAACCCTTTGAGCAAGAAACACGAGTGCTTGAGCCTCAAAACCTCCCATACCCAGAAATCACACTTCTTTGGCAAAATAGGGCAGGTGCTGCAACTTGAGTGCCACAGCTCATTTGGCTCATGCATTTTGCTCTGTTTTGCTTCAAACACCTTCCATTCCACTCACTCAAGCTATCCCAAACCTCCATTGCCAACTGTAACTCCATTTACAGTGTTCACCATTTTCATTTCAAGCTTGTGCAGGTTGAGTTCTAGAGGCTGATTCAGGGACTTTCAAGGCAAGCTAGCTATTGGAAAAGATCAAGTGAAGTTCAGGAAAGCTACCAGACACCTCAAAACCTGTTGAGAAGCCCTGCGTTGTCCTACACGAATCCAACTGAAACAGGTTTTTTCTCACTTTCTATCTCTCTATTTAGGAACATTTAGCCTTAGGTTTGTGAATAAAAAATGTAGTGTTCATTGCTAGGAAGCCATACATATGCTCAATTTTCATTTATATTAAGTGTGCTAGGAGAATTTCATCCATGAACATGCTGAAAAAACTAGGTCATATTTTAGGGCCAGAGAAATTCTCTCTGGTCTTTGAGAGTTAGGATTAATGCTTTATATGGTTAGAATCGTATTGAAATTCTCTAGAAGTTTGATGTTGTGAGTTTTGGAAAAGGATCATGTATACAGGATGTAGCATTTGAACAGGGCAAGCGCACATTTTTTGTCTGGAGGAAGAAGATGAAGTTGGCTTGGGCTGGGCCAGACCTGGCTTGCTTCTAACACCTCCCATTTTCAATTTCACACCCCTTGGCCCAATTTCTTGTATTTTCATATTTTTGCATTTCTATTTTCATTTCTGATTTTCTTTATTTATTTCCAATTATAAAAATTGCTTAAAAAATATTCATAATTTTTTACATTTATTTAGCATTTTATTTTAATTTTTCTAATATAGAAAACATTTTGAATACTTTTATATTATTTATTTAAACTTGAAAATAATATGTAAATTATACTTTTATTTTTATTTCTTATTTTTATTCATACTAAAAACATTATTAAAAAATTAATTTATTTTTGTACATATTTTATTTTATGTTATACATATTTAATATATTTAATATATATATATATATATATATATATATATATATATATATATATATATATATATATATATATATATATATATATATATATATATATATATATATATATATATATATATATATATATATATATATATATATATATATATATATATATATATATATATATATATATATATATATATATATATATATATATATATATATATATATATATATATATATATATATATATATATATATATATATATATATATATATATATATACATATTTACTTTTATTTTTTTAAATACTTAGAATAAAAATACAAAAATATTACATTTTTATTTTTATTATTATTTATACTAAAAAATGCCCTTTTTTAAAGTAAATTTCATTTTTACACATATTAATATATTTATTGTACATAAATAATATAGTATATTTATTTTCTTAAAGAAATTAGGGTTTACCCTTAAAACAATTAAATAAATCTTTTATTTATTTCTTTATACTTTTTTACATTAAAAATGCATTTACATACATAGGTAAACAAAAACCATTTTTTGCATAATTCATATTTATTTGATATTTATTTATTTTGTTATTTAAATATTGTACATTTAAATACTTATGCATTTGAGATTCAATATGGATGTAATAGTAAAGTAGGGTTTATATTTCTTGTCAAATACCCCCCATTCAAAATTGTACCCCCATCCCCATAATCATGTTGTAATAGCTTAGAACTTTAAATTCTCGCATTTTACGCTTTCAATTATGCCATGATTAGAGAATTAGGGTTTGTATGCAAAAATCCAAATTAACAAATAGTTTGACCTAATCAAAGACAAAAATGCATGAAAATCAAACACAATGCACACTTGCACCCCTAGGGTTACAATCCACTTGTTGCCTTCAAAAATGGGCCATGGTATGCATGTTGGGTACTTTGGCAAAACAAAACAAAACAAAAGATCATAGTCCCTCGATGACGCTATCTGAGTTGCCTAAACAAAAATGATCAAGTCCCTAAAAATTTGCCAAAAATACTTAACACAATTTCTATCATGGTCTATACGATGACCCGCGCCTGTCCCGTTTAACATCCTAACACAAGGTTGTTCACCAAATGCAATGGTGAAACAACACTGTCAAAAGGGTTAAAAACATAAGAAAGATCTTTGAGTAAAATAGGTTAGATAGCTCTTAGTTACTTGATCAAAAGCTTGCAAAACATCCTTGCTATTTTCAAAACACACTTCACAATACAATTTCAAAACAAGACTTTCAAACATTGAAACCTTTTCAAAAGACAAAAACACCTTTGTACACATTCAAACAAGAATCATTACAAAGGTTTCCACAACGATGGCCTCTTTTCAAAACATCTTTCAAAACCACACACAAAGCACCATTTCAAACAATTGAAGAGCACCATTTCAAACAATTGAAAAGCGAAGCAAGTGATCTAAACAAGTAACTAAGAGCCCATGGATAACCATGGATGAAAAGGGTGCTTGCACCTTCCCTTTTCATATTCTACTCCCCGAACCCAAGAAAACATCTCAAAGGTCTTTCCTGTGCTTTTTGACCCTTCCTTTGGATAAAATAAAAATTTGGTGGCAACTCTAGCTAAACCGAAACATTTGCGAACACAAACGTAAAACCTCAAGTCAGTTCTCCCACCGTATCACAGAACTGGCGACTCTGCTGGGGACAATTTTAAAAGTGGAGTAACCTTAGGGTTTAGATCACCCTTGCATGCTTATCTTGATTGCTTTGATTGCTTTACATTTGGTTCTTTTGTTTGGGTTTTGAATCCTCCACCCGGATTTTTGGAAACATTCATAGGTAAATAGCAATATGTTATGGAAACTGTGCGGAGTATATCGACATGGTTGAAGCAATAGCTATATTAGTGCGACATATTTGTGAGTACCGGTAGCCTTTGAGTTAATCAAAGAGAATACGGGGCTGCTGAGTGATGTCATGAAGCACTAATGAACTCTTAGAACCTTACTTGACCATCTTGGCCTTTTTTAGGGGTAGTGAGATGACCGGCTTTGGTGCAGTCCAAAGTTGGTAGATACTTGATACTACACTCATTGAGGGTTGTTTTCTTGGAATATTTTGGTCGGCAGTTAAGTGGCTAAACCAAAACAATGAACATAGAAAATAATCCAGTGATATTGAGCTCCTTAGAACCCGGTTACTATTTATAGGATAGGTTGAGCCAACTAACTTCAAGAGGGTATTTACCTATGAAACCTCATGCAAGCCTGAAACTAGGATCTTGTGTGACTTATTTGTACATATGCTTGTGCATACATCATGAACATCATAAAGCATCATATGCATTCACTAACCATTTCAAGGGTTTGGATCTTCATCTTTGTTCTTGTTTTGTAGGTCATGGAATCTCTTCGCAGGAAAACAATTCAAGTCAACCTTGTGAGAATCCCTCCTCAACTCAAGGAGCTTACTTCCAAGATTCCAGAGAATTCTCTCTTCAGTGAAAGACATGGTAGACTTCTCAACTTGGTTAACTCCAACATTGAAGAAGACATGGTGAAAGTTCTCTTCCAGTTCTTTGACCCCCTACACCACTGTTTCACATTCCCGGATTACCAACTAGTACCTACTTTGGAGGAATTTTCTCAACTCCTGAGGATTCCTATTCTCCATCAACTACCCTACAATGGTACGGAAAGAGAACCAAAGCCTGAAGATGTTGCTCAAGCATTACACTTACAACCATCTGATATCAAAGGACATTGGGAAACCAGAAGTGGTGTCAAGGGTTTCTTGGAAAAGTTTCTGTTTGAGAAGGCACAAGACTGCTGGAATTCTCTAGATTTATAAGCTTAAGAGGAGATTGTGGCACTCCTCATCTATGGGTTGGTCTTGTTCCCGAACCCTGATCAGCTTATAGATGTGAACGCTGTCAAGATTTTCATATCTCGGAATCCTGTGCCTACATTGCTTGGGGACATCCTACACTCATTTTACACACGAACAATGAGGAAAAGAGGTGTTCTCATGTGTTGTACTTCTCTTCTAGCAAGGTGGTTTATTTCTCACCTTCCCCAAACAGTTTTGAAGAATGAGCAGGGTTTAAGGTGGTCACAATAGTTGATGACCCTCATGCATTCTGATGTTTATTGGTGTTCTCGATCCAGAGAAAATGTCATCATCATTGATTGTTGTGGAGAGTTCCCTAATGTCCCATTACTTGGCATTAGGGGAGGCATTTCCTACAACCCCTGTTTAGCTCTAAGGCTGTTTGGATATGCCTGGAGAGATGGTCCTCATGACATGCTGATCCCTGACTTGGTTTTTGACTTCGACAAAGATGCGCAAGGACTTCAACAAAGGTTTATCAGAGCTTGGAGGATGCCCAACAAAGTGGATAGTAAGACACTGGGGCACAAGAATTACATCCCCCTTGAGCCCTGCCTCAAGTGGGTACGAACCTGCGCCCAGAATCTTATGATGTCGTACCCTCACATTCTACCCATGATCAAAGAGCCTGTTATGGAAGGAGAGGTTCCATACACCCTCATACATCCAGACATGCCAACATCATTGGAAGAATTACAAAAGAGTTGGATCCAGCTCAAGGAAGAACGAAATACTTTTGAAGCCAGCTTTTATGCCAGTGAGAAGAAGGTTTTGGATATTACCCGCCGACTTCATGAGGAGGAAACTCTCAACACTTACATCGCACCAAAGAGGATGCGCAATGTCTTTTTACATTAAGAATTTTGTAATATTTTTCCCATGGGGCATTTATGTACTAACAAATTTCTTCTTAATATGACGTGTGTTCTTTTTGTTTGCAACAAATTTGAATTTCTGAATCCTTGAATGCATTACATGAATAACATATCATTCATCATATGCATAAACAGGTCTTCACGCCAGGTTTCCTTATATTTTTGCTGTTTATTTCAGCAAGATGGATTTGGAGCAGACGGTTAAGGATCTGCAAGCACAGAATTCGCAATTCCAGCAACTCCTCATGACCTTAGCAAAGGGTCAAGAGGACCTTAAAGCACTGTTGGAGAAAGATAAAGAGAAAAAGAAGAAAAGGACCGGTATGTCCACCATGGGAAGAAGGTTTGAAAACCAGTCTAGAAAGGTTCTTGAGTTCCCCTCAACGTCTGATGAAGGGGTTGGTAAAGGAAAAGGAGCTGTGATGCCTTTTGAATTTGAAGTTGAAGAGGAAGAAGAGGAAGAGGATGAAGATTACTTCGAATAGCAATATCCCCCGGCGGATGATAAGTATAAAAATCTTGAGGATCGGTTGGCAACCATGGAGTTGCAAAGGGTACCTGGTTTAGATTTCAAAGAACTAGGGTTGGTCGCTGGGATCATCATTCCTCCCAAATTCAAAGTACCTACTTTTGCTAAGTATGACGGTTTGTCCTGTCCAAAAATGCATTTGAGGTCCTACGTCAGAAATATCCAACCCCACTCATCTGATAAGGATCTTTGGGTCCATTTTTTCCAAGATAGTTTGTCAGGCACACAATTGGACTGGTTCTATCAACTTGAGAGATCTGATGTTCACAACTGCGAAGACTTAGCTGCTGCTTTCTACCGACAATACCAATATAATGCAGATTTAGCTCCTACTCGTACTCAACTACAGAGTATGGGTATGGCCTCTAATGAGGGATTTAAGGAATATGCCCAGAAGTGGCGTGATTTGGCTGGAAGGGTGCAGCCACCTTTGTCGGATAGAGAGATGGTTGACATGTTTTTAGGGACTTTGTCTGGCCCTTTCTTCAATCATTTAATCGGGAGTTCCTCTGTAGGATTCACCGAATTAATTCTGACCGGTGAAAGGGTCGAGGCAGGCATTAAAAGTGGTAAAATTCAGAAAGATGCCTCCGCTTCCACTGCTACTAAGAAGACATTCCCAGCTAAAAAGGAAGTTTATGTTATTCACAATCAGAGGAATCAAGGAAGAACGGAGCGCCGACCAACGGTGGGGGCTGTGATGATCCAAAACTCTTCAACCAATCAACCAAGAGCAAATCAGCAAAGGGTAGAAAGGCCACAACGGAAATTCACCCGAATCAACATGACACCGGCTCAAGTCTTCCCTCATCTGTTAAAGCTGAATCTCACCAACTTGAAGGAAGCGTCGAAGAACCCCCAATACCTCTGCTCCTTATTATCACTCCAATGCAAAATGTGCATACCACTCTGACAGTGTAGGGCATGATACCAACAACTTTTGGGCTCTAAAAAACAAGATCCAAGACTTGATAGACGCCAAGGAGGTAGAATTTGATGCGCCCGAAAAACCGAATGTGATTTTTGCCCCAATGCCGAAGCACGATCATAATGTCCATGCCGTTATGGAAGACCTTCATGTTACCACTATTGATGACCTTTTGACTCTGTTACCAGTGATTAAAGTAAATTTTATGAAAGCCGGGATATTCCCAGTCTGTGGAAAAGACTGTTACTTCTGTTCAAACTTGCAAGCTGACTGCCCACTGTTGAAATCAGGCATCCAACGCCTGATGGATACCCAAGAGATCCTATTTCAAAAGACTCCTGTTGATATTATCACTCATGTTACTCCTATTATTTTTTATGCTCCGACCAATGACATTGCTATAATAACCATCTTCGACGATCTTTCCAAGACCTGTAAAAGGCCTATTAAGATCACGCCTGATCCTAAGTTTGTACCGTTGAAAATCACCATGTCGGGGCCTGTCCCGTATAAATTTAACAAGACGATACCATGGAACTACGGAGGAGAAATCTTCTACCATGGTATCAAGAAGATTGAATCAGTCTAAGAGAATTCCGATGATGAAACCCCTGATATAGGGAATATTGCGGGAACGAGCAAGATAACTCACAGCGGAAGCATTTTCTCTCCGGAGATTGCTCCTCCACGGGCAGTCTTCGGACCCTCGAGAGTTTCTGTACCTGTCAAGCCATCTGTGCAAAGCCCGGTAATTGAAGAACTTGATGCTCCTGAAGTTAGACCCTCTGATGTTGCTACCGATAAGGGTAAGGGGATACTAGAAGCGCCTGTCAGGACGAAGGGTCGGACTATGGTAATCCCCGAGACCATCTAGAAAGAGATGGAAGAAATCTTAAAGATAATCAAGAAGAGTGACTACGATGTCGTGGAGCAGCTAGGGAAAACCCCTTCCAAAATCTCCATGCTGGCTCTCCTACTCTGCTCTGAGGCCCATGCCAAGGCCTTGATCAAATTCTTAAAGACGACACACAGGCCTCAAGAAACTTTCGCTGACCAGTTTTAAGAGTGCGTGGCTAGCCTTACTGCTGATAATGGTCTTGGTTTTTCCGATGCTGATTTGAATCCTAAGGGAAGGAAACATAACGACGCGCTGCATGTCTCAGTAGAGTGCAGGGGAACCACACTTGCCCATGTTCTGGTTGACACCGGTTCATCTTTAAATGTTCTCCCGAAGAAGGCGTTGGACAGATTAGACTGCGAAGGTTTGACCCTAAAGCCCAGTAACATCGTTGTTAGAGCCTTCGACGGTTCTAAGAGGATGGTTCACGGAGAAGTGGACATCCCAATCAAAGTGGGAACAGAAATTTTCAACTCTAGCTTTTATGTGATGGACATCCGTCCTTCATATTCATGTTTGTTGGGAAGGCTGTGGATCCACAATGCTGGGGCAGTCACTTCCTCTTTACACCAAATGCTAAAGTATCCAGTTCAGGGTAAGATTATAACGGTTCACGGTGAGGAAGAGTACATGATAAGTCACTCAACTCCTTCCGCTATATGGAGTTGGATGGAGAATTCATAGAAACGCCTTTCCAACATTTTGAAGAGGTTTCTCCTGAAATCGCAGCTGCAAAGACAATGACAGATGTGCCTATCGTTTCCAAGCCTGTGTCTAGAATGGCATCCCTCAAAGATGCGGAGGCTGTAATCAAAGAAGGAAGGAGTACAGTGTGGGGGCAACTGCCTGAGTTTTCTCACAAGACGGACAAGTTCGGACTAGGTTTTACTGCTGCTGGCCAGAAAGCTGTGCGTCGCTCCCGGGCTGGAGGACCACCCTTAAAAATCACTCACCATGGAATTAATGCCTTAGAAGATGATGATGAAGAAGACAACTTTGAAGATTGGATCTTTCCAACCGTCGAAGGAGGATTAAACAACTGGGAAGCGAAAGACTTCATTCCCATCACTTTCATCAACCAGTAATTTATCTTTGAACAATTTCCTATTTTGGTCTGTAATAATTAAACAATTCGTACACTATTTTCACCTTATGCCTTACCCGAGGCATATAGGTCCATTTGTAAGGGCTTGATTTCTTCATTATCATATGCCATTTTTAAGTGAATCATTGGACGTTTTCATCTATAAATTGTTGTGTTCATTTTCTTTCCTTTTACATTTTGTTTTGTTTAAGGATGGCTATCCCTTACACACACCCACACTCACAAAATGCAGGTACCCATCCACTCCGGATTCCATGGGTGACTATTCTACTTTAGCCTTCGGTGACTCTGAAGATTTGGTCAATAATGTCGAGTACGAAGGTGATGAAGACTGTGAAGTGCCTGGAGAGTTAGCCAGACTTTTGCAACAAGAAGAGAGGGCTATTCTGCCCCATGAAGAGTTGCTAGAGACAATCAATTTGGGAACAGAGGAAGACAAGAAAGAGGTAAAAGTGGGTGCCAACCTGGAGCCAAGTGTCAAAGAGCGTTTAGTTCAGCTGCTGAATGAATATGTCGAAATCTTTGCCTGGTCCTATGAAGACATGTCGGGACTAGATACAGATATTGTGGTTCACCGTCTCCCTACAAGAGAAGACTGTCCACCGATCAAACAAAAAGTCCGCCGGATGAGGCCCGACATGTCTGAAAAGATCAAAGCTGAGGTGATGAAGCAATTCAATGCTGGCTTTCTGGCTGTTACTTCCTATCCACAATGGGTTGCTAACATTGTGCCCGTGCCTAAGAAGGACGGCAAAGTTAGAATGTGTGTGGACTATCGAGACTTAAACAGGGCTAGCCCTAAAGATGATTTTCCACTACCACATATTGACATCTTGGTTGACAACACAGCTCAACACAAGGTATTTTCTTTCATGGATGGATTCTCGGGATACAACTAGATCAAAATGGCCCCCGAAGACATGGAGAAGACTACTTTTGTTACGCAGTGGGGTACCTTCTGCTACAAAGTGATTCCATTTGGACTGAAGAATGTCGGGGCAACCTATCAACGAGCCATGATAGCTTTGTTTCATGATATGATACATCATGAGATCGAAGTCTACGTAGACGATATGATAGCCCGTTCACAGACAGAAGAAGAACACCTCGATCATCTGCAAAAGTTGTTTGTCAGATTGAAGGAGTATAAGCTCAGACTAAACCCAAGCAAGTGCACCTTTGGAGTCAGGTCTGGTAAACTTTTGGGATTTATCGTCAGTAACAAGGGCATTGAGGTTGATCCCGCTAAAGTCAAAGCTATACAAGAAATGCCTGCCCCCCGCACTGAAAAGGAGGTTAGAGGTTTCTTGGGACGCTTAAACTATATTGCAAGGTTCATCTCTCACCTAACATCTACCTGTGAGCCAATGTTCAAGTTGTTGAAGAAGGATCAGGTGGTTGAATGGAACGATGATTGTCAAGTTACTTTTGATAAGATCAAGGAGTATTTGCTGGAACCTCCTATCTTGATGCCACCCGTCGAAGGAAGGTCGTTAATCATGTATCTGACTGTTTTGGATAACTCAACGGGGTGCGTATTGGGCCAACATGACGAGTCTGGCCGAAAAGAGCATGCCATTTATTACCTTAGAAAAAAGTTTATCGACTGTGAGACTCACTACTCACTGCTAGAGAAAACTTGTTGCGCTTTGGTATGGGCTGCTCGCCGGCTAAGGCAGTATATGTTGACACATACCACTTTGTTGATTTCTAAAATGGATCTGATTAAGTATATCTTCGAGAAGCCTGCTTTATCTGGAAGAATCGCTAGATGGCAAATGATCCTGACAGAGTATGATATCTAGTACACAACCCAAAAAGCTATAAAGGGGAGTGTATTAGCTGACCATCTAGCTCATCAAGTTGTCGAAGATTACCAATCTATGAGATTCGATTTCCCTGACGAGGATATCATGACATTGGACAACATTGAAGGTAACATACCGTATGATGGGCCTGAACAAGGATCCCGATGGACCCTGTACTTTGATGGTGCTTCAAATGCACTTGGCAACGGTATCGGTGCGGTACTTATTTCTCCGGAAGGTTGCCATACACCCTTCACTGCCCGACTTTGCTTCAGTTGTACAAACAACATGGCTGAATATGAAGCTTGCATCTTTGGTCTCAAGGTTGCTATAGACTTGGGAATCAAACATTTGGTCGTATTTGGGGACTCGGCTTTGGTTATTAGTCAAATCAAAGGAGAGTGGGACACTAAACATCCTAATCTTATCCCATACAAAGAACATGTCTTGACATTGTTGCCTCATTTCGAGCAGACTACCTTTGAGCACTTCCCGCGAGAGGAAAATCAGCTACCAGATGCTCTGGCTACAATGTCTTCCATGTTTAAACTCAATTGGGATAATGAGGCTCCCCAAATCACCGTTGAGTGAATGGACGAACCTGTGCACTGTCATGAGGTTAATACCGAAGAAGTAGTGGAACAACCCTGGTTTCATGAAATCAAAAGGTATCTCCAGACTCGAGAATACCCTGAAGGAGCTTCAGTCAATGACAAAAAGTTATTAAGGAGATTTGCTGCCAAGTTCTTCCTGAGCAATGGTATCCTTTATAAGCGCAACCATGATTATGTTCTACTTCGTTGTGTGGATAAAGCTGAAGCTGAGTTGATCATAACTAAAATACATAGTGGCACCTTTGGCACCCACTTAAGCGGATATACGATGGCTAAGAAGATTCTAAGGGCAGGCTACTACTGGTCTACCATGGAAGCTGACTGTCATCAGTACGCTCGTACTTGTCACAAATGCCAAGTCTATGCTGACAAGGTACATATTCCTCTTGTTCCTCTCAACATTCTAAAAGCTCCTTGGCCATTCGCAATGTGGGGAATTGAAATGATTGGAGAGATCAAGCCCACGACATCCAATGGACATCGCTTCATCCTGGTGGCTATTGATTACTTTACCAAGTGGGTCGAAGCAGCTTCCTTCGCCTCCGTTACAAAGAATGTGGTTGCCCTCTTCATCAAGCAGAACCTCATATGCTGGTATGGTATCCCCGACAAGATTATCACGGACAACGGTACAAATTTGAATAACATTGTGATCACCGCTCTGTGCGAGCAGTTCAAGATTCAACATCACAATTCATCTCCCTATCAGCCAAAGATGAACGATGATGTTGAAGCTGCGAACAAAAATATCAAAAAGATCATTCAAAAGAAGACAGTCACCTACAAGGACTGGCATGAGATGTTGCCGTTTGCTCTGCATGGATATTGTGCCACAGAGCATACTTCAACAAGGGCAACCCCTTTTCTTTGGTATATGGCATGGAGGTTGTTTTACCTATGGAAGTTCAGATTCCTTCCTTGAGGATCATGAAGGATACTGGTTTGAGTGAAGACGATTGAATTCAGACCCGGCTTGACCAACTTAATTTGATCGACGAGAAGCGACTTAATGCTATTTGTCATGGTCAGGCGTACCAGAAACGGATGATCAAGGCTTTCAACAAGAAAGTCAGACGCCAGGTATATCAAGTCGGAGATCTTGTAATCAAGCAGATCATCTTACCGCAAAGTGATCCCAGAGGAAAATGGACTCCTAATTATGAAGGACTATTTATGATCAAGAACATCTTTTCTGGTGGGACAATGATTTTGACCACCATGGACGGTGACGACTTGCCGCACCCTGCGAACGCAGACATAGTCAAAAGATACTAGGCATAAAATGACCCGACAAGTTGAAAACCCGAAAGGGCGACTTGGGAAAAAATGGGCATCCCGGTGAGTCGAAAACCCGAAAGGGCGGTTCAGGCAAAAATTAGGGAGAAAACAAAACAAAAAAATGTACACCCGGCAAGTTGAAAACCCGAAAGGGCGACTTGGGCAAAAAAAGGGTTTCCCGGTGGACTGAAAACCCGAAAGGGCTGTCCAGGCAAAAGTTAGGGAATTAAAGCGTATGACTATGTCTCGTCGGATCACTTTAAGGACAATCTCTTTACCAACAAGCTCCAAGCTTCTGATCAATCCAATCATTCGCAGACGAAGCAACGAATGGACAAGATACTCAGAGTTGTGAAGGCTATAGCAGAATGGGAACCCCATGTAATTGTTACACATAGCCATCTTTCTTTTTGTATAAATTTTTTTCTCAATTTTTCGACAACATTCTCTTACTAGGATGTCTGTCTCCTTTGTACAAAGATTCTTACAAAAGTTAATACAAAGATACTTCAAAGTGCAGAAATTTGCTTTCCTTTCTTTTCTTTTTACACTTATGTTTTATTTGAAAACGTCCAATGGTTTGTTAAATAGGCATATGCATTTGAATATAATCATTGCTTACAAATGAAACGAAATGAGAAAGGATAATTACTGATAGGTTGAAAGTATAGGAAGATGACCTTGTGCTATTCCAGAAGAAATCCCCTACAGTATGTCATTCAAATCCTCAACAAAGCTAAAACCTTGGAGTATATATCCTCAGCGGAGTTAAGTTTCAAAATTCCCATCAGAGTTAAGTCTCCAAACTCCTGATCCCCGGTGGAGCCCGAAAACCCTGAAATACATATCCCCAGCGGAGCTAGAATACTCTAAACCTTCTTCCCCAGCGGAGTCAAATTTCCAACTATCAATCCCCAGCGGGAACCATTCAGCTTTCCCCAACTTCCCCAGCAGGTTATCTAAAAAGTCTGAGAATCAATCAGATAACAGTTAACTTTTTTTCTTATCCCCAACTAGGATAATTCCCCAGTAGATTGACATACAACCCAAGCTCCTGATTTCCCCGGCAGAATAATCACTATCCCCACAGAGTTATTTCCCGACAGAATGAAGATTCTAGTTCCTATTTCTCCATTTAAATCCTCCTAGGTCTTAATTCCCCAGTGGAGGTCGTCGGATTTTTCCTTATTTCCCCAGGAAAGTCATGAAGGATTCTCATTCCCCACAGAAGTTGTCAAAACTCTTGTTAATCCCCACAACTCCCCAATGATTTTCAATCCCCAGCATCGTTCAAAGATTTACTCTCTCCGGCAGCAGTCAAAGATTTCATTATCTCCAGTTATCGAGGATTTATTTTCCTCAGCAAGACAGCTAATCAGCTTACACGCATATACATTACATTCATATATCATAAACATTGATAGAATACATTTTATTGCATCATACATATCATGCAACATAACTCTATGCTTTAGCTAACATTCTACCCTTTTTAGGATAAGATTAAAAGCTACCTTTGATAAATATTCAAAGATTTCAGATACAATAGGGATACGCCCCCAGACACGGCGGTCATTCTATTACTCATTCAAAATTTCAAGTCAAGATACAGTATGGATACACCCCAGACGCGGCGGTCATTCTATTACTCATTCAGACTTCAGCAATCAGATACAGACTGGATACGCTCCAGACACGGTGGCCTTTCTATTTCTTATTCAGATTCAACTATCAACTTCAAGTTCAAATACACTCCAGACACGGAAGTCATTCTGTTACTTGTCCAGATCCCAGTTACAGTACAGATACACTCCAAACACGGAAGTCATTCTGCTACTCATACAGATCTCAACTTCAGATACAGTCCAGATACGCTTCAGACACGGTTGTCATTCTGTCACTCATTCGGAATTCATCCCTAACACATAGATGCTTCATACACAGATGTTTCTCTGTCACCCATTCAGAGTACAGATACACTCCAGACACAGCAGTCATTATGATATTCATTCAAGAATCAAATACAGTTACATCTCGGATACGCTCTAGACACATACGCCATTCTTTTGCTCATACAAACCCTGGCTCCAGATACAACTCAGATACGTTCCAAATACGGATGCCATTCTGATGTTCATTCTAATAATTTTCAACAAACAAGTTTTGGAAGGCACCTCTAAGCCCATCTCCAGCAAGATTCTACCATCTCCAAATGGCATCTTTAAGCCCATTCCCTCAGCTACATTTTTGACGAGTGCAAATTTACGGGCACTCTAGTGTCCAATCCTCTTTTACCCTCGAGTCACGAAAGGAAAACTTGGCAATCTAACTCTTCAAGTTCAAGAAGATTGAACAGGGGCAACTATTTTACCCCAAAATTTTCCCTCTCAGTTTATCCACATTTCTCATCACAAGGCTCTTGGAACTCAAGATCAAGCTAGGGTTTGCTCTTCTCAAGACATCTCCTTGCATTGATGACCTAAACTAGGGTTTGAGTTTTCACAGGGATTTTTGGACCTTCAATGCTCAAACTGACTTTCACACTTCTTTTTGGACTCATAAGTTTGTCCATACCAAGTTTCAAGCCTTGAATCAAAGTTTTGCCCAGTCAATTGGACAGTTGACCTAGAAACCAACTGTATTGGGGAAAAAGTCAACTGTGGCCAATTTACAGTCAAACCTCATGAAATTTGACCCACATCAACATTATGAACTCATATGAACCATTTGATCAAGTTTGGACCACAATTCCACAAGAAATTTGATCAGATCACCAAAAGGGTAAAATGGTTATTTTTAGGGTTTTTACTGTACAAAGGCAATTTCTGACTTTTTGACCTAACCAATGGCAATTCAAGCTCAAACAAGGACTCAAGGGCTCAATGGCATCATCTTTACCTATTCAACAATTTTAAAAGATCTCAAATGCATGGGATTGACAGATGAATTTTTCAGTCAACTGATCAAAATTTGATTGTACACTGAAAAGTCAAACTTTGACTTTTTGGTCAAAATCAAGTGCCAAGGGTCATTTTCCATCAAGATGTGTCAAATTATGAAGCTTGTTCATCAAGAAACCCAAAATTGCAAATTATGGTTTGAAATTGAAAATTTTCATAACTTAGAAATTTTCTAATTTATGAAATTTTCTTAATTTTTCCTAATTTGCCCCACATTTTCACCATGATGCAAATGGATTCAAACAAAACTTACAACATGAACGTTGTATTCCTCCACAAATTCTACAAATTTTATTCACAAAGTTTTCTCAAAAGAAGCTTGGATCTCAAGATATGATTTTTGGGACAAGGGTACCTAAAACTTTTAACTTAGAGAAATTTTGCCCTAGTTTAGGCTGGATTTTGACCTATCTTCTTGGCCATTTTTCACATAGTTCCACTTGGAGTCTCAAGTTGCATTTCAAAGATGGATTATATATCATGTTGCAAGATTTCCAAATTGTCCAAGAACTCCTCAAACACATATGTGGTTAGGGAGAATCTAATGCTTGAAGTTGGCAAAAACTCACTTTGTATCCATGGCAAATTCATGTTCACTCAAGTGGCATTTTCAAACCAGCATGTTTTGTACTAATTTTCATGCCTCTAAACCAATTCACACTCCTTAATTAAATGCAAATCCATCAGTCTAAGCATTTGTTTTGACCATTTGGGCATTGTACACAAAACTAAGCCCTAATTAGAAAAAGGCAAATTCCCATTTTTGAAAAGGTATGCTTTATGTCAAACCATGATCTTTGAAGCATAGGGCCATATCTCAGAAGCCAAATCAAATCCATAAATTCCAGCAACCAAGAGGATTTTGTGCAGCATATTTGATGGCTTGTACAGGCCTATAAACACAACTTCCCATTCCTTGCTTCAAAAAGAAGAAACTTGTCCAAATACTCCCAACTTGAAAACCAGCCATTGTTAGCTTACACAAACACTTTGAACAACTTTCATACAACCCTTTGAGCAAGAAACACGAGTGCTTGAGCCTCAAAACCTCCCATAGCCAGAAATCACACTTCTTTGGCAAAACAGGGCAGGTGCTGCAACTTGAGTGCCACAACTCATTTGGCTCGTGCATTTTGCTCCTTTTTGCTTCAAACACCTTCCATTCCACTCACTCGAGCTATCCCAAACCTCCATTGCCAATTGTAACTCCATTTATAGTGTTTACCATTTTCATTTCAAGCTTGTGCGGGTTGAGTTCTAGAGGCTGATTCAGGGACTTTCAAGGCAAGCTAGCTATTGGAAAAGATCAAGTGAAGTTCAGGCAAGCTACCAGACACCTCAAAACCTGTTGAGAAGCCATGCATTGTCCTACACGAATCCAACTGAAACATGTTTTTTCTCACTTTCTATCTCTCTATTTAGGAACATTTAGCCTTAGGTTTGTGAATAAAAAATGTAGTGTTCATTGCTAGGAAGCCATACATATGCTCAATTTTCATTAATATTAAGTGTGCTAGGAGAATTTCATCCATGAACATGCTGAAAAAACTAGGTCAGATTTTAGGGCCAGAGAAATTCTCTCTGGTCTTTGAGAGTTAGGAATAATGCTTTATATGGTTAGAATCGTATTGAAATTTTCTACAAGTTTGATGTTGTGAGGTTTGGCAAAGGATCACGTATACAGGATGTAGCATTTGAACATGGCAAGCGCGCATTTTTTTGTCTGGAGGAAGAAGATGAAGTTGGCTTGGGCTGGGCCTGACCTGGCTTGCTTCTAACACCTCCCATTTTCAATTTCACACCCCCTGGACCAATTTCTTGTATTTTCATATTTTTGCATTTCTATTTTCATTTCTGATTTTCTTTATTTATTTCCAATTATAAAAACTGCTTAAAAAATATTTTTATAACTTTTTACATTTATTTGGCATTTTATTTTAATTTTTCTAATATAGAAAACATTTTGAATACTTTTATATTATTTATTTAAACTTGAAAATAATATGTAAATTATACTTTTATTTTTATTTCTTATTTTTATTCATACTAAAAACATTATTAAAAATATAATTTATTTTTGTACATATTTTATTTTATGTTATACATATTTAATATATTTAATATATTTAATATATATACTTTTATTTTTTTAAATACTTAGAATAAAAATACAAAAATATTACATTTTTATTTTTATTATTATTTATACTAAAAAATGCTCTTTTTTAAAGTATATTTCATTTTTACACATATTAATATATTTATTGTACATAAATAATATAGTATATTTATTTTCTTAAAGAAATTAGGGTTTACCCTTAAAACAATTAAATAAATCTTTTATTTATTTCTTTATACTTTTTTACATTAAAAATGCTTTTACATACATAGGTAAACAAAAACCATTTTTTTTCATAATTCATATTTATTTGATATTTATTTATTTTGTTATTTAAATATTGTACATTTAAATACTTATGCATTTGAGATTCAATATGGATGTAATAGTAAACTAGGATTTATATTTCTTGTCAAATACCCCCCATTCAAAATTGTACCCTCATCCCCATAATCATGTTGTAATAGCTTAGAACTTTAAATTCTCACATTTTACGCTTTCAATTATGCCATGATTAGAGAATTAGGGTTTGTATGCAAAAATCCAAATTAACAAATAGTTTGACCTAATCAAAGACAAAAATGCATGAAAATCAAACACAATGCACACTTGCACCCCTAGGGTTATAATCCACTTGTTGCCTTCAAAAATGGGCCATTGTATGCATGTTTGGTACTTTGGCAAAACAAAACAAAACAAAAGATCATAGTCCCTCGATGACGCTATCTAAGTTGCATAAACAAAAATGATCAAGTCCCTCAAAAATTTGCCAAAAATACTTAACACAATTGCTATCATGGTCTATACGATGACCCGCGCCTGTTCCATTTAACATCCTAACACAAGGTTGTTCACCAAATGCAATGGTGAAACAACACTGTCAAAAGGGTTAAAAACATAAGAAAGATCTTTGAGTAAAATAGGTTAGATAGCTCTTAGTTACTTGATCAAAATCTTGCAAAACATCCTTGCTATTTTCAAAACACACTTCACAATACAATTTCAAAACAAGATTTTCAAACATTGAAACCTTTTCAAAAGACAAAAACACCTTTGTATACATTCAAACAAGAATCATTACAAAGGTTGCCACAACGATGGCCTCTTTTCAAAACATCTTTCAAAACCACACACAAAGCACCATTTCAAACAATTGAAGAGCACCATTTCAAACAATTGAAAAGCAAAGAAAGTGATCTAAACAAGTAACTAAGAGCCCATGGATAACCATGGATGAAAAAGGTGCCTGCACCTTCCCTTTTCATAATCTACTCCCCGAACCCAAGAAAACATCTCAAAGGTCTTTCCTGTGCTTTTTGACCTTTCCTTTGGATAAAATAAAAAGTCGGTGGTGACTCTTGCTAAACCGAACCATTTGCGAACACAAACGCAAAACCTCAAGTCAGTTCTCCCACTGTATCACAGAACTGGCGACTCTGTTGAGGACAACTTTAAAAGTGGAGTAACCTTAGGGTTTAGATCACCCCTGCATGCTTATCTTGATTGCTTTGATTTCTTTACATTTGGTTCTTTTGTTTGGGTTTTGATAGTTTTGATAGTTTTGTTTTTTAAATAATATACATTATTTGCATTGTAATAACAAATCCAGCAGCGTGTCCCAGTGGTCAACATGTCAACTTCCAAGGCGTTAGGGGCTCGAGGTCAGGGGTTCGATCCCTGCCTCCAGCACTTTGTATTTTCTTATTTCTTTTCAGGCTATCACGTGCATACACTGGCTTGCAGTACACCATACTCCCTCTCCCATCCAAATTCCAGATGGCCAAAGGCCAAATCTGATGGTCAAAAGCTGGAGGTCCACATGGATCCAAGTCAATGCGCCTTCACTAGATCAGAGAAAGTCCAAAGGGCCAGTGCTTTTGGGCCTACAGGATTGCTTCTCATATTCCCAATTCAGGCCTATACTCCCCTCTTCTCATTTATTTTTGTTTATTTACTTTAATTGTTTTATTATTTTTATAACCAATCACAAAATTCTTTTTTTCATAAAATAAAATCACAAAAAATATTTTTTATTTTCAAATCAAATTTTAATCTTTTATTTTCTTAATAAATTTATCAATTAATTAGGTTTTAAATAGAAAACTTTAATTCCTTTCATAAATAATTAAAATTAATTAGACTTAATTAGTTTTTAACCATTAATTTAATTATTATAATTTCTTTCCTAAATAATCAAAAATCCCAAAAATATTTTATTTTTCATTTAATTAATTTATTAATTTAATTTAGAAATTAATTTAGGATTTATTTCTTTCTTAATTTAAAAACAACAAAAACCAAAAAAGATATGCTTTCTTCAAAAGGGTCAAAACCCTAAAATTCACACTCGATTTAATTTCCCGCACGCGTTACTTATTTTTATCCAATAATGTACTTGCTCCCAGATTGTAATAGTAAAATAGGATGTTTAATTATTTTTATCACTTTATTTTATTTTTCAAAAGGGTTTGTCTTTGGCGATGTAAATACTCGACGCCTTGTAATTTAATTTCCCTATTTTATTTCCGCAAATTATAACTGTTAGATGTTTGATAATAGGGTTTGCATGACAAGACTGGATGTTAATCTTAAAATCAAGTTAGATCACCCTTAACATGTACAAAGATAAAAATAAATTGAAAACAACACACTCACACATGCGCACTCTTAGGGTACACCCCACTTGGTTGCCTTCATACGCGGTCATTGAGTATAGGTAGTTTTAGAGGTCTCCCTCTTGTCTAAAAGATCATAGTCGCCTCGAAATGGTTGCCTCATATATTTTTGCCTTAAACAAATGATCTAAGACATTAGGGTTACCGCTAAGGCGTCCTAACATTGCTTTAGTGACCGTAAGTCCCTCATTCGAATTGACCCTCAAACTCCAACGACGGTGCTACCTACTCATTAATAGTGGGATAGCATTGTCTAAAGGACATTAGCATAGAACGATTCCTTTTTCGAGTAGGTAGATGGTTCTTAGATACTTGCTCTTTCAAAAACAAAACTTTTTTTCACACTTACACTCCTTTTCGAACAAAGTTTTCAAAACACTTCATTACACTCTTGAGGACAGAAGCAAGAGTTAAATCGAAGTTTCAAACAAAAACTTTTTCAAACCCACAAGCACAAAGAAAGCAATTTTTGAAAACAATTGAGAAAGTACCTAAGAGCCCGTGGATAACCACGGATAGAAAGGGTGCTAATACCTTCCCTTTCTATAATCTACCCCCCGAACCCGAGAAATATCTCGAAAAAGGAATTTTTCTGTGCTTTTTTCCTTTCCTTGTTGGATAAAATAAAAGTCGGTGGCGACTCTTGCTTACCGCGACATTTTGCAAACACAAACGCAAAATGCAAACCAGCATTCCAAAAAACAGTCAGTTCATCCCACCGTATCACAGTTATGATGGCAACATCTTTAATTGGAACCAATAGAATCATAGTCTTTTCGAACAAGATCTCTCTGTTATCCCTCAGGCGCTGAACACCTGATTTCAATAAGCGGCAACCAGCAGGTAGAATTGAGCACATGTGACAACCTTCACCATAACCCAGAAATAAACTGGCCAACAACAAATTCTTCTTAATTGTCATCAAAGGAGTAAAAATTTCTTCCGCAGAGGTCACAAATAAATCATCGTCTATAAAATTTACTCCATGACCATGTTTGGGCATGGGAGCAGTTATGACGTTGGGCTTCTCCGGAGCATCAAACTCAATCTCTTTGGCTTCGATCAAGTCTTGCACTTTGTTTTTCAAGGCCTAACAGTTGTTTGTATCATGACCTGGACTTTCGGAGTGATAGGCGCAGAGGGCATTTGGGTTATAGTGGGGAGATATGGTGTTGGGGTTCTTCGGGGCCTCCCTCAGAGTTACCAGATTGGTCTTTAATAATTGTGGTAGAATTTGAGACAAAGTCATATTGATTCGGGTGAACAGCCTCTGTGGTCTTTCCACCCTTTGTTGATTGTTGCATTGTGGGGGAAACTTTAGGTCTTGATATTACTACCGCATTTACTGCTTGACGGTGTTCAGGTCTGCTTTGGCCTCTCGGGCCGTAGACTGGACTAGCTTCTTTCTTACCAGTGAAAGGCTTCTTTACTGCACTTGATGAAGTATCCTTCTGTATTTTACCACTTCGGATACCAGCTTCTACTCTCTCTCTCTCCAGTCAAAATAAACTCAATAAACCCAGATGACGAACTATCGATCAGATGATTGAAAAATGGACTAGATAGCGTCCCTAGAAACATGTCAACCAACTCCGTATCAGACAATGGGGGTTGGACTCTTCCAGCTAAGTCTCTCCACTTTTGAGCATAGTCCTTAAAACCTTCACTTTCACCCATAGACATACCCTGGAGCTGAGTACGAGTGGGAGCAAGGTCGGCGTTATACCGATACTACCTGTAAAAAGAAGCAGCAAGGTCTTCCCAGTTTCAGACACTGGCTCCTTCCAACTGATAAAACCATTCAAGCTGAGTCCTTGACAGACTATTTTGAAAGAAGTGTACCCAGAAATTTCTATCAGCACTGTGAGGTTGTATTTTTCTGACGTACGAGCAGAGATGGAGTTTTGGACAGGATACTCCATCGTACTTGGCAAAAACCGGAGCTTTGAACTTATGAGGGATCACCACTCCCGAGACCAAACCAGGGATCTTCTGAATCTCCATAGCACTCAGAAGGTCTTCTAACTTCTTGTACCTATCCTCGGCAGGAGGATATTGCTCATCATCATAATCCGTATCGTTATCGAAAACTGCAAGACTAGGGTCCTTTACCCTTTCTTGGTTCTCCCCGTCCTTGGATGAGGAGGTCAGATCAGCTGATTGTCTTATCCTTTCTCCGAATCTTCTACCCATGTTCAGAATACCAACCTTCTTCTTCTTCTTCTTCTCTTTCAAAATAAGGGTCTTCAGGTCCTCTTGCCCTTTAGCCAGACTTAGGAACATCTGCTGGAATTGGGTGTTATGTGCCTGAAGATCTTTGATGGCTTGATCAGAAGACATTTCTGCTGAAATAAACAGCGAAGAAGATGAGAAACCTGTACGGGTACCTGTAATGGTGTGCATGATAATGGGATGCGTATGTAATGATTTCAAAGACTTTGGGAAATTTAAATTTGCAAACCAAAAATAAACAAACTTTATTAGATCAACTTGTAAAAGGTTCAACAATGCTTTTAAGGCGTTACAAAGAAATAAATGGAAAAAAATCTAAACTAGAAAAAGCAAAATCAAAAGTCCCATGGACGCTTCCTCTTTGTGCTGATGTAGTCATTGATCACTCTTTCTTCCTCGAGCTGCCTGGTGAGCTTCAAGATCTTCCTTTCTTGCTCATGGTACTTTTCTCAATAAGTATCCCTCTCCTCTTTCAGCTGAATCCAAGATCTCTGCAACTCCCCAGGATTAGTGGGCATGTAAGGATAAAGAACTGTGTAAGGAGCGGCTTCTTCATTAGTGGGTTCCACAATCACTGGAAATACGGCTTCATAGGGAATCCCAAGCTTCTGGGCACGAGCTTGGACCCATTGGAGGTAAGGCTGCATAGGAAGGGAAGTCCTTGGTCCCATCTCTTGGGGGTCAGATCTGTTCACCATGCCCCAAGCTCGTATAAACCTCCGGTGGTGCTCCTCAATGTCCTCCTTGTAGTCAAATGCAATATCCTCAAGAAGTAGCTCATGGGGACCATCTCTCCGAGAACGACCAAATTGTCGCAAAGCTAGACAAGGATTTTAAGTTATATCCCCTCTGATTCCAAGAAATTGGACGTTAGGATATCCCCCACAACAGTCAATAACAGTAGTGTCTTCCATAGCTCGGGAACACCAAAGAATGTCTGTATGGGCAAGTGACATTATTCTGTAGGACCATCCCAAACCTTCTTTGTTCTTCAGCACAAACTTAGGGAGGTGCGAAATAAACCACCTTGACAGCAATGACATGCAACACATAAGAGTCCCTCTTCTTCGCACAGTACGAGTGTAGAGGGCATGCAAGATATCACCCAGTAGAGTAGGCACAGGATTGCAAGAAAGGAAAATCTTGACAGCATTCACATCTACAAAGGAATTCGGATTCGGGAAGAGAACCAAATTGTAGATAAGGAGAGCCAAGACATCTTCAAAAGCCTAAAAATCCAAATTATCCCAAAATAGTTGGGCCTGGCCTATCAGAAATTTGGCTAGAAAACCTTCGACCCCGCTTCGTGTTTCCCAATTGGATACTACATCAGCCCATTTCAGATGCAGAGCTGAGGTAATGTCTTCTGGTCTAGGAACCTCTTCCATACCTGTGAAGGGTACCTGTTCAAGGATGGATATGCCCAATAAGTGAGAGAACTCTTCCAAAGTGGGAACCAACTGGTAATCTGGAAAGGTGAAGCAATGATGCACAGGATCGAAGAATTGGAAAAGTACACTCATCATCTGCTCATCAAGCTTTGAGGTGAGCAGGCTAAGAAGCTGAACATGTCTCTTAATAAACATAGAAGTCTCAGAAACTCTTGAGGCTAACTCTTTAAGTTGAGAAGATATTTGCACAAAGTTAACTCGAATGGTATTTCTGCGCACGGAAGCCATAATCTACAAAATAGAACAAAGATAAATTCCCTTGGTCTTTGAAATGGTTAGTATAATGAAGTATGCATTCCATGTTATGATGCATGATGTCATGAAAAAAACAACAGGTATAACAGATAACAGGCATGGCAAAGACAAACAAGTCACACAAAGGCCCTTAAGTTTAAGGCTTGCATGGGGTCAAAGGTATTACCCTCTTGAAGTTCAGTTGGTTTCAACCTGTCCTAGCAAAAGTAACTGGGTTCTAGAGGATCTCAATATCACTGACCATCCTCTATCGGTCATGGTTTCAGCTCACACAATCTTTTCTTGTGGTCGGAACTATCTCGAGAGTATAGTCTCAATGAGTGTAGCATCGAGTATCAACCAGTTCTCAGCTTTACACCGAGGCCGACTATCTCACTACTTTCTAATGGCCAAGTTGGTTGATTAAAGGTTCTAGGGTCAGTTGATGCTTAACGACACACGCAGCGGCCCCGTATTATCCTCGTTTCTCCACAAGGGATACCGGTACCAACCAATGTGCCATATCAACGTAGCTACTGCTTCAACCGTATCAGTCTACACCGTACAGTTCCCTCACAGTTTATTGCTACTTACCTAAAAGGTGTCCCCAGATCCGAGTTAGGATCTATAGTAACTCCCAAACAAAACCCTTAAAACTAAAGCAACCAAAACAAACACGAGAAGCAATTATGATGAACTAGATCCTAAGGTATACCCCACTTATGAATCCCCAGTAGAGTCACCAGTTCTGTGATACGGTGGCAGAACTGACTATTTTGAAATTGTTGGTTTGCATTTTGCGTTTTTTATTTGCAAAATGTCGCGGTAAGAAAGAGTCGCCACCGACTTTTATTTCATCCAACCGGAAAGGAAAAAAACACAGAAAAAAATCTTTTTTCGAGATATTCTGAGTATGGGGGTAGATTATAGAAAGGGAAGGTGTTAGCACCCTTTCTATCCATGGTTTTCCATGGGCTCTTAGGTACTTGCTCATCTTTTAAAATTGCTTGTGTGTGTTTTTTTTGAAAAGTTTTGTTTTACTTCGTTTTAACCCTTGTTTCTGTCCTCAAGAGTGTTACGAAGTGTTTTGAAAACTTTAGTTTGAAAAGTTTGTTTGAAAGTGTATGGTGTAAAAGATGATTTGAGCAAGTACCTACTAGCATCTACCTACTCGAAAAAAAGATTGTTTCTATTCTCGTTTCCTTTAGACAGCGCTATCCTACTATTGAGAAATAGGTAGCACCATTGTTGGAGTTGTAAGGGTCAATTCGTAAGGGACGTACGATCACTAAAGCAATGTCAGGACATCTTAGTAATGACCCTAGAGTCTTAAGATCATATTCGAGGCAACATTTCTGAGGCGACGTTTCCGAGGCAACATTTCCGACCGGGACATTTGATCTTTGTTTAGACAGGAGGGAAACCACTAAGACACCTTATACTTAATGATTGTTTACCACCGAAGTGAGAGTATACCCTAGGAGTGCACATGTGCGAGTGATTTGATTTCAGTTATTATCTTTGCACATTAGGGTTTTCTAGCCGTTTTAAATTATCATACAATCTTGTCATACAATCCTATTAACACACATCTAAATAATTAATATTTACGAGAATTAAAATGCGAGAAAATAAACCTACGCTATTACAAGGCTTCGGGATAGGGATTAATTACATAGCCAAAAAAACCCGTAAAAGACGATAAATAAAAGAAAGTCCTAATTTAAACTATTACATACCGTGAACAGTTACATCAATATTGCGAAAAAATAATGAACACGCGCGATGAATCGAATGCAAAATAATTAGGGTTTTGACCCCAACTATACCTAATTGTAATTTAAAGGAAAAATCAGTTTTTGTCGTTTTTTGTATTATTTGAGAAAATAAAGCTCAATTGAATAAAATAAAATAAACTAATTACTAATTAATTTTAATTTAAGAAAATATAATTAAATTAACCTATTTTTGTATTTTTTTTATTTTGAGAAAGCAATAAAAATTAAATCAAGAACCTAACCCTAATTTTTTCTATTTGGTTTTAATTATATAAAAAAGGTTAGAAGTTCCCTAAATTAAATTAAGCTAATATTAAATTAAATTTGATAAAATAAAAACCTAATTCCAATTTTTTGTGAAACTCTTGATTTTATGATTTTGTGAAAAGGAAATTAATTTTGGTTAAAAATAATTAAGCAAATTAAATTAAATAAAAGAAATAAATAAAAAAGAAAGAAAAATGGGCCTGATGTTGTTTTAGCAAGGGGGTGTGAATCTGATCTCTTGGCCCAACGATCCCTGGCCCTTTTTGACTTTGCCAAATCTTGTGTGCATGCTTGACTCAGGCGCATGGTGGACCTTCAAGGGATAGCCTTGGATCTAGGGCCTTTGATGAATCGAACGATCAGATCTGGATAGTACATGACGGACCCCTTGCCATGTAGCACGCCGGATTACCTATTCAAGAAAAACATGAATAAAAGTTGGGACCTGGGGATCGAACCCAGGCCCTTAAGCATTCTCCCCTTGCACGCTTGCCATCTGAGCTGGCTATTTTAGTTGTATACATAATAACAAACAAATGTTATATAATACAAACAAAATGTTAGTCCTTAAAACGCGTGAAATTCAAACTGGCAAGTCAAGGAGCGCCACGTATCCATCTTCTTCCTCCCATCGTCGCTGTAAGTTTTGCAACTTTTACCTATGGACATTAAGCGTAGGTATAGCCCCTGTGCATTTCCAAAATCTCATACACGCATGATAAATGAAAACCAATGGTACCAATCAACCCGTTACAACCTCACGAGCATCATGGTACCATTATTAATGTCCAATTTTCCCTGTACAAGAAACCCCTAAAAACAAAGCACGAACCCTAGCCATGGTAGTTTCATATTCAGTCAATAAAAATGCAATTGGATACCGTCATTAGCTTGCAAACATCTCAAGGATTATAAATATGCTAATTAATCATGCTAAATATGCCAGAATCAATGTATTCAAATTCAAGAAAAGAGACAAATTGTGTGACTGCTACGATGCATTTCAGGGCGCGGGGAAGCTTGCTGACGATTGAAACATGATCCTGGGGCGTCCATCAGTTGATTGGTATGGTTAGAATGGCTTGAGATGGCCTGAAACTTGGAAATTGGTTTGCACTTTTTTCTTGAGTTTTTGCAATTTGTTCTCTGCGTTTGCACGCCTCTAGCCTCTCCCTCTTGATCTGCCTTTGTTCCTTATGTATAATAGAGTGCATTACGGTTACAATTTGTATTAAATCTTTTCCAATTATGAATATTGATCCATGATTCAATCTTTGCATCAAATCTTTCCAAAACAAGCAAATTCAATCTTTTTGTGTCCATATCAAGCCTTGCACTATTTGATCTTGTCTCCAGCTGTATAATGGACCTAATCATGCACAAAATCTCAAGATTTAATTAGTTTTTGATATTTTTATTATTTTATATTGATTTTATTTGATTTAAATGAAATAAAATCAAAGTAAATAAAAAAAATAAAATAATGACAAGTGGAAGGGCTCATGGGTCGTGGGTCACATTACAAACTCAGTGCAAGCATAAAAAGTTGGGCCCATTTAGCAAAAAATGCAATTTTGGCCACATTTGATTTTTGGCAATTTTGCAAAAAGGGTCAACTTGGCCAATGCATAACTCTCTCAATTTTGACCCTAGAGAGGTGTTCTCTGACTTTTTAGAAATATTAAGATGTCCTCTAAGCAACCCTTTTAGTCTCATCTCAATCGAGTCTTCCATGTTCATGTATGAAGCTTTGACCCAAAAGGTGTTTTTGTTGACTTTTCAAAATGACATATAATATCCAAATTCATATCTTCTTGTGAGTGCATATTTTGAACTTGGGAGCTGAATATGAATTGTAGGGAATTACATCCTCTTAAAAATGAGCTTTGGATGGGTCATTTTTTATAAAGTATGAGAAATTTATGCTTGGTCAAAGTTGAGTTAACTTTTCCCACAAAACCCTAATTTAGCAACTTTTGGGTTTTGATGAATTGTGAGCAATCCTTGAGGAATCATGATCAACCCTTGATCAAATGATGAATAATACTTCAAAATGAGAATGTTGACCAAAAATCTTGAAGTTTGACTGTATGTGGGCCACAGTTGACTTTTGCCCTAGCACAATCGATCTTCAAGCCTTTGAGTAATTGACTGAGCAAATTTTCTCTACAAGGCTTGAAACTTGACATGGATGATCTTGAGAACATATTAGGACAATGGTGAGCATTTGGTATTCTTTGGACTCAAGCATCTTGATGAAAAATGAAACCCTAATTTGAGGTAGACTGCCTTAGGAGAGAGTTTGTCTGGTAAACCCTTGGACTTCCTTGAGCAATTTGAGGACCTCACTTGACATGTATTGAGAAATATGGGAGGGAAAATTTTGGGGTACAACAACGACGATCAAGGTCTCCGCCAGAGGTTTGTCCTAACTTGGAGGATGTTGAACAAGGTAGATAGCAAGACATTGGGGCACAAGAATTCCATCCCTCTTGAGCCTTACCTCAAATGGGTACGAACTCGTGCTCAGAGTCGTATGATGTCTTACTCCTGCATTCTCCCGGTAATCATTGAGCCTGTCATGGAAGGAGATGTTCCATACACTATCCTACACCCTGACATGCCCACCTCTCTTGAAGATTTACAAAGAGATTAGATACAACTCAAGGGGGAGCGAAATACTATCGAAGCCTAATTCTACGCAAGCGAGAAGAAGGTTTTGGAACTCACTAGGCTACTTCATGAGGAGCAAACTCTCAATGCCTACATTGCACCAAAGAGGATGCGTACTACTTTTCTATCTTAGAGTTTTTGTATTATTTTTCCCAAGGGGCATTGATGTACTCAAGCTTTAATTTATTAATATAACGTGTGTTTCCTTTTTGTCTAAAACAAATTTGAATCTTTGAAATCCTTGAAATCATTACATATGCGTATACCATTCATCATAATATAAGCAGGTCTTTTGCAACAAGTCTCCTCATCTCTCTACTGTTTATTTCAGTAAGATGGATCTCGAGCAAACAGTGAAAGACCTCCAAGCTCAGAATACACAATTTCAGCAGTTTCTTTTGACCCTAGCCAAGGGATAATAAGAATTGAAGACTTTGCTGGATGAAGAGAGGAAAAAGAAAACAAAGAAGGTAACCAGAGTCTTAAACATGGGAAGAAGATTTCATGGGCAGACAAGAAGGACCTTAGATTTTGCAACGACATCGGTGAAAGAGACAACCAAGATGGTAAAGGCAAGGAAACAGTTGTCCCGTCAGAATCAGAGGAGGAAGAGGAAGAGGAAGAAGAAGACTACTCTGAAAAACAATACCCTTCAGCTGATGACAAGTATAAACATCTTGAGGAGCGGCTGAGTGCGATGGAAATCCAAAAAGTGCATGGCTTGGACTTTGAGGAATTGGGTTTAGTATCGGGGATTGTGATTCCTCTGAAATTCAAAGCACCTATATTCGCCAGTCTCATGCACTAAAATGCATCTCCGTTCATATGTAAGGAAAATCCAGCCCCATACGACTGACAAAGACTTATGGGTACATTTCTTCCAAGACAACCTGTCTGGAACTCAACTTGACTGGTTTTACCAACTAGAAAGAGCCAACATTCACAATTGGGAAGATCTTGTTGCAGCCTTCTACAAACAATACCAATACAATGCTGATCTTTCCCCTACCCGTACTCAACTCCAGAGTATGGCCATGGTTTCCAATAAAGGTTTCAAGGACTATGCGCAAAAATGGAGAGACTTGGCTGGAAGAGTTCAACCCCCTCTATCTGAGAGGGAATTGGTAGACATGTTCTTGGACACCTTGTCTGGTCCCTTCTTCAATCATTTAATTGGAAGTTCATTTGTAGGCTTTACTGAACTAATATTGACCGGAGAAAGGGTAGAAGCTGGTATAAAAAGTGGAAAGATTCAGAAAGATGCATCTTTTTCTGCAACTGTAAAGAAGCATTTCATCAGAAAGAAAGAGGTGGTTGTTGTTGTCGTACCCCAAATTTTCCCTATCTCTTTATTTTTGTCTGGCTTCGGACTTTGCATTCCACTTGCATCATTTTATTATTCAGTCATTTGCATATCCCGCATCTCATGGAATCAGGCGCTTTGGTTTAAAGTTTTAGGGTTGCGCCCTCTTTATGTCTAATCTTGTTTTGAGGTTTTCTATAGGTAAAAAGGGAAACACATATGGTTCTCGATTAGCGGATCATGGAATGAATTGTGTCGTCAGGTTACAAGGTTGGTTCTCGCTCAAATTTATCAGAGCCTGGATTAGGGTTTATTTCCCTATGTATGCTGGTCAAGATGCTAGGGTTTCAAGTCTCTGGTTTCTGGGAAGATGTTTATTTCTCCTGCCTCAAGGATGGCTCAAATCTCAGTGCATTAGGTCAAGAATTTCACCTCCTCGCATTTCAAGTTTCTTCTTTAAGTCTCTAATCCATTGAGTCGAGAGTTTGAAGTTTAAGTTGGCAAGTGTGGAGTTGGAGCACTTCAGGAAATAAGGTTAAAGGTTCATGATGATCAAGACATGTTTTTGTTGCTTAAGTTACAAGTTATTGTGGGCTGAATGTCAAAGTTAGAGTTTTGTTTAAGAAATGCAAGTTTGGTTCAAGCGTGGTTTGAAGATCAAGGTTTAAGCGGCTGGTGTTTTGAGTTTGGATTAACCAGTGGAATTAAATTCTTAAGAATTTATTTTGTTTGAGAGTTTGATTGGATTTTGAAAGACAAGGCGCGTAATTGTTTGGAATATAAGTTATAACAATTGCTCACAATTTCTTGAAGTTTAAGTTACAAAGTCAAAGGGTGCATTCAAATTATTCAAGAGAGAATTTCAGAATCTAAATAAGATGCAAGAGTTATTTGATTTCTACAACAAAGTTCATCATTGATAAATTCGGTCAAATTTGTGCTCATTACATTTTTTGAGACAAGTTACAAGATATGTTACAGTATGAAAAACAAATTACAATCGTTTGTTTACAAAAAAAAAGAGAGAAATGATGTGTGTTTCTTCAAGTCTTCATCTTCAAGTCATTCGTCCTCACTCCTCGCCATGGTATTTTCATCTTTCAACCTTGCTCGCCTTTCAACCCTTGTGCTCATGAAACAAGATCAAGAAAACAAAAAAAGGTTAGCAAACAATCGACACATGAAAAATTTTCAAGCATGAATTAATTGTCAAGAAGACTCTTTGTATCTCATCATTATGATTTGCACTTGGAATCAGAAATTGGAAAAGGGTTTTGTTTTCACTCATAAGCCATCTCCTTTTATTTTGAAAATCACAAAAAAATTTGGTTCACAAAAAGGGAAAAGAAATTTAGAACAAATTCATTGCAAAAAACAGCATCAAGATAGCAATCATCCAAGCCAAATACACAAGCTAAGGCAGCACAGGATCACAACAAGCAACAACGCTGTAACAAGGCAGCATGGCTACCAACAAGCCAAAACAACAAAAAGCAACTCAACTCAACAACAAATCAGCAAATATTAAACAAAACAATAGTGCAAGCTCATGTAGCCCATATCGTCATGTTCCAAAATGTGCAAATCCTTCAGAGTTAATTTTCAAGAAGCAATAGCTTGTTATCATAGAAAGATGAAAGATGAAAGGAAAGATAAAACCTGCAACCAAAACAGTCCCAAAACAAAGAAACAAAGCCTTGTTTCCCACTGCCACAGAAAAAAAACAGTCTGTACCATGTCAAGCCAAAATCTGCCCAAAACAGTCCTAAAACAGCTGTAACATTACACAAAATAGGCAAGGCAAACTGCATCAAAAAAGTAACAAAGCAGAGCAGCAAATATGTTCAAATTTCACCAATTTTCCCCCCACATTTTCACCTTTGTATCATTATAAGAAGAAGCCATAATCTCAAACAGCAGGGGGGTTTTTTTGAAACGAAAATTGTAAAAGCAAAACCAAACAGAAGCCAAACTGTCAAAGCAAGAGCTAGCCAAAACCAAAACTGCTTCAACCAAAAAAACAGAATCCAAACTGTCAAAGAGAGAGCTAGCCAAAACCAAAACTGTATCAACCAAAAAACAGAAGCCAAAACCGAAAACTATCAAAACCGCCAAAGCAAAAACTAGTGAAAAACCAAAACCGCATCAACCAAAAAACAGAAGCCAAAACCAACTGCATCGAGAGAAAAACACCATAAAACCCAAAAAACATAAAAAGGATCACCAATATTCTCTCAACTTTGCAAAATTATGTCATACCTCCTTGCTTCACATCGCCATAAACCTTACCCTCAACCTTCAGCTTCCACCTGTAACTTATCCTCAAACTAACAAATACTCATTTTACACACTCAATATCTTCACTCAATATTCACCTGAAAACCATATTAAATACTGCTTTCAAAAGTATCCAACAACCTTTCATAGACGCACCCTACAAACCCTCTACGCAACAACCTTAAACTCTCCTGTAATCTTGCCATCACCTTCACGCAACAAACAACATTAACACAGAGGCGCAAGGACAACATGAGAAGCACATAATCACAGATCAGAACATAGAGAATAGAAGAAGAAGAAGAACAACAACAACAACAACAACAACAATAATATGAGGGGAAGATTGAGTTAAGATAGCTTACCAGAGCACTTTCTAGCAGAAACCTTTGGAATCCTCAGACCAAGTTCGTAAGTCTTCTTCTATTAAAATTTTATTTGCCAATCGCTTCTTGTTATTGTTGTTTGAAACCAACAGAATGCTTAGAGTTATTTTTTTTTTGGTTGTTTGCTTTGAAACCGCAAGAGAGAGTTTTTGGAGGAAGTATTCATGAACAGAGGTAGAATTGAGTAAATTATTTTGTTGTTGTTTATGAAAGGACCGAAATATAGGTAAGGACCGAGAGAAATTGATTGAAGAAAAATGATGGAGAATCATGGAAGTAGAGATAATATTTTTTTGTTGCCTTACGGTTAAGTTGTTGTTGATCATTTCAGTGAGAATAGAAAATAGAGAAATTTTAGAGAAAGAGAGAAATCGAGCGTGATAATAGAAGAAGGAGTGAGCCGCGGCGGTTCCCATCTTAGTCCCCTAGGGTTTTGAAAACCCTTTCTTTTCTCAAAGGGGCCAGTTCGGGTTTGGGCCAAAATCTAGAGCCCAACCCGATTTTGTTTTACCTTTATTTATTTATTTTTGCTTAGAGATTACATAACAAAAGAGCATATTGGGCTTCACTCCCATATCTGAAGCCCAATTCAAAAATCTTGTTAGCACCACCACTTTATTTCTTTTCATCCATGTTATAATTAGGTTTAGTTTTATTTTCTTTTATTAATTTTCTTAGTTTTTTTATTGTTTACCAATTTAATTTAATTACTTTAGTACTTAAATAATAATATAGTTTTTATTAGATAATTTTTATAAGTTAGCTTAGCCTTAGAATAATTTAGCATATTTTTGATTTTAACATTTTGTTTTAGCTTAGTTCATTATTTTGCTTGTTTACATTTTTTTTAATTAGTTAAAAATGACACAAATATTAGCTTCATTGTTCTGTTTAAGTGCTCGAGTAATTTTTGCCAGGTTCCTTTAGGAGATTCCACGAAGCGATTATTTTCATTTTGATTGTTTTGTGTTGAAAACAACTTTAGAATCAATCATTTGCATGATAACATTTTAGGTATATTTTTCTCCTTTCAAACACTCAACTTAAAGTCCATCTTTGTACATAACAAACAATTAGGTTTTTCTAGGCTCCCTCTTAACCTTTTTCTTTTGTAATTAAAACTTCTCATTCACAAATCAAAAATCCAAAAACACTTAATCATTACTTGAATTTATTTTAAAACTCGCAAAAACACTCAACCAAGCAAAACTCCCCCAAACGGGCATGTTATCTCTGTTCTACCGCGATACCGGTCGTGCCTATTGCTAGAATGCGATATTCTGATTCCTTCATTGGATACGTAGGCAAAGGGTCACGAAACCCTCACGAACGCAATAATCAAAAACCACCCATTTCCCCTTAAGCAAGCATAGTTGTAGATAAACACACCCTTTAAGACAAACAAACAAATTGGATCCTGTTGAGTACAACGGATGTGAGGGGTGCTAATACATTCCCCTTGCATAACCGACTCCCTTACCCTTTCTTTTGGTTGCAAGACCATCTTATCCATTCCCTTGTGGTTTTATCGATATTTCCCCTTCCTTCGGGATAAATAAAGTTCGGTGGTGGCTATGTGTTTTCTGCCGGTAGTTTCAGTTGTATATCCGCAAAGAAACCAAGATAGGACCGAACGCCGACCAATGGTGGGGGTTGTGATAATCCCTAAGCATGCGCCTGATCAGCAAAGAAATAATCAACCAAGGATGGAAAGACCAGTCAGGCAGTTCATCAGAATTAACATGACCCCGTCTCAAGTATTACCGCATCTACTAAGATCCAATTTGGTGACCTTGAAAGAAGCTCCGAGAAACCCCAATGCCCGTTGCGCATATCACTCTGAAAGTCTCGGCCATGACACTAATAATTGTTGGTCTTTAAAGAACAAAATACAAGACCTCATTGAAGCAAAAGAGATTGAATTCGATGCATCTGAAAAGCCAAATGTCATTTCTGCCCCTATGCTCATACATGGCTATAATACCAATGCCATTGAAGAAGGATTATTTGTTACTTCAGTTGATGAACTTATGACCCCACTTCTGACTATGAAAATTAACTTGTTGAATGCCGGTGTGTTCTTGGGTTGTGACGAAGTTTGCCATTTCTGTTTATCCTCACCAACCAGTTGCCCTTTGTTGAAAGTAGGCGTTCAGTGCCTAATAGATAACAAAGAAATTTTGTTCGAAAAAACTTATGTTCCACCTATTCCTTTTGAAGATGTTTCTATCATTACCATTTCCGCCAATTCTTGCAGGGTCTCCACCAAAAGACCCGTTAGAATTACATTAGTTCCGAAAGCATCTCCTTTAATAATCACAATGCATGGACCGGTCCCATATGCGTCAGACAAAACCGTACCATGGAATTATGGAGGGTATGTCTATTACTGTGGTATCAAGCAGGACTGGCCAGCCACTGAAGATTCAAGCTCCGAGAAAGTCAACTCCGACATCAGTAATATTGCAGGAACTAGCAAAATTACCCGAAGTGGCAGGATCTTTTCTCCAGAAATTGCTCCCCCAAAAGCAGTTTTTGAATCTGTAATCATTCTTGTTGTTGCTCCCCCAAAAGTTTTTCCTGGTCCTACAATTATCTCCAACAATACTCCAATTGACAAAGCCGTTACAACCCATGTAATCATTCCTACTGACACTGCTGCTGCCGAGTTAACCGAGACTCGGGGAAAAAGTATTCTGATTGAGCATGTCCTGACGAAGGTTCAGTCATTGACTATCCCTAAGACCTCCAAGAAAGAAATGGAGGAGATCCTAAAAATTATAAAGAGAAGCGACTACGATGTAGTTGAACAACTGGGGCAAACTCCCTCTAAAATTTCCATGCTGGCATTACTATTATGTTTCGAGGAACATGCAAAAGCCTTTGTAAAATTCCTGAAAACAGCCCATGTACCCCAAGAAACATCTGCTGATCAGTTCCAAGACTGCGTAGCCAGCTTGACTGCGGATAATGGACTAGGTTTTTAAGATGCTAATCTAACGCTGAAGGGAAGGAAGCATAATGAGGCATTGTATGTCTCAGTTGAATGTAGGGGTACAACCTTAGCCCATGTTTTGGTAGACATTGGCTCATCTCTAAATGTATTGCCTAAAAAAGCTCTTATTAGGCTTGACTGTGAGGGATTGACATTAAAGTCAAGTAACATAGTAGTAAGATATTTTGACGGCTCAAAAAGGATGGTGCACGGGGAAATGGATATCCCCATAAAGGTTGGAACCCAAAATTTCAATTCAACCTTTTATGTAATGGACATCCGCCCTTCATACTCCTGCTTGCTAGGCCGACCATGGATCCATAATGCTGGTGCTGTCACTTCTATGTTGCACAAAATTCTGAAATATCCGATTCAAGGGAAGATTATCACCGTTCATGGAGAAGAAGAGTATATGATAGCCATCTCAATTCCTTCAGATGTGTGGAATTAGATGGTGACTTTATTGAAACTCCATTTTAACACTTTGAAGAGGTGTTGCAAGATGTGGCAGTAACCAAGGTTGTTCCTAAGATTACAAGGCCTCCACTTTGGATGTCATCTCTGAAGGATGCCAAAGCAGTGGTAGAAGAGGGCATGTGCACTATCTGGGGACAACTCCCGGATATCCCATATAAGTCTAACAAGTTTGGCTTGGGTTTCACTTCAAGTGCTCAGAAGGTTGTACGTCGCGCTCGTGTTGGAGGACCACCCCTGAAGATTAGTAACTGTGAGGTAAACACTGTAGAATATGATGAAGATAGTTGCGGCTTGGAGGACTGGATATTCCCAACTGTCAATGGAGGGCTCAGCAACTGGGAGGCTAGAGATTTTGTCCTGATCACTTTTATCCTACAGTAGTTTGTCTTTACATTTTTTGGATCTGTAATATTAAAACAATTCGCACTCTTAAAACCTTGTGTCTTACCCGAGGCACAATGGTCCATTTGTAAGGTTTATTATCTCATTTTCATATGACATCAATGAATCATGGACGTTTTCAGATACAAACTTTTGTGCTCATTGTTTTTCTTTTTCATTTTTATTTCTTCCAAGGATAGTTATACCCTTACACACACTCACACTTATAATACGGTGCTTTACATCGCATTTGCAGTGTATTCCAGCAACGAGTTGTCTACAGCAGTGTTGTTCATAGTGCATCAGAAAAGGGTCTATGTTGCACGGACAAAAGGTGTGATCTGCCGAAGTCGTGCAGCAGTTGTAGTGATTCAGAGATGGTGTTGTCGTTGATGTTGGGAAGAGAGCTTCTCGGATGTGTCTGGATGTGTTTGGAAGCTTTTGTTCCCTGATTCTTTGTTGTTTTTCAAGTCTTTTGTTGTAATAAACAGAGAAAAAAGAAGCTTTTTCTCGATTTTCCCAGGATCTTGTTATTTCTTTTCATGTTTTTGTATGGTTTTTTATCTATAGTTTAAATTGGCTATTCTGTTGGCATTAGATATGTTAGTGAATCACGTGGTGTGATGTTAGAAGGTTGTAAATGGTTTAGTTGTTGTGAATTAGAAAAATATTCTGGACCAAAATCTATGCATGAAGAAACTTTGTGAGGATTTTTGAGATTTGTTAAAATGCACGTTACTGCGTACAAATCGAATTTCCTAAGTGTGTATTTTCAAGAAACAGTGTTAGTGAAAAAAAGGGTTTAGAAGAATATGAATTTGGTGTGTTGTGGTCAAAAAAATTTATTACTTTTACTGGAATATAATGTGTAAGAAAGAATGAAAAAATAAGGTTTACAGTGTATGCGCATGAATGTTTACGGTGTGTGCGAATGAGAATATAGATTTTAAAACACGGACACCATCAGGTGTTCATTATTTGGTGTATAATCGGAAGAAAAAAATTGTTAATAAAACAAAAACTTTGAAAACAAAAGTGAAATTTAAAAATGGTTGATTCAGAGCTTTAATAAAAAGGACCATCAAGATCATCATCATCTGGTTAAAATAACAAACAAATTAAAAATAAAAGAAGATAAAATTGAAAATAAAAAGGAGACCTCATATCAAAGATTTAATCATCGGTCAAAGAAAAGAAAAACAAATAGTTTTGAAAATAAGTTTTTAAAAAGAAATTGCAAAAGTAAAACCAAAAAGATCTTTGAAAGAGTTTTGAAAGAATGTGCGAGAGTGTAGAAAATTTTTAACTTGTAGATGTAAAAAGGTGTAGTGAAATTGTGAGAAATTGTGGGTGAATTGTTGATGATCAATTGTGAAAATTGGAGGGCTATTTATAAGTAAAAATTAAGTCAAAAATTCAATGAAATTACTCTATTTTTGGAAACATTTTGATGATTGGAAAATAATTGAGATTTGATTCAAGTCTAGGAAAACAAGACTATGAATCTAGATGATTTTGTGGTCTTTCTCAATATTGGAGTTGAATGAGTGGTTAATAAAAAATGATTTTGAAAGATTTCAATTATTTTTTATATCTTGACTATTAAGTGCATAAAATTAAGTACTTAAAAAATAAAAAATAATAATTTTAAAATTCTCCTAAAATGGAAAATGAAAATAATGATAAAATAATTGAAAAATAATAATTTATCCTTTTTGATGAAAAACCACAAAAAAAATACAAAAATTAGAACAATAAGACTTGAAACTACGACCTTATACTTAAAATCCTTATACTTACCAACTGTACTATCTCACTTATTTGAAATTAAATGGCATTAGAAAGCATGTGAAAAATGGTGGATTTTTATTATTTTAGAAAGAAAACAAATAATCTAACATAGACTATTATATAAACTTAGATAAAGCTATTTTGACCTAAAAAAATAATTTAAATCTAGCAAATTATTTTTTTAAATAAACTGAAAAAAATTAATATTAAAGCTAGATGTTAGTAAATAATATAAAAAAACCAGTTTTGAAAATGAATCGACTGTTAGAAATGGGACGGACAAATTTGAGGTATGACACATTGATTTCAAGAATTCTATCATTCTATCCTTCTAAAAGACATATAGTACCAGAAAAATTCTCACTAGAGCTCACCCAATAAACATAATAGGGTGCCTACTCTGATACCAATTAAACTCTGACACTTTAAAACATGTTAATAGTGATGTCTTAACATTAGAATAAAATGTCAAGACATATGTTACAACATCTTCTGAATGACAGAACAAATATATCAAACTGTAAATTATGTAGAAATAAATTTCATAATAATAAAGAACACATATAATTGTTAACCCAGTTCAATGCAATATCACATATTCTGGGGGCATCTAAGCCAGGAAGGAAATACACATTAATAGTTTTAGTTCAAAGCATAAACAATCACAGTTTACAACTTATCACCTAATCATTATCTTATACAATTTCTACCTAGGAACCTCCTAGATATGAGAACCCCCTCTCACTTCTCACAATCACATCAGTGATAAAAACAGCCACAAACCCGTGACAAAACCAAAACCAGAAGATTACGCTTCTAAAAAACAATACTTAGTTTTTCTTAAAATCTTTTAACTAAGAACAATAACTTGATGCACAATCAAATTTTTTCTTAAAATCTCATGAGTGATAAATAAGTAACAATGAATAACCAGTCTACCATAATGTATCAAAAGATACAAGGGTGACACACAATACACAAGAGACTCTCAAAATGTAAGACTCTAAAGATTCCCTTATTTTTAAAAAAATTATGAAAGCCAAATTATATTAGGTTTAAGTTTCTCTTTAAATACACCTCAGTATCCCATGGGATTTGAAATCTTTACCAAGATATTTCTTGATCCACAAGTTGAGGGTTGCACCAATTATGCAGAAAAATATCCTTAAATCTTGGAACAAAACATCAAGTTTCCTAAATTATCTCAAAATCCAATTTTAGAAACTTATGTACAGCTAGAGATCAAATCAATTGTTCCAAATTAAAACTTCTTGACCTGCACAAATAATTGAGATAAATCCAAAAGGAATATTACAAAATCAAATCAAATATGTCAAGAATAATAATAGCATGTACTAATGTTCTGGTATAGAATGTCACAACATATATTAGAATATTTATCTTCAATTTAGATTGGCCAACATGTTAGGGCATCTCACACAACATCTTGTTGTGAACCATGTCTTAGCAAAATTGCTGCAAACCCTAAAACCATGGATCTAACACAATTAATGATAACGGAGATCTCATTTGCCATGGTAGATCAAAACCAAAAAACCAGAAAGAAGAGAAGAGAAAAGTGATGAAAATATTCTATTGTTTCATTGATTGATATATAGCAAATGTATTTCTATATATACATGTACATACTTTGTTAGAGTTGGTTAAATAATCTAACCATCTAATGAAATACAACAATCGAGCTAAGTATACAAACAAGATAAATACACCATATCATGTACAAAATACACAAATAAACTACATCTTGAATATATTTATGCTAACATATTCCTTCAAGTTGGACTGTGGATACTAAAACGCCCCCAACTTGACCAAAGCTGATGAAAGAGCTGGAGAGTGAACCAGTTTGATGAAAACACTAGCTAGTTGAGTAGTAGTACATATTGGTAGCAAATGTATGAGTTTTGATTGAATTTTTTCTCTAGTCACATGAAAATCGAGCTCAATATGTTTGCTTCTCTCATGGAAGATGAAATTATGAGACAAGTAAACGACTGATTTACTATCACAAAACAGAGAAGTTGGCTGTGAAAAGTTGACTTGTAGATCATTGAATAAGTGTTGGAGTCATTGGAGCTCACAAGTTATAGATGTCAACGCCCTATATTCAACTTCTATGGAAGGCCTGAAGATTGTATTTTTCTTCTTGGATTTCCAACATAGAAGGGAAGAACCAAGCATGACACAAAAGTCAGTAATTGACTTTCGAGTTTTGGAATATTTGGCCCAATTAGAGTTAGAAAATCCACATAATTTCAAGGTAATAGAAGAAAAAAACATATATGGTAGGACATACTTTTAAGCACCTCAAGATTCTAGTAGCAGCTTGATAATGTAGCTTACGAGGCTGACAAACATACTGGCTCAGATGTTAAACATTATAAGATATGCCAGGTCTTGTGTTAGTCAAGTAGATTAACCTACCAGTTAGCCTTCTGTACGTAGAAGGTTCATCTAATGGTTTACCACCTGTAGTGGATAACTTGAGTGTTGGATCATGTTGTAATAAGTGGGACTATGATATTTAGGTTAAATCATGTGTCGAATAGCACAGCAAAAAATGCATTATATAGGAAGAAAATACAAAATTGTAGTATTAATTACATAGATATCCTACTCTATTCTAGAATATACTAAGGAATATTATTAGAGAATATTATCTTTATTGATATACATATGTACATATTAACACTCCTCCTCAAGCTTGAGAATATAAGTTAAATGCACCAAGCTTATTACATGTATAGTTGGTTTTGGGGCTTCACAGTGATTTTGTAAACACATTTTCCAATTGATCATAATAGTTGACAAAGCTTGTGATAATGTCTCCTGACACAATCTTCTCTCTGACAAAGTGACAATCTATCTCAATATGTTTGGTCCTCTCATGGAAGACGGGATTTGAAGCAATGTACAATGTGGCTTCATTATCACAAATAAGTGTCATTGGTCTTGCTTCTTCAATTTGAAGTTTCTTGAGCAACTGTTTTAACCAAATAAGTTCACATGTTTCCATTGCCATGGCCCTATAATCTAGATTGGTGCTTGATCTTGAAACTACATATTGTTTCTTACTTTTCTAGGATATAAGGTTTCCTCTAACAAGTATACAATACCCAGAAATAGATCGTCTATCAATGGGTGATCCTTCCCAATCAGCATCGAAGTATCCAACTATATATGTGTTTCTCCGGGAAACAATTGCTAGCCTCTTATTAAAGGTTACTTGCAGGATCTTCTACAATAATCCTAGACTTAGTGTTTTGAGTGTTTTTTTGGGTTGAAGCTGGTTAATGTTGGATAAAAAGGGAAAAAGTAAGAGAAAATTGCAAAGTAAAGCAAATAAATGACAAGACTTGTAATTTAAATGTGAAAATTGGAAATTGCTATGAATTTAAATGTGGAAGCATTCATACATTGTTAAGTCTGAACTCATTTCTCTCTTAGATGCAGGTACTTTAAGTGTAATGCTCTAAATGTGAAGAAATGTGACCTTTAACACAAATAAAAAATGTTTGCTTAAATATAAAATCTAAAAGTGTAACCGTCGATGGTTACCAGTCCCACATTGGGATTCATAGAGAATTGATATAAACTTTTTTGAAAGCATCCCCATGTTTTTAATGGCTTCGTGAGTTAGTAATTGCTCTCGCTGCTACTTGTTATTTCCTGTCGACAGTTCACCTTCTATCGAGACTGCCTCTAGAACTTGTATCTTTGTTGACCAGATTTCATGGAATCGTTTGACTTATCGATGTGTCCTATTTTCTTTATGGTGGATACATGCCTTTCTAACCGAAGACACCTTATAGTTAAAGGCTTTCTTTCCTAGTCGAAAATTTCTTGTTAATAAATTTCCCCCAAAAAAACCATGTACAATGGAGATTCTGTCTCCAGAGAATCCTGGCATTTTCTCTTCCAAGTTTTCGACCGCGTGTTTCTCTAGAATGACGTCATGAATAATCATGACTCCTTTCTGCGCAACAGTTTCCCATATCAATCAATCACTTCTCGTGATTGCTCTTAGGTTTTAGGGCGTGAGTTTTAAAATAAACCCCACTAACTTTTCCACTTCTCTGATTTATCATCATTGGATCAATGCCACCTGACAGTGATCCATGGGTCTAATTTTCTTTGAATCACCTCTTTGAGAAACTTATGGTTACCATTTTGGTATTTTCCATTTTGGCTACCACTATTTTAGCATTTCACTTATTAGGACCCTGTATGTATTCGATTGGATTTTTCTAAGTTTTTCACAATCAACTTTCACCAATCCATGTCGGATAAAATAGTTAATGGTAACCACAAACTAATTTCAGAAAAATTCAAATTAATTTCAAAATTTTCAACTTTCCAAATATTTGCCCCTCCCAGTTTTTGGGATTGACAATTGGTGAAACCACAAACAAACCTTAAAACTAAAACCCAATCAATGTTGCTAGTGCCCATTCTCCTAATTCGCCTATGCACAATTGTCCTTGACAACCTATATTTATTACTATCACATTAAGATAAAACACAAAACATCAACTGATTTAAGATACCTCTTAGGCTTAATACATAAGAAATAAAAATCTAGGCATAATTTCTCTAACATGCTACACTTAGTTTCTACACCTATTAGCAAGTGGCTTTTAATCCCCAAAGGTTTGTATCTTGCCTCCGGCTTTCTGAAGCTGTTGTTTAGCCTTATTGGACTTTTTCTTGATGTTTTATTTTGGCTTTAACAACCATGTTTTGTAGCTTCTCAGCTTCTAAAGCCGACTTTCTTTTATTTTCAGCCACATAAGCCAAAATTTGAGCTAAACTTTCTGACTCACTGATCATCATTGTCGACCATAGGCCACACTGTAGGCGGAATCGACTCCCTAGATAATGTTGTTTCTTCAGAATCTCACCTAAAACCACGATTAGGATCCAAGCTTAGAAAACTATTTGAGTTTTCATTATGAGTGTAATTATCATCATCACACGGTGCCACATTCGCCAAGTGGTGGTCGAAGGACTTCTTCCCGCTTTTAACCTCATCGACCTTATAGTAGCTCTAATCAGCTTCTATATTTTTCACTATGTCATCTTTCTTCCAAATGGAAATCATTTGGTGAAAATTCAACACGAATGCACCTATTCCATGGATCCATTCACATCCAAGTAATAAATTGAAGTTTTCTTTGGAATTTATTACCATGAAGAAAGTTGACCTGGTGGTTATTCCAACAGCCAATTGGACTTGAATGACCCTAAGTACACCACTGGTTTTCCTTTCATAGTTTGATAAAACCATGTTGTGAGGTTGAATATCTGACCCACAATTCCCCCATTTTCTTGAACAGAGCATGTGGAATTAAGTTTACAGTTACTCCACCATCGGCAAACACTTTGTTCACCGACATACCATCTACCTTTACCCTTATAAAAAAAGGCTTTAGTTGATACAACATCCTTGGGCTCGGTTTCTCAAACATAACCTTTTGTTCTTCGACAACGTCATTATTTATCACATAGTAATACATAGGCTTTTCGTCATCTGCTTCGTCGTAGGTGAAATCTTCTTCATTTTATGATACCTCTAACACTCTGTCATATTCTACAGGCAGAATCGATACATTTCCATAATTAATGATGACTTCTTCACCATAATCATCATCCACCATGTCATCTACTGGCGAAGGTTCATAATCAGGATCTTCCTCTCCTTCACCCTCAAATGTAGGAGTATACTCAGGTGTGGGAGTATATCCAACATTTTGTGTTCCTATCAGCTCTTTATTACCCAAAGGAGCTACCCCCATAGCCAACCTTTGATTAGCAGTGATATTTTCCTTTTTAGTCAACCTTGACTTTGGATACAATCCTTTCTGAAATAGAGCTTCACCAAGTTTTGCAACCTCTGTTGGTTGTGTGCTTTTGATGCACCTAGCATCTTTGACAGGTTTCATCTGGGAAGTCGTATCCTCTTTTTCAGCTTTTTTATTCCTCTAATAACGCCTCTAGTGTTTCCTTGTCAGTGGATTTTCCCCTTATAATTAGGAGAAACCTGATAGCCCTTTGACTCAACCTTCTTTTCTTATGCCTCGGCTTCATGTGCAATCAACTTCCACTTCGGCCTTTTGCCCCCTTTTGGCTCACCGGTTCAACCCATTTTTCTTGTGGGGTGTTTGATGGAGGGCGAAAGGTTTTTGGAAGAGGTTGTTGGAACAATCTTTTACATTCTTCATTGTGAAGGAATTCCTTCTTTGTCAAAAACAAACTTGGAAATGGAGGCTTATCTTGCTTAAGAGACTCTTTTTTTATAGCTTCATACTTCTCAATTGTTTCTTTGTTATACAGAGCATTACATCTTGGGCATAATTTAGCCTTCGACCCTTTTACTCTGCATTTTTCCTAAAAGTCAACCAAACTCTCTTCAGGTTGAGGGTACACTTCCTGCAATCCCTATTCCATCTTCATATCGAAACTATGATTAGTTCCAACCATCATAACTTCTATGTCACTAATCATTATGACTTCTTTGTAGAGGCCCTCAGTAACTTCGACCATCATACAATCCAGAGGCTCTGAATATAAAGCCTTCTCCACTTCCTAGGATCAGTGTCGACCTACATCTTTGGCTTTTCACAAAATTGAAGCTCGCCTTCTTTCAAAGCCTTCTGCACCAAATCCCTAGAAAGAACACATTGAGAAGTTTTATGACCAAGAAAGATATGGACTTTACATAATCCCCATTTCTTCTTTTGTTCAAGTGGAGTATTCTTCAGGCCCTGGGGGACCATAATTTTACCATTAACCACTAACAAATCAAATATTTCATCACATTTGGTTATGTCAAAAGTATAGATTTTGGTGACGGCTTTGCCATTCTTTTCAGTTTCGATGGGGTTTTCCCGTTCGAAAGTTTCGATAGCTTACATGCGTAAGGAGGTCAAGGCTAGAGTTCAACCACGTTAACCTCCATCTCTTCTCCTAACTCATCTTTGTTGGAAGAACACTCATCAGTTGCTACGTAAGCAACCCTCCCTTTTTATGGTATTTGTTTGGCTTGGTTTTTTTAGCTTTCAAATGTTCGATCAGTCGAACTTTGATAGCTAACTGAGCCATATCTTTCAAGGACTGAGTATCTAGCAATTTCTTTCTAATATAATACTCTAACCCATTTGCAGCCATTTTGACCAACTCGTGTTCCAGGACTTGATTAAAGCATCGCATTTTCAAAAGTATGAACTAGTTAAGGTATTGGTCTATTGACTCAGTGCTCTTTCGTTTAACATTGGACAATTCTGTTAGGCTTATTTTGGACTGATCCATGTGAAATTATTCATGGAATAATTTCTCCAATTGAATCCATGTTTGGACCGACTGCGGGGGAAGCATTGCAAACCAAGTAAATGAATTCTTTATGAGGGAATTGGGAAAATACTTCATCCTCGAATCTTCATTCACTACCAAGTCGCCTAGTTCTATTTGGTACTTGGCAACATGTTCGACAGGGGATTCTTCGACATCCCCTGCAAACTTAGTGAAATTTGGGAGTTTCCAACCTCTGGGTAAATCCGTATGTAAGACAAAATCTAAAAATGGAGAGACATGCGTAGTCCTTTAACATCAAGTACTCATTCCATTCCTAACTATAATTCTTTTGATAATTGCTTCTAGGTTTTGTTCCCCAGCCACTGCTTCTCGTCGAACTTGCCTGACCATTTGGTCGACATTCTAGTTTCAGTTTGCTATTACTATCGGTGGTTGCTATACCACCCTAAGTATGGGGTCGACACGCTAGGCAGTCGGTGGTTCTTGTTCAACTGTTTTATCGACCACCTCCTCGTACTGCATGGGTTCTTCACGTGAGGGAGGTACAGCTTGTCAAACTGGTGCTCTTGGGGCACCAAGGAAACCTTTGATGCGAGTCATTTTAATTGCTAAAGTATGATAACTCCACACCGAATTATCGATCAAAGGTCTTAATATGAGACTCATCTGTTAAGTAAGCATATTAACCATCTCATGGTTACTTTCATCCATTTGTTGCCTCATAATAGCAACAGTACTTGGGGTGAAAGTAGGCATGATTTGGTGGGAAAATCCCAATCCAGTCGAATGACCAAATTGATTTCCCAGCGGCCCTGAAGCATGATATGGGGAAAACACCGACACAAAATTTTCACCAAATTTCGGAATACTATTATGTAGTCCTGCCATTATCATTGTTGGCATTCTGTATTCATGTGTATTTCTTGCAAAACTTGGCACATACTGCCCAAAAGTTGGGATCACGCCATTGTGTGTGTCTCTTGCAAAACTAGACAAATATTTCGCAAAACTTGTGACCATTGGTGGTCTTGCAGTTACTGGTTGTGTTGTGGTAACTATGTTTGGTGCAGTTAAAGACACAACCACCGAACTAGAACCTACACTCGCCGCCACACTGGTATTCCCTCCCATATTTTGATCCCTTTCAGGAGTTGCATTTTTCTACCACTTCTCAATTTCATGCACGAAACAAGAAAAACTCAAACACAAGGTGTCCCACTGGGTGTGCCAATTTGTTTCTCTATGAAATAATCGTCAACCTCTTATTAAAGGTTACTTGCAAGATCAGCTGCAATAGTCCTAGACTTAGTGTTTTGAGTGTTTTTTGGGTTGAAACTGGTTGATGTTGGATAAAAAGGGAAAAAGTAAAATACAATTGCAAAGTAAAGGAAATAAATGACAAGACTTGTAATTTAAATGTGAAAACTGGAAATTGCTATGAATTTAAATGTGGAAGCATTCATACATTGTTAAGTCTGAACTCATTTCTCTCTTAGATGCAGGTACTTTGAGTATAATGCTCTAAATGTGAAGAAATGCGACCTTTGACACAGATACAAATGTTTGATTAAATAGAAAATCCAAAAGCATAATCGTCGACGGTTACCAGTCCCACGTTGGGATTCATGGAGAACTTCTATAAACTGCTTTTAAAAAATCCTCCCATTCTTACTGGCTTCGTGAGTTATTAACTTCTCTCGTTTCCACTTGTTATTGCTTGTCGACACTTTGCCTTCTATCGAGACTGCCTCCAAAACTGGTATCTTTATCGACCAAATTTCCTGGACTCGTTTGACATGTCAACGTGTCCTATTTTCTTTATGGTGGACACATGCCTTTCTAACTGAAGATACCTTATAGTTAAAGACTTGCTTCCCTTGTCAAAAAATTCTTGTCAACAATGTGTATGTCCTTTATCTTCATACACAAGAACTTTTCCTATAGCACATTTGATGTATCTCAGAATCCAGATAACAACCTCCATGTGTTCACGATAATGGGAATTTAAGTATTGGCTTACGTACTGATTGCAAAAGAAATGTCTGGACAAGTGACTGTGAGATAGGTCAACTTTCCAACCAATCTCTTATATATTCCTGGTTCAAATAGAGGCTTCCTTGATTGGGTAGTAGTTTGACACTTGAACCCATAGAAGTATCAATTGGCTTAGTATTCAACAACCTTGTTTCTTCCAAAATAACCATAGCATATTTCCATTGGAAATCACCAAACAATCTTTAGATTGGGCCATCTCAATTCCCAAGAAGTAGTGGATATTACCAAGATCTTTTGTCTAACATCGATTCGACAGGTATTGTTTCACCTGGAGTATTCCCTGGCGAAGGCGTCGATGGAGAGTTTGCAATGACCTCTAGGGCAGGTACAACCTTAGGGATAGGTACGACAACATTGGTTGGTAATGCTGATATGTTTGAAGTGAGCGAGAAGCGGGAGGGTCAACTGTAGGGGTAGAATGATGGGTAATAATGGAATATGAGACTTCCGAAAAAGGCGTGGGAGTACTTTCCTTAAGGGATTCTAGAGTTACTTGGTTGGACTCAAAATATGGAACATACTCGAATAAGGTAACATCGGCTGATACGAGGTATAATTGTAGAGTATGTGAATAGAAACAATAACCCTTCTGGGATTGATGATAACCAAGAAAGACACACTTTAGTGATGAAGGTGATAGTTTATCAAGTCTAGGGGAGAGATTATGTACAAAACATGTAGACCTGAAGACTCGAGGAGGAATTTGGTGAAGGGGAGATTTTGGAAACATGATTGAATGAATGATTTTATTATTAAGGACGTATGAGGGCATTCTATTTATAATGTAACATGCCATGAGCACAACATACCCCAAAAACCAAAGAGTAACATTAACATGGAGAAGTAGGATCCGAATGGTTTCTACGAGATGTCGATTTTTGCATTCAACTACCCTGTTTTGTTGAGGTGTATGAGGGCAATATGTTTAGTGCAAAATACAATTGGATGACATAAACATTTGAAATTATTGGGATAAATATTAACGTGCATTATCACTTATTAGGGTACGAATAGACAAACCAAATTGGGTTCTTATTTCGCGATAAAATTGTTCAAAAATAGAAAACAATTCAGATATGTTCTTCATTAAAGATAACCACGTGCAACGTGATAAATCATCAATAAATGTTACAAAATCCCTAGACTCAAAAGTAGACACGGTACACAAGGGACCCCAAACATCAGAGTAAACTAAATAAAAAAGATACGCACCTTGTTTATTGATTCGATCGGGAACTTGACTACAAGTATGTTTTCCTAACTAACAAGAATCACAATGTAAAATGGATAATTTAGATAAATTGGGCACCAGATTTTGTAGTTTGGGAAGACTCGGATGACCTAACTGTGCATGTATAGTGAGTGGAAATTTTTTGATAGATGACATAGAGAAGTAGTAGAGGCCTTGAGCCTCACATCTGACGACAATCGTCTGTCCTGAAGTTTGATCCTGCAGCGTAACATTATTGTTAGTAAAGGTGATAGAACAATTAAGGGAACGAGTTAAACGACTTACATAAATAAATTAAATGGATAATTAGGTACATATTTGACATAAGTAAGAGATAGATATGGTAGAATTTGAACAATACAAATTCCTTGAGATTGGGTTTGAGAACCATTTTCGACAGTTATACTAGTTAATAAACTAGAGGTACAGAGGGAAGAGAAAATACCTTTATTATCGGTAACATGATCAGACGCACCAGAGTCGAGGATCCAAGGACCAAAAGGAGATGATTGAGAGAAAAAATAGAGGAATTACTAGTGTGTGCAACCGAAGTCGTGGAAGTAGAGTTTTGATTAGTTTGAAACCACCTGAAAAAATACTTGTAGCTTGGTGTAGAGTTTTGAAGAGAAGGTGAAGAATACATAGTGTCAAGATGATGGATTTGAGCTGCATTTACCTAGCGTGGAGGTCTCTCATTCAATTTCTACTAACGATTAATAGTATGCCTATGCCGGTTTGTCATACCCTAAAATTGCCCTATCATTAAAATACTCATATTATTATTAGGTTTTTAAATAAGTAAATCATATTGTGCAAGTTTTATTTCTATGGAGGTTTAAAATCAAATAGAGGTATATTGATCTAAAATGGACCATCAAAATCTGATGGCTCATTAGGTTATTATAAAACACATTTTAAATGTTATAAGAATGATGTGCATTTGTGTATAAAAGGGTGAACATTTTCGATGGGCCCAAGATGCGTTTTTGTATGGCCCAATAAGAGAGTTCTTTTGAGAGTCCAACATTTTTGTAGAGTAAATGAATAGTCAATTTCTGACATATTAAATTATTCAAATACACTAATAATGATTATCATTGATATAATTAGTATTAATCGTTATTAACAATTACCATCAGTTATAAAACTATTTTTGTTCTTATTAATTATTGTTAATATGATTATTATTATTTGTTTTAGTTATTTAAATATTACTATAAATTAAATATTATTATTCTAAACATTTGACTGAGTCAAAATTGGGGTTTCAAACCCTAATCCCAACCCAGCGGTGTCGTTTCCATGTTCATCATCCTCATCCTTTACCCTAATCTTCATCAAGCCCAGAAGACGTCCAATCCCAGAAAAATGAAAAACGCCAAATCAAATAAAAAACGCACAAATTCATATCAAATCAGATCCCGAAAACAAATCAACAATAAATCCAATCGAATCTCAAAGATTAAAATCAAATCAAGTTACAATCAAGTCTTAATTTATACAGAAACGTATCAATTACAAAATAAATTGAATCAATCTACAAACTAAATTTACACAATTTCTTATGAATCACATATTTGTAACGCTAATCTAAAAAAAGTTGCTAATTCGTTCTACATCTAAGACTATATAATCCCTAAGAGGTTAATGCTTTAGGGACCGGAAAAAAAATTAGCAAATAACAGAAGGAGAAGACGAAGAAGAAAAAACTTAGAGTTTCAATATCTGAAACCCCAAGTTCTTCAATCGCCACTACAAGTTCTTCAATCGTCGTTGCTAGACTCTTCAATCCACAGCTGAGTCACCTTTAAGCATCTCTGATTACCTGCGAAGTGATAAGAATAAGGGAATGATTAGAACTTGAGAACTCAGATAATCGAACGAGATACTTACTGCGACGAAGGTACCAAATTACTCAGCTTTCTTTGTGTTTGATTTTTGTTTTGTGAATAGTTAAAAGATTTGGTGGATTACAGTTGATTTGGGGGTTTGGGGTTCTATAAATTCAGGTTGCCGGTGTTGGGTTGCATCGCCGCCGTGATTAAGTTTTTTAGGGTTATATTGTTGTTGTTGTTTGTGTGTTTAAAGAGAAAGGAGAACAAGAGGAAAGAATGAAGGGAAAATGAAATCAGGAAATAAGGAAAACAATAATGTTATACTCCCTCCACGTTAGCTTGATCAAGGACATGTGGCCAACATCTAGCCACGTGATCCCTGTGTGTCCATGAACCACTACCATGTACCCTCACCCTATCAATCATACGATTTCAATCAACGGCCCATATTATGTGACTCCAATGTAATAGCCATAAACCCACCCATACGCGATCGCAGCAGAACCTCTCTATCCTGGGCTTATAAGAATTTTTGTTGGACCTAAGGCCCTTTCTATATGCACACCCTGTTTCTCTTTTTACTATTGTTCAACATCAGTTCGCACCCCATGCGCTGCTGGGCCAAATCCAATATATGGATTTTGGCCCATGCTTTTAACACGCCACCTTTTACTACACCAATTAATTATACACCCCCTTGTGAAATTAATTTTATTTATATTTTTTTAAAAATTTATTTATCTATGCATTTTTTTATAATTTAGTACATGAAAATTGTTTTTTTTTACAATATTTTTTTATCAAAAATATCTAAGTTGTTTTAATAAATTTATTATATATTTATTTATTAATTAAACTCTTTTTTAAAATACTAACCCATTTGCCTCAAATATTTTTCTATTAAAATTATTATTTTTTTAATTGCATTGTATATTCAAAAATAGCTAACCAACAAACACTAACATTTTTTTCACTAACATAATCAAATCTATATTTATTTTCAAAAAGGGTTGTATTAATATCTTTTATCGACTACGAGCTACGTCTACGATTCCTCAATTTACAAACCCGGACATTTGTTCAAGGAGAATTTGAGATATCTCTACAACCCATAAAAAATACTAACCAAACAACTACGAAATACAAATTGGGACTCTGATTCCTCATAATAGGATACATAGACATACGACTAAAATCCTAGCAAGTTCCCCTAATAAACAAAACTAAAACCCATTTTTCCTAAAGATTAATTCTAAACCCTAGTATCCTTGTGAACAAGGTGGGTGAGGGGTGCCTAACACCTTCCCCACGTCTAGAATTCTAAATCCACTTGGCTGGCACCTTTACATTGGGAACCAGGCAGAGCTCACTGGCGTTTTGTCCAAACAATTCTTTTCCTTAAAGGGCCTTCATTTCCTTTTGTATCTCATTGAACTGGTATTGAAAGTCATCCAACCGGTCATAGAAACCCACACTTTCACTCGGTGGAGGAACAGGATGATAAACTTCATCATTGACAAATGGCATAGCATTCACCGAAGGAGGTGCAACATAGTGGATCTCATTTCTAGCAGTAGGAGTAATATGAACCACAAGAGGTGTAGGAGTAACAACAGCTTGAACAATTGGAGCAATTGGAGCATCAAGATTAAGACCTGCTGGCATGAAGTTTTCAGGCATTCCCCACAGGTAACCCAGAGGCATACGATTTTGAGAAACATTAATTGGGGTAACAGAAACAGGAACCGATGGACCTTCAGAAGCAATTGTTGTTTGTTGAGGCTGAACAAGTGGTGGCTGATTCTGAACAGCCATCAATGATTCCATCAAAACAATCAGATTGGCCATACTGGCCTTCAAAGCAGTAACTTCTCTGTGCAGCTCGTGTTTCTCTTGTTCAAGATTGTCCATTTTCTTCCTGGAATTAGATCGAGTATTGTACCGGTGAGACATCTTGCTGAACGAAGTAGAGAAATTCAGTAAGACACCTGGGTATGAACGGGAATGCAAGAAATATATAAAAGATGATGCATGATATGAAATGCATATGATTTATTTTATTATTAATTAATATTTCAAGGGACTCAAAGAATTACAGACAATTTTTCAAATATTAAAGTACTAACACATTTTGAAATACTGAAAATCTCATTATAATAAATTCAAAATGGATTACAACTTTTTAGTACAAGTTTCAACAATCCCAAGTACAAGAAAAGATAGAATCTAAAATCCTAAAAAAGCAAAGCTGGTGAAGATCACTCCACACACTGACGCTTTCCTGTGAGCCTTTCAATCTGAGCCTTCAACTGCTTGTTCTCTTCTACATACTTGTCGGCAACCACCTTCCAATCACCAGAGTCGGGAAGTAAATGACCAAGTCTTGACTGAGCTATAGAGGAAAATAAATCCTCTTGCTTCTCCATCATCTCTACAGCATGACTCTCAAGAATCTCAATTAAGTCATCCTTCTCCTTCAAGTATGCTCGGTAGGACATCTCTAAAGTCTGACACTTATTCTTCCAAGCCTCTTTCTCCTGCTGCATCCTGACTAGGGCAAGCTGAAGCTCTTCCACATCATCTAAAAGGGGAGGAGTAGCCTTCACAAACATCTCAGGCATAGGTGCTTCACGGGAATACAGTATCTTCAACTGAATGGCCCTTGCTTGTACCCATTGAAGATAAGGCTCCAAAGAAACAGCTTATCTAGGTCCCAAGTCCTTTCTACTCTTCCTGTGAATATGACGCCAAGCCTTTACAATCTCCTCCTTATATTTCTTATTATCCTCTCCCTCTTTAAGAAAGAAACCACTCAGATGAATACTATTTGGCTTATCTCTCATCGGATATACAAGTTGTCGTCGTGCAAGAACAAGATTGTTGTTAATTCCTCCCTTTGTACTAAGAAGAGTTTCATCGGGGAAAATACCATAACTATCGACAATCTCTGCATCATGGTAAGCTTGATGATACCAAACAATATCTGAATAAGTGAGATCCATAATCTTTGGAGCCCAACGAGGTTCCTTCTTGATATCCCAGAAAGCATCGGACCAGGGTAAGATGGCTCAAATTTCAGGGGGTTCCTCTCCTCTCATTTCAATCTTTCTTCTTAAAAGTCTCCAAGTCACTGATTCGAGGGTTTGAAGTTTAAGTTGACGACTGTGGAATTTGGGAATAAGAAATACGCTTGGGGGATCATGATTGTCAAGACATGTTTTGGTTGCTTAAGTTACAAGTTACTTGTGGTTTGAATATCAAAATTAAAGTTCCGTTTGAGAGGGCAAGTTTGGTTTAGGCATGCTATGAAGATTAAAGATTGAAAGATAAGGTGTAAAGTTCTTGGAATACAAGTTACAACAGTTGTTTATGACTTCTTGAAATTCAAGTTACAAAGGCAAGATGGATATTCAAATCATTCAAGTAAGAATTTCAAAGTTCAAACAAGATTCAAGAGTTGTTTAATTTTTGTACAACAAATCCATTATCCACACGATTTAAAGAAACATCATTCAAATTACATTTTTCTGTATAATTTAACAAAACGGATTACAGTGTGAGATACAAACTACAATCGTTTTGTTTACAAAGAAAGAATTAATGTCTGTTTCTTCAAGTCTTCATCTTCAAGCAACGCATCCACTCCTTTCTATCCATGATCTTCTCTTCACCTTGCCCCGATTGCGATCCAATACGCGTGCTCATGAAACAAGGAAAAGAGAAAGTTAGCAACAATCAACATGTGAAAAATTCAAGCACTAATTAATTGTTAAGAGGACTCTTTGTATCTCATCATCAGGATTTTCACTTGGAATCAGAAATTAGAAAAGGGTTTTGTTTCAACTATAGGTTATCTCCTCCTATTCTGCAAATAACAAAAAGGTTTTTGGTTCACAAAAGGAAAAGAGGTTTATAAATGTGTTCTTACTGAAAAAACAGGCCAAAACTGCCCAAGGCAGCAAAACAAAAGCGTCAAAATAAATACAGGCAAGCAAACTGTCCAACAGAAGCAATGTCCAAACTGCGAAACAGCAAAAGGTATGTCAAAACTGCCCAAGGCAGAAAAATAGCAACGCAGCACCCAAGACATACAAAAAACAGTGGTAACAGAACAAGGCAGCATAGGCAAAACCAGCAAGCAAGCTGCAATACATTAGCAAATATAACAGCAGCTGCAAGCTGCCAAATAAAGCCCAAAACTAGAAAATATACAACAGAATTTCACAAAACAGTGCAAGCTAACACTAGCTCACATAGCCCTATATCATCATTTTCCTAAATAGTGCAAAACCTTCAGAAATTATTGAATAAAAGCAAGTTTGCTTTACATCATTAAAAGATGAAAGAGGAAAAGATATCACCTGCATTGTGCCCCTAATCTGCCAAAACCTGTTGCATGAACAACCAAAACAGAACAAGCCAAAACCAAAACCTGCTGCATACCCTGCAAGACAGCCTGCATAACTCTGTCCAAAACCTGAGATTATAAGCCACAAAAAAACTCCAATCATGTCAATCCAAGTTTTACACCAAAATGACTAAAAACAAAACCTGCATCCTAAAACACAAAGTCAGCAAGCCAATTTTGTTCAAATTGAGAAAAACCTTCCAATTCCCACTTCTCAGCTATTATAAAACAAACAGCTAGAGCAGATAACCGAAGAAAAAAAAGACCAACCACAGAAGCCAAAAAACCAGAAGAGAGGACAACATACTAACAACCAGAATAAAACCAAGTGAGATAACTAAGCCAAAAAACCAAGAGATTTTATACAGCCAGCAAACCGTGAGTGAGTAATTTTTACCAATCTAGAAAACCAAAGAGAACACAGAGGAAAAATAATAACAAAACTTTGGGGAAATTTCAGCAGTAATCTTCCTCCAGCGTGATCTGTAAAATCTCCATTAACCTGCACAATACACAATACAGAAGGTCAATCAGTAACCTGCATCAAACACATACACTAATCAATTTTTTCAGATTTCAGAAGTGAAAGGGATTTCTGGAGCTCACCTCTTTTGAAGCTCTGTCGGAGAGACTCCGACAGGTAACTACTTTTCACCATTTAAACAGCTTGTGTTGATGTTACATGAGCAAATTCATTTTTTTTGTTTTTTCATGAATGTGTTTTGTTTTCCAATCTGAAAAAGTGAGTGTTGTACCCCAAAATTTTCCCTCCCATATTCTTCAAGATTTGTCAAGAATCATCTTCAAATGGTTCAAGACTTCTCAAGGATTGCACAGCCCAACTGCCTCCTAAGCCAGTCAAAATTAGGGTTTTGGTTCCTTCAATGAATTTGGGATTTTCAGTGGTCCAACCAAGTCTCATGTGCCTATATACATTGCCAAGCATATACATGTCAAGTCTCAAGGCTCACAGCATCAAATTGCACAGTCAAAAAGCCCATTTGCTTCACAATCAACTGTAGGGGCAAAATGGTCATTTTACAGTCAAAAGTCAAATATTTTGGTCAACATCTTATTTTGAGCTCACAATCATCATTTGATCAAGTCTTGATCATGATCCCATAAGCAAGGCTCAAAAATCATCAAGATGCCAAAAGTTTCTATTTTTGGACAGCATAAAAGTCAATTGTAACTTGACTAAGGCATAACTTTTTCATGGTTCATCAGAAAAATCCCATCCAATGCTCATTTTGAAGGGGATGACATTTCCTACAACTCATCTTCACATTCCAAGTCCAAAAAATTCTCTCACAAAAAGTTATCAATTTCTACATTATAGGTCCTTTTCAAAAGTCAACAAAAATGCACTTTAAGTCAAAGACCATAACTTGAGATTGGTAAATCCAAATGACATGGGACCAAAGGCATTGGTTAGAGGACTTCCAGACCTTTCCAAAATGTCCAAGAACATGTTCATAGGATCAAAATTGATTAAGATATGCATTGGAGAAGTTGGGAAATTTTTGGGAATTTGCAAAAGTCAACTTTGCCTAAAACACCTTGTTTTTGCTAATGGGCCTCAAATTCCTTCTTGAATCTTTACCCAAAGCATATGCACGACCCATAAAGCCTATTTGAGTTTATTTTCTTATTTTTATTAATTAATTGGATTTTTTATTAATATTAATTCATTTAATTGATTTAAAATATAGGAAATTTAAAGATATGGTTTTCAAATCTTTTTGTGAAGCAAATAAACTCAGGGCAAGCTGGAAAATTCGTGTATCAATCAAAGAGACAAAAATCTCCATGTTTGGCAAGTTTTCCCAATCAAAAATATGCAAAAAGATTTGATTGGAAATCAAATATTGAAACATGAATGCAATGGATCTTTGGGCCAAGACTTGACCTAATTCCCTTCCCATATATGCAAGCAAGCCAACCCTAATGCTGTTAACGTGAAAGCTGCTGCAGAAAACCATATGCAATATTGAAAAAAGCCAAGAAAACACAAAACTGAATTCCACCTTCCAGGCCCTTTCAAAGAAATTTAAGGATTCTAATACATTGCTAGCATTCCTAGAAGCGTGTAGCAATAAAAAACAAGCCTTAACACTCAAAGAACATGCAAGAACAGATTCACGGTTTAGCTTTCTTTCTCATAATCGAAACTCGTAATTCATGCATCATTAAGGAGATTTTTTGTGTGTTTTGTATTGCTTGAATCCACAGGAAGCGTTTGGCACAGGTTAATTGAGTTATTATGCAGTAAAACAAAAATTACCATTGACGAATTCTAGGTTTTTGAAGCTTTCAATTTGGGGATTTCCAACACAGGAAAAATTAGACCTTCTCACGCGTATGGTTGAACTCAGGAGATTGAGACGAACACAAAGCTACCATCGCGCCCAATTTATATAGCCTGTAGGGCTATTTGTTATTTTTCCTCGCGCTATTTTGTGGGGGTTAAAAACCCCCGCTATCTGTTTGTTTTGTACAGGTTTCAGGGAGGACGATGAAGACGTGGAAGCACGTGGTTGGGCAGTTCAAATGAAACGCGCGCTTTTTATAATGTTTTGCATATTTACTTGTTTCACATATTATGTTTATTCATTATTATATTAACAATTCAAGCAGATGGTGGAGTGGTTAGGCGCGCTGCCTATTGATCACTGGGACCTGGGTTCGATTCCCAGGTCCCCCAAACCTTTGTTTCTATTTTGTTTAACAAGGTTATGTGCAGGCTTCCAAGAGAATTCCACCATAAACCTCACGCTTCATCATGCCAAGCGGCTACAGACGTGCATCCAAAGGCCAAAAGCGAGTGACTATGATGTTCCCCAGTCAAAGCCAACGTAGACCGTCCAGAAAGTCAACAAGGCTTGATTCTTCTTGGGCCTCAGATTACTAACAAAAACCTCCCAAAAGGGCCCATCACCCCCCTGGTTTTCTTTATTCCTTTTTTTATTTTTATTTAATTCTTTTAGTAATTATTATTATTAGTAGTATTTAATTAATATAAATAATTATTTTTCATAATAAATTCAGAATTAAAAAAATTTAAATATTATTATTTCATTACTAACTTCACTATTAATTATTTTGTAAATAAACACTAACATTAATTAATTTAGTCTTTTTGTTAATTAGGTTTAATTTTAATCTTTTTCATAATAAATAAAATCAATCTAGAATTAGGGTTTTCTTGACTTTTAATTTCTTTATTTTTATTTTCATCAAAAACATAAAAAACTCAAAAACACTTTTTCTTAAATAATTAATTAATTAGAATTAGGGTTAATATTTAATTAAATGCAAAGGACCAAATTTCTTTCTTTTCTCAAAAAGGGTCAAAACCCTAAGACGTTCCCGATTTAATTCTTTCGCGCGCATATTTATTTTCAATTTATTTATTTGATTATATTTATGTAACTGTTTCCGAGGATGTAACAGTTAATTAGGCTTTACCGTTTTCTTTTACTTTCTCGCATTTATTTTCCAAACGGGTTATGTTTTTGGCGATGTATAGACTCGCACCTTGTAATAGCGTAGATTTACCTTTCCGCAATTTATTTTCCGCACTCTTAACTGTAAATATGCATGACAAGATTGCCTGACAAATAAAATCAATCCGTAGCTCACAAATGCATGTTCAAAGATAAACATAAACTGAAACAACACACATGCACATGCCACTCCTAGGGTACGCCTCACTGGTTGCCTCGACGTGGTCATCAAGTATAGGGTGTTTTAGAGGTCGCCCTCCTGTCTAAGATCCAGTTGCCTCGAAATGGTTGCCTCGGATAAAAAGGATCTAGGACATTAGGGTTACCGCTAAGGCGTCCTACTATTGCTTTGGTGACCACACATGTCCCATTAATCGAATTGACCTGAATAACTCCAACGACGGTGCTACCTACTTCTCAATAGTGGGATAGCACTGTCTAAAGGACTCTTACACAACCTAATTCCTTAGAGTAGGTAGATTTCTCCCGGGTACTTGCTCTTTCAAAAAACAAAAACAACTTATCGCACCTACACTTTCAAAAAGTTTTCAAACAAATACTTCATACACTCTTGAGGACTAGGGATGTCAGTTTGGACCTGTTAATGGGGATCCCCGCGGGGAACGCCCCGTTCGGGGCCCCAAAGATGGGGAATTTTCCCCCATGGGGGCGGGGATGGGGAGAAAAATTCCCCCGAGAGCATTTCGGGGACGGGGACGGGGAATACACCCCCCGCCCCGCGGGGACCCCGCCCCGCCTATTATTTTAATATAGTTAATTTAATATATATATTTTAGATTAGGTTTTTTAGTCATTTCCTTTATGTTTATTTATAAAAATAAATAAATAAATATTCATGTATTTATTAAGAGAGAGAAATGTAAATATTAGACCCTAAAAAAGTTGAAGCGTTTCATTTTTTAGCTTTTCAAGCATACTCATGATGCTAAATTTTATAATTATCTCTTATTAGTTTTGATGAAGTATATTTTTTTAAGCATAATTATGTTGTTGGATTTTTTTAGTTGTTTAGGCATATTGTTACTTTAAAAAGTATTATAGTTCATTTTGTTGAATTTTATAGCATTTTATAGAAATTTATAAAAAAAATATTATTATTTTGTGTTCCATTAGTATTTTTAATAAAAAATAATAAATGTCAAATACTAGTATTTTTTAATAATATAATAAATATGTGAATTCTTTGTGCTTTTTATTTTTATAGAAAATATAAACATTTTAAAAAAATAAAATATTAATGAATAAATGTAGGATCTATGGGGATCCCCGCGGGGAACGGGGATCCGCGGGGAACGGGGATGGGGATAGAAATTCCCCCGTGACGGAGATCGGGGACGGGGACGGGGAATGAATTTGATGGCGGGGAAAAAGATGGGGAAGTGTCCCCCCGGCCCCGCCCCGCCCCATTGACATCCCTATTGAGGACTGATACAAGAGTTACCTAGAAGTTTTTCAAACTAAACTTTTTCAAAACCCACGCACACTTGAAAAGCAAACAAATTTTTGAAAACATAGTGAGCAAGTACCTAAGAGCCCGTGGATAACCACGGATAGAAAGGGTGCTAACACCTTCCCTTTCTATAAATCTACCTCCCGAACCGAGAAATATCTCGAAAAGGAATTTTACTGTGCTTTTGTCCTTTCCTTGTTGGAGAACATAAAAAACGATGGCGACTCTTGCTTACCGCGACATTTCGCGAACCAGCTTAAAAAACAGTCAGTTATATTTCCACCGATCACAGAACTGGCGACTCTGCTGGGGACATTATAAAAGTGAGGTGTACCTTAGGATTAGACCACTCTTGTTTTCAATTGATTATTTTGAATGCTTTTATATTTATGGGCTTTGCATCGGAGTTTCATAGATCCTAACCCGGATCTGGGGAATACCCTTTTAGGTAGCATAAGCTGTGAGGGACCTGTCCGGCATAGACCGACACGGGTGAAGCAGTGGCTACGTTGGTGTGACACCTTGGTCTGTACCGATATCCCTTGTGTTGCAACGAGGAGAATATGGGTCTTCTGAGGAGTCATTAAGCACCAACCGACCTTAGAACCCTAAATTGACCCAACTTGGCCATAGAACAGTAGCAGTATGCTACACTCATTTAGGCTAAACTCTCGCGATGGTTCTGGCCGCAAGAAAAGATTGCGATGCTGGAGTTATGACCGATTGAGGGTAGTCAGTGATATTGAGATCCTCTAGAACCCGGTTACTATTTTCTATGACAGGTCTTAACCAACTGAACTGAAAGAGGGTAGTACCTAAACTTCATGCTGGCCTAAAATCTAAGGGCTCTTTTGTGTGACTTGTGTGCCTTCATACTTGAACTACTTGCATACTTGTTATCTAACAACACGGGTTCCTTGCAGGTTTTGTTTACAGTCCTTAATTGGGACTCATTACAGGGCCTACTTACATCACTCCATGCATAGCATAACATCATACCATTGCATGCATCCTGCATAGGGACTAACCCATTTCAAGGATCTCAAGGGTCTGTGATGCAGGTCATGATGAATCAAATGTCTAGCAAGGGGCAAAAGGGGATTTATTTTCCTCTAACCAAGGTTGTCCAGAAATCCAAACATGACAGCTTGAGTCGGGGGCTATGACCCACTCGATATGGTGAGCTTGACTCTTGAAGAATGACTCTCAACAACATGAAGTTCCTTCAATCAAGCTACATGTGATACGGTGGGAGAACTGACTTGAGGTTTTGCATTTTGTATTCGCACTTGTTCGGTTTAGCAAGAGTCGCCACCGACTTTTTATTTTATCCTAAAGGAAAGGTTAAAAAGCACAGGAAAAACCTTTTGAGATGTTTCGTGGGTTCGGGGGGTAGATTATGAAAAGGGAAGGTATTAGCACCCTTTTCATCCATGGTTATCCATGGGCTCTTAGTTACTTGGTTTTTAGATCACTTGCCTTGATTCTTGATTGCTTGAAATTGTGGTGTATGTGTGTGTTTTGAAAATGTTTTTGAAATAGACGCCTTTGTTTCGGCAACCAATGTAATTGACTCGTGTTTGAGTGTTTTACAAAAGTGTGTATCTTTTCGAAAAGATGTTTCAAATGTTTTTGAGAGTTTGTTTTGAAAGTGTTTGTGAGGTGTGGTTTTTGAAAAGGAGGCAAGTGTTTTTGCAAGTTGATCTCAAGTAACTAAGAGTTTTGTCTACCCCTATTATACTCAAAGGTTTTCTCTATGTTTTCAACCCCTTTTAACAATTTTTTTCAACCATTGAATTTGGTGGACAATCTTGCGTTTAGGAAGTTTAACGGGACGGGCGCGGGTCATCATACGGACCATGAATGCAATGGTACCAAGTGTCTTTGGCAATTTTGCTTGAAGGGACTATGATCATTCCGTTTTAGGCAACTTTCGAAAGCGTCATCGAGGGACTTATGATCATTTGAATTGTTTTGCCAAAGAAACTCGACGTGCAAGCATGGCCCATTTTGGAAGGCAACATGTGGGATTACCCTAGAGGGTGCAAGTGTGATTGTGTATTGATTTCATGTATTTGTCTTGTATTAGGTTATCTAGCGTTTGATTTTATGTACATACAAACCCTAGGTCTAACCATGGTATAATTCGAAAGCGATAAATTGCGAGAATTTAAAGTCTACGCTATTACAAATAGTATCCGGGAGTGGGGGTACAAATTCACAAAGGGGTATGAGACTTAAATAATTACAACCAAATCGAATCGCGATCAAATGTAATCAATGTAATGTATAGCAAAGTGTAAGAATAGCAAATGTATAATGCACCAAATGTAAAATGTATTGTGTAGGTGTAAGTGTAATTTATTTACAAGTTGTAAGATGTGAATTTAATAAGAAAATTAAATATTGTTTATTTATCAAGTATTATTATCCACTTTTGATTTAAATTTGTATTTTTATATTTTTGTTTAATATGTACAAAAAAGGTATTTTAATTAAAAGAAAGAAAAAATGTTTTAAATTTTAATTATAGGTATTTTTAGTATTAATGTAAAGTATCATTTTAAGAATTATTTTTATGTATTAGTGTTTATTTACAAATTATTTTTAAGAAAAGAAAATGTATTAACTTAAAGAAAATTTATGTATAAATCGAAATAAGTTTAATAAAAAAAAGTGTTTTAAATAATTCTAAATCTTATGTATTTCATGTTAGTATTTTTTATACACAAAGTCTTAATTAAAAAAAGGAACATTTTAAGTTTTTTAGGAAAAATTAACATATTAACTAATTATGTATTATGAATATTTTGTATAAACAAAAATTATAATGAAAAGAAAAAGTGTTTTTTTAAGTTTTTTTTTAAGAACAAAAATGGGCCTAAAGAAAGTTGCCTTGGCCCAAACGTAAATCAAAACATAAGCAAAAGGGGAGAGGGGGTGTATTGGGAAAATGTTTTGGGCTTAGGGCAAATGAACGGGCAAGGCCCAAAGACTTGAGACAAATATTTTTTAGGGTTCATTAGCTTTTGTTTTCAATTGGGAAATGGCTTAGGGTTTACTGAGAGCGGCGCGCTGTTCGTTCGCTTCTTCGTCTTCTCCGGCCAGCTTATGATGAAGCTTCTTCATCCAAAAGCCACCGGCGTCACCGTTCTCTCTTCTCCCTCCAGTGGACCGTTTAGGCGACGCTTACCAGGTTCAAATTCTGTCTCCATCGCGTTTAGTGCTTTCGTTATATCTTTTGATTTTATGTTTTGATTGAGTTCTGATTTTAGAGTTTTGTTTGCCATTTTGAAATGCATGCAAAGGTTATGGGAAGACTACCTCTTGGAGACGGAGGAGGAGGGAACCAGGAGGCGCGTGGAGGCTTTGACGGCGGAGGAAGCAGTGTTGAGAGCTCGCTTGACTGGATTCCTGGTTTGTGTATTCTTTGGCCCTTAGGTTTGATGATGACACTTGAGAACCTTTGTACGACTTTTTTCTTCTATATCTTTGCCTCGCTTCTGTTTGCTTCCTTATCCTCTTTCTTCTGGTTGCCTCGATGTCTTGTATGTTTGTTTGCTGAACTTGGTTGCCTAGCTTGCTTTGCTTGATGCTGTATGATTTTGAATCTGTTAACCCAATGATGAACCCTAGGTTCTGAGGGCCTCAATGCTGGACTTTGAGTTGCCTCTTTTGAAAGCTTCTGAATGCTTCTGTATGTTTTTGAATCTGTATGCTTGATGATGATTTATACCCAGTGATGAAGGTTTTCTGAGGGCTTTTTGTTGCCTTGAATGCTTAGGCTTGACAGTTTGACATGGCTGATGTTTGGATGTGAGGTTTGGACTTCTGTTTGTTTATCAGTTTTAGGACTTTTTGGCTCTTTGGCTTGGATACAGGTTGAGGGTTTATGTGTGAAGATAATTCTGTTTCTTTTTATGGACAGTTTTGTTTGCATTCTGATTTCTTCATATCTCTGTCTTCTGCTTCACTGTTTTATTGCAGTTTTTGTTTTTATATTTCTTTATGCCTAAAGCCAAAAATCAGTAAGCCTAAACTTCTCCTCTCTTCTCTCTCTCTAGTACAGCTTTTAGCATATTATATTGCTTAACATGTACTAAATCTGAAAAAGCAAACTGGCCTGGAAATGATGAAATGAAACTTTGCTTGCAAAAGCTGTTTAACTCTGCATATTTTGTATATCTCTTTTCCATACTTTCTGCTTCTTGACAGCATTGACGGTACTTTGATATCTTGAGATATCTTTGGCAGCTTGTTGACTTTGGACTTAGTTTTGAAATTGTGACTTTGTTTAGCAATTTGAGCTTGGTTTAGGCCATTCAGTTTATAACTTGGACTTTGTATTTGCACATGCTGTCTTGCTTTGAACTATGCAGTTTTTGACAAACTTTGAATTGTGCAATTTTTAACTTTGTGCATTCATTTTTAATTTGCAAACATTTTTCATCCTTTTCCGTGAACCGGGAGAAATCCCGTGATTTGCGGAGAGGGCTAACTGATCCCGGCCATTTGCTTTTAATGATGAACTTTTTATCTGTTTGTCTCTTTAAATATTTGTTTGCTTCAATTGACCTTTTCTTCTTTCTTTCGCAGATAAAAATTAAATGGAGAGGAAAAGCAACAGATGGAGGATGAAGAATTTGAAGACTTAGAAAAATATTAGGATAGTTTTATTTAAATTTAAATAAATGTAATATTATTATTGTAAATACTTTGTAAACGAATACTTGTATTTAAATAACAATTGTAACAAATATTTAAAGATGAAATAAAAATTCCTTTTATCCAATTAATTCTTTTCTTCCTTTCAATTGTTTACTTTATTATTTATAATTCTTTAAATTAAAATAATTGAAAATAAATTCCAACTATTTAATCTCAGAATAATAAATAATTAAATAAACATTGTTTCAGCATTGATCAATTAATAAACTTGGCGCTTCCGACATCCAAAGCAAAGCAACAGTCAATCACAAAAATTGCCCAGACGTATTTTCCTTTTACTGATTTTAACCAAACACTACAAATTCAATCCAAATGCAATCTTTTCACTGATTTAGTCACACAATGCGAATTCAATCCAAATGCCTCAGTCCATTTCTCGGAATAACTTGAAAAGCACTGTAGAATTAAATCTTTCTGAGAAAACTCTGTACAAACCCTAATGTCTGATCAAATGCCAAAGAAGCGTTCGCCTGATCAAAGTTGAGCCAGAATCAACCAAAACCCTAAGCAAACTGTATGAACTGTTCTAGAGCCATGAAAATCAATGAAAAACCCTAATTTTTATCTGACTGACGAGAAAAGTCTGTTTGACCGATTCTTGAGCCAGTCTGAAAAATCAGGAAACGTCCGAAGCTGTGATTTCTTGTGGAAAAAATACGAGGGCAAATTTTGGGGTACAACAGTTGCCCCTGTTCAATCTTCTTGAAACTGAAGAGTTAGATTGGAAAGTTTGCCTTTCGCGATTCGAGGGTAAAAGGAGATTGGACACTAGAGTGCCCAGAAAATTTGCACTCGGTGGCGTGATGGTAGAGGGAATGGGCTTACAGATGCCATTTGGTGATGGGCTTAAAGATGCCATCTAGTGACTGCTGGTAGGAGGATGGGCTCATAGATGCCATCTGGAAATGGGCTTAAAGATTTGGGGGTGACCGTTGAACTGTATGTCACTGGTGAGTGGACGAGTATCAGAAAGGTATCCATGTTTTGGAACATCTCTGAACTGGGGGTCTGAGCCAGCAATAGATTGACATCCGCGTTTGGAGAATCCGTAAACTGTTTTCAGGAGTTGAAGCAGCATCCGTTGTTGGGAAGCGTCCGTTGAAGAAGTTGCATCTGAACAAGTGATAGGTTAACATCCGGCGTTTGGGAAGAATCCGTAAACTGTTCTCAGAAGTCTTGAAATCGAGAAGGAACCGGTGTAGGGTTTCCTGATGATGAGTCCGCACGGAACTGCGTCTGGATGAATCTGGAATAAGTATCAGAATGTCGCCGTGTCTGGGTCATATCTGAACTATTTCTGGATGAATCTCGGAAGATGATGATTTTTGTCTGTCGACTGATCTCACCTGAAAAAGGTAAAGAGTTAATCGTATGCTATGTCATGATGCATGATGCAATATAGGTTATATCAATGTTCATGATATGAATGTGATGAATGCGCATGTAAGCTAATGAGTTGTCTTGCTGAAGATAGACGAATCCTGGATGGCTGAAGATAAAGGAATCTTGACTGCTGCCGGGGAAAGTAAATCCTTGGCTGCTGGGTAGGGCAGGAATCTTTTGATCGTTGAAGATGAGGAGTCCCGGGACCACTGCTGGGGGATCAGGAGCTCGGGTTGTATGCCAAGTTACTGGGGAATTCCTGTCTTGAGGAGGTCTTCACTGGAGAATATTCGAATATCCTGTGAAGAACCGAGAATGGGTCTTCATTTTGTTGACGCTTAACTGTTATCTGGTCAATCTCCAGGCTTTCACAGAAGCTTTTATTGTTATCTGGTCGTAATCCAGGCTTCACAATAACTTGATAAGCTGCTATCCGGTCAAGTCCAGGCTTCACGGCTTGTGTTGAAGATATACAACTATCTGGTCGATTCCAGGCTTCGTAGTATTTTGACTGCTATTCTGGTCGTAATCCAGGCTTTTCAGAAACTTGTATTGTCAACTGGTCGTAATCCAGGCTTCACAATAACTTGAATTGTCAACTGGTCGTAATCCAGGCTTCACAAAAATTTTAATTGTCAACTGGTCGTAATCCAGGCTTCACAAAAATTTGTATTGTCAACTGGTCGTAATCCAGGCTTCACAACAACTTAATAAGCTGTTATCCGGTCAAATCCGGGCTTCACGGCTTGTGTTGAATATATACCACTATCTGGTCGATTCCAAGCTTCGTAGTATTCTTGACTGTTGTCTGGTCGTAATCCAGGCTTGGCGATTGTCTGACACTGTTATCCGGTCGCAGTCCGGTCTTTACAATGTGCTGTAGAGATTAAGATGTTATCCGGTCGAGTCCGGGCTTCATAACTTGAATTCAGGAGATCCCATTATCTGGTCGTAATCCAGGCTTTGCGGTAGTCTGACACTGTTATCCGGTCGTAGTCCGGTCTTCACAATGACTTGTAGGGGATTAAACTATTATCCGGTCGAATTCGGGTTTCATAGCTTGCTCTGAGGGGATACCACTATCTGGTCGCAATCTAGGCTTTGTGGTAGTCTGACACTGTTATCCGGTCGTAGTCCGGTCTTCACAATGTGTTGTAGCGATCAAGATACTATCCGGTCAAATCCGGGCTTCATAACTTGAATTTTGTGAGAATTTGATCTTCGACGACTGTAGCTTCCAACAGATGATGAAGGAGTTGTTGAACGACCGACCAATATGGAATGTAACTTGTTCTGGAGAATAAATCCTGGACAAATGTTGGGGAAATGAACCCATAACGGAAGAACTCTGGGGTTACTGAGGATGAGAAATCCCTGCTGTCTGCCAACTGTTTGGGGAACAAGATCTTCACTTGTTGTGGGGTCTTAGGACCACTGCTGGGGATTGGAACTCCTTGGTGACTTAAGCTGGAGAGGTAAGATTTGAGAATCTTCAGTCCGGTGGGAAGTATCTCTGTGGGGAGGATGCTCATTGGTCTGGTTCCAATGGGGATTGACAGTTGGAAGTTTTAGCTCCGCTGGGGATATTGAAACTTGACTCTGATGGGAGTTAGCTTCTGGAAGGTTCTCAGGCTGGGGAGATCAGTTTTGAGAAAGCTCTTGTTCTGCTGGGGATCCTAGAGTTAAACTCTGTTTGGGGACTCCTTCTTAAAGGGAATCGAGACATCTATTTGTACCTTCCACCTATCAGTAATCGTCTTTTCCTGATTTGAGAGGAAATGACTATGTTCAAATGCATATGCCTACTTAATAAAACATTGGACGTTTCTCGAGTAAACATAAGTGTGAAAGAACGACAAAGCAAATTTGTGTATTTGGAAAAGTATTTGTATTAACTTTCTATGAGTGTCTTTGTACAAAGGAGACAGGCATCCTAGTAAGAGGATGTCGCCGTAGGAATTGAAAGTTTTATACAAAAGCAAGATGGCTATGTGAAATAATTCTATGGGATTCTATTCTGCTATAGCCTTCACAACTCTGAATATTTGTCCATTCGATGCTTCGCCTGCCGATGACTGGATTGATCAGAAGCTTGGAGTTCGTTGATGAAGAGATTGTCCTTAAAGTGATCCGACGAGACGTAGTCATACGCTTTAATTCCCTAACTTTTGCCTGAACCGCCCTTTCGGGTTTTCGGTTCACCGGGAAACCCCGTTTTGCCCAAACCGCCCTTTCGGGTTTTCGACTTGCCGGGTGTACAGATTTTTTTGTTTTATCCCTAATTTTTGCCTGAACCGCCCTTTCGGGTTTTCGGTTCACCGGGATGCCCATTTTTGCCCAAGTCGCCCTTTCGGGTTTTCGACTTGTCGGGTTATTTCATGCGTAGTATCTTTTGACTATGTCTGCATTCGCGGGGTGCAGCAAATCATCGCCATCCATAGTGGCCAGAATCATCGCACCACCAGAAAATATGTTCTTAATCACAAACAGTCCTTCGTAGGTAGGAGTCCATTTGCCCCTGGGATCACTTTGCGGCAAGATAATGCGCTTGATTACCAGATCCCCAACTCGATACTCCTGTTGTCTAACTTTCTTGTTAAAAGCCTTGATCATCCGTTTTTGGTATGCCTGACCATGACAGATAGCAGTAAGTCTTTTTTCGTCAATTAGGTTTAATTGATCAAACCGAGTTTGGATCCAGTCGTCTTCATTCAAACCTGCATCCTTCATTATTTGGAGAGAGGGTATCTGGACTTCAATAGGCAAGACCGCTTCCATGCCATAGACCAAAGCAAAGGGAGTTGCCCCTGTTGACGTTCGTGCTGAGGTACGGTACCCATGAAGAGCGAACGGCAACATTTCATGCCAATCTTTGTAGGTCACTGTCATCTTCTGCATAATCTTTTTGATATTCTTATTAGCTGCTTCTACAGCCCCATTCATCTTCGTCCGGTAGGGAGAAGAGTTGTGGTGATGTATCTTGAATTGCTCGCAGAGTTCGGTGATCATCTTGTTGTTAAGATTGGTACCATTATCCGTAATGATCCTCTCAGGTACACCGTAGCGGCAGATCAGGTTATGCCGAATGAACCGTGCCACGACATTCTTGGTTACCGTAGCATAGGAAGCCGCTTCAACCCATTTTGTGAAGTAATCAATTGCTACTAGGATAAAGCGGTGCCTGTTAGATGCTGTAGGTCTGATTTCGCCGATCATATCAATGCCCCACATCGCAAAAGGCCAAGGTGCTGTCAAAACATTCAGAGGAACCGGAGGAATATGCACTTTATCAGCATAGATCTGGCATTTATGACAAGTTCGAGAATGCTGATAACAGTCGGCTTCCATTGTGGACCAGAAATATCCCGCCCGAAGGATTCTCTTTGCCATGGTATGTCCACTGGAATGTGTTCCAAAGGTACCCTCATGCAGCTCTGCCATGATCTTTTCTGCTTCAGTCTTATCTACACAACGCAGCAAGGTTGAATCATGGTTTCGCTTGTAGAGAATGCCATTGCTGAGGAAGAATTTTGCTGCAAACCTTCTCAGGAACTTCTTATCATTAACAGATGCGCCTTCGGGATATTCTTGAGTTTCAAGGTACCTCTTCACTTCATGATACCAGGGTTTCTTAGTCACCTCTTCAGCCTCAAGATCACAACAGTATGAAGGTTCGTCCAAATTCCAGATAATGATCCGGGGAGCCTCGTTGTCCCATTTAACTTTGAACATAGAAGACATCGTAGCTAACGCGTCTGCTAACTGATTCTCCTCTCTCGGGAAGTGTTCAAATGTTATCTCTTCGAAATGGGGAATCAATGTCAGCACATACTCCTTGTAAGGAATAAGATTTGGGTGTTTCGTATCCCACTCGCCTTTGATCTGATTGATCACGAGAGCGGAATCTCCGAAGACACTCAGAAACTTGATCCTTAAGTCAATCGCAGCTTGTAGACCCATGATACATGCTTCATACTCTGCCATATTATTGGTGCAGTCTAAACATAGTCGGGCAGTGAGTGGAGTATGAGTGCCTTTATGGGATATGATCACAGTGTCGATACCATTACCCAAAGCATTCGAGGCTCCGTCAAAGTGCATAGACCATCGAGATCCTTCTTCAGGTCCTTCATCCGGTCCAGGTACTTCACAATCAGTTACTACCATGATATCCTCGTCTGGAAATTCAAAGTTCATTGGTTGGTAATCATCCACTGCCTGGTGTGCCAAGTGGTCTGCCAATACACTTCCCTTGATTGCTTTTTGAGTCGTGTACTGGATGTCATATTCCGTCAAGATCATTTGCCATCTTGCTATTCTTCCGGACAAGGCGGGCTTTTCGAATATGTACTTGATTGGATCCATTTTTGAAATCAACAAAGTAGTGTGAGTCAACATATACTGTCTCAGCCGGCGAGCAGCCCATACCAAAGCGCAGCAAGTTTTCTCGAGCAGTGAGTATCGGGTCTCACAGTCGGTAAACTTTTTGCTAAGCTAATAAATAGCATGCTCTTTTCGGCCAGACTCGTCATGCTGCCCCAGCACACACCCCATTGAGTTGTCAAGCACTGTCAAGTATAAGATTAGAGGTTTTCCTTCAACCGGTGGCATAAGAATGGGCGATTCTTGGAGATACTCTTTGATTCTTTCGAAAGCGGCCTGACATTCGTCGTTCCAACGTACTACCTGATCTTTCTTCAGCAGTTTGAAGATTGGTTCGCAGGTAGCGGTTAGATGCGAGATGAATCGGGCAATGTAGTTCAAACGTCCCAGGAAGCCTCTGACTTCTTTCTCTGTCTTGGGAGCCGGCATCTCTTGTATGGCTTTCACTTTGGCAGGATCTACCTGAATACCTTTGTCGCTTACGATGAAGCCTAACAATTTCCCAGATCTCACCCCAAAGGTGCACTTGTTTGGGTTCAACCTCAGCTTGTACAACTTCAAACGGTCAAACAGCTTTTGTAGGTGTTCAAGGTGTTCTTCCTCAGTTTGGGACCTTGCAATCATATCGTCGACGTATACTTCAATTTCATGATGGATCATGTCATGAAATAAAGCAACCATGGCACGTTGATAAGTTGCCCTAGCATTTTTCAACCCAAAAGGCATGACCTTGTAGCAAAAGGTGCCCCACTGAGTAACAAAAGTGGTCTTCTCTATGTCTTCAGGAGCCATCTTAATCTGATTATAACCGGAGAAACCGTCCATGAAGGAGAAAACCTTATGCTGGGCAGTGTTATCAACCAGAACGTCGATATGAGGCAGAGGGAAATCATCCTTAGGGCTCGCCCTATTCAAATCCATGTAATCAACACACATTCGGACCTTACCATCCTTCTTCGGTACTGGCACCACGTTGGCAAGCCACTGAGGGTAAGAAGTCACCGCTAGAAATCCGACATCAAATTGTTTCATAACCTCAGCTTTGATTTTCTCGTACATTTCCGGACGCATCCGGTGGACCTTTTGTTTTACCGGAGGGCAATCTTCCTTGGTAGGCAGGTGATGAACTACTATATCGGTATCCAACCCAGGCATGTCTTCGTAAGACCAGGCGAAGATTTCGACGTATTCATTCAACAACTGTATCAGGCGCTCCTTGACACTCGGTTCCAGATTGGCACCCACTTGTACTTCCTTCCGGTCTTCCTCCGTTCCTAAGTTGACAGTTTCCAACAACTCTTCGTGAGGCAAGATGGCCTTTTCTTCTTGCTGTAAAAGTCTGGCCAGCTCTTCCGGTACTTCACAACCTTCACCATCTTCATACTCAGCTTGATTGACCAGATCTTCAGAGTTATTGAAGGACATAGCAGAATAGTTACCCATAGAATCCAGAGTGGATGGGTACCTGCATTTGTGAGTGTGGGTGTGTGTAAGGGATAGCCATCCTTAAACAAACCAAATGCAAAAAGGAAAGAAAATGAACACAGCAATTTATCAATGAAAAACGTCCAATGAATCATTAAACATGGCATATGGATATGAAAATAATCAAAACCCTTACAAATGGACCTACATGCCCCGGGCAAGACATGAGGTGAAAAAGTAGTGTACGGATTGTTCAAGAGTAAATATTACAAACCAACAGGAAATGTTTGACAGATAATTACTGATTAATAAAAGTAATGGGGACAAAATCCTTTGCCTCCCAGTTGCGTAGTCCTCCTTCGATGGTTGGGTAGATCCAATCTTCAATGTCGGCCTCTTCGTCTTCACCCTCCAAAGCATTGATTCCATAAGGGGAAATCTTGACAGGCGTTCTTTCAATCTTTGAGCGGCGCATAGCTTTCTGCCCCGCAGTAGTGAATCCTAAACCAAACTTGTCTGTTTTGTGAGGAATATCGGGCAACTGACCCCACGTTGAGCTATTCCCTTCCTTCAATGCAGCCTTTGCGTCTTTCAGAGATGCCATCCTGGCCACCTGCTTTGGTACCTCGGCCACCACTCTTGCTACTGCCTCTTCAGAAGAGACTTCCTCGAAGTGCTGGAATGGTGTTTCAATGAATTCCCCTTCCACCTCTACATACCGAAAAGAGTTCAAGTGGCTGATCATATATTCCTCTTCACCATGTACGGTTATGATTTTTCCTTTGACAGGGTACTTCAACATCTGATGCAAGGAGGAGGTGACGGCCCCCGCATGATGGATCCAAGGCCTACCTAGCAAGCAAGAGTATGATGGACGGATGTCCATCACATAGAAAGTAGATTTAAACACCTCAATGCCTACCTTGATGGGAATATCAACTTCCCCATGGACCATTCTCTTCGAACCATCGAAAGCTCTGACAATAATATCACTCGGCTTCAGCTCTAAACCTTCACAATCTAGTCGGTCCAAAGCTTTCTTAGGCAGTACATTTAGCGAAGAACCAGTGTCGACCAATACATGTGCGAGAGTGGTTCCTCGGCACTCGATTGAAATGTGCAAAGCATCATTGTGGTTTCTACCTTTAGGAGTTAGGTCGGCATCAGAGAAACCTAATCCATTGTCTGCAGTAAGGCTGGCCATGCAATTTTGGAATTGGTCTGCAGAGGTTTCCTGGGGCACATGGGCTGCCTTTAGGAATTTTATCAATGCTTTAGCGTGTGCCTCAGAGCAAAGCAGTAACGCTAACATGGAGATCTTCGAGGGGGTTTGCCCCAGTTGCTCTACCACGTCATAATCACTCTTTTTAATTATCCTCAAAATCTCCTCCATCTCTTTCTTAGAGGTCTCCGGGATGACCAAAGGTTGAGCCCTCGTCCTGACGAGCTTACCTTGGATCCCTTTTGCCTTATCAGCTGGAGAAGGAGGGACAACGACAGGAATAACAGTTTCTTCAATCAACGGAGTTTCGGCAGAAAGTTTTATTGGCGCAGGATTATCTCTGGCAGCAGCTGAGGGTCCAAAGATTGCCTTTGGAGGGGCAATCTCTGGAGAAAATATTCTCCCACTTCGGGTGATCTTGCTTGTACCAGCAACGTTTCCAATGCTGGCATCCTCTTCATCAGAGATTTCTTCGGTCACTTCAACTTGTTTAACACCATGGTAGTAGATGTCTCCACCGTAATTCCATGGTATTGACTTGTCAGAACTGTAGGGGACAGGCCCGGGCATAGTTATTTTCAAGGGAACAATCTTGGTAGCTAATGTAATCTTAACAGGCTTTCTGACGGCCTTGGAAAGATTGGCGTGAATGGTGACAATTGAGACATCTTCAGTAGGGGTTGGAATAGCAGGAATCTTCTCAAATAGAATTTGTCGACTGTCCATCAGGATTTGGATGCCTTTCTTCAATGACGGGCAGTCAAATGGCAGAGAGTAACAACAGTAGCAGTCTTCTCTGCATCCCAGGAAAATCCTGGCTTTTAGCAGGTTTAACTTGATTGTTAACAGCGGAGTTATCAGGTCATTGACATCAGAAACATACAAATCTTCCTCAATAGCATTGACATTTCGACCATGCTTCGGCATCGGAGCAGATATCACGTTCGGCTTCTTTGGGGCATCGAACTCCACCTCTTTCGCATCTATCAAGTCTTGGATTTTATTTTTGAGCGCCCAACAATCATTTGTGTCATGTCCGACGCTATCGGAATGGTAGGCGCACTTAGCATGGGGATGATAGTGCGGTGAAGCAGTATTCACAACCTTCGGTGCTTCCCTAATCTTGGTGAGATTCAATTTCAACAGGTGTGAAAGAACTTGCGCAGGTGTCATATTGATACGGGTAAACTGCCATGGTGGCCGTTCTGCCCATTGTTGTTTAGGTCTGGATTGGTTATTGCGAGGCTGATCGTTTGATGAATTTTGGATCATTACGGCCCCCACAGTCGACCGGTGTTCACTTCTTCCTGCTCCCCTCTGAGAGTACACAACAGCCGTTTCCTTCTTCGCTGGAAATGATTTCTTAACAGTTGTAGATGTAGAGGTCTCCTTCTGAATCTTCCCATTCTTGATACCGGCCTCTACCCGCTCGCCAGTCAGAATTAACTCAGTAAACCCTGCGGAAGAGCTACCAATCAGGTGGTTAAAGAATGGACCAGACAGGGTCCCCAGGAACATATCAACAAGCTCTCTATCAGAAAGAGGTGGCTGCACCCTTCCAGCCAAATCGCGCCATTTTTGGGCATACTCCTTGAATCCCTCACCTGAGGCCATCCCCATACTCTGTAGTTGAGTACGGGTTGGTGCCAGGTCAGAGTTATACTGATATTGGCGATAAAAAGCGGCCGCCAGATTCTCCCAACCACGTATCTCTGATCTTTCCAGCTTGTAAAACCAGTCTAACTGAGTGCCAGACAGGCTATCTTGAAAGAAGTGTACCCAAAGGTTTCTGTCAGAAGTGTGAGGTTGGATTCTTCGGACGTACGACCTTAGGTGCATTTTTGGGCAAGACAGCCCATCGTATCTGGCAAAAATTGGTACTTTGAACTTCAGAGGGATCACAATTCCAGCGATTAATCCCAAATCTTCGAAATCCAAGCCTGGAACTCTCTGCAGCTCCATAGCTGCCAACCTTTCTTCCAAACCTTTGTACTTATCATCGGCGGGCGGGTATTGTTGATCCGAGTAGTCTTCGTCCTCTTCAGCCTCCTCTTCTTCCATATCAGACTCGGAAGGTACTGCAGCCGCATTCCCTTTACTGGTTCCCTCCTCAGAAGTAGGGGGAAATTCAAGCACTCTTCTGGCTTCACCTGCAAACCTTCTCCCCAAGGTAGCCACCCCGACTCTCTTCTTCTTTTTCTTTACTTGGTCTTTGTTCCCAAGCAGGGTTTTCAGATCCTCCTGACCCTTAGCCAAGGTCATCAGGAGTTGTTGAAACTGTGCGTTTTGAGACTGCAAGTCCTTGACCGTTTGCTCGAGATGCATCTTACTGAAATAAACAGCAGAAAGATAAGGAAACCTGGTGTGGAGACCTACTTATGCACATGATGAATGGTATGCTTATGTATGCAATGCATTCAAGGATTTTAGAAATTCACAATTGTTGCAAACAAAGAAGAACACATGTCATATTAATAAGAAGAAATTTGCCAGTACATAAATGCCCCATGGGCCAAAATATTACAAAAACTTCTCAAGGTAAAAAGACATTGCGCGTCCTCTTTGGTGCGATGTAGGTGTTGAGGGTCTCTTCCTCATGGATTCGGCGGGTGAGCTCTAAAACCTTCTTCTCGCTGGCGTAGAAGCTGGCTTCAAAAGTATCTCTCTCTTCCCTGAGCTGGATCCAACTCTTCTGCATCTCCTCCCATGACGTTGGCATGTCGGGGTACCGGACGGTGTAGGGAACCTCTCCTTCCTTGACGGGATCTCTAATCACAGGGAGAACATGAGGGTAAGGCATCATTAGACTCTGGGCCCGGGTTCATACCCACTTGAGATAAGGCTCAAGAGGGATGGAGTTCTTATGTCCCAGCGTCTTAGTATCTACCTTGTTAGGCATCCTCCAGGCTCTGATGAATCTTTGGCGAAGTCCTTGCGCATCATTGTCGAAGTTAAAAACTAGGTCGGGAATCAACATGTCGTGGGGGCCATCCCTCCGTGCATATCCAAACTGTCTCAAAGCTAGACAAGGGTTATAGGTAATGCCTCCCCTAATTCCAAGTAATGGAACATTAGGGAACTCTCCGCAGCGATCGACGATGATGATATTCTCTCTGGACCGAGAGCACCAATGCACATCAGAGTGAGTGAGGGTCATCAACAGTTGTGACCACTTTAGACCTTGGTCATTCTTCAAAACAGACTGGAAGGTGCGAAATAAACCACCTTGCAAGGAGAGGAGTACAGCACATGAGAACACCCCTCTTTCTCATTGTTCGAGTGTAAAATGAATGAAGAATGTCCCCAAGCAATGTTGGTATTGGATTTCTGGATAAGAAGATTTTGACGGCGTTGACATCTACAAGCTGGTCAGGATTTGGGAACAAGACCAGCCCATAGATAAGAAGGGCCACAATTTCTTCAAAGGCTTGTAGGTCCAATGAATTCCAACATTCTTGTGCCTTCTCAAACAAGAATTTTGCTAAGAAGCTTTTGACACCGCTTCTAGTTTCCCAATGCCCCTTGATGTCGGATGGTTGCAAGTGTAGTGCTCGAGCAACATCTTCAGGCTTTGGTTCCTTTTTCGTACCGTTGAAAGGTAGTTGATTAAGGATAGGAATTCTCAGGAGTTGAGAAAATTCCTCCAAAGTGGGCACCAATTGGTAGTCGGGGAATGTGAAACAGTGGTGAAGGGGGTCAAAGAACTGAAACAACACCTTTATCATGTCCTCTTTAATGTTGGTACCGACTAGGTTGAGCAGTATACCATGTCTTTCACTGAAGGGAGAGCTTTCTGGGATTCTTGATGTGAGCTCCTTGAGTTGAGGAGGGATCCTCACAAGGTTGACTTGGATGGTTTTCCTGCGAGGAACTTCCATGACCTACAAAACAAGAACAAAGATGAAGATCTAAACCCTTGAAATGGTTAGTATATGCATATGATGCTTCATGATGTTTATGATGTATGCACAAACATATGTACAGGCAAATCACACAAAACCCTAGTTTCAGGCTTTCAGGGGTTTCATAGGTAAGTACCCTCTTGAGTGTAGTTGGCTTAAAGACCTGTCCTATAAATAGTAACCGGGTTCTAAGGAGCTCAATATCATTGGATTGTTTTCTGTGTTCATCGTTTTGATTTAGCCACTTAACTGGCGACCAAAATATTCCAAGAAAACAACCCTCAATGAGTGTAGTATTGAGTATCTACCAACTTCGGACTGTACTAAAGCCGGTCATCTCACTACCCCTAATAAAAGGCCAAGATGGTCAAGTAAGGTTCTAGGTCATTAGTGCTTAGTGACATCACTCAGCGGCCCCGTACTCTCCTTGATTGAACTAAAGGGTTACCGGTACTCACAAATATGTCGCACTAATATAGCTATTGCTTCAACCGTGTCGGTATACCCCGCACAGTTTCCACAACGTATTGCTATCTATGAATGAGTCCCAAATTCGGGTGTAGGATTTCAAGCCCAAACAAGAGAACCACAAAGGTAAAGCAAGCAAAGCAAACAATTAATCATGCAAGAGGGTGATCTAAAAAACCCTAAGGTAACCCCACTTTTAAATCATTCCCCAGCAGAGTCGCCAGTTCTGTGATACGGTGGGAGAACTGACTTGAGGTTTTGCGTTTTGTATTCGCACTTGTTCGGTTTAGCAAGAGTCGCCACCGACTTTTTATTGTATCCTAAAGGAAAGGTTAAAAAGCACAGGAAAAACCTTTTGAGATGTTTCGTGGGTTCAGGGGGTAGATTATGAAAAGGGAAGGTATTATCACCCTTTTCATCCATGGTTATCCATGGGCTCTTAGTTACTTGGTTTTTAGATCACTTGCCTTGATTCTTGATTGCTTGAAATTGTGGTGTATGTGTGTGTTTTGAAAATGTTTTTGAAATAGACGCCTTTGTTTCGGCAACCAATGTAATTGACTCGTGTTTGAGTGTTTTACAAAAGTGTGTATCTTTTCGAAAAGATGTTTCAAATGTTTTTGAGAGTTTGTTTTGAAAGTGTCTGTGAGGTGTGGTTTTTGAAAAGGAGGCAAGTGTTTTTGCAAGTTGATCTCAAGTAACTAAGAGTTTTGTCTACCCCTATTATACTCAAAGGTTTTCTCTATGTTTTCAACCCCTTTTAACAATTTTGTTCCACCATTGAATTTGGTGGACAATCTTGCGTTTAGGAAGTTTAACGGGACGGGCGTGGGTCATCGTACGGACCATGAATGCAATGGTACCAAGTGTCTTTGGCAATTTTACTTGAAGGGACTATGATCATTCCGTTTTAGGCAACTTTCGAAAGCGTCATCGAGGGACTTATGATCATTTGAATTGTTTTGCCAAAGAAACTCGACGTGCAAGCATGGCCCATTTTGGAAGGCAACATGTGGGATTACCCTAGAGGGTGCAAGTGTGATTGTGTATTGATTTCATGTATTTGTCTTGTATTAGGTTATCTAGCGTTTGATTTTATGTACATACAAACCCTAGGTCTAACCATGGTATAATTCGAAAGCGATAAATTGCGAGAACTTAAAGTCTACGCTATTACAAATAGTATCCGGGAGTGGGGGTACAAATTCACAAAGGGGGATGAGACTTAAATAATTACAACCAAATCGAATCGCGATCAAATGTAATCAATGTAATGTATAGCAAAGTGTAAGAATAGCAAATGTATAATGCATCAAATGTAAAATGTATTGTGTAGGTGTAAGTGTAATTTATTTACAAGTTGTAAGATGTGAATTTAATAAGAAAATTAAATATTGTTTATTTATCAAGTATTATTATCCACTTTTGATTTAAATTTGTACTTTTATATTTTTGTTTAATATGTACAAAAAAGGTATTTTAATTAAAAGAAAGAAAAAATGTTTTAAATTTTAATTATAGGTATTTTTAGTATTAATGTAAAGTATCATTTTAAGAATTATTTTTATGTATTAGTGTTTATTTACAAATTATTTTTAAGAAAAGAAAATGTATTAACTTAAAGAAAATTTATGTATAAATCAAAATAAGTTTAATAAAAAAAAAGTGTTTTAAATAATTCTAAATCTTATGTATTTCATGTTAGTATTTTTTATACACAAAGTCTTAATTAAAAAAAGGAACATTTTAAGTTTTTTAGGAAAAATTAACATATTAATTAATTATGTATTATGAATATTTTGTATAAACAAAAATTATAATGAAAAGAAAAAGTTTTTTTTTAAGTTTTTTTTTAAGAACAAAAATGGGCCTAAAGAAAGTTGCCTTGGCCCAAACGTAAATCAAAACAGAAGCAAAAGGGGAGAGGGGGTGTATTGGGAAAACGTTTTGGGCTTAGGGCAAATGAACGGGCAAGGCCCAAAGACTTGAGACAAATATTTTTTAGGGTTCATTAGCTTTTGTTTTCAGTTGGGAAATGGCTTAGGGTTTGCTGAGAGCGGCGCGCCGTTCGTTCGCTTCTTCGTCTTCTCCGGCCAGCTTCTGATGAAGCTTCTTCATCCAAAAGCCACCAGCGTCACCGTTCCCTCTTCTCCCTCCAGTGGACCGTTTAGGAGACGCTTACCAGGTTCAAATTCTTTCTCCATCGCATTTAGTGCTTTCGTTATATCTTTTGATTTTATGTTTTGATTGAGTTCTGATTTTAGAGTTTTGTTTGCCATTTTGAAATGCATGCAAAGGGTATGGGAAGACTACCTCTTGGAGATGGAGGAGGAGGGAACCAGGAGGCGCGTGGAGGCTTTGACGGTGGAGGAAGCAGTGTTGAGCGCTCGCTTGACTGGATTCCTGGTTTGTGTATTCTTTGGCCCTTAGGTTTGATGATGACACTTGAGAACCTTTGTACGACTTTTTTCTTCTATATCTTTGCCTCGCTTCTGTTTGCTTCCTTATCCTCTTTCTTCTGGTTGCCTCGATGTCTTGTATGTTTGTTTGCTGAACTTGGTTGCCTAGCTTGCTTTGCTTGATGCTGTATGATTTTGAATCTGTTAACCCAATGATGAACCCTAGGTTCTGAGGGCCTCAATGCTGGACTTTGAGTTGCCTCTTTTGAAAACTTCTGAATGCTTCTGTATGTTTTTGAATTTGTATGCTTGATGATGATTTATGCCCAGTGATGAAGGTTTTCTGAGGGCTTTTTGTTGCCTTGAATTCTTAGGCTTGACAGTTTGACATGGCTGATGTTTGGATGTGAGGTTTGGACTTCTGTTTGTTTATCAGTTTTAGGACTTTTTGGCTCTTTGGCTTGGATACAGGTTGAGGGTTTATGTGTGAAGATAATTCTGTTTCTTTTTATGGACAGTTTTGTTTGCATTCTGATTTCTTCATATCTCTGTCTTCTGCTTCACTGTTTTATTGCAGTTTTTGTTTTTATATTTCTTTATGCCTAAAGCCAAAAATCAGTAAGCCTAAACTTCTCCTCTCTTCTCTCTCTCTCTTGTACAGCTTTTAGCATATTATATTGCTTAACATGTACTAAATCTGAAAAGCAAACTGGCCTGGAAATGATGAAATGAAACTTTGCTTGCAAAAGCTGTTTAACTCTGCAAATTTTGTATATCTCTTTTCCATACTTTCTGCTTCTTGACAGCATTGACGGTACTTTGATATCTTGAGATATCTTTGGCAGCTTGTTGACTTTGGACTTAGTTTTGAAATTGTGACTTTGTTTAGCAATTTAAACTTGGTTTAGGCCATTCAGTTTGTAACTTGGACTTTGTATTTGCACATGCTGTCTTGCTTTGAACTACGCAGTTTTTGACAAACTTTGAATTGTGCAATTTTTAACTTTGTGCATTCATTTTTAATTTGCAAACATTTTTCATTCTTTTCCGTGAACCGGGAGAAATCCCGTGATTTGCGGAGAGGGCGAACTGATCCCGACCATTTGCTTTTAATGATGAACTTTTTATCTGTCTGTCTCTTTAAATATTTGTCTGCTTCAATTGACCTTTTCTTCTTTCTTTCGCGGATAAAAATTAAATGGAGAGGAAAAGCAACAGATGGAGGATGAAGAATTTGAAGACTTAGAAAAATATTAGGATAGTTTTATTTAAATTTAAATAAATGTAATATTATTATTTTAAATACTTTGTAAACGAATACTTGTATTTAAATAACAATTGTAACAAATATTTAAAGATGAAATAAAAATTCCTTTTATCCAATTAATTATTTTCTTCCTTTCAATTGTTTACTTTATTATTTATAATTCTTTAAATTAAAATAATTGAAAATAAATTCCAACTATTTAATCTCAGAATAATAAATAATTAAATAAACATTGTTTCAGCATTGATCAATTAATAAACTTGGCGCTTCCGACATCCAAAGCAAAGCAACAGTCAATCACAAAAATTGCCCAAACGTATTTTCCTTTTACTGATTTTAACCAAACACTACAAATTCAATCCAAATGCAATCTTTTCACTGATTTAGTCACACAATGCGAATTCAATCCAAATGCCTCAGTCCATTTCTCGGAATAACTTGAAAAGCACTGTAGAATTAAATCTTTCTGAGAAAACTGCGTACAAACCCTAATTCCTGATCAAATGCCAAAGAAGCGTTCGCCTGATCAAAGTTGAGCCAGAATCAACCAAAACCCTAAGCAAACTGTATAAACTGTTCTAGAGCCATGAAAATCAATGAAAATCCCTAATTTTTATCTGACTGACGAGAAAAGTCTGTTTGACCAATTCTTGAGCCAGTCTGAAAAATCAGGAAACGTCCGAAGCTGTGATTTCTTGTGGAAAAAATACGAGGGCAAATTTTGGGGTACAACACTACCGTATTCAACTTCTAACAAGTTTTTCTGTTTACCCCGTGAGATCCTTGAAAACATTGCATGCATATCATACATATCATTGCATTACAGGTACCCTTTTTACAGGTCACTTACCTTCTTCGGTGTTTATTTCAGCAATCATCATGAATCCTGCACCATCCACTAAACAAGCTATCCAGGCCCTCCAGGCCCAGAATGCCCAGTTCCAGGAGTTGGTAATGAGCCTAGCCCAGGGTCAACAGGACTTGAAAACTCTGATTCTGAAAGAGAAGAAGAAGAAGAAGAAGAGGATTGTTCTGTTCAACACTAGACGCAGATTTGGGAGTGGATCACAAAATGAGGTTGATCTGACTACGTCTTCTGTAGGCAAAGACAGTCCCCAAGAAAGAATGGTTCCTAGTCCCGTGGTCTCCGACAACGAGACAGATTACAATGATGAACAGTACCCCCCTGCTGAGGACAGGTACAAACAGCTAGAGGACCGTCTAAGTGCTATGGAGATTCAACACGTGCCTGGGTTGGATTTTGGAGATCTAGGTTTATCTTATGGGGTGGTGATCCCACACAAGTTCAAGGCACCTGCTTTTGCGAAATAAGATGGGGCTTCCTGTCCTAAGCTGCACCTCCGGTCGTACGTAAGGAAGATCCAACCGTATACAACTGATAAGAATCTATGGATCCATTTCTTCCAGGAGAGTCTTTCAGGGACTCAACTCGAATGGTTATATCAGCTGGATGGAACCAATATTTGTAACTGGGAGGACTTGGCTACTGCGTTCTACAAGCAGTATCAGTATAATTCCGACCTCGCTCCTACGCGTACCCAACTCCAGGGTATGTCACTAAGGACGGGTGAAGGATTCAAGGAGTATGCTCAAAAGTGGAGAGACCTTGCTGGAAGGGTACAGTCACCTCTGACAGACCGTGAACTCGTTGATATGTTCCTGGGGACCCTGTCTGGTCCGTTCTTCAACCATCTGATTAGAAATTCTTCTGTTGGGTTTACATATCTGATCTTAACTGGTGAGAGGATAGAAGCTGGTATCAAGTCTGGGAAGATACCAAAGGGTGACTCCTCGAACACTGAGAAGAAACCATTCAAGAAAGAGTCCAATGCTGCATACAGTCAAAAGAGTCGTCGTGACCTACACGCAGGGGCAGTCATGATCTCTGGTTCTACACCACACCGACATCAGCAAAAGGGAAATCAACGAAGGTCGGACGAGCCTAAAAGACAGTTCACCGACATCAACATGCCATTGTCACAAGTATTGCAGCACATGTTAAAGATGAATCTGATCGCGGTGATCAACCCTCCTGCAAATCCCAAGACCTCTTCAAACTACAACCCATATGCGAGGTGTGCTTATCATTCCGGTAGCCCGGGGCACGATACTGAGGATTGTTGGGCGCTAAAATACAAGATTCAGAACATGATTAACGCCAAGGAGATCAAATTCGAGCCTCCTGAGACTCCCAACGTGATCACTGCTCCCTTGCCAAAACATGGCTAGGATTGAAAAAAACTTTTCTTCATTCGAATGTTCAAGTTGTATTTTTCTTTGATTGTTCGAACAATTATCATGTCAAACTTTCTTATTTCATTAATGCATTACACGTGTCTGTTTTGAAGTAATTGTTTTCACTATATTCAAAGTTGCTTTTATTTTTTGATGTTCAACTCTCGACTTAAAATTCTAAGCCTCTTGAGGGAGGATGACGAAAACGATACCACGAGCTTTACAGTATGCTTTTGAACAGACCCCGCTGATGAGGTACAGGCATTGTTTCAATTCCTAAACACCGGAGTTATAAGGAAGATAATCCCTCGTCAACCCCTTCGAGCCAAAGAAGTAGGAGTTTTTCTTTCTTTTCACAAAAAAAATTAAAACCCTTAATCATAACCTGGGGCAGGGTAGTTCTCTCAGTTGATCCAAGTGCACAATGAATGGCACCAAAGGAGTCCTGTCAAAATCAAAGATAGTGATGGTTCCGAATAATCATAAAAACAGGCAGTCATTATCGCTCAAAATAAAAGCCCAATAAGTCAAAACCTAGGAAGGAGACTTACAAAACTGGGGCATCCCGCTGACTGTAACCATAAAAAACAGTTCAGGCAAAAGACAGGGACAACACAAATTAAAAAAAAAGAGGTCCTACAAACCCTCAAACAAAAAAGAGGAATGACTGCCTATTCAAAATAAATTGTCAGTATCCGAACCATCACCGGAATATCGGGGCAAAGACTCAAACACGATCTAATGCACGATTAGCTGAGTTTAGGTTTGAAGAACATCACGAAGAGCAGGTGGGTACAAATACATTTTGAGCCTTTATCCTTTGTTTCTAAAAACCGTGAACCAGGCCACGCTACAACCCTTAAAAGTCCTAGCTGAAGCATGGGCTAGTTCGAAAGCATACTGTTACGAAAGGTATCCTGACTCCTTAAGGCTTGCGGTAAAATAACGAGTTGACATCACAGTTTACAAAAAAAAAATCACTTGTTTTTATGAAAAAAATGCATTTTCAAAAACTTCAAGACAGACATAAGCTTTGCATTTTTAATATAACATTGCTTGCATATGACTATTTGTTTGAACAACATAGAAGTTCGCACGACGAATGTCTAATGAACCAAAGCACCTCCAATCAAGGGGCAGACGTGATCATTGTCCGTCATCTGGGGCAGTTAAGTCAAGATTCGGAGAATCTCTCAAATGCCAAACATCCAGGGGAAAATCTCCGCCCGAGTCACTTGGGGCATTTGGCATGAATTCCAGTAACGAATCTTGCCTGATCAGACATCTTCTGGTAATACGGCAACATAACACTATTGACAGTGACAACTCCCTACATCCTGAGAGCATGGACATAGTCGAAAAAATACTACGCATAATCAAAGACCCGCTAGGTTGACACACCTAGGCAAAAATAAGGGCTTCCCGGCGAACCAAAAGGGTTCGGGCAAAAATAAGGGATGAAAATGGAAAAATTTGTACACCCGGCAAGTCGAAAACCTGAAAAGGAGGCTTGGGCAAAAATGGGTATCCCGGTGGACTGAAAACCCGAAAGGGCGGTCCAGGAAAAAGTTAGGGATCGCCACGTACGACTATGTCCCGGCATCTCGTCACTTGCCTATCAGAAGAAGGTTTGTCCATCAGCAACTATAAGCACCTCCGCAGGTACCTCCTTATCCCGCAGAAACTGGGGCAATAAGAATTGTCTAAGCGATTTGGTTGCTCTGTCCACCGGGGCACCAAGGTAAGTTCAGCTCAAGAACATGACCAAGTTACCTCCACTCCCCGCAGAGTAAGACAAGATTCAGCAGTACTCTCCCCAAGCAGAGTTGGTCTCCCGTCAACCCTAAAAGGCACAGTATCTCCAACAAGTCGGTAATACTCTCCCCAAGCAGAGTTAGTCTACTGTCAGCCTTAAGGAAGTTGGGTATCCTCAAAAGATCTCAGTATTCCCCAGCGGAGTATACACATGTTCCTAAGCAAGCATCCCCGACAGTCTTAATATTCCTCAACGGAAATATAAGATTGTTCCCCGGCGGAATACAGACACCCCAGTGGAACCATTCCCCAGTATAGTCCAAAGTTTCCCCAGGAGAGTTGAATCAGTCCTCCCCAGTAGATTCTGGAAGCTTATCCCCGGTAGATTCCGGAAGCTTATCACCTGCAGAGTACATACGTCTCTCCCCGACCATATTCAGAAGGTTATCCCCCACCTGAGCCTATAACTGGGTTATCCTCAGCCAATTACCACGGAAAGATCGGCCTCGGCGAAGTTCTTCCTATCCCCCAGCGGAGTTCATCAAAATTCCCCAATAAGCTTATCAACGGTACCCCCAGCGGAGTTATCATCAAAACCTCAGCAAAGTATCTCTTCCCACAGAGTAATTCCCCGTAGAGTAATCTCTTCAACAAGTTTATTCCCCAACAGAGTCATCTTCTCCTACCGGTTTATTCTTGCAATCATCATCCCCAGCGGAAACGAAGAACTCTACTCTTCAGCGTCAGCCCAGGATTTAACTTCCCGACATTCGTCAAGGATTTATTTTCCTAGACGAAAATACATTCATAGACATTTCACATTTCATACATCCTATTCATATACATGATAAAGTGCATACGACACGATCTCATTTATTTTTGAGAACATCATGACATCATGCATTTCATACATCATGACATTGCATACAACTAATGTTTCACCTTTTCAGGAAAAAGGTCAATCAAAGATATTACCATCAACTTTTGAAATTCCAGATTCGATACCTGTATCTAGCCAGGGCATATCTGTGAGCGATTGATTGTAGATTCGATACCTGTATCTAGCCAGGGCATATCTACATTAAAGAGATTTCAGAAATGGTTTAGAGATGCTCTGGACCCGGATGCTATTTTATCGCTTATTCAGAGTTTCTTCCCAGAAATGGCTTAGAGATGCTCCAGATATGGATGTTGTTCTTTTGCTTATTCAAACTTCCTTCTAGAGATAGCTTAGAGATGCTCCGGACCCGGATGCTATTTTATCGCTTATTCAGAGTTTCTTCCCAGAAATGGCTTGGAAATGCTCCAGATATGGATGTTATTCTTTTGCTTATTCAGAGTTTCCTGTCAGAGATGGCTTAGAGATACTCCAGATCCGGATGTTATTCTTTTGCCTATTCAGATTTCTCTCCAGAGATGGCCTAGAGATGCTCCAGATCCGGATGCTATTCTATTGCTTATTCAGAGATAGTTCAGATGCGACCCAGATTTGGCGACATTCCGATACTTTATCCAGAGTTCCTTTCAGAGATAGCTTAGAGATGCTCCCGACGCGGATGATATTTTATTGCTTATTCAGATTTCCTTTCAGATATAGCTTAGAGATGCTCCCGACCCGGACGCTATTCTATTGCTTATTCAAATTCCAACTTCTAAAGACAACTTAGAGATGCTCCAGACCCGGATGCTATTCTATTATTTAGTCCAGATTTCCTTCAAAAGACAGTCCATATACGATCCAAATTCGGATAACATTCTGTCACTCATTCAGATGCAGTATGGATATACCCCAGACCCGGCGGTTATTCTACTACTCGTTCAGACATCAGCAATTAGATACAGACTAGATATGCTCCAGACACGGAAGCCATTCTATTTCTTATTCAGATTCAACTATCTGTTACATCTCCAAATGGCATCTATAAGCCCATTCCCGACAAGATTATGTCACGTCTCCAGATGGCATCTTTAAGCCCATCTTCCTATCCATCATCTCTTCAAATGGCATCTGTAAGCCCATTCCCGACATCACACTGCTGATATTCTACTATGCGAGTGCAAATTTCTGGGCACTCTAGTGTTCAATCATCTTCCACCTTCGGATTACGAAAGGCATGCAAGTCAATCTACATCCTCAGGTTTAAGAAGATTGAACAGGGGCAACTGTTGTACCCCAAAATTTTCCCTCCTATATTCTTCAAGATTTGTCAAGAATCATCTTCAAATGGTTCAAGACTTCTCAAGGGTTGCACAACCCAACTGCCTCCTAAGCCAGTCAAAATTAGGGTTTTGGTTCCTTCAATGAATTTGGGATTTTCAGTGGTCCAACCAAGTCTCATGTGCATATATACATTGCCAAGCATCTACATGTCAAGTCTCAAGGCTCACAACATCAAATTGCACAGTCAAAAAGCTCATTTGCTTCACAATCAACTGTAGGGGCAAAATGGTCATTTTACAGTCAAAAGTCAAAAAATTTGGTCAACATCTTATTTTGAGCTCACAATCATCATTTGATCAAGTCTTGATCATGATCCCACAAGCAAGGCTCAAAAATCATCAAGATGCCAAAAGTTTCTATTTTTGGACAGTAGAAAAGTCAACTGTAACTTGACTAAGGCATAACTTTTTCATGGTTCATCAGAAAAATCCCATCCAATGCTCATTTTGAAGGGGATGACATTTCCTACAACTCATCTTCACATTCCAAGTCCAAAAAATGCTCTCATAAAAAGTTATCAATTTCTACATTATAGGTCCTTTTCAAAAGTCAACAAAAATGCACTTTAAGTCAAAGACCATAACTTGAGATTGGTAAATCCAAATGACATGGGACCAAAGGCATTGGTTATAGGACTTCAAGACCTTTCCAAAATGTCCAAGAACATGTTCATAGGATCAACATTGAGTAAGATATGCATTGGAGAAGTTGGGAAATTTTTGGGAATTTGCAAAAGTCAACTTTGCCTAAAACACCTTGTTTTTGCTAATGGGCCTCAAATTCCTTCTTGAATCTTTACCCAAATCATATGCACGACCCATCAAGCCTATTTGAGTTTATTTTCTTATTTTTATTAATTAATTGGATTTTTTATTAATATTAATTCATTTAATTGATTTAAAATATAGGAAATTCAAAGATATGGTTTTCAAATCTTTTTGTGAAGCAAATAAACTCAGGGCAAGCTGGAAAATTCGTGTATCAATCAAAGAGACAAAAATCTCCATGTTTGGCAAGTTTTCCCAATCAAAAATATGCAAAAAGATTTGATTGGAAATCAAATATTGAAACATGAATGCAATGGATCTTTGGGCCAAGACTTGACCTAATTCCCTTCCCATATATGCAAGCAAGCCAACCCTAATGCTGTTAACGTGAAAGCTGCTGCAGAAAACCATATGAAATATTGAAAAAAGCCAAGAAAACTCAAAACTGAATTCCACCTTCCAGGCCCTTTCAAAGAAATTTAAGGATTCTAATACATTGCTAGCATTCCCAGAAGCGCGTAGCAATAAAAAACAAGCCTTAACACTCAAAGAACACGCAAGAACAGATTCACGGTTTAGCTTTCTTTCTCATAATCGAAACTCGTAATTCATGCATCATTAATGAGATTTTTTGTGTGTTTTGTATTGCTTGAATCCACAAGAAGCGTTTGGCACAGGTTAATTGAGTTATTATGCAGTAAAACAAAAATCACCATTGACGAATTCTAGGTTTTTGAAGCTTTCAATTTGGGGATTTCCAGCACAGGAAAAATTAAACCTTCTCACGCGTATGGTTGAACTCAGGAGATTGAGACGAACACAAAGCTACCATCGCGCCCAATTTATATAGCCTGTAGGGCTATTCGTTATTTTTCCTCGCGCTATTTTGTGGGGGTTAAAAACCCCCGCTATCTGTTTGTTTTGTACAGGTTTCAGGGAGGACGATGAAGACGTGGAAGCACGTGGTTGGGCAGTTCAAACGAAACGCGTTCTTTTTATAATTTCCAGCATATTTACTTGTTTCACATATTATGTTTATTCATTATTATATTAACAATTCAAGCAGATGGTGGAGTGGTTAGGCGCGCTGGCTATTGATCACTGGGACCTGGGTTCGATTCCCAGGTCCCCCAAACCTTTGTTTCTATTTTGTTTAACAAGGTTATGTGCAGGCTTCCAAGAGAATTCCACCATAAACCTCACGCTTCATCATGCCAAGTGGCTACAGGCGTGCATCCAAAGGCCAAAAGCGAGTGACTATGATGTTCCCCAGTCAAAGCCAATGTAGACCGTCCAGAAAGTCAACAGGGCTTGATTCTTCTTGGGCCTCAGATTACTAACAAAAACCTCCCAAAAGGGCCCATCACTCCCCTGGTTTTCTTTATTCCTTTTTTTATTTTTATTTAATTCTTTTAGTAATTATTATTATTAGTATTTAATTAATATAAATAATTATTTTTCATAATAAATTTAGAATTAAAAAAATGTAAATATTATTATTTTATTACTAACTTCACTATTAATTATTTTGTAAATAAACACTAACATTAATTAATTTAGTCTTTTTGTTAATTAGGTTTAATTTTAATCTTTTTCATAATAAATAAAATCAATCTAGAATTAGGATTTTCTTGACTTTTAATTTCTTTATTTTTATTTTCATCAAAAACATAAAAAACTCAAAAACACTTTTTCTTAAATAATTAATTAATTAGAATTAGGGTTAATATTTAATTAAATGCAAAGGACCAAATTTCTTTCTTTTCTCAAAAAGGGTCAAAACCCTAAGACGTTCCCGATTTAATTCTTTCGCGCGCATATTTATTTTCAATTTATTTATTTGATTATATTTATGTAACTGTTTCCGAGGATGTAATAGTTAATTAGGCTTTACCGCTTTCTTTTACTTTCTCGCATTTATTTTCCAAACGGGTTATGTTTTTGGCGATGTATAGACCCGCGCCTTGTAATAGCGTAGATTTACCTTTCCGCAATTTATTTTCCGCACTCTTAACTGTAAATATGCATGACAAGATTGCCTGACAAATAAAATCAATCCGTAGCTCACAAATACATGTTCAAAGATAAACATAAACTGAAACAACACACATGCACATGCCACTCCTAGGGTACGCCTCACTGGTTGCCTCGACGTGGTCATCAAGTATAGGGTGTTTTAGAGGTCGCCCTCCTGTCTAAGATCCAGTTGCCTCGAAACGGTTGCCTCGGATAAAAAGGATCTAGGACATTAGGGTTACCGCTAAGGCGTCCTACTATTGCTTTGGTGACCACACATGTCCCATTAATCGAATTGACCCGAATAACTCTAACGACGGTGCTACCTACTTCTCAATAGTGGGATAGCACTGTCTAAAGGACTCTTACACAGCCTAATTCCTTAGAGTAGGTAGATTTCTCCCGGGTACTTGCTCTTTCAAAAAACAAAAACAACTTATCGCACCTACACTTTCAAAAAGTTTTCAAACAAATACTTCATACACTCTTGAGGACTGATACAAGAGTTACCTAGAAGTTTTTCAAACTAAACTTTTTCAAAACCCACGCACACTTGAAAAGCAAACAAATTTTTGAAAACATAGTGAGCAAGTACCTAAGAGCCCGTGGATAACCACGGATAGAAAGGGTGCTAACACCTTCCCTTTCTATAAATCTACCTCCCGAACCGAGAAACATCTCGAAAAGGAATTTTGCTGTGCTTTTGTCCTTTCCTTGTTGGAGAACATAAAATACGGTGGCGACTCTTGCTTACCGCGACATTTCGCGAACCAGCTTAAAAAACAGTCAGTTATATTTCCACCGATCACAGTGAGTGAAAACAATAAGTAAAAGTGTGAAATCAAACTGATTTATGTGTAGTAAATTGACTATGTACCGTGAAAGTGTTAACGAATTGTTGAGAAAATCGTGAGTCTTGATGAAGTTATACTTATTGCCATTAAAATCGTGAGATGGAACTGAAAATTGGAGAGCTGTATTGTTGTTAAGAGAAAGGCGGGTAGTGGAAGTATCATTTATCGTTGAAATCAAAAACAGAACAATAGCATGCAATGGAATTAAAAACCCAGAAGCCAGATTGAAAGCTTATAAAAAAAATCAGAAAACGACTTTTCTTCATCTTCTCAGCTCAAGCCTCCTTTCAATCATGCAAGACTCTCTCAAAGGCCACGAACTTCATCCAAACCCCTCTTCCCTTCAACCACACCTTTATTACACAACAATAACAACACAGGAGACAGTAGAGAAAAGTTAAACCAACAACACAAAACATTGACGATCGTTCCAACTAGTCGGTTATCTTAAAGGAAAAGATCGAGAAGAAGAGGAAGGGATTGAGGAGCAGAAGGATTCAAGCGTCATACCTCAACTTTTATCGGAGAACTCCTCCTCTCTGCATGTAGCCCTTTTTCGATTCTGTTTATAAGCATATCAAATCTTTGTGGTTGCTGCTACTTTTTTTCGTAATCATTTAGTTTCGTACTTGCGTGATTTATTGTTAGATCTTGTTGATGTTTTAATGTGTAAACCGAAACCGGGAGATGAGCTGAGATTTGTTGTTTATTTGTTTCAAAACTGTGAGCAGAATTGAGATAAGAACGATACAGTGTGGGAATGGAAACTATAGATTGAGAGTGAATGGGAGTTTCACGCGAGTTTCTCCATTATTGTCTTTCGGACGAGATCAGTTGAGAGTTGGACGAGTTTTGTTGTTGTTCAGTGAGAAAGATTGATAGATGATAGATAAATAGAGGAACCAAAGGTTCATTGTTGTTGTTTTTTAAACCGAGAGAGATGAACGAGTGAGAGAAGAATAGAAAAGAAACAGATATTTGGAAAGGATGAGTGCAGAACCCGATGAGTGTGAGAGCCCACCTTAAGTCTTTAGGGTTTGTTTCCCTCATTTTGTTTCAGTTTGGGCTAGGACCAGGCCCGACTAGGCCCAACTTTTTATTTATTTATTTATTCTTCTTTCTGTTTTGTTGCATGTGGGCTTATGTCAACGGTCCAGTCCGAGAATTCCTTCCTATGCACTCCCATTTTGCTATTTCTGGATTTATTACTATTTGTTTTAATATTTTGTTTTATTTCTTTTATTTTTTTTATTATATTTTTATTAGTTAATAATATTTATTTTTGTTAATTATGTTTTGTTCCTCTTAATTGTTTCATCTTAATTTTCTTTATTCTTTAATAATAATAATAATAAATTTTTTTAATTAGTTGTAAGTTAGGATTACTATCGTAAAAAATCACAAAAAATATAGAATTAGGTTCAATTTTCTTTTAATTGTCTTTATATGATAAAAAATATATATACTAAAAATATTTAGAATTTAAGTTTTCTTTATTCGTTTAAATCTTGATACCATACTCCCTTAGGTAGCTCCATGAGGTCATTAAACCTCATTTCGATCGCCTTATCTCGAAGTAGATTTTATCTCACTTGTACATAACAAAGCAATTAGGTTTTTAGTCTCCCCCCCTTAACTTTTTTCTTTTGTAATTGAAACTTCATTCACAAATCAAAAATTCAAAAACACCTAATCATTACTCGAATTCATTTTAAAACTCGCAAAAACACTCCACCAATCCAAACTCCCCAAAAGGGCATGTTATCTCTATTCTACCGTGAAATCGGCCGTGCTTATTGCTAGAATGCGTGCGTTAACATCACCCGCTAAAAAACACAACCAAGCCAATCATTTTCTAGAGGAACTACGGTGTTCTGATTCCTTCATTAGATATGTAGGCAAAGGGTCGCGAAACCCTCACGAACGCAATAATATAAACCATTCATTTCCCCTTAAGCAAGCATAGTTGTATATAAATACACCTTTTAAGACAAGAAAACAAAACGGATCCTGTTGAGTACAACGGATGTGAGGGGTGCTAATACCTTCCCCTCTCATAACCGACTCCCTTACCCTTTCTCTTGGTCGCAAGACCATCTTATCCATTCCCTTGTGGTTTTATCGATATTTCCCCTTCCTTCGGGATAAATAAAGTTCGATGGCGGCTCTGTGTTTTTTGCCGGTAGCTTCAACTGGCGACTCTGATGGGGAAAACTTTTGTGAATCTCTCCTAGTTTTGTTTATTTGTCTTTTTGGGTGTTTATTTATTTGCTTTATTTTGATTTATTGTTTTATTATTGCTTTATTCTTTTGTATATATTGCATTTATTGTTTCTACTCACATATTCTGGATACATTGTGATGTTGGGTTTGGTGATTACTTTTTATAAGTCCTATATCCGGACTTGGGTTACACATAGGATTAGGACGGGCAGTATAGTCATGTTAACTTTGAGGGATTAATCCCGAAGAAGGAGGCATGAAAATCCCCCACCCAGTGGAGGTCCCCTTGAAAGTAATGATGTTTACTGAGTAATTAGGAAGACGTTGTTGCTTTCGACCTGGGAACTCAAGAAGTTGAGGCTCGTAGAACCATTAACCCAACCTGGCCTTTTAGGTGCAGTGCGAAGACTATAACAGGGTAATCCAGAAGTAGTTGTCACGCGATATTGCACTCGGACGAGTTTTTCCTGCGAATATTACTGACTACCAAGTAATTGGGACGTCGATAATATCCAAAGAAAGAGCGTAGACTTCGAGAACTCTTTAGAACCTTTTTCGGAAGGTGATAAACCCCTAGTACATACCTCTTGGGTGGTTACTTTGACTCCATGCCTGTGACGTCGAACTTTTGATCATGTTACTTTCAGCCTATGCAACGGACTATGCAATGATTATCCAGAATATGTGGAGCTGAGACTTCATGCCATAGCATACCATTTCATCATATCATCATGTATATATATATCTCATATCTAGGGAAATCCAAAGGCAAGTCTCGTTGACGTAGCTTTTCAAAAAGGGAAAATTTTAAAGGATAGACGAGTCTTTGGGTCTCCTCATAAATGAAGATAAAACATTCATCCATACTACCGTGCATTCATTTTTCACAACAAAAACTCATTGGGGTCCCTTTTCACAGACTACAGTAAACAGAAAAGATGACTTCTCCACATCCTTACCGTACCAGAGGCAACTAGCAAAGGCTAATGGATCTTTTTAAAGAGAACCAAAATGCACTCCACCGAGATATGGACACCATGGGTACTCGCATGGATCAGCTTATGGAAACCATTTGTGATACGGTGGCAGAACCGACTACTTAATACTGGTTTGCATTTTGAATTTTTTGTTCGTAAAATGTCGCGGTAAGCAAGACTCGCCACCGACTTTTATTTCATCTAATCGGAAAGGAAAAAGTACAAAAAAAATCCTTTTTCGAGATACACTGAGTACGGGGGGTAGATTATAGAAAGGGAAGGTGTTAGCACCCTTTATATCCATGGTTTTCCATGGGCTCTTAGGTACTTGCTCATATTTTTAAATTGATTGTGTATGTGCTTTGCTTTTGAAAAGAAAGTTTTACTTCTTGATAACCCTTGTATCAGTCCTCAAAGGTGTCACGAAGTTGTTTTGAAAATTTGTTTGAAAAGTGTAAGTGTGAAAAGTTTTGATTTGAGCAAGTACCTACTAGCATCTACCTATTCGAAAAAAGATTATTTTTGTTCTATTTCCTTTAGACATCGCTATCCTACTATTGAGAAATAGGTAGCACCGTCGTTGAAGTTGTAAGGGTCAATTCGAAAGGGACGTATGATCACTAAAGCAAATTTAGGACTCCTTAGTAATAACCCTAGATTCTTAAGATCATATTCGAGGCAACATTTCTGAGGCAACATTTCCGAGGCAACATTTCCGAGGCAACATTTCGAGACAACATTCGAATAGGACATTTGATCTTTTTAGACAGGAGGGAAACCACTAAGACACCCTATACTTAATGATCGTTTACCGAAGGCAACTGAAGTGAGAGTACACAATAAGAGTGATATGTGCGAGTGATTTATTTTCAGTTATTTATCTTTGCACATTAGGGTTTTCTAACTGTATTAATTTGTCATGCATTCTTGTCATACAATCCTATTAGCATACATCTAGACAGTTAAATATTTGCAGGAATTAAAAATGCGAGAAAGTAAATCTACGCTATTACAAGGCTTCGGGGAGGGGGATTAATTACATAGCCAAAAACCCGGGAATTTAAACAGTAAATAAAGCCCTAAATTAAACTATTACAAACCATGAACAGTTACAAAATATCGGTCAAAATAATTAACACACGCGCGATGAATCAAATATGAAACGACTAGGGTTTTGACCCTTGACTAAACCTATTTGCGATTGATTAAAAAAATGTTTTTGTCATGTTTTGTTATTTAAGAAAATAATGAAATAGTTAAATTAAAAAAGAAAATCCTAAGTTCTAATTAATTTTGAGTTAAGAAAAAATAAATTGATTCAATCTAAAAAACCTATTTTTGTATTTTTATTTATTTGAGAAAAATAAAAGAATCAAATCTAGAATTTAACCTAATTTCTATTTGATTTTATTTATAAAAAAAACAAGTTAAAATTGCCCTAAGTTAAATTACATTAAATTAAATTAACAAAATTAATTTTGATAAAAAAAATCTAATTCTAATTTTTGATTTCTTGATTTTATGATTTTATGAAAAATAGTAATTAATTGTCAATTAAAAGAAATAAAAGAAATATTAAAAGAAAAAATAAGAAAGAAAAAATTAGAAGTGGGCCTGATGTCATTTAGTAATTTTGGGGGTATGATGTTGAAATTTTGGGCCCAAACAAATCCCAACCCTTTTGCCTTTGCCTGATCTAGTGCGTACGTTGACCTAGGGGGTATGGTGGTCCTTCAATGATGCCACGCTGGATCTTGGCTGAAGATGCGTTTGGTGGTTGGATCTGGATGGCATATGGTGGACGCTTGAGGCTGCAGTGTACCCGATCTCATGAAACAAAATAATATGAACAAAGGTTGGGACCTGGGGATCGAACCCAGGTCCTTATGCTCGCTCCCAATACCACGCTTCCAGCCGAGCTGCTTTGTTTATTTGTATATATAGCCAAACAAAATAAATATAATACAACTGAACACTTGGTCTAAAAAATGCGCGAATTTCAAATCGTCCACTCATGCACTGACACGCCTTCATCCTCTTCCCCAGGGATTGTTGCCTTATAGGGGACTTTTACCTACATCCAAATTCGTCGATATAGGCTATATTGACAGTTTTAAGCGTGGCTATAAACCTGCAAATTTCCAAAATCTACCATAGGAAATATAAATTAGTTCCAAGCATACATATCAACTCGTTTTGATCTCACGAGTATGATGGCATCCTTCTTTTGGCCTAATTGTACCTGTATTAAGAAACCCTAAAATACAACCTCAAACCCTAGCAATGGCAACTATCAATATGTGCGCTCAAATATCAGTTAAACCAATTCAATACGTTGCAAACATGATAACAAACACATACATACCATTAAAACATGTTTATAATGCAAGAATCGTGATAATCAAATTTTGAAAGACAAGAAAATCGTGACGGTCGTGCAGTGCATTTCTGGACTTGTAGAGACTTGGTGATGCTTGCAATCGCTTCAGAGGATGGCCAGGAGTTGATTGGTGGCTTTGAATCTCCTTGAATCGTCCTCTAAATTGAAAACCGATCCACACTTTTTCTTCAAAAATTTGAGTTTGCTTGGTGACTTTCACGACCTCAATCCTCTTTTTCTTGCCTTGGCTATGATCTGTATATGTAATGGAATACATTAGGTCAACAAAAACGAGCTAAATCTTGGTCCATTATGAATATTTGATTTGGTCTTTATCCTTGTATGATATCTTTCTATATCAAGCCAAATCATGCCAATTTTGGTTCAATTTGTTTTGCACGTTTTGGATATGATTTGTCAGCATAATTGGACTTGATTCCACCCAAAATCTGATCACAAAACAAATCTTTAATATTTTTTTCTATTTATTTGATTTAATTTGATTTTTAAATGATAAAAATCAAAATAAAATAAATAAGGAAAAAGATGTGTGGGTTCTGATTTGGATTGTGGACCATGTCATAATCAAGATTCAATCATGAAAAACTAGGCCCATTTGACAAAAAAAATGTATTTTTGAACACATTTGACTTTTGGCAATTTTACAAAAATGGTCAATTTTAACAAGGCATATCTCCTCCAATTTTAACCCTAGAGAGCTGCTCTTGGAATTTTTAGAAATATTAGGATGTCCTTTAATTAACCCTTTTGGTCTCATCTCAATTGAGTCTTCCATGTTCATGTATGAAGCTTTGACCCAAAAGGTGTTTTTGTTGACTTTTCAAAATGACCTATAATGTCAAAATTGATATCTTTTTGTGAGTGCATATTTTGAACTTGGGAGATGAATATAAATTATAGGTCATTGCATCCTATTCAAAATGAGCTTTGGATGGGTCATTTCAAATAAAGCATGAGAAAGTTATGCCTGGTCAAAGTTGAGTTGACTTTTCCTACAAAACCCTAATTTAGCAACTTTTGGGTTTTGATGAATTGTGAGAAATCCTTGAGGAATCATTATAAACATTTGATCAAATGATGGATAATACTTCAAAATTAGGATTTTTACCAAAAATCTTGACGTTTGACTGTATGTGGGCCACAATTGACTTTTGACCTATCATAGTTGATTTTCAGGCATTTGAGCAATTGACTGAGCAAACTTCTTCTGCAAGGCTTGAAACTTGACATGAATGATCTTGAGAACCTATTAGGACAATGGTGAGCATTTGAGTCCTTTGTGGTCCACACATCTTGATGAAAATGGAAACCCTAATTTGAGATAGACTGATTTAGGAGAGAGTTTGTCTGGTCAACTCTTGAACTTCCTTGAGCAATTTGGGGACCTCACTTGCCATGTGTTGAGAAATATGGGAGGGAAAATTTTGGGGTACAAGAGCTGCCCCTGTTCAATCTTCTTAAACCTAAGGATGTAGATTGGCTCGTCTGCCTTTCGTGATCTGAAGATGGAAGATGATTGAACACTAGAGTGCCCAGAAATTTGCACTCGCGTGAGGTAATACTTGACTTGTGATATCGGGAATGGGATTATAGATGTCATTTGATAGTTGCTAGAGAATTGTCGGAGATGGGTTTAAAGATTCCATTCGAAGAGGTGTCGATCGCATGAGAGATTCCTTTGCGAGAACCCATATACCTGTTGTTGAGGAGGACTTCGTTGGGGAATGCTGGTCTCTGTCTTGAGAGAAATAGAGTTTTAGGAGATTCAGTTGTCCGTTACTCTACTGGGGAATAATTCTGGTTTGGGAAGCGGAAGTGAACTGTGTGTTTGATTGGGGTATATGTTGCACCACGACTTTCTGGGGAAATGTGAAATCGATTGTGTTTGATTGGGTCCCGGTCTTACAGTGCTGTGGACTATTGTCGGGGGATAAGAGAGGAAGAACCCGGATAGTAAGGTTATAAGAAGGAACCTGGATAGTAGGGTTACTCCGAGATAAAAGTCTGGATAGTATGGTTGTTAGAAGGAACCTGGATGGTAGGGTTACTTCGAGATGAAAGTCTGGATAGTAGGGCTGTGAGAAGGAACCTGGATACTTCGACATGAAAGCCTGGATAATAGGGTTGTGATAAGGAACCTGGATGGTAGGGTTACTTCGAGATGAAATCCTGGATAGTAGGGTTGTGAGAAGGAACCTGGATAGTAGGGTTACTTCGATATGAAAGTCGGGATAGTATGGCTGTGAGAAGGAACCTAAATAGTAGGGTTACTTCGATATGAAAGCCAGGATAGTAGGGCTGTGAGAAGGAACCTGGGTAGTAGGGTTACTTCGAGATGAAAGCCTGGATAGTAGGGCTATGAGAAGGAACCCGGATAATAGGGTTACTTCGATATGAAATCCTGGATAGTAGGGCTGTGAGAAGGAACCTGGATAGTAGGGTTACTTCGAGATGAAAGCCTGGATAGTAGGGTTGTGAGAAGGAACCTGGATGGTAAGGTTACTTCGAGATGAAAGCCTAGATAGTAGGGCTGTAAGAAGGAACCTGGATAGTAGGGTTACTTCGATATGAATTTGGATAAAACTGCAGAGGGAACCTGGGTAAGGTTGCTTTTGTTGTGGTGATGATTACTCTGTTTAGCTTCGAGTGTTGATCATGGGCTTGCTGGAAATAGTTGATAATAAATGCCTTTCCTGAAAACAAATACAGGGTTAGTTATGTGTGATGCATGAGATGCATTGTATGATAACGTTCTCAAAATAAATGAGACTATGTTATATGTGACGTATGCACATGTCATGATGTATGAACATGAAATGCTGACGTAATAATCTGAGTTCGGGAAAGTAAATCCATGACTGCTGTTTGGAGAGTGTGAGAAATGGTATTCTTAACTGCTGTAAGAAACCACAAATCCTCTATTTCTGTTGGAGATGGTGGACAAAGACGCCTATGCTGGAGATTTGCCCTTTGTTTACGGATATCTTGTCGGAAGAGACCCTATTTAAGGACAACTCTGCGGGAGAATAACTTCGTTGGAGAGGAGATACTCTGTTGATAGATCTGCCGATTTGGAGAAATAAACTCAGTTGGGGATGAATTTCCATTGCTGGTGATACTGAATTTTGTTGGAGATTGAATTTCTACTGGTGAGAGAAATAAACTCTGCTTGGGGAAAAATTTACCAACTCACTCACGATTGCGAACCTTATCTGGGAAGAGTTGTGTCCTATTTGGGAAAGCTACCATTACTGTCTTTGGATACCTTTTACTTTGTGGGGAGTGTATGTACCACTACTCATGTTCTCAAGCTGGCTCTATCCATGTACCTGATGGGCAGAGTAACTGTAGGGTTTGGGAACTTCTTGTTTGTCCCTGTTCCTGGAATTACGAGTAATTTCCTTTTGTTTCTTATGTAAATATTTATGAGCAACAATCATTTTCAAATGCATATATCAAAAATGAATCATTGGACGTTCTTGGAAAACAAAACAGAAAAAGAAAAAACAAGTTGAAATTTCTTGTGAAAATGAATTGTATTAATTTTTGAAGTTGGTTTGTAATAGGTGTTTTGTACAAGGAGGATGATGTCCCAGTAAGAGAACGCCGCCAAAAGATAGAAATTACAATTTGTGCTAAAGAAAGAAAAACAACTATGTGAAACGATCCCATTGGGTTCCAACTCTGCTATTGCCTTTATATCTTCAAGCGTCTCATCACTTTGCTGCTTGGCCGAAAGTGGATCAGATTGATTGGCGTCGTCTGAGCTTGATAGTCGATACCGAAGTCTGATTGCGAGATGATCCCATGAGACATAGTGTTACGCTTCAATCCCTAAATTTTTCCTGGACCGCCCTTTCGGGTTTTCGGTCCACCGGGATACCCTTTTTTGCCCAAGTCGCCTTTTCAAGTTTTCGACTTGTCGGGTGTACAGTTTTTTCATTTTCATCCCTTACTTTTTCCCGAACCCTTTTGGTTCGCCGGGAAGCCCTTATTTTTTCCTAGGCCAGTCAACCTAGCGGGTCTTTAATTATGCATAGTATCTTTTCACTATGTCTGCATTGACGGGATAAGGAAGGTCGACACCATCCATGGTGGTTAGAATCATAGCTCCTCCCGAGAAAATGTTCTTAACCACAAATGGACCTTCGTATGTGGGGGTCCATTTTACCATGGGATCACCTTGCAGTAGTATGATGTGTTTGATCACTAGATCCCCGACTTGATATTCTTGGCGTCTGACTTTCTTGTTAAAAGCCTTGATCATCCGCTTTTGATACATCTGACCATGACAAATAGAAGTAAGTCTCTTTTCATCGATTAGATTCAGCTGATCAAGTCGAGTTTGGATCCAGTCGTCTTTGTTCAAACTCGCATCCTTCATAATCCTGAGAGAGGGTATCTGGACTTTGATGGGTAGGACTGCCTCCATTCCATACACCAAAGAGTAGGGTGTTGCCCCTGTTGACGTCCGTGCTGAGGTACGATACCCATGAAGAGCGAATGGTAACATCTCGTGCCAGTCTTTGTATGTCACTGTCATCTTCTGCACAATCTTCTTGAAGTTCTTGTTAGCTACTTCAATAACGCCATTCCTATTCGGCTAGTAGGGAGAAGAGTTATGATGCTGAATCTTGAACTGTTTGCAGAGCTCGGTGATTATTGTGTTATTGAGATTTGTACCATTATCAGTAATAATCCTCTCTGGGACACCATATCGACAGATCAAATTGTGTCGGATGAACCGCGCCATGATGTTCTTGGTTATTGTAGCGAAGGAAGCTGCCTCAACCCACTTTGTAAAATAATCAATTGCTACCAGAATGAAGCGATGCCCATTAGACACAGTAGGTCTGATCTCGCCGATCATGTCGATGCCCCACATTGCAAAAGGCCAAGGAGCCGTCAAAACATTTAGGGGAACCGGAGGTACATGCACCTTATCAGCATAGACTTGGCACTTATGGCAGGTTTGAGAATGCTGATAACAACCGGCTTCCATGGTGGACCAGTAATATCCTGCCCGTAGAATTTTCTTTTCCATGGTATACCCACTAGAATGGGTTACGAAAGTGCCTTCATGTAATTCTTCCATGATCCTTTCTGCCTCGCTCTCGTCTACACATCACAGTAAGGTTGAATCATGGTTACGTTTATAGAGGATTCCATTACTAATGAAGAACTTCGCAGCGAATCTTCTCAGAAACTTCTTATCATTAACAGATGCCCCCTTGGGGTATTCTTGAGCCTCAAGATACCTCTTTACCTCGTTAAACCAGGGTTTATCCGCTACCTCTTCAGTCTCAATGTCACAGCAATGTGCGGGTTCATCCAACCTCTCAATGGTAATCTGAGGAGCCTCATTGTCCCACCTAACTTTGAACATAGAAGACATGGTAGCTAGCGCGTTCGCCAACTGGTTCTCTTCTCGCGGGAAATGTTCAAAGGTTATCTCCTCAAAGTGTGGGAGCAATGTCAGTACATACTCTTTGTAAGGAATAAGATTCGGGTGCTTCGTATCCCACTTGCCTTTGATCTGACTTATCACCAGAGCGGAATCTCTGAATACACTTAAGAACTCAATCCTCAAGTCAATAGGAGCTCGAAGACCCATGATACACGCCTCATACTCTGCCATATTGTTGGTGCAGTTAAAACATAATCGGGCGGTGAATGGAGTATGACAGCCCTCAGGAGATATAATAACAGCGCCAATGCCATTACCCAACATGTTCGAGGCTCTATAAAAATACATAGACCATCGGGATCCCTCCTCTAGTCCTTCATCTGGTCCAGGTTTTTCGCAGTCGGTTACCAATATGATATTCTCATCCGGGAACTTGAAATTCATGGACCGGTAGTCATCCACGGCCTGATGCGCCAAATGATCCGCCAATACACTCCCCTTGATTGCTTTTTGGGTGTGTATTGGATGTCGTACTCCCTTAAGATCATTTTCCATCTTGCTATCCTTCCGGAGAGAGCGGGCTTCTCGAAAATATACTTGATCGGATCCATTTTTGATATCAACAAGGTAGTGTCAGCATATACTATCTCAGTCGGCGAGCAGCCCATGCCAAAGCGCAACAAGTTTTCTCGAGAAATGAGTATCAGGTCTCACAGTCGGTAAACTTTTTGCTAAGGTAGTAAATTGCATGCTCTTTTCGACCAGACTCGTCATGCTACCCTAGCACACACCCCATTGAATTGTCTAGCACTGTCAAGTATAATATCAAAGGTCTTCCTTCTACTGGAGGCATCAAAATTGGTGGTTCTTGAAGGTATTCCTTGATTCTTTCAAAAGCGGTCTGGCATTCATCATTCCACTTTACCACTTGATCTTTCTTTAGCAGCTTGAAGATTGGCTCACAAGTGGCAGTCAGATGTGAAATGAACCGGGCGATGTAATTCAGACGTCCCGAGAAACCTCTAACTTCTTTTTCTGTGCGGGGAGCCGGCATATCTTGTATGGCCATTACCTTTGTAGGGTCTACCTGAATACATTTGTCACTGACAACAAAACCCATAAGCTTACCATATCTTACCCCGAAGGTGCACTTGTTCGGATTCAACCTCAGCTTGTACGTCTTCAACCTGTCAAACAGTTTCTGGAGATGATCAAGGTGCTCTTCCTCAGTCTGGGACCTGGCTATCATGTCATCAACATAAAACTCGATCTCATGGTGAATCATATCGTGGAACAAAGCGACCATGGTGCGCTGATAAGTTGCCCCAGCATTTTTTAACCCAAAAGGAATTACCTTGTAACAGAAGGTGCCCCACTGTGTAACGAAAGTTGTCTTCTCCATGTCCTCAGGAGCCATCTTGATCTGGTTATAGCCAGAAAAACCATCCATGAAGGAGAAGATCTTGTGATGCGCGGTGTTGTCGTCTAGAACATCAATATAAGGAAGTGGGAAATCATCTTTGGGGCTTGCCCTGTTCATATCTCTATAGTCCACACACATCTGTACCTTACCATCCTTCTTAGGTACCGGAACGACATTGGCAACCCATTGCGGATAAGAAGTGACAGCTAAGAATCCTGCGTCGAACTGTTTCATGACCTCTGCTTTGATTTTCTCTGACATTTCAGAGCACATACGGCGGACCTTCTCCTTTACCGGAGGGCAGTCTTCTTTAGTCGGCAGTCGATGTACCATAATATCAGTGTCCAAACAAGGCATGTCTTCATAGGACCAGGCAAAGATCTCAACATAGTCGTGTAGCATCTGTATTAACCGTTGTTTGACACTAGGCTCTATATTCGCACCTATTTTAACCTCTTTCCTGTCTTCCTCTGTACCCAAATTCACTGACTCAACTGGCTCTTCATGAGGTCGTATGGCCCTTTCTTCTTGTTGTAATAGTCTAGCAAGTTCTCCAGGCACCTCACAATCGTCCTCACCTTTGTCCTCAGCTTGGTTGATTGAATTTTTGAAGTCATAACTGGAAGTAGCAGAGCTGTTATCAATGGGATCCATAGTGGATATGGATCTGTAGTATGATATGTGAGTGTGTGTAAGAGAATAGCTATTTTGATAAAGTGAGAGACAGAAAAAGAAAAACAAGGAGTGCAAAATTTGTATGCAAGAAACGTTCAATGCTTTATTAATGATATATGAAATGACAAATAATAGCCCTCACAAGCAAAGCAAAGGTGCCTCGGGCAAGGCATCGGGCTATAAAGTTTCAAATTGTTTATTACGAATCTTAAAACAAATGAGTCAATTACTGCGGAATAAAAGAAACAGGTATGAAGTCCTTCACCGTCCAATTATTCTGTCCACCGTTGGTTGTTGGGTAGATCCAGCTGTCGATGTCTGAATCCTCTTCACTGTCTTCAATTGCATTAACTCCCCGATTGCTGATGTGTAGAGGGAGTCTTCCAATCCGTGCGCGCCTAACAGCCCTTTGAGCCCCTGTAGTAAAGTCCAAACCAAATTTGTCAGTTTTGTGAGTGAAATCAGGGAGCTGACCCCAATTGGTACACCCACCTTCTTCAACTACAGTCCTGGCGTCCTTGAGAGAAGTCATCTTTAGCGGAGGTTTGTTGGTAGTAACTTCAGTTGATGCCAAAGTCTAAGGGACATCTTCGAAGTTCTGACAAGGCGTTTCTATGAATTCCCTGTCCATCTCCACGTAGCGGAAGGAATTGAGATGACTCACCATATACTCTTCTTCACCTCGCATTGTGACAATCTTCCCCTTCACTGGGTACTTCAGCATTTGATGGATTGTGGAAGTAACTGCCCCAGCCTTATGGATCCAAGGACGACCCAACAAGCAAGAATATGATGGCCTGATATCCATCACATAGAAGGTGGACCCAAAGGTCTGAGAACCCACTTTGACAGGGATGTCAACCTCCCCATGCACCATTCTCTTCGATCCGTCAAAAGCCCTTACCACAATGTTACTAGGCTTTAGAGTCAAACCCTCACAATCCAAACGATCTAATGCTTTCTTCGGCAGAACATTCAACGAAGACCCGGTGTCTACCAGTACATGAGCTATAATGGTGCCCCTGCACTCAATCGAGACATGCAGAGCATCATTATGATTCCTTCCTTTCGGTGTCAAATACGCATCTGAAAAACCTAGCCCATTGTCAGTAGTCAGGCTGGCCACGCAATCCTTGAACTGATGTGTTGAAGTTTCCTGCGGTACATGCACAGTCTTGAGAAACGCGATCAAAGCCTTCGCATGGGCTTCAGAACATAATAGCAGAGACAACATGGAGATCTTTGACGGGGTCTGCCCCAGCTGTTCGACTACATTGTAGTCGCTCTACTTGATAATTTTCAGTATTTCCTCTATTTCTCGTTTAGAGGCTTCCACAACGATTTTCTTAGGTGCCTCCGTCCGGGCAGGCTCACCTATAATTTCTTTTCCCCGAGTTCCAGATGGCTCAGCAGCAGGGGTGATAACTGGAGTAAGAACAAGAATAGTAGTAGGTGTATTAACTGGAGTAGGAACATGAGAAATGTCAGGAGTGCTGGTTGGAGCAGCAGTTGGAATAACAGTAGGCTTGATGATAGTCTTCGGGGAAATCTCGGGAGAGAAGACCCTTCCACTTCGAGTAACTTTACTAGCCCCGACAATATTACTGACATCGGCATCAGCTTCTTCATTCTTCAAATCTTGCTTAATGCCATGATAATACACATCAGCCCCATAGTGTCATGGGACAGCCTTGTCTGAAGTGTACGGGATGGGACCAGGAACAGTGATTATTAGAGGAGAAATTCTTTGAACAAGTGTAATCCTAACAGGTCTTCTCGAGGAAACCTTAGAAGGATTGGCGGAAATGGTTATAATAGCAACGTCTTCAACAGGAACAATAGGGATCATAGTCATCTCGAACAAAATTTCTTTATTATCCATCAGGCACTGAACACCTGACTTCAACAAACGGCAACCGGAAGGTAGAATCGAACACATGTGGCAACCTTTTCCACAACCCAGAAATGAACCGGCCAACAGCAAATTCTTCTTAACAGTCAAAAGAGGAGTGGAAATTTCTTCAACAGAGATCACAAACAAACCAGTGTCAACAACATTAACTCCACGACCATGTTTGGGCATGGGAGAAGTTATAACATTAGGCTTTTATGGAGCATCAAACTCTATCTCCTTGGCTTCAAGCAGATCTTGTACTTTGTTTCTCAGAGCCCAACAATTGTTTGTATCGTGGCCAGGACTCTCAGAATGGTAGGCGTACCGCGCATTGGGATTGTATCTGGGAGAGGTAGTGTTTGGATTCTTGGGAGCCTCTCTCAAGGTTGCCAAGTTGGATTTCAGCAGGTGAGGTAACACTTCAGCCAATGTCATGTTGATGTGGGTAAACTTCTGTTATGGTCTTTCCACCCCTTGTTGATTATTGCGTTATGGAGCAACTACGAGTCTTGGTATCACTACAGCATTTACCATTTGACGGTGTTCAGATCTGCTTTGGCCCCTCAGGCTATAGACTGCACTGGCCTCCTTCTTACCAGCAAAAGGTTTCTTTACCGAACTCGAAGAGGCATCCTTCTGTATTTTACCACTTCGGATTCCAACCTCTACTCTTTCTCCAGTTAAAATCATCTCGGTGAAACCAGATGACGAGCTGCTGATCAAGTGATTGAAAAACGGACCAGATAGCGTCCCTAGAAACATGTCAACCAACTCCCTATCGGACAAAGGGGGTTGGACTCTTCCAGCCAAGTCTCTCCACTTTTGAGCATAATCTTTAAAACCTTCACCTGCACCCATGGACATACCCTGGAGATGAGTACGAGTGGGAGCAAGGTCGGCATTATACTGATACTGCTTGTAGAAAGCAGCAACAAGATCTTCCCAGTTTCGGACACTGGCTCCCTCCAACTGGTAGAACCATTCAAGCTGAGTCCCTGACAGACTATCTTGAAAGAAATGCACCCACAGATTTATGTCGGCAGTATGGGGTTGAATCTTCCTGATCTCATGAAACAAAATAATATGAACAAAGGTTGGGACCTGGGGATCGAACCCAGGTCCTTATGCTCGCTCCCAATACCACGCTTCCAGCCGAGCTGCTTTGTTTATTTGTATATATAGCCAAACAAAATAAATATAATACAAACTGAACACTTGGTCTAAAAAATGCACGAATTTCAAATCGTCCACTCATTCACTGACACGCCTTCATCCTCTTCCCCAGGGATTGTTGCCTTATAGGGGACTTTTACCTACATCCAAATTCGTCGATATAGGCTATATTGACAGTCTTTAAGTGTGGCTATAAACCTGCAAATTTCCAAAATCTACCATAGGAAATATAAATCAGTTCCAAGCATACAGATCAACTCGTTTTGATCTCACGAGTATGATGGCATCCTTCTTTTGGCCTAATTGTACCTGTATTAAGAAACCCTAAAATACAACCTCAAACCCTAGCAATGGCAACTATCAATATATGCGCTCAAATATCAGTTAAACCAATTCAATACGTTGCAAACATGATAACAAACACATACATACCATTAAAACATGTTTATAATGCAAGAATCGTGATAATCAAATTTTGAAAGAGAAGAAAATCGTGACGGTCGTGCAGTGCATTTCTGGACTTGTAGAGACTTGGTGATGCTTGCAATCGCTTTAGAGGATGTCCAGGAGTTGATTGGTGGCTTTGAATCTCCTTGAATCGTCCTCTAAATTGAAAACCGATCCACACTTTTTCTTCAAAAATTTGAGTTTTCTTGGTGACTTTCATGACCTCAATCCTCTTTTTCTTGCCTTGGCTATGTTCTGTATATGTAATGGAATACATTAGGTCAACAAAAAAGAGCTAAATCTTGGTCCATTATGAAGATTTGATTTGGTCTTTATCCTTGTATGATATCTTTCTATATCAAGCCAAATCATGCCAATTTTTGTTCAATTTGTTTTGCATGTTTTGGATATGATTTGTCAGCATAATTGGACTTGATTCCACCCAAAATCTGATCACAAAACAAATCTTTGATATTTTTTTGCTATTTATTTGATTTAATTTTATTTTTAAATGATAAAAATAAAAATAAAATAAATAAATAAGGAAAAAGATGTGTGGGTGCTGATTTGGATCGTGGACCATGTCATAAGCAAGATTCAATCATGAAAAACTAGGCCCATTTGACAAAAAATGTATTTTTGAGCATATTTGACTTTTGGCAATTTTACAAAAATGGTCAATTTTGACAAGGCATATCTCCTCCAATTTTAACCTTAGAGAGGTGTTCTTAGACTTTTTAGAAAGCTTAGGATGTCCTCGAAGCAACCCTTTTGGTCTCATATCAATTGAGTCTTCCATTTTCATGTATGAAGCTTTGACCCAAAAGGTGTTTTTGTTGACTTTTCAAAATGACCTATAATGTCAAAATTCATATCTTATTGTGAGTGCATATTTTGAACTTGGAAGATGAATATGAATTGTATGGAATTGCATCCTATTCAAAATAAGCTTTGGATGGGTCATTTATGATAAAGTATGAGAAAGTTGTGCTTGGTCAAAGTTGAGTTGACTTTTCCTACAAAACCCTAATTTAGCAACTTTTGGGTTTTGATGAATTGTGAGCAATCCTTGAGGAATCATGATAAACCTTTTATCAAATGATGGATAATACTTCAAAATGAGGATGTTGACCAAAAATCTTGACGTTTGACTGTATGTGGGCCACAGTTGACTTTTGACCTAGCACAGTTGATTTTCAGGCATTTGAGCAATTGATTGAGCAAAATTCTTCTGCAAGGCTTGAAACTTGACATGAATGATCTTGATAACCTATTAGGAAAATGGTGAGAATTTGAGTCCTTTTTGGTCCCCACATCTTGATGAAAATGGAAACCCTAATTTGAGATAGACTAGCTAAGGAGAGAGTTTATTTGGTCAACTCTTGAACTTTCTTGAGCAATTTGGGGACCTCACTTGCCATGTGTTGAGAAATATAGGAGGGAAAATTTTGGGGTATAACGCCCTTCATGTCGTGATCAAGGTTCAAGAAGAACTACATCAAAGTGTTTCCAAGCTTACTACTGATGCTCCCACCACTTCTGCTAATGGGATGAACGACAATGCAATGTTGAGACTCCTACCAGAGCTCCTATGAATGATGTTGATGATCATCACGATGTTATTGATCTTGATGAACCCCAAGTGAACCTTTCCGCCGGAGTTGCCGAAACTGCGAAAATGTACCATGCTCTCGAAGAGCGTCTTAAGGCCATAGAGGGTCTCAAGGCTTCTGGATTTAATACTGCTGCAATGTGCCTCGTGCATGGGGTAGTTATTCCTCCCAAGTTCAAAGTTCTGGATTTTGACAAATACAAAGGCACTTCCTACCCAGAGACTCATCTCCGTTCCTATTATCGTAAGATGGTTGCCTATGCTGAAAATGAACCGTTACTCATGCACTTATTTCAAGATAGCTTGATTGGGGCACCATTGGATTGGTATATGCAATTGGAAAGATCTCATGTCAGTACTTGGGGAGAACTTGCTAACGCCTTTTTGAAACACTACCATTACAATACTTCCATGGCTCCTAGCCGTACTCAGCTCCAAGGGATGGTACAAAAATCTGAAGAGTCATTCAAAGAGTACGCTCAGAGGTTGAGTGAACTTGCTGCAAGGGTCCAACCTCCTCTCTTGGATCATGAATTGATTGATCTGTTTATGGGTACTCTACGAGGCCCTTATCTCCAACATATGCTCAGTAGTACTTCTACTTCTTTCTCTGATATGGTCATTATTGGTGAACGCGTTGAGACGTGCATTAAGGCTGGAACAATCCAAGGTGTTCCTAAAAATGCTAACAACAATGTGGGCATTAGTAGAAAGCCTTTTCCTGGTTTTGTCAAGAAGAAAGAAGGTGAGACTAGTGCCATCACCATCAACCAAGGAAGAGCTCTCGCATTTCCTCAAGTCGGATTCCCTTATTTTCCTACACCTGCTGTTGTTCCCAACCAATTTGTTCCTCAAGTATATGCTGCTACAACTCTAGCACCCTGGATGGCCCAACAACGACCTTTCGCTCCACAACCACATTATGTTCCACAACAACAATTTGCACCTCCTCCAACTTATCAACAACAGAACCAATAACCTCAAGGTCCGAGAGCTCCTCAAAGACAAAGAGCCCTTGAAAGAAGATTTGATCTCATTCCTATGTCCTATGCTAAGCTTCTCCCACAGTTACTTGCTAGTCAATTAGTTCAATTGCGCAAACTCGGTCCACCACCAAATCCTCTCCCTAGGGGGTATGACATCAATGCTCATTGCGAATTTCATTATGGTGCCCCAGGCCATACAATTGAAAATTGTAGAGCATTCAAATGCAAAGTTCAATACCTCATCGATGCAAAGGCCATCAACTTCAACCCTGTTGGTCCAAATATTCAGAATAATCCCATGCCTCCTCATCAAGGGGGAACGATCAATGCTATTGAAGAAGTTAGTGAACGAGTTTTGGTATCCAAGGTTGACAAAATTAAGATATCTTTGGAAACTGTCAGAGAACATTTGTTGAAGCACGAAGTGCTACAAGAACTTCATGACTTCTGCTTAACATGTTCCTCCAAACCTGAAGAGTACACTGATTTGAAGACGGCTATCCAACAGTTGATTGATGAAGGTGTTCTACAAATAGAGAAAATATTCCGAGAAGAAGAGATTGGTGTCCTGGAAATCCCCTACTATCCGAGAATCTTTTCAGCAACCCCTAGTATTCCATTAACAATTCAGGTTCAAGCTCCCGCCACCCCCGCAGTGATTCAAGCTCCTTTTCCTCCTACAAGAAACGACTCGAAGGCAGTTCCATGGGAGTATAATGTGGTCTATATTCATGGAAATAAGTATGAGTGTTCTGCAGTTGTTGACAAGAATGTTACCAACATTGCAAAAACCAGTAACGTGACTCGCAATGGTCGGATATTTTCTCCTCCACCACCGCCTCCTAAGGAAACTAACAGTGAAGCTCTAGATAAGGCCAGGGGAAAGCAAGTGATGGATAGTCAACCCGAACCTTCTGTAGGACAAGAAGCGGAGCAACTGTTGAGAATTCTCAAGCGGAGTGATTACAAAGTAGTGGATCAACTCAACCAGACACCATCCAAGATTTCCATCTTGTCTCTCCTTTTGTGTTCAGAGACCCGCCACAATTCCTTATTGGATACTTTATGTTCCGCTCATGTTACCCAAGACATCTCTATCGCCCAGTTTGAAGGAATCGTCACTAATATTGTTTGGGTTTCTGTGATGATGAACTCCCAGTTGAAGGTAGAGCCCACAACAAAGTGCTGTATGTTTCTATGAAGTGTTTGGACACTGTTTTATCTCGAGTTTTGGTGGATACGGGTTCTTCACTCAATGTGATTCCTAAGGCTACTTTTTTTAAGCTGAATATGGATGGAGTAATGATGAGGCCCTCCACTCTAAATGTTCGAGCGTTTGATGGTTCGAGAAGATCTGTAGATGGAGAAGTGGACTTACCTGTCAAGATTGATCCCCACACATTCTATTTGTCATTCTATGTTATGGACATCCGTCCATCCTATACTTTCCTTTTGGGTCGTCCATGGATCCACGTAGCAGGAGTTGTGACATCTACTCTTCATCAACGCCTGAAGTTCATTGTGAATGACCAAGTTATCGTAGTTTGCAGGGAAGAAGACCCAGTGATTAATAATTTGACTACCTACCGTTATGTGGAAGTAGAAGGCTAGGTGCAGGAGTTGCCCTTTCAAGCTCTAGAGATTGTTACTGTTGACAAGTTCCCCGTCGTTGAATGTAAGAAGTCTGAGACACCCCTGGCCTCTTTGAAGGATGCCAAAGCCCTCATAGAAGCTAGACCTCCCCATGATAGTTGGGGAAAATTGATTGAAGTACCAGAGAAGAAAGATCCTTTTCGTCTTGGGTATCAGCCATCATCCTCCGTGCAAGCTGGTTGGGTTCCTCTCAAAGGACAACAGATTCCCCTAATTTCTGAAGTGTTCGTCAGTGCGAGTGTAGGAAAAGAAGGACAAGTGCTCTCCATATATGTTGAAGGTGACGATGAAGATGTTTCAAGATTTATCTATCAAGTTGCGCCGGACCAGGAGCTCAGCAATTGGACTACCGTGGACATCCCTGAAGTTGTTTTCCTTGATGTGTAATTTTATGTTTCCATTTAAGTCGTATGTCGTGCCTAAGGCATACTGACGGCTTGTAGAAGGGGCCCCTTATGTTTCAATCTTCGTTTAACATTGAATAAAAAAATCGCACTTTCGCATACAATTTTGTTCCCTGTATTTTCTTTTACTTTTACTTTTTAAAGTAAAAATGGAAATACTTTTCTTTTCATTCTTTTGCACTTTCTAAAAATAAAACATAAAATCATCGATCATGCAGATCCGTCTCGGACTCTGTTGGAAATGATAGTGCTATGGCTCCTTATGTCCTTGAGAATTCAGTTGATCATGCTAACGAAGATAGTGAGGAAGATTGTGAAGTCCCTGAAGAACTAGCCAGGCTCTTGAGACAAGAAGAGAAGGTCATCTATCCATATTAAGAAGAAACAGAAGTCGTCAATCTCGGTACTGGAGAGGTAAAGAGAGAAGTCAAAATAGGTGTCGCCTTGTAAAGCGAAGAAAAGAAGGGGTTGATTGAGTTGCTTCGAGAGTATGCTGACATCTTCGCCTGGTCGTATGAAGACATGCCCAGCTTAGACACTGATATAGTAATGCATACATTGCCACCAAGCCAGAATATGCTCCTGTAAAGCAGAAGCCAAGAAGGACCAGACCCGACATGGCTTTGAAGATCAAAGAAGAGGTTCAGAAACAGCTCGAAGCAGGTTTCCAATCTGTGATAAATTATCCGCCTTGGATTGCTAACATTGTGTCCATACCTAAGAAGGATGGTAAGGTACGCATGTGTGTTGACTACCGAGACTTGAATAGAGCAAGCCCGAAGGATGACTTCCCGTTGCCTCATATTGATGTATTGGTTGATAACACTGCTCATTCTTCGGTGTTCTCCTTTATGGATGGGTTCTCTGGCTACAATCAAATAAAGATGGCTCCGGAAGACATGGATAAAACAACTTTCACAACTCCTTGGGGTACCTTTTGCTATAGAGTCATGCCTTTTGGTCTTAAAAATGCTGGTGCGACGTATCAGCGAGCTATGGTGACTCTCTTTCACGACATGATTCATAAAGAGGTCGAGGTGTATGTGGATGACATGATTGCGAAGTCACAGACTGAGGAAGAACATTTGGTCCATTTGCAGAATGTGTTTGATCGCTTACGAAAGTTCAGGTTAAGGCTTAATCCTAACAAATGCACCTTTGGGGTTCGATCGGGCAAGTTACTTGGTTTTATTATAAGTCAACGAGGAATTTAAGTAGATCCAGACAAAGTAAAAGCAATACAGGATATGCCGGCGCCGAAAAATGAAAAGGAAGTACGAGGTTTCCTTGGAAGGTTGAATTACATAGCCAGGTTCATTTCTCATCTTACTGCTACCTGTGAACCCATCTTTAAATTGTTACGCAAGAATCAGGATGTCTGTTGGGATGAAAGTTGTCAAGAAGCTTTCGAGAAGATTAAGCAGTATCTTCAAGAACCACCAATACTCATACCACCAGTTCCAGGGAGACCCCTCATTATGTATTTGACTGTGCTTGAAGGATCTATGGGTTGTGTGCTCGGACAACATGATGATACTGGACGAAAAGAACACGCCATTTATTACCTGAGCAAGAAGCTCACTGATTGTGAATCAAGGTATTCCTTACTTGAGAATACTTGTTGTGATCTTACGTGGGCAGCTCTACGTTTGAGGTAGTATATGTTGACACATTCTACACTTCTGATATCTAAGATGGATCTGATAAAGTACATCTTCGAGAAACCAGCACTTACAGGAAGATTGGCTCGGTGGGAAATGCTTTTGTCTGAGTATGACATCCAGTATGTCACACAAAAGGCTATCAAAGGTAGCATTCTTGCGGATCATCTCGCCTACCAGCCATTGGAAGAATATCAACCCATGAAGTTCGATTTTCCAGACGAGGATATTATGAAACTTGATGATAATGAAGGACCTGAACCAGGGGAGCGATGGACTCTCATGTTCGATGGTGCGTCAAATGCTATGGGTCACGGCATTAGGGCAGTTCTGACCTCTCCACACAACACTCACATACCTTTCACTTCCATATTATGTTTTGATTGCACGAATTATATTGCTGAATGTGAAGCTTGTGTGATGGGCCTTGAAGCAGCCATTGATTTGAAGATCAAGATTCTTGAAGTTTATGGGGACTCTGCCTTAGGGATACATCAAGTACAGGGTGATTGGGATACACGGCACCCTAATTTAGTTCCATACCGGGATTACATATTAGAGTTGTTTCCTGCTTTTGATGAGGTCACCTTGAGCACATTTAGAGAAGCGAATCAACTGGCAGACGCTCTGGCCACTTTAGCAGCAATTTTCAAAGTCAGTTACCCGAATCATGCACCCAATATAAGGATCTATCGTTAAAAGGAGCCAACACACATTTTCCCTACTCATTGTCTCACAACTGAAGATGTATCAGGCGAAAGGTTGTGGTACTTCGACATCAAAAGATATCTTGAGAAGCAAGAGTACCCCGAAGGTGCTACAATTTGTGATAAGCAGACTCTTAGAAGGTTGGTGTCTAAGTTTTTACTGTCAGGAGACGTTCTGTACAAGAGAAACTATGATTCGGTTCTGCTCATATGCGTGGATAGACACGAAGCAAAATCCATTATACGAGAGATACATGAGGGCTCTTTTGGGACTCATGCCAGTGAGCATTCCATGGACAAGAAAATCCTACGAGCGGGTTATTTCTGGATGACGATGGAATGTGACTGTTGTGTATATGCCAAAATGTGCCATAAATGTCAGGTTTACGCAGACAGGATACATGTTCCTCCCACCCCTTTGAATGTGATGACTTCACCATGGCCCTTTGTAATGTGGGGCATCGATATGATTGGACGCATCGAGCCGAGCGCTTCAAATGGGCATAGGTTTATCCTTGTTGCTATTGATTACTTCACTAAGTGGGTGGAAGCGGCTTCGTACAAGAATGTGACCAAGCAAGTTGTCACTCGTTTCATCAAAAGAGAGATCGTTTATCATTATGGAACTCCTAACAAGATCATCACTGATAACGGGTCAAATCTCAACAACAAGATGATGAAGGAAATGTGTGAAAAGTTCAAGATCGAGCACCATAATTCATCACCTTATCGGCCGAAGATGAATGGGGAAGTTGAAGCCGCTAACAAGAACATAAATAAGATCGTCCAGAAAATGGTGAGAACGTACAAAGATTGGCATGAGATGTTGCCTTTTGCCCTTCATGGCTATCGAACTTCGGTGCGTACTTCCACTGGGGCAACTCCGTTTTCACTAGTCTATGGTATGGATACGGTACTCCCGATCGAAGTGGAGATTCCTTCCTTAAGGGTTCTGATGGATACTAAGCTTGATGAAGCTGAATGGATTCAAACGAGACTCAACCAACTCAATCTCATCGAAGAAAAGCGCCTGGCAGCCATTTGTCACGGTCAGTTGTATCAACAGCGTCTCAAGAGAGCATTTGACAAAAAGATTTGGCCTCGAGAGTTCCACACAGGTGACCTGGTCTTAAGGAAGATTCTCCCAATCCACATTGATCCAAGAGGCAAGTGGACTCCCAACTATGAGGGACCGTACATCGTGAAGAAAGCTTTCTCAGGAGGTGCTCTAATCCTGACAAACATGGATGGGGAAGACGTTCTGCTTCCAGTTAATTCAGACTCAGTCAAAAAGTACTACGCATAAGAGGACCCGCTAAGTCAAAAACCCGAAAGGGTGGCTTAGGTAAAAGTTAGGGCTAAAAAGAAAAAAATAATAATAACCCACTAATTTGAAAACCCGAAAGGGCGGCTTAGGCAAAAATGGGTATCCCGGTGGATTGAAAACCCGAAAGGGCGATCCAGGCAAAAATTAGGGACAAAAAGCGAGAGACTACAGTCTGAAGACTCTTCACGTACACCCTCCTAATACGGGATGGATCAATTCAGCTATTATCCTTTGGAAGCACGACACTAGGACGACCCAGGATACGGGAACTATAGCAATATCAGTTTTAACAGAAGTTCGAGATTTTCTGAAAAGCTTGTGTATGTGTGAAAAATTGTTTTGTTTGGTGAGCAAACAACTATAAGTTGTCTACCTACTCGAGTGGTCTTTGTTCTTTTCCTCTTTTCCTTTAGATAGTGTCATCCTACCATTAGTTAGTAGGTAGCCGTATCATTGGATGTTTTGAGGGACAAGTGAGGGTCATCGTACAGTCACGAAGGCATCTCGTAGGACACTTTAGAAATTACCCTAAGGTACTAAGATCATTTACTGAGGCAGCATCGAAGGGTCATCGAGGGATTATGATCTTTTAACTAAAGAGTCTTTGCTAAAATTTCTTACGCTCGAGAGACGTGACTATTTTTTTTCAAATGCAACAAGTGAAAGTCACCTTAGAGGTGCGTGTGTGCAAAGTGTTTTATGTTTCAGTTATTGATCTTGAAGTTAGGTTTTCTAGCATTTTTCTTTTAAGTCTTACCATACCCGCCTAATTAGTCTAACAGTTAAATATATACATAAGGGCAGAAAATAAATGTGCCAGAATTAAACTGCACTATTACATCGCTTCTGGGATGGGGTAATACAAACCATAAAATACAGATAAAAATGTAAAAGGGTCCTAATTAGCTATTACAAACTTTGGACAATTACAACATTGAAAAATGCGAAAAAGTAAATAAACACGCATAGATTGAAGAGGGCAAGATATATAAAAAAATTCTAAGTATGAAAAATATTTTTGGTGTTTTTATTTAGAAAAATAATTGAATGTTAATTAAAGCCTAATTCTAATTTATATTTTAATTAATAAAATAAATTTAAAGTGATTAAATTAATTAATTTTTATTATGAAAATAAAGTTAATTAATTAAAATCTATATCTATTTTTTTTTTATGATTTTATTAAAAAAAAGTGATTAAAAAAGAAAATAAATAGATTAAAAAAATAATATAAAAAAAGACTATGGGCCTGCTTTGTGAAAAGCAGATGGGGGTGCAAGGGGAGAAGGTTGCTTGCAACGTTCGGTTCGATGATCAATGGTTTCGGTGCCCTAACGATGGTAAAACACCATTTCTGCATCAAACTTTACATGTAATGTACCTATCATGTTCTAATGATGTATAGGAGGAGATCAAATATGTTAGTAATGATTAAAAACACAAGAAAACATAGTTTTGATTTTTACCAATTTCAAAAACTGGCGTGATGAACAGATCGTGTTATGGTGCTCGAGGAGTACAACTATGGATCTAGATCCACTCCGTTGATCTTCAGGAGGTGAATGCTAGCCTTAGTTCTTATTGGAACTTGCTGGAAATGTGAGATATAATTTTCACAACTTCTTTGAATTTTAGAGAATTTTTGGAGGGCTTTTTGTGCAATGATTTCGTGGTCTTTTGGCATGGCTTTGCTTTCCTTTATATAGAGAATGAAATAGGAGCAAACAGGTATGGAAAGGGATAAGGTATTCATGCCCATGAAATCAATATTCTAACACATTGAATTCTTGTCTTCTTTGCATGATTATTGTCTCATGGATTCCTTGCACGAATTTGGACATGTTATTGGCTTGTATTTGGGCTGATAAATATGGCATGGAATCAACTCATGAAGCCATGGTTTAAACAAGAATCAATTTTTGAAAACTTGCCAATTTGAGTTATTTATTTGCCATTTTGAGTCTTGAATGTTTTGGAAATGTTGTAATGAGTTTTCATGAGTTGTCTTGGGCCTTTTGATGGTTGAAACAAAAATCTCAAGCCTTTATACCATTGTTTCATATTTTATTTAATTTTATTTGCATTTAAATGAATAAAAATTCAAATAAAAGAAATAAAAATCATAAAAATATATTTTAATATATTTAGAGGTCCTCTAACACCTTATGAACATTTTTGAACATCAAAAGTTAGGCCCACTAGTTCAAAACTTCAATTTTGCTCATTTTGCATTTCATGAATTTCTTCAAAATTTCCCAACTTGTGTAACTCATGACTTGCTCAATTTTCATCTTTTGAAGATGATATTGGACTTTTTGGAAAGCTTAATATGTCCTATAAAATCTCTATGTTTATCATTTTTACTTTTGAAGAATTTATCTTGATGTAATTTTCCTTGACAAAAAATGTCTTTTGTTGACTTTTGAAAATGACCTATAATGTTTTAGCTCATATCTTTCAAATGAAGCATTTTTTGGACTTGAGCATAAAAACAAAGTTGTAGGGAAATAAATTTTCTTCAAAATGGGCTTTTGTTAGGGAAAAGTTGATGAAGTATGTAAAAGTTATGTTTGGTCAAAGTTCAGTTGACTTCTCCTAAAGAAATCCTAATTTGACAATTCTTGACTTTTGATGATTTGAGATATTTCCTTCGGGAATCATGATCAACCCTTGATCAAATGATGAATATAACTTCAAAATTTTCATGTTGACCAAAAATATTAAAGTTTGACTATATGTTGACCACAATTGACTTTTTGACCAATATAATTGATTTTCAATCATCTGAGCCATTGACTGACAAACTTGTGATGTGGGACTTGAAACTTGACAAGAACCTTGTTGAGGACCTAAGGAAAACCATGGAAGCCACTTGAGACTTTTTCAGACCAAATTTCCTTGAGAAACTCCAAACCCTAGTTGTAGGCCTTTGGCTTAGGAGGAGCATCTTGACTAGTCAACCCTTGGGTGTCTTGAATGTCTGAGAAGCCTTGAAAGAATGTCTTGAGAAGAAAAGGGGATGGTAAATTTTGGGGTACAACACTAAGCATTCCAAATTGATTCCATATCGAGATCATGTTTTAAATCTAGCTACAAAATTCACTAAAATTACTTTCAGTCATATCCCACGAGAAGAAAATCAAATGGAAGGCGCCTTGGCAACTCTATCAGCCATGTTCAAGGTAACCTGGCAAAACCACAAACCACGCATTACCATTAGAGATTTTGAAGAGCCTGCACATTTCCTTGCTATTTAAGAAGAACTAGATAACAAGCCTTGGTTTTATGACATCAAGAGGTACCTTGAAAAGCAAGAATATCCAGAAAATGCCTCCATCATCGACAAGCAAACTCTGTGGAAGCTAGTCTCAAAATTGTTTATGAGTGGTGATGTGTTATACAAAAGAAACTATGATATGGTGCTACTCAGGTGTGTGGAGAAAATGAAAGTAGATACGCTCATGAGAGAAATCCACTAAGGTACTTTTGGAACTCATACAAATGGGCACGCCATCGCTAGAAAAATTCCGCGAGCAGGTTAATATTGGTTAACGATGGAAGTCAGTTGCTACCATTATTCAAAAACATGTCACAAATGCCAAATCTATGCCTACAAAATGAATGTGCCACCAACTCCTCTAAATATTATGAGCTCTCTTTGGTCGTTTTCATTGTGGGGAATTGATATGATTGGCATGATCGAACCAAAAGCATCCAACGGACACTGTTTCATACTAGTTGCGATCGATTACTTCACCAAATGGGTAGAAGCAGCATCCTATGCAAAAGTGACAAGTCAAGTGGTTACTCGATTCATCAAGCAAAATCTCATATGCGGATATGGAGTACCTAGCAAAATCATTACAGAAAATGGGTCCAACCTAAACAATAAAATGGTGAAGGAGTTATACGATAAATTCAAAATTGAGCATCATAATTCCTCACCATATCAAATCAAGATGAACAAGGTTGTTGAAGCTGCCAATAAGAATATCAAGAAGATCATTAAGTAAATGGTGAAGACATACAAAGATTGGCATGAGATGCTTCCCTTTGCTCTACATGGCTATCGCACCTCCGTACGAATATCAACAGGTGAAACTCCATTATCTCTAGTATATGGAATGAAGGAGGTACTTTCGGTTGAAATAGAGATTCCATCACTTCAGATTCTAACATAAATAAAGCTTGAAGAAGAATAATGGATTTAGACTGATTTGATCAGCTCAACCTCATTGAAGAGAAACGCTTGACGGATTTGTGCCACAGAAGATTATATCAGAAGTGGATGAAGAAACCCTTCAACAAGAAAGTCCACCCTTAAGTATTCAAAGAAGGGGATTTGGTACTCGAGAATATTCTGCTACCTCGCCTAGACTCACGTGGTAAATGGACACCCAACTACGAAGGTCCATATGTGGTAAAACAGCATTCTCCGGTGGTGGTCTTATCTCACAACAATGGATGGGGAAGAACTACCGCATCAGGAAAATTCAGACGCACTCAAAAAATACTATGTATAAAAATCTCGCTAAGTTCGAACCCTAAATGGGAGACTTAGGCAAAAATGAGCGTCCCGGTGGATCGAAAACCCTAAAGGGAAATCCAGGAAAAAATTAGGGACATACACAAAAAAAATTATCCCGGTGGATTGAAAACCCGAAAGGGAAATACAGGAAAAAATTAGGGATCTCATTCAAAGAAATAAAGAACAAAAAGACTGCAATCTAAGAACTGTGATCTACAAACCATGACTACGACCACGAAGGGGAGATATGGGTCCAAATCATCCGACTTGGAAGCATATGATATTGGAGCTATTAAAAGGACATTGGGTAAAAAGCAGTAGCAATTATCATTTCATTTCCATTTACAGTCTTTATCAAAACTTTATGTAGTTACCTCTTTTTATGGATTGCATCTTGTACGCTTGCCTATTCAGAGGCATATTTATCAATAAAAACATTGAAGTTTTCTTCAAATCTTTCAATTGTGTTTCTTTATTTTTAGACTTGTTTACAAAATACTATGAATATTTTTGTGAATGTTGTTTGAAATCATTTTGGAGAATTGACATACAAATAAAAGCATTTGACAAAAGCATCAAAAGGAATTTTTAGTTAGAAGAGCATCGAAAGAAAATCCACGCCTACGTCCACGTCCACACATATTTCTACGCCCACGCCTACGACTGTATCAATGTCCACGCCAACGTCCATGTCTACGTCCATGCCTACACGTGCACCTATGATACAAACATCAAGATCTTGCTAACACTTTTCACCAAATTCAAATCAACTTGGAGATACAACAATTGGCAACAAACAATGTTGGAAAGTTGGTGACTACAAGAACCCGATGGTTTAATAAAAGAGAAATATCAAAAACATTTTATTTGGGGCATATACACACAGTTGATACACATGTAAATATTTTGGGGAATATATAAGCATCTGGTGCGCGAGCATATAAACTAAACATTTAGGGCATACATCACACTTGGATAGCACATCAATTTAGGGCATTATGAATGCATGGAATCTTACAAAGCTACTTTGGTTAAAAATACGAATTTTCTTGGGGTTCATCATTAGCAAGCTTATCTGTGCAAACTATATAGTTCAAACTTTAAAGCAATTTGGGGTTTACTTCTTCATGTTGATAGTCGTGGTTGAGGACGACACAACCGACATTAATAATGAATTTGGGGTTTATTTTCTTCATGTTGATAGTCATGGTTAAGGACAACACAACCAACATCATCAGTGAATTTTAGGGTTTATTACTTCATGTTGATAGTCATGGTTGAGAGCTGACACAACCGACATCGTCATTGAATTTTGGGGTTTATCATTTCATGTTGATAGTCATGGTTGAGGAAGACACAACCGACATCATCGATGAATTTTTGGGTTTATTTCTTCATGTTGATAATCATGGTTGAGGACGACACAACCGACATCATCTATGAATTTCGGGGTTTATTTCTTCCTGTTGATAGTCATGGTTGAGGACGACACAACCGACATCCTCGTAGATTTTGGGTTTATTTTCTTCATGTTGATAGCCATGGTTGAGGACGACACTACCGACGTCAGTGATAAATTTTGGGGTTTATTTTTTCATGTTGATAGTCGTGGTTGAAGACAGAACAACCAACATCATCAATGGAATTTGGGGTTTATTTTCTTCACGTTGATAGTTATGGTTAAGGACGATACAACTGACATCATCGATGAGTTTTGAGGTTTATTTCTTCATGATTGATAGTCTTCGCTGAGAACTGACACAATCGACATCATTAGTGAATTTGGAGTTTATTTCTTCACATTGATAGTATTGGTTGAGAGCAGACACAAACGACATCATTAGTGAACTTAGGGTTCGTTTCTTTAAACCTAGCATATTTCATTTGGTTATCGAGTCTTGGTTGAGAATAGACACAACCGACGTCCTCTTTCCAAGTTCCAAATATCGGGTTTCATGCTCGTATTATCTATCCTTTAGGTTGTGGTAGGAATGCGAAAATCTTTAGTTCAGTGCGTCAGTCTCTAAGCGGAAGTGAATTATCAAGTCCATGTATGTATCCTCTAGGTCGTGATAAGTACATTGGCAATGTCTTTACTATACTAGTCTCGAAGCGTTAGTAAGTCTATTTTTCAAACTTGTGTTATTTATATCCTAGGTCATGATAAATACACAAAATCTGTGATCTCTTTCCTAGATATTGACGAGTTATCCAAATCGTCATATATATACCAATCAAGATTCCTTGTTCCAAATTGTAGTAGAATGATACATCATCATCCTCGCCTATTTTTCAAACTCTTATGGAGCGATGTACAACGTGCCCTTATCTAGAAAATCTTTGGTCAAATTTTGGGGTCTTACATTATTTAATAACCCTCTAATTTGAATGTGTGAGACCTCTGTATTCTCGCGCCCTTCAATCGAAGAGTAATTAAATAGGGGCAGCTGTCATACCCCAAAATTTTCCTAACATTAGAATAGTCATATTGTTATTAGGTTTCTAAATAAGTAAATCATATTGTGCAAGTTTTATTTCTATAGGAGTTTAAAATCAAAGAGAGGTGTATTGATCCAAAATGGACCATCAAAATCTGATGGCCCATTAGGTTATTATAAAGCACATTTCAAATGTTATAAGAAGGAGGTGCATTTGTGTATAAAAGGGTGAATGTTTTTGAAGGGCCTAAGATGCGTTTTTGTATGGTCCAATAAGAGAATTATTTTGAGAGTCCAACATTTTTGTAGAGTAAATTAGAAGTCAATTTCTGAATTTTTAAGTTATTCAAATACACTAATAATGATTATCATTGATATAATTAGTATTAATTGTTATTAACAATTACCATCAATTGTAAAACTGTTTTTGTTCTTATTAACTATTGTTAATATGGTTATTATTATTTGTTTTAGTTATTTAATTATTATTATAAATTAAATATTATTATTCTAAACATTTGACTGGGTCAAAGTTGGGGTTTCAAACCCTAATTCTAACCCAGCGGCGCCGTTTCCATGTTCACCATCCTCATCGTTTACCCTAATCTTCATTAAGCCTAGAAGACGTCCAAGTCCAGAAAAATGAAAAACGCCAAATCAAATAAAAAACGCACAAATTCATATTAAATCACGTCCCAAAAACAAATAAAAAATAAACCCAATCGAATCTCAAAGATTAAAATCAAATCAAGTTACAATCAAGTCTTAATTTATAAAGAAACGTATCAATTAAAAAAATTGATTCAATCTATAAACTAATTTACACAATTTCTTCTCAATCACATATTTGTAACGCTAATCTAACAAAAACTCCTAATTCGTTCTAAATCTAAGACTATATAAATCCTAAGAGGCTAATGCTTTAGGGAACGGAAAAAAATAACAAAGAACAGAAGGAGAAGATGAAGAAGAAAAAACTTAGGGTTTCAATATCTGAAACCACAAGTTCTTCAATCGTCGCTGCAAGTTCTTAAATCATCGCCGCTAGACTCTTATATCTGCATCCGAGTCACCTTCAAGCGTCTCTGATTACCCGCGAACCAATAAGAAGAAGGGAATGATTAGCACTTGAGAACTTAGAGAATCGAACGAGATACTTACTACGACGAAGGTACTAAATTGCTCAACTTTTGTTGCATTTGATTTTTGTTTTGTGAATTGTTAAAATATTTGAGGGGTTAGGGTTGATTTGGGGGTTTGTAGTTCTATAACTTCAGGTTGTCGGTGTTGGGTTGCGCCGCTGCCGGGATTAGGTTTTTTAGGGTTATATTATTGTTGTTATTTGTGTGTTAAAAGAGAAAGGAGAACGAGAGGAAAGAATGAAGGGAAAATGAAATGGGGAAATAAGCAAAACAATAATGTTATACTCCCTCCGCGTTAACTTGATCAGGGACACGTGGCCAACATCTGGCCACGTGATCCCTACGTGTCCATGAACCACTACCATGTACCATCACCTTATCAGCCATACAATTTCAATCAACGACCCATATTCTACGACTCCAATGTAACCGTCGTAAACCCGCCCATACGCAATCACAGCAAACCCTCTCTATCCTGAACTTATAAGAATTTTTGCTGGGCCTAAGGCCCTTTCTATATGCACGCCATGTTTCTCTTTTTTCTATTGTTCAACATCAGTTTGCACCCCCTGCGCTGCTAGGCCAAATCTAATATCTAGATTTTGGCCCATACTTTTAACACCTCACCTTTTACTACACCAATTAATTGTATACCCTCCAGCGAAATTAACTTTATTTATTTAATTATTTATTTATCTATGCATTTATTTATAATTTAGTACATGAAAAAAAATTATAATATTTTTATCAAAAATATCTAATTTGTTTTAATAAATTTATTATATATTTATTTATTAATTAAACTCTTTTTTAAAATACTAACACATTTGCATCAAATATTTTCTATTAAAATTAATATTTTTTTAATTGCATTGTATATTCGAAAATAGCTAACCAACAAACACTAATATTTTTTTCACTAACATAATGAAATCTATATTTATTTTCAAAAAGAGTTTTACTAATATCTTTTCTCGACTACGAGCCACGTCCACGATTTCGCAATTTACAAACCTGGACTTGGTTCAAGGAGAATTCGAGATATCTCTATAACCCATAAAAAATACTAATCCAACAACTACGAACTACAAATTGAGACTATGATTCCTCATAAGAGGATACGTAGGCATACGACTAAAATTGTGGCAAATTCCCCTAATAAAAAAATTAAAACCCTTTTTCCTAAACATTATTTATAAACCCTAGTGTTCTTGTGAACAAGGTAGATAAGAGGTGTCTAACACCTTCCCCTCGTCTAGAACCGAGTCAACAATCTAGAACCTCTGAACTTTTTAGGGTTGTTCCTTTATATTCCTTTCCTTAGGATAAAAATTAAGGGTGGTGACTCTGTATTTAAAACCAGTTGCAACACGGTTACAATGGTCACACTTGGGATGAGGTTTGGATGACCCTCCCTGAAAGAGATTCTGATTATTGCTAAGAGATGCAAGGGCAGCAGTGCCGCCAAGTGTCGGAGCAGTAATAAATGGAGGGAAACTAGTCCAAAAGCATGAATAGTAGTACTTGATAAAATATAGTTTCGAACAGACTCGAGTTCAGATGGTAGTCCGATAAGTGCCATGATCATAAAAAATTTATTTTGTTGTTCGACATGAGTTGTTACATCTTTTGTGTAAGGCATGGGGGTGGCGTAATTTTCTTTCAAGGCATCAAGCTTAATTAGATAGGCTTTGTATATCTATACTTTCCAACTTCAAAGTGTTGAGTTTGAGGAAGACATTGTATAGACAACGATCATCATTGGAGAAGACTTTCTTGGCTTTTTTCCAAACCTCATAGTAAGTGGAGAAGGCTTGGTACTGCACTTGGAGATTAAGTTCTATGGAAAAACATAACACAGCGCACAAAGATGCATCAACTTTCTTCCATTTAACAAGTTTGTCGGCGGGAACAACATCCACATCTTGACAACACCAGCCCATATGTTGTAGTTGGACGACCCGATTAGTTTTTCACATGGGGATAAGTAGAACTTTGGTAAATAAACCAGAATCATAGTCTCCCATGGCGTGAACAATAAAAACCAGAGTGAAATCAGGACTGTTTTAAACTGGAGCATCGTTTTTCAAGAGGCGAAAAGTGAAATGGAGATGAGATGTGGAATAAGTGCAGTGAGGCGAGTTGACTGATGGAACAACCTCCATAATCAGCCGCTGGACGCGCGGGGCAACGGCAGCGCGTGAAGCCCACTTGTAAGAAGACGAGCGACACGTGAGGGCATGTTAGTGAGTTATTAACGGCAGAGAAAGGTGCGACGATCAGTTCGAAGGGCGGCGAGTCGGTTGGTGAGGTTGGTTTTCTGGAATGTCACTAGAAGGTTGTCGTAACAGTAACGGCGGCAGGGTGGTTACCGGAGAATTTTATGAAGTGAGAAGCAAACTGGAGAGACGACACGGTTTACAAAAAAATTCTCACAAGAATACAGTGGGTCAATCGGGTAAAGCACGACATAGAATTTCCTCTAAGTAGACTCTAGATACCATGTTGAAATAAGTGAGACTAAGAGTTTAGGTTAAACCGTGTGTCGAATAGGGCAACGAAAGATACATTATATAGGAAAAAAATACAAAATTGTAATATTAATTACATAGATATCCTACTCTATTCTAGAATGTACTAAGAAATATTCTCTTTCTACGTATACAAATGAACATATTAACCGATCAAAAGGAACAAAAGATATCTTAGCTACTAAAAATATTGTGTCTTCAAGAAGCTTTAGAGTATACTTTCCCTGATTAAGTAAGATACTTGTATCTGGTAATTTCAAATTCCAAGAAAAACTGCAAAACACCAAGATCCTTGATTTTAAACTTCTAATCTGAAAGTTGTTTTACACGGTTTATTTACTGCATAAAGTTTCAAACTAGAACTATATTATCAATATAAACAAACAAAGGAGTGAAATTATATTTGCTTATTTGATATATAGTGAGTGATTTGCTTCTCATTGGTAACATCCTAAGGAGATCAGAAAAGAGGAGAGTTTTGAATACCACTCACTGCTTACTTACCTGTTTTAGCACTTACTAAAACTTATGAAGCTTACACACCTGAGTTGAGTTACACACCTGAGTTGCTTATTTTATAAATGTGTCAGGATAGTGTATCCAAGAGTATGTTGGCTAAAAATTACAAATTTATTTAATTTAAATTCAGACAAGCAATACATTAAGTATTTATTATTATTTAAATAATATCATGATTTCATGAGTTCACAAAATATTCTTGTAAACTTGAAACTATGTTCTCTGATCAGGTACCCTACGACAACAACACCTATCATGTCTACACTCGCCACCCCTATTGTAACCCTTGTTATAACAATATTGATTACAATCTGGGCCAGCAGCACTGCAGCTTTCTATGCACTCAAATTTTGGAACTGAGCCTTGTCCCAATCCTGCAGCCATAAAAGTATATTTTTTTTCATTTTTTTTTTTTATAGAATATCCAAAGAGATTAACATTATAGATGGAAGAAAATGAAACTACACAACATTTTTCATGTTACCTGAATGGAAAATCAAAGCAATGCAGACAATAAAGAAAAGAAAGGATTGATGAATAGAAAAAGCCATTGTATATTGAATAAGAATTTTACTTTTATTTTATTTTGTTTTTGTGTGAGAAGCATGATAATTGAACATGTTCTTATATACTATCTCTATATGATGTAGATTTAAGAAAACATTAAAGACTCTTGAAGAAGTTCCATTAAAAGAGCGATGGAAAATAGAAAATGCATTATTGTAATTATTAGATATTTAAAATGTAATTATAATTCAAAATATTTTATTAAGAAAAACTTTTAGCAACACAATTAAATTAATAACTGTTATTTAGTACTCATTAAAATATTATTTTCAATTAATGTTTTTTCTAAATATTTATAGTTCAATTATTTTGGGAATATTATGCTATAACAATTGATTTGAAAATTAAATTTATCATTTTAATGCTTTTTCAGGGACAGTTTCCTCTGTAATGGACAATAGAATTTGATATGATAATTAAAAAGATAATTATTTTTTAAATTATTTAATTTTGGACAAATTGATTTGTTGAAAATTAACGCCTTAAAAATTTTACATTATTTTTTAAATGATTTAGTGACTAAAATTTATTTATTTTTAAAATGAATAAATAATCGAATTAGATTCTTGATAGAAACAAAGTTCGCTCAGTAAATCATCATTCTAAACTACGAAATTAAATTAATCAATTTATTATATAAATTAAAATTAATTGACTAAACCTAAGAAAATTACAAATCGGTCCTTGTATTTTCATAACTACTGACTAAGCTGATCTATTCATACTTACTTTAATATTTTTTTCATGTATATCTTGTTAAGTGACAAAGGATAATTGAATTGGATATAATAGTTAGAAAGATATTCAATTGTTGAACTTTTAATTTATAACCTACAAATTTATTAATAAAATTTAATGTGTTAAAAGTGTTACACCTAGAAAAAAAAGAGTAGAGATTCTTTCGATTTTCTTTAAAAAAATAGAAAGAAGCTCAAGGATATATATTTTAAAAAAAAACTCTATTAATATAATATTGTTATGTATATAAAATTAAATAAATATTAAATATACATTAAATGTCTTAAAAATATGTGTTACTTAAAAAAGAACTTTTATCTTATTCTTAAATATTAAAAAAAGATTTAGCTAAATTAAATGTTTCATAAATTAAAGTATGTAAACACTTCAATATCTTTGAGCTTTGTTTAGAACTTAGAGGCGAGGGAAATAAAAGAAAGAGTTTCGGAAAAAAATATTTAAAATAATATAAAAACTTTTTTAACATATTTTGAACTTTTTGTTTTAAATGATAAAATAATTTCTATCATTAATATATATTTTTATTTTTAAAATACTAGAATAATAAAAATTATATTTCAGTAATTTGTTTAAATTCTCCAAAATCTTCCTTAAATACAAATTTTGAATTTCTTATTTTTGGAACAAAAGATTCAAGAAAGATGAATATTGTGAAAAACAAGAAGAAGAAAAGAGAAAAAGAAGAGAGAGATTGCTGAGTTAGTTAGTGTAACTAACTCTTAAAAGTGAAATTGTTATTATTGTTGCTACAATTATGTGAATTACAAATGTATGACCTTTTATATAGGCAACATGTCCAGACCCAAATATAAGCTAAAGCTCAAATAACAACTAACAAGAATTAACCAACTAACACACCCCCTTAATTCATATTATCAAGACTTCTCATCCCAATGTCTTTCTTTAACTCTTCGAATCTCACTTTCTTCAGAGGTTTGTTGAATATGTCAGCTAGTTGAACTTCTGTCTTGCAATGTTCTATTTCAAGCTTCCCTTTGTTTACTTGGTCTCTTAGAAAATGATACCTTCGTGCAATGTGCTTACTTCGACCATGACACATTGGGTGATTCACAAGATTTATTACTGACTTGTTATCAACAAACAGCTTCATCTTCGATTCCATTATTCTGAACTCTTCAAGTAGCATTTCAATCCATGCTGCTTGGCATGCAGCCACATATTCTGCTTCACATGAAGACAAAGCCACAATGATTTGCTTCCTCGAACTCCAGGATATTGGAGCTCCTTCGATCATGAAAATGTACCCTGCAGTACTCTTTTTTTCATCTTGATCTCCACTGAAATCTGAGTCAGTGTATCCATGCACTTCGACCTCTGTACTGTTCTTCGATCCTTTTGGCAATAACACACCATGACCAACAGTTCCCTTGATATATCTCAACACCCTCTTTACTGCAATGAGATGACATTCCTAAGGCTTCTCCATAAATCTGCTCAACAATCCTACACTTTGGTAGATATCTGGTCAAGTATTGCAAAGATACCTTAATGATCCAATGATTTGTTTGTAAAGGGTCAAACTTACAAATTCATCATTTGATTCCTTCTTCAGCTTTGCTCCAGTCTCTAATGGAGTAACAACTATCTTACAGTTGCTCATATTGAATCTCTTCAATATATCTTGAGCATACTTCGTTTGATGCAAGAAAACTCCTCCTTCGGTGTCTTTGAATTCCATTCCTAGGAAGTAGAAAAGATTCCTTAAATCAGACATTTCGAATTCCTGCATTAACTTTGACTTTACCTTCATTATCTCAGCTTTATCTGCTCCTGTAATGAGTAAGTCATCAACAAAGAGGCATAAAATGATTCGATTGGCACTTTTGACATCATTTACATACACTCCATGTTCAGAGACACACTTTGTGAATCCTGCTTCGATTAAGAAGCTATCTATCCTTTTATTCCAAGCTCTAGGAGCTTGCTTCAAGCCATAGAGAGCCTTCCTCAATCTATAAACCTTTGACTCCTGCCCTTTGACGTTGAAGCCTGGTGGTTGAGTGACATAAACTTCTTCTTCCAGAGGCTCATTCAGAAATGTCGACTTCACATCAAGTTGGTGCATTTTCCATCCTCTATATGCAGCTATCGAAACAACAATCCTGATTGTTTCGATCCTAGAAACAGGCGCATACACTTCATCGTAGTCAATACCTAGTTGTTGTAGAAAACCTCTGGCCACCAGTCTTGCCTTGTACTTTGCAATCTTACAATCTGGCCTTCGTTTCACCTTGTAGATCTATTTCACATCAATTGGTTTCTTATTGGTTCTTTTGACAAGTTACCAAGTGTTGTTCTTCTCAATGGCTCTAAGTTTTTCTTTTATGGCTTCACATCAATTCGAATTGCTCAAGGCTTCATCCAAGTCAATTGGTTCTTCTTCAGCCATCATCATGGCTTCTTCGATTAAGTCACCATCAGTATCTATTGCTTGATCTGGAAACCTCTCATATCTAGTTAGCCTAGTTGACTTAGTTCTCGTTCTTGTGGATCTTCTTTCATTCTGCATAGGTGGTTCTTCATTTCGATCAGTCAAAGTATCACCTTGTTCATTTTGACTTTTCGAAGCTTCATATTCTTCGAACACAGTTGTAATTGTGTCTGATTCTTGTCGAACTGCACTTCGACTCTAATCCCATCCCTTGCTTTCGTCTACAAGAACATCTCTACTGATCACTAGTTTATCTTCGATGGGTGAATACAACTTGTATGCACCATTCGAATGATAACCTATGAGCACCATGACTTCACTTCGATCATCCAGCTTCTTTCTCAATTGTTCAGGTACATGCCTGAAACACATTGATCCAAAAATTATAAGATGACTTACATTTGGCTTCGACCCAGTCCAAGTCTCATGTGGTGTCTTTTCGACCATCTTCTTCGTTGGGCATCTGTTAAGAATGTATAATATTGTCGAAGCTGCTTCAGCCCAAAATCTCTTAGGAATATTCTTAGCTTTCAACATACATCTGGTTATGTTCAGTACACTTCTATTCTTTCTCTCAGCGATGTCATTATGCTGAGGCGTATAGGGTTCAACAACCTCATGCTCATTACCTTCCTCATTGCAAAATATGGCAAATTCTGCTGAAGTATATTCACCACCACCATCAGTTCTTAACCTTTTCAATTTGCAGCCACTTTGTTTCTCAACATGCAACTTGAACTTCTTGAACTGTATGAATACCTCACTCTTCCTTTCAATGAGGTAAATCCACATATGTCTAATGAATTCATCAATGAAAGTAAGGAAATACCTGTTACCTCCATTGGACTTTACTTCGAAAGGTCCATACACATCTCAATGAACCAGCTCCAATTTTTGTCTTGACCTTATAGACAAATCACGTTTGAATGCCTTCCTTTCCTGCTTAGCTTTGCAGCATTCTTCACATATCTGCTTTGGTTCCTTCACATACGGCAACCCAAGCACCATTTTCTTTTGATTGAGCATACTTAAACTTTTGAATTTTAGATGTTCATACCTGTGATGCCATAGCCAGTTCTTGTCTTCTTCTGCAGTTGAACCAAGATATTTGTCATCTGATGTGTTGAGTTTGACTTTCAAGGTTTTGTTCTCCGCCAATGGTGCTTTCATGATTAGCCTCCCATCAGCCCTATATACCTTCATTTGATTATTCTCCAACTTCATATTAAAGCCTTTTGCATGTAATTGACCTACACTTATTAAGTTACTTATCATCGAAGGTACATACAGAATTTCAGTGATAGTAGCCTTTCGACCATCCTTCCTGGTAATCAAAATGTCTCCTTTACCACCTGATTTGATATATCTACCATCTGCAAACTTTATCACCTTTTCGACTGACTCATCTAACTTGGTAAATAAATTTTTATTGCCAGTCATGTGGTTGCTACATCCTAAATCCAGATACCACATGTTGTTTTTCTCAGTGTTCGATTGAGTGTTCACAAGCAACAACACATCATCAGAATCACTACTTCCAGCTCGTGCATATTAAGCTTCATCACTATCTTTCGACCTTGCAGCTTTCTTGCTTCGACAATCTCTAGCATAGTGGCCAAAAACTTTTGTCAATTGTAACATTGCACCCCTTTCGTGTCAACTTTCTTCCCAGAATACTTGTTTTCCACTCCTTTCGAATCAATATTCTTGCTTGACTTCTCATCACCAGCAAGATTCTTATGCTGCTTCGATTTCTCTTTTCCATCTTTCTTGCTGAATCTTGATTGCAATGCTTGTTCAACTGTCTTCTCCCTTTCTGAGTTTCTTTGATGCAACCTCATTTCATGAACCTCCAAAGAAGCTTGAAGTTCTTCTAACTTCATCTCAGATGGATTCTTGTCCTCTTCGATTGTTACAACAAAGTAATCAAAATATGTAATTAGAGATCTTAATACATTTTCTATCTTCTGCAGATCTGTTAGTGCTTCACCATACAACTTCATCTGGTTTGTTAGCATCACCACTCTTGAGAAATATGTTGAGACAGATTCATTCTCTTTCATCTGCAACATCTCATACTGCTTTCTCAGAGTCTGCAACTTCACCTTCTTCAGTTTCTCATATCCATCATACAATGACTTCAGCTTTTCCCAAGCTCCTTTTGTTGTTTCTTCTTCGATTATCTTCTCAAACACATCACAATCCACACACTGGTGAATCAGGAACAACGCCTTGCCATCTTTCTTCCTCTGATCTTTGTGTGTAGCTTTCTGGGCTTCCGTAGCATTTTCCTCCAGTTGTGACATTCCATCATTCACGATTTCTACAACATCTTGAAATCTGAAAATAACCTTCATTTTTGCTACCCATCTTTGATAGTTTTCACCTTTGAAAATCACAAGATTTGCTAGAAATTGTGTTGAGGTTGTTGATCTGTTTGCCATTAGATTCTCTCTGAATCGCAAACAAGCTCTTGATACCAATTTGTTGGAACAAAACATTCAAGAAAGATGAATATTGTGAAAAACAAGAAGAAGAAGAAGAAGAAGAAGAAGAAGAAGAAGAAGAGAGAGAGAGAGAGAGAGAGAGAGAGAGAGAGAGAGAGAGAGAGAGAGAGAGAGAGAGAGAGAGAGAGAGAGAGAGAGAGAGAGAGAGAGAGATTGTTGAATTAGTTAGTGTAACTAACTCTTAAAACTGAAACTGTTATTATTGTTGCTGCAATTATGTAGATTACAAAGTAATAGCCCTTTATATATGCAACATGCTCAGACCCAAATACAAGTTAAAGCCCAAATAACAACTACCAAGAATTAATCGACTAATACTTATATTGAAAAAGATTTTGTGTTACGAATAAAACAAAACACTCAAAATCAATTTTTTACACTCAATCCTTCTATCTTTCAAAACACTCTGTCTCTCTTCTCCTCGAAATGCCCAAGCAAAGATCTAAAGTTTGATTTAGTGTCTATTCATCTTTCACTTATAAAATATTATGTCTTTTATTTATAATAATTTATTTTAAATTAAATTTTGAATAAATTTTATTTTAAAAATACTAATATCCCATTAAAATTAAAATAATTATTTTTGCAAGGAATTATTCTAATAGTTATTAGCATGTTACTCTCAAAATATTCTTCTCCAAAGTCCAAAGATAGCACATTGAAACTTTCTCGTCGGTTTTTATTTTATAAATTTTTCGTAATAATATCTATTTTCGGTTTTTCTGTACATAATTTTCATAGCATATTTTTGTCATTCATGATAAAGATTAATCCTATACTTTCTTTTTAAATAAATATCCCATACAAATATATATCATAAATAATATAAATTTTCAAAACACTTGATCCAAAAGAAATGTTTTTTTTATAAATAATGTTTTTTACTATAGGAACTATAAAGGTACTTCAATATTCATACAAATAATTGTTACTGCATTTTGAAACACCTCTTTCTCATAGATATAAAAACAAGCCAACAATTTGTTTTACTTAAAATATATAAGTTTTCATATAAAAATCAAGTAATAATTAAAGTATATAATTATTATTTAATCATAAAAAGTTTCAAAAATGATAAAGTCAAACTGAATTATAAAAAGAAGATGAAGTGAAAAAATATATGTTAAAAGTATAAATTGAAAAAAAAAAGCTTTTTAATTCCATATAATTGATATTGTCACATTTTTTGTTTTGCCAATAAAGTAAACAAGGTAATATTTCAATGTTAGTCACATTTTAATCAATTAAACATAAAGAAAGTTAGAGACATCATTATTAAAAGCAAAAACTCATACAAATCGTTTTAGATTTTTCACATATATTAAGAAAAATAATAATTGTTGTAAGAAAATGAGAAATTGTGAAGAATTTTTATAAAATTGACTATTATTAATGATATGTGTGAGGTAAATTTATCTAATTGAAGTGAGAGAGAATAATAAATATTTAAGGATATAATAGGAAAAATATCATTAATTATTCGTTGAAATTGTAAAACAATTTATATTGTGATACAATTTTTTTCTTTCTAAAACAACTTATAATAAAACACAGAGGGAGTAATTGATATTGATTTTGATGCGCATAATTTTACTTTGAGGGGGATGATTTATCAAGGTGGTGCAAGGATTTATGAGCGGCTTGCTGCAATATTTTTTTTAATATTTTATTAATTATTATATGTTTGTATATATTTTAATTATATCAATTATTTTATCAAATAAAGAGGCAGTGCTCATGCTTTTTCAAAGATAAAATAGATGCTTGCGATGTACTACTTCTGTGTTTTATTATAAGTTGTTTTAGATTTTTCACGTATATTAAGAAAAATAATTTATTATAAGTTGTTTTAGATTTTTCACGTATATTAAAAATAATAATGATTATTGTATGAAAATGAAAATTTGTGAATGTCTTTATAAAATTGTCTACCATTAATAACATGTGGACAATAAATTTACATAATTGAAAGGGGAGAGAATAATAAATATTTAAGAATATAATAGAAAAAAATATCATTACTTATTCATTAGAATTATAAAGCAACTTATATTGTGGTATAATTTTTTTCTTTCTAAAACAACTTATAATAAAAAACAGAGGGAGTAATGGATATTGATTTTGATGTGCATAATTTCACTTTGAGGGGGCTGATTTATCAAGGTGGTGCAAGGATTTATGAGCGACTTGTTGCAATATTTTTTTAATATTTCATTAACTACTACTCCCTCCGTTTCTTTTTAAGTGTTATTTTAGCATAAAACTCTTCAACCAAGATAGTGGATTATTAGAGTTATTTTTTCTATTATACCATCATTTATTTTCTCTTTCCAAATAAATTCAATCATACACCATCTCTCTTTTTTCAATAAATAATTGAGAAAATAATTAATTTTATGGAAAATGTGAAGTGGAGTTATTGAGAAAGTGGAGATATAATTGACAAATGATAACATTAAACTATAAAAACGACACTTAAATAGAAACAAAAAAATTCTTCTAAAACGACACTTAAAAAGGAACGGAGGGAGTATCTATTTGTATATATTTTTATTATATTAGTTATTTTATCAAATAAAGTATTTTAAGGTGATTAAATAAATTTAAAAGATTAATTAAATTTTATTTAGAAATTAATTAATTGAATATTAATTCAAATATAAGTGGATGTTAGTATGACCTTTTTCAGAATAATGAGAATCTTAATTGGCCATTACATTATAAATAGGTTATGATCTTCAATATGTCGTACATGTGAACTATTGTGTAAATTTAATTAAATCAGAATCATAAAAGATGTAGTGTATAATTATTCATGCGAACTATTATGGTCGGTCAAAAGAAAGACACGGTCTGGTCGAATATTTGTATACATGTGATGGTAAATATGTAGTAATTATTAAGTTTATCCATATGGCTAATGATTGACGTCAAAGACATCCATTGTGTGACATGACTTATTATTAATATTTAATTATTGCATGAGGGTGCCACTTACAGTTAAATCTTACAATCAAAGATAGAGAATTGATGGTGTTTTTGGTGTTAGATAATATGTAATTGAGTAGTTTAGAATATTTATGTCTCATTATGTATTCTCTTTGTAACTCGGATAAGTTATGCTATTCAAATTATTGAAATCCTAGTTTCATCCTCCATTCCCTACTTTGTTATCTCTATTGTTAACATGGGGTCTAGAGCTTGGTTCAATCCTTCTTAAACTAATTGTTGCTTCTGCTATTATGATCCCAAAAAAATTGGAATATGTTTGTTTTGATTTTATAATGATTGTTTTTTAATAATAATAGAGATGTCAGGGACGAAGAAGCGGAATTGGGGGCGGCCGTCAAAAACTCTGGTGTCGTCGATACCGTTGAATCAAACTCCATCACTACCACAGTCAGATACGCCTATTGCAAAGCAGAAGGACGATGCACTAATTGATACTGAAGCTGTAACAACGAATAACTCTGAAGAGAAGGAGGAACTTGCTGAAACCCTAGAATCTGAAGAGGCAGCGCCAGTAGATGTGAAGGATTGTAAACTATGGGTGGATGTACTAACTGAGAATCGTAATAAAGCGAAGGGACTGGTGATGAAATATATAGCTTCCACTGTGATTGACGGACGAGTGGAAATCGAGATTGATGAAGAAGATGCAGATCGTGAAATTCAGTATTGGAGAAACTCTCTCATCATTTACGTTCTTGGCGAAGACCTAAGTATGAATTAGATAAAGAACTACATGATAAAATTCTGGAATTATGTGCAGCTACCTAACATTTTATATCATGATGAAGGGTACTTCATTCTCCGATTCAAGTCCAGTGAGAAGATGGATGCGATATTGATGAAGGGCCCCCATACATTCAGAGGTATGCCGATGATTTTGAAAGAATAGAGACCGGGTTTCAATCTCAAGAAAGATATGATGAGAACAATCCCTATCTGGATAAAATTTCCTATGCTTCCCTTACACCTTTTGGGCAAATCCAATTTGAGTATGTTGGCCAGCGCGATTGGTATTCCCATTGTGACAGATGAATGTACTACAAACAAGCTGAGGGTGTCTTATGCTAGAGTTCTAGTGGAAGTGGACATAACCCAAAAACTTATTGAAGAGATTAGCATCAAGGATAAGGAGGGGAATTCTGTCATTCAAAGAGTTGAATATGAATAGAGACCAAAATATTATGATAAATGTAAAGCAGTGGGACACAATTGTGAAGTCAGAAATAGGAAGAATCGGTGGCAGCCAAAGAAAAAGCCTACAGTTACTGAAGAGAGGATTGAACCTGAGAATGAGGCTACCTTGAATACAGACTTTACTGTGGCAGCAAACAATATTGAGGTAATCTCTACTCCTAAAGGGAAGAGTAGCCATAGTTTTGTTCAATGTGGTGAGGATATTTGGACTGTGATAAGTAAATAGGGCAGAGTCAGAGGGATATCAGTTGGTCGTATCGGTACATCTTTGGAGACCCCTTGTGTGAATGGCTATGGGGTGCTAGGGGGTTTGAATGAGCCTCTAGTCGCTTTTGACAGGGGACCATGATAGTCTCTTGGAATGTTCGGGGGCTTAACAAAGTTGAAAAGTTAAAAGAAATTAGCTTCCGTCTCTTAGAGTTCCAGCCTACAATTAGCATTTTGATTGAAACTAGAGTGAAAGAAAGCAAAGCTAACAAAGTTAGAGAGAAACTTAACATGAAAAGGTCTTATATGGATAACTACAATGCTCATCCTAATGGAAGGATCTGGATTCTCTGGGATGATACTAAGGTGGATTTGAAGATGATAAACAACTTAAGTCAACATGTTCATTGTGGAGTATATACTATTACACGGAGTTCCTTTATTGGCTGACTGCTATATATATGCCCATAACCATTTAGATATAAGGAGGAATCTGTGTAAACAAATTGATAGCATCCATGATACTCAATCTGGACCTTGGTGTGCTATAGGGGATTTCAATAATGTTGCCACTGCCCATGATAGAATAGGAGGGAACCTGGTTAGTGAAAGTGAATACATAGATTTGACCAACATGATGAAGAAAACTGAGTTGTTTGAGATGGACAGTGTGGGTGATCACTTCACTTGGTCTAACAAACATGTTATAGGTACAATTTATTCTAGGATTGATAGAGACATTTACAATGCTGCTTTATTTTTACAACATACTAATCAAGTCCTGAGTATTCTGCCTCCCAATGTCTCTGATCATTCCATGCTTCATATTAGTGGCCCTGATGATAGAAAAAGTAGAAATCACTTCAAATTCAATAACTATCTTTTGGATTTAAATGGCTTTCAAGAGATGGTAAAGGATTCTTGGGATTGACCTGCAAAAGGTAGTCCAATGCAAATTCTTTGGTACAAGCTTCATAGGTTAAAGACAGTGATCAAGAGTTTTAGCAAGCAGTATGGAAATCTGAAGCAGAGGCTAATTGCTTCTAGAGAGAACCTTCACAAAGCTCAAATTGATCTTATGAATAATAGGTAGGATAGTAATTCTATTGAGAAAATTAAAATGCTCACTGAAGAAGTCATAAAGTTACATGATCATGAGGAGAATAGAATCATGCAGAGGGTTAAGCTTGATTGGATCAGACAAGGTGATGGAAATAATAATTTTTTCTTTGCTTATTTGAAAGCTAGGCAAAACAGAAACTGTATTATGGGAAGGTCATAGCAGATCGCAACAACATTGAAAAAGAGATAATGGACTTTTATCATGGCCCGTTGGGAGAGAATGTTAACAGAACAAAGCACATTGATGTGGAGGCTATGAGGGAGGGTAACCAACTCCATTTAGAGAAAAAGGATCTTCTTGTGAGCAATGTGTCTAATAAGGAGATTGAAGAAGCCCTTAAAGATATAGGTGACAAAAAATCCCCTGGTATAGATGGATTCGGTGCAAAGATTTTTAAGAATTGCTGGCAAATTATGAAGTTGGTTGTCATTGCTGTTGTTAATGATTTTTCAGGACCGGTCTGATCCATAAAGGTTTCAACAGAACATTGGTCACCATTATTCCTAAAGGTGAGAATGCTAAAAGTATTAAAGACTTTAGGCCTATTTCTGGGTGCACTGTTTTTCTCAAAATTATATCAAAAGTGCTCACAGCTAAAATGAGGAATATTATGTCGGATATCATTTACAAGAACCAAGCTGCGTTCGTTACTGGGCAAGATATTCATAATCATATTCACTTAGCATATGAGCTTGTTAAGGGTTATGATAGGAAGAATGGCACTCCAAGATGTATGTTCCAAATTGATCTACAGAAAGCTTATGATATGGTCCACTGGGGGGCTTTGAAGAATATCATGAAGGAAATGGGTTTTCCAAATAGATTTGTGTGCTGGGTGATGAATCTAGTAACTTCTGTCTCCTACATTTTCAATATTAATGGTAGCTTTTATGGTATCCAGCATGCCAAGAGAGGGATAAGACATGGTGATCTTATATCCCCTCTTCTCTTTGTAATCATGATTGATTATCTCAACAAATGCTTGGTGAAGATGCAAAAAGATCCTAATTTCAATCACCACGTAAAGTATGAGAATCTTGCTCTGATTAATCTCGCTTTTGCTGATGATATTCTCCTTTTGAGTAGGGGGAGACCAGGTTTCTGTTGATATTTTGATGACAACTTTCAAGAACTTCTCTGAGTCTATAGGTCTCATCTTCAATCCTAGGAAATGCAAAATTCTTCTTTGCGTGTGTTGATATGGAGACTAGGACCAGTATTAAAGTCTCTACTGGTTTTGATGAAGGGCACTTCCCTATCCGTTATTTGGGCGTTCCTCTCAGCAGCAAGAAACTCAGTTTACTGCACTATCTCCCTCTGATTGATAATATAACAGGTAGAATCCTCCATTGGTCTACCAAGCTTCTAAGCTATGTAGGTAGAGTTCAATTAGTTAACATCATTATCTGCTCTATAACTCAATTCTGGATGCTGAATTTCCCTCTTCCTAGGGTTGTGATCAAAAGAATCGATGAAGTTTGTAGAACATTTGTTTGACAGGTAAAGCTGATGTGAGTAGAAAGAGCCCTATGGCATGGAGTAAAGTATGCAGTCCCAACAAGCAAGGGGGCTCGAGCTGAAAAATATGACAGTTTGGAACCAAGTTACTTTGCTAAAATGCCTCTGGAACATCTGCAATAAAAGCGATAACTTGTGGGTTAAGTGGATTCACAAGATATATCTGAAAGGTAGTGATATTATGAAAGCTGAAGCTGGGCAAAATGGACTTGGATCATGAAGAAAATTGTGAATCACATGCATTTAGTTAACACGATTCATCATCATTGGAATCAAATGCTCATAAAGAAGAAATTTTCTACGAATTCTGTTTATAAGTTACTGATTGATGATTCTAGCCGGATGATTTGGAGTAGTTTACTAATGCATAACATGGCTAGAACAAAGGCAAAAATCACATTGTGGCTCTTGTGTCATGGAAGCCTTCCAACAAAATACAAACTCTTGCGTTTTGGTATAATTCAGGACAACATCTGCAATATGTGTGGCTTGGAAGAAGAAAGTGCTTATCATATCTTAGTCGCCTATAGTAAAACCCTTGTCACTTGGAAGGCCGTTTTAAATTAGTTGGGTATCACTCATAATTCGGGGCCTTGGAATATTGAGATGAATTGGATAATAGCTAACTCTAAAGGTAAGGGCTGGAGGGCATCGGTCCTTAAGATTGCTTTCACCGAAGCCATTCATGAGATATGGTTATACAAGAATTCTATTATCTTTGATAGTAAAACTAATAGGAAAAATATAGTGGAGAAAATTATTGATTGTATAATGTATAGAGGATGGAGAAATAGGAAGCTTAGGTTGCACCTTTCTAGCCTTTTGATATAGTTAGTTTGTCACCTTTGTTGGCTGAATCCTTTTGGATTTCCTTGGTTGTATTGCTTTTTTGAATTAATATATTGATTTGGTTAAAAAATGATTGTTTTTTGAAGAAAAAAATCCTTATGTTGAATCACTAGGTTGTTCTCAGTATGTCTTTCACTTTTGTGTGGAAAAAATCCTTATGACTTCAGTTGACTATCTCCCTACTGGTTGCTTCTCTCTCCATTGTTTTTTTCTTTTCTTATTGATTCTTTTGTTTGATTGATTTTCTCTCTCTTTTATTGGTTCTTTTATTTGGTTACTCTTCTCCCTATTGATTATTCTATTTAGTTGATTCTCTCTCTCTCTCTCTCTCTCTCTCTCTCTCTCTCTCTCTCTCTCTCTCTCTCTCTCTCTCTCTCTCTCTCTCTCTCTCTCTCTCTCTCTCTCTCTCTCTCTCTCTCTCTCTCTCTCTCTCTCTCTCTCTCTCTCTCTCTCTCTCTCTCTCTCTCTCTCTCTCTCTCTCTCTATATATATATATATATATATATATATATATATATATATATATATATATATATATATATATATATATATTATATATATATATATATATATATATATATATATATATATATATATATATATATATATATATATATATATATATATCTATATATATATATATATATATAAATATATATATATATATATATATATATATATATATATATATATATATATATATATATATTGATTCTTTCCTCTACTTATTGGTTCTTCTATTTGGTTTTTCTATTGATTATTTCCTCTTCTTATTGGTTCTTCTATTTTGTTATTATATTTGGTTGGTTTGGATTATATTGGATTGAATTGATTCAATTTGATCGAATTTGATTTAGTTTTATTGGTTCAAATAGATTTGGTTCAATTTGATTTGGTTCAATTTAATTTGGTATTATGATTAGATTTGGTTGAAATTGATATGGATCGATTGGGATTGATTATGTTCGGTTTTATTTGGATTTGATTAGATTGGATTAGTTTAATTTGATATGATTTGATTCAGTTTAGTTTGATTCAAATTGATTTGGTTCCGCTTAATTTGTTGGTTTGGTTTGTTCCCTTTCTTTGGACGCTAATTGGTTTCTCTCTTAGACTTCTTCAATTTATTCTTCTTTCTTTGGTTGTTATTTCTCTTTATGATTGTTCTTCTTATTGGTTTCTCTTTCTGATGGTTATGATATTAGTTACTTTGGTTTGATCGCTTATTTTTAGGATTAATTTGTGATAAGTTTAAAGTTTAACAAACTTGATCTTGAAGAGCAATGTTATAATTTTAGATATATATTATTTATTATTGAATATGTTTTTATTTTGTTAAATAAAATATGAATACTTCATGTGAATTGTAAGTTTGAGGGGAGATGTTAGATAATGTATAATGGACTTTTACTTATTGGGCTATGAGTAGTTTATAATATTTATGTCTTTATTATATATTTTCCTTGTAACCCTTATTTGTATAAGCTATGATATTCATATTATTGAAACCCTAGTCTTTTCCTATCTTTCATACTTTATTATCTATATTGTTAACATTTGATATCTTTGTTTAGGTCTTATTTAATTTGCATATAAATAATATTGTGTGTGTCTATATGGTTAATTGACATGCCTACTACTGTTGTTGTATGTTTGTTATTCTTTTCAATTGATCTAGTTGTCGGTGCTAGCACTCTAAAATTTACAGCTTAGATTAACTATATCCCTATACTGAGTGAGATGAACTTTAAATTCTAGAAAGAATCTGTGGAGATTGTTCTAGGATGCATAGACTTAGACTTATCCCCGAGAGAATAACATCCCTCCGCCAATGATGAGAACCCAAATGAAACTAAAGTATAAAAATGAGACTGGTCTAATCGGAGGCGCCTCATGATGATCAAAATATCCATACATGAAATGACTATGAATTCTATTGCTGAGAGTGAAAGCGTCAAGAGTTTCCTCAAAACTGTAGAGTAATTATTTGCTAAAAACAATAAGATTGCGGGAAATTTTCTCAAAATAAGAATGCAAGGAAAAAAACTAAGGAGTTCGGATGTAGGAGGGTTGGTTATGCGTATTGAAGAAGAAGTCGCATGTATGTTTACTGAGAAAATTGGTAAACAAGCGCTAGTCTTCTAAAAACAACAAAAAGTCTTTAGTTACTCACAGAATTAACTAGATTGATCCTAGGACATGTGTTCTAATTAAGCCTTTTGTTCTTGAAACGAAGAATACTTCGACAACATTCATAGTTCTTTGAAAAGAATAGTTTCGATTCAAATAACTTTCTAAAGTAAAGTTTACGAAAGTTGTAAATAAAATGCAGTAAAACAACGAAAAGTAAATTGCTAAAATAGATTTCTGAAATGATAATCTTTATTAAAATAAAAAGGTGTTTACACGTACATTTCTCAGATGAATCTTTTCTCAATACGCAGATACTTTGAGTTTTGTGAGATTTTGTACAAACAGATGAACACACTGAATCCTATTACTAAGACTCCTATATATATATATATATATATATATATATATATATATATATATATATATATATATATATATATATATATATATATATATATACTAATTTAACCTTAACGGTATTTCTACATCTAGATGTCACGTTCGTGACATGCAAATTTTTCGAATTAATAGACCTCCACGCGTCTTCTGGATAAAATTGAAAGACTTGAATTTTGAATCCCTCTATTCGCGGAGAGCGCTAAAACTTCAACAAGACTATTTGAATTCAAACTTAAATACTTAGAACTCTTCAACACATAATCTTCTTTAAGTATTTGATCTTCGACCATCCATTCAAAATCAATCATTCGGACCACTTAACAAACAGCCAATCGAAATTTCCATCAAACATCTTTCTCAAAAATAACTTAGTCTTCGACTTTTGACCCTTTATACTCTATTATCGAAATTTTCAGCTAACAAATTTCCCCACAAAATTGTATATTTCGAAACATCTGAAGAAATATACATTTTTTAAATAGCCTCAAATTTCAATACAACTGTCTCATGATGATCATTATTGTTCATGACGTCATGGTCATAATGACTATTTCCTTCAAACATCCCATCGAGACGTGCATCTATGTAGTTTCATCATTACCATATTAATGTAGGCAAAAATTGTGGCTTCCCAAAAAGTAACCACTTTCTTAGCTTATAGAAAGTTGACATGCGTCCCACTATACTTCATCCAAAAAACTGAAACATTTTCCTTTTATAAATACTTGTTCTTAACCTCGGAAAATATTTTTCTAAATTCCGTTAGTTTTCCGAACATCTGTGAACGTTTCTTCTTCTTTCTTTTAACCTTCAAACTTCTTCATTAATGGCAGCCATAAAGAAAAGCACCAAGGCTAGCAACGACGTGAAGAATAAAGATGTTGCATCCAAACCCATTGGTCATGCATCAAAATCCATTATGGTTGAAAATCAAGAATTTGTGCCAACACCCATACTTTCTGCAGAACAAAAATCAATCTATACATCCCAGGTAATTATCCCTTTCACTCTTGCTGATAAAACCTTAGGTATATGAGTCCTCTAGTTGATGCTGATGACCAAGTAAATTGCAAAGAATTTTTTCCTACATATCACGGAACTAGTCCCATAGCTAGTAAACTAAGGCCTCAAAAGAATGTAGGTAAGAAGGTTGATAAAGATTCTAAATAATCTAACGCAGAAATTTCTCAAGAAGGAACTTCTTCAGGTTCTGCTGATATAGAAAAACCTTTTCACTTGAATAATTGACTGATATTTTTAAGCCATTTAGATCCTGCCCAACAAAAGATAATAAACAATATCTTGACTGGTTAGCTAAGATCGAAAAACAAAAATCCTAATTCTGGAAGGTTGGGACTAGCTATTGCCAACACATGCTGATGGCATCTATGTATTTCTGGGATAATACCTTTAACACCTTCCATCTTCCTTGTAGAATGATTACTCCCACTTTATTTGATGTGGCCGCAATTACTGGACTTCGGCCCATTGGAAAAGCTTTTGACCCCTCCGTACAATTTGACAACACCATCTACTTTAAAGTAGAACATGTTGGCTTCACCAAGTATATGGAATATTATCATACTGAAGGAAGTGAAATATCAGATGTCGAACACATAGCCTTTCTTGATCTATGGCTATTTAGGTGCATTTTCTGCGACAAATCTCTCCATATTGCTAAGAAGTTCTTAACCTTAGCCAATCAACTTCACTCATGTCGAAACGTCTTCCTCAACAAATTAATTCTTGTTGGGTTATATGAGTGTCTGGGAGAAGCAACCACGTTTTTGAAGGAATACAAAGTGGGCTTTGTATGAAGTTTCTGAGGCAAACTATAGGTCCTTGTAAAATGTCTATAACTTGTTCTAATATTTTTTCATGCAGATATTCACACTGCAATCTCTTAAAAACTCACATCTTAATTAGAACTTTTATGAGCAAAGCATCTACACTTGTTTTTTATTTATAAATATCTGTAGTTTCTTGACCGGCGACCCTGCGTTAGGGGTGTGCAAAAAAACTGGTTTACACGAACCAATTTTAAAAATTCAGTGCACCAATTTTTATAATCCAATTTGTGTTGGATGTGAACCGCTCCAGATCCATTTTGATATCAAAATAAAAATCTGGTTTCCATTTTTGATAACCAATTGTCATACATAAAACCAAATGTATATGATATTATTATTAATGAATAAGATATTATTAAGGCACAGGAAATTCAAATTCGTGTAAACCAATTTATATAATATTCAAATTGGAAATGGAAAACTAGTTTATATATTTTATTTTATTTATTATTAATTAGTTAATTAGAGTGGTGATTAGTTAAGGGAAGAAGAACTTGTTAAGTTAATTGTGATGAACGGTTATTAATCTGTGTTTTTTTGTTTAACTGTTATAGTGTAGCAATTGTTTTGAAGCAGATTTTGTCTTGGTTTTAGGATGTTTTGTTTTAGTTTTTTTGGGTTCTAGTTTTAGTGTTCTGGTGCAACTTTATCATAGATTAAAGTGTAATGTTTTTACTCTTAAATTGAATTTTACTTTTTTGCTTTTCAAAAAAATTGTGAAAAACGATTTGTGTTGGTGTTTGAATATAATAGTATAAAAATGACACATGCTTTTGCATCTTGTTCCCTTCATTAACCTGGATTTTTTTCGTCTCTTCAAATTAAGAAAGATACAATTTCTTTATAAATCAATTTTGATTGAAAACCCATTTAAACCGGTTTTGAACCGAATTGAAACCATTTTACAATTTTAAATTGGTTATTATAAAAAATGGTTTAGTTTTAAAAGCACAACCATTAAAATGGACTGATTCTTAAAATTTGGTAACCATGCACACCTCTACGTTGCGTAGGATCAAGATAACGACCTCCAACGAAAGTAATCCTAACTATAGCAAGATGTGAGAACTTTTCGCGATAAAAAAGTACAGAAACAAAGGTGAAAGGAACATAAATGATGAATAAACACTATAAAGATTTAGGCAAAACCAACACAAGTTCTAACAAATCTTGCTACATACACAAAACTTATCAACATTAACACTATGAGTATACAAAAATATTCTACAATGTTATGTTGCTTGATGAAGCAAGATGATACCAGATAATTCTCAATTAATGCAATTGTTCTGTGAATTGTCCCTTTAAAAGTTCTCTTTATGAAACTGAAATCGTGTCGATGTGTTTAAGCTAAACTCCTGACAAAGGTTCTTCAATGTTTTGGTAAGAGTAGGACTTCCACAATAAAATACACCTGAATCAAGAAAGTAGCACATAAAATTTTCGATTTCTCAAATCAAATAGAGGTTTAGAATTTCACTAAGCATTGTAGATATTCATACCGATACGAGAGCTTTGATGCGTTGAAGCTAACTGAGAGAAGACTTTTTTCCAGTTTGGTCTTGCAAAGTGTGTTCTTATCTGGTAACATCATAGTAACAAACCTTAATCTTTGGTTGCATGATGAAAAAATGTTAATAACTCGAAATGAGAACAAAATCGAGATATACCCGGCTTTCTGAAACTACGTCTAGTCCATTTTTAGCATGTTGCAGCTTCTGAATCATGGCGATAAGTGCAGACCTTGCATCGCCTTCCTCGTAGACACTAGTCAAATAGTTATGCATTTCGATAACACCCTGCATTGTTAAAATACGCGTTAAATTTCTATATTTGTGTATGCGGAGGTATCCGAATAAGGAAAAAAAGTTTGGTACTTAATCTCACATCGCGGTCATATTCGGCAATGTCATCCATGACACCTTTGAACCATTCAAATGAAGCTTGTTCCCTTGTTACCCAATAGAAATACGCTCTTTCAGGACCTTTTTTTTCTTCGTCGGAGCATTTACTACTATTGAAGGAGTTCATCTCAAAAGGTGTCTGTCACGTTAACGCAGTGAATTAGTACTTTGTGTATAATATATAAATATACAACCAACAAAAGAGTATATAAAACTTAGGTGTTAGACATGACATTAACACGGATACCAGACACGACAATAACATGTAGACATTAGTAATACTATGTCTGTGTCAGACATGTCTTCAATCTAAAGTATCGACCGAATTGACTATTTGTCACTTACTTGTGGAGGACTTCCCGACTTCATCTGGTTCAAGATATCTTTTAGAATACTGATCATTGGTGTGGCGCCGATTCCTAGACCTATGAGCAAGAGTACATCATAATGCCTATAGCTTTGTGCTGGTGCTCCATAGGGTCCTTTGACGATGATCTTTGGATATTTGATGCTACAAAGAGTAAAATAATATGATTGCATGTTCATATAACATTATTGAAAAATTAGAACCAAGTTTTTTTATTTACCTTGGTTTTGATTGGTCAAAACTTGAATTTGCTCTAGTTTCCATCCTCATAAGGCTTCCCCTTCTTGGTTGTGCACTCTCAGGCTCACAAGCCTGCATGTCTAAAAATCATAGTAAATAGTATACAACTAGTTCTTAAACAATCATCATATATTTCTGTGGTTGAATATGTTTTTAGTCCCTATAAAATATCTATTTTGTAAGTCAAGTCCCGATTAAAAATTTATCAATTTTTAGTCCTATCTTTTATTAATAAGAAACAGGGGCTTTTAGTTCCTATGTAGCAATGTAGTCAAGCACGAGATCTTAAGTAGGATCGGTCGTCTTGTGAAAGATCGTAAAACTCAGATTGTTAGCACATAAGGTAAGATCCTACCGAAGGACCCAATGGCCCAACGAAAAGACCTAACACGTTTTTTTATGATCTTTCTCTGATTGTAGCACTCTCTGGCATTCTTAGCACGTAAGATCTTAGGATCTTACGATTTAGCACTCGATCTTGACTACACTGCTCTATAGGGACTAAAAATGTTCAAACATTTTAAAGGGAGCATATTTTATACACAAACATCACCTTTGCAAATATGTTTCTAAGTTCTGTAGTCCAATCCCCTAAGGTTCTTATATGAACACTCAAGTAATCATCTCCAGGTGCAGAGGTAATGGAGAAAGGATGCCTGTAAAAAACAGTAAATTTGGTTATCCTAAGTAAAAGTGATTTTGCAGAAAAAGTAACTTCTGTGAGAAGTAAATCATGATTACCATTCATAACTAGATATATCTGGACACTTGACAAAAATGTACATTCCACTTTTATACTTGAATCCCGAGGGCTTCGTCATGTATAGCGCTAGCACATTTCCTGTGTATATTATCGCCTGAAATTTTCATCTCGTAAGATTATTTTCATGTTTCTTCATAAATAAAATTCAAGAAGAAGAATAAGCTGTCGAAACAGACCTTAATGATGCTCACACGGTGATCTTTACCCTTAAGAGATGGATGAGTTCTCTCAAATGCGTAGAGCACTAATGGAACTATAAGGTACATCCATGTCTGCATAAACAACAGATTATCGTCATTGTTTCGTGATATGCTACTTGGTAGAAGGTGTTATCAGATAGCGAAATTTGAACAAACTGCTATTTTTTGCAATCCGCAATTGACAACACTAGTATACTCAATGCATTAAGTAGTTTGAATGATTAAAAAGTTACAAGAGCTTCGCTTACCGTCTTGTCTTTCCATTCCTTGGTGAGAAATAGAAAGTAGCCATGAATGATCAGGAGAATGTAAACCACAATAAGCAAATGATGAGCATACCAAAACGAATTGAAGCCGGCCAGATGATGCAATGGCGAAGGCAACTTGACAACACTTTTTCGGAAATGAGGTGTTGCCAATGTGAAAGTAAAAGCCATGATCAAGACCATGAAAATTCCAGTTACACCAGGAGTACTTTCGACAAGGGTAAGGTAATCAGGCTGGCGATAATCAAAAGCGGATCCAAGTGTTGCCATGAACTTTTCGGTCGGGCAAGAAATAATTCTCGGAAAATCACAAGTCACATGGATTACCACATGGATGAAAGTCCCTATAACTACACTAATTGCAATAACAATGTGAAAGTGTATGTTATCGTCGAAAGGGATGATGTGACTAAGAAACGATCCTCTTAGCGTTGTAAGTGTTCTTCTACACATTGTAAGGACGATTAGCGCCATGTTGAATTTGAGAGTCTCGGCAGCACCCTTTGCAAAACAGACACATGATCCCATGACTTCGTATGCTGGTTTTTCCTTGTATTGAAGAAACTTCCAAATGAAAAGGATCAAGTTTACGGTTAACCAAAGAACGACTATCCATATTTTTTTCCATCTTTCGTACGCAAATTCTGTTGTTTTGGAGATGAATTTTCGAATAGGAGTTCTGTATTTGCCTGGTATCATAGCTCGAGTTAATGTTTCGGTTCTGTTACTAAGTTTTGTAGTGCCATCTTCTGCACTAACCATTTCCTTTAGTAGTGTTTCAAGCTGCCACATCTATTTAAACAAACAACAAAATAATAAGTATACAAACGACGAAAGTTTCAACAAAACTCGAACAAAAGATTAATACTTTTCGGCTATTAAATCTAACCTCTATATATCCATTATGATCTGGATCAAGCTCTTCCATGATCAAAGCTGCATATGCAGAAGCTTGATCTTTGAGATTTCCCAATTTATTTGCAGAAGCACTCAACACTATAACCTTTTACACAAAAACAGTTAGAATTCTGTTTCACATCATTTGAAGAAAAAAACTACGTAGAAGCGACACATTGATGTTTGTCTGATATGGACACGGCCTTAACACTTGCGATAACATTCAAACACTTTGATTTCTAAAATAATTACCGATGTATGTGTCAGAAGGTATCGTGTCCATAACAGTGTCAGTACTTCATAGGAAAAAAGAAGATAAAAAGGTAAAATCATAATTTACATGATCTCAATACTCACCTCCCTAACCTCCTCTTCTGATAACCTACCATCCCCATTCTTGTCACACCTGAAAATGACTTTAGTTCATTTATGCAACTCCATTCGATATAAAGTCGTTCAATCATCTTGTTTGAGCTAAATGTTAAAAGAGTTGAAGCAAGCAGCTAAAAGACAAAGTTCAAACCTCGAAGAAATAAGAAAATGTTGGGGGGAGATTATTAGGAGCATTGATGCATAGTGTAGGAACAAGCACCTTTTATGAGAGACACACCACTTCTCCACCAAAAAACCTTAAGGATAGGTGAGTGAGTTCTCTCACTTATATATGCTTAAGTCTCCACATTCCTATCCAATGTGGGACTATTTCCCCACTTACTCACACTTGCTATATTATTCCAACAGAAAATACCAACAAACAATATCGAATCACGGAATTTCAGTATCATAATCATACAAAAGGTATATACATAAATTAAGAAAAGACGGTAGCTCATCTGGTTTGAGCTAAAGGATAAAAGATTTGAAGGTTTGAGCTAAAGGATAAAAGATTTGAAGCAGGTAAAAGACCAGGGTTCAAAGTTCAAACCTCGAAGAAAGAAGAAAACACTAACAAACAATATCGGATCACGGATTTCACTATCATTATCATACAAAAGGTATATAGATAGAAATGGAGGAAATGTTAGATTTATAAGGGAAATGACTCATACTCCCATTGCCTTAAGGTTTTGAATAGATATGTGATGTCAAAGTCTCTTGGATCCTAAACGTTTAGTCCATTGACACTCCTGGCGCTCCAGAAACTCCCCAACAAACGGTAGCTCGTTGAGTTTGAGCTAAATGTTAAAAGAGTTTAAGCTGCTACAAGACTAGGGTTCAAAGTTCAAACCACGAATATCGGATCATGGAATTTCACCATCATTAACATACAAAAGGTATATATATATATATATATATATATATATATATATATATATATATATATATATATATATATATATATATATATATATATATATATATATATATATATATATAATTAAGTTACATGTGTGTATGTATAGTCCTTACATGTCAAAGAACACTTGAAGTCTTGATTCAAGATCTTTAGAAGTCATATCCTCCCAAAAAACTTTAACTTGATTCAAAGTAATTCCATCTTCTACACATATATTCCTTCTCCTAGCCAATGCTTCATACAGTTCTCCTGCAAAATCCTTTGAATCTGCTCCCATACCTAAACAACATTGTTTACACCATTCATAACACAAACTTAGAACAAACAAACAACTAAAAACATCATCAACAAAAACTAAAAAACATCATAAATCATTGTTACCAATGCATTGTCCAAATTTGTCTTTGAACAGCATTCCACCAACTGCATGCTGAGTAAAACGTTTCTGAATTGACCTCCATGCATCATCTTCTTTGCCGGTAATCGTTCTATCAAGAAAACGTAAACTCTTAAGCCCTCTTGTAGCACCTGATTGCAACCTAACCATTTGGCTTCCATCGTTATTTCTGTGTCTCACATTGCTACCGTTGTCGACAAAAGCTTCATTAAATGAAGCTTTTACAACCCTGCTTTCCTTATTTTCATCCTTTTTAGAAACTTCCACAACAGCAGGAGAAATCTCAATGCTTTCAAGAATCCATGTCGATGATTCATCTTTATCTTGTTTTTCTGATGACATCAATGAAAAAGATTATGCACGAAGGTTTGTTTAATTAGGTGAATTTGAGAGAAAGGGTATTAGAGGGAAAGATGAATCAGTCAAAGTAGGAATTTGAGAGAGGGAGAGAGAAACAAGAGTATGTACATTTTGTTGTGTTATTGGTTTGCTAATTATAGGAAAATTGGTTGATAATAATATTGTGTCTTTATGGTCTCCAACCAATTAAACTATATGCAACAACCAACACAATCAAAATAAAATTGTTGCATACATACTATATAAACATGCATTTTCTTTGCACATGTTTTTCTCTTGCCAATACAATACTCCTACTCTTATTTAAGTTTTTCTATTTATAAAGTCCCCTTTTATATCACTTTATCTATTTTTAATTATTATGATATGTTGATTTACCAACTTTTGGACCGTTCACAAGGTCCATAGAGAAATACACAACATCCATTCTCGAGCGGAAAGGCATGCGGAGCAGGTAGATCTTAGTTATAATCTTAAGTAGGTAATTGTGCCTTCTGATACATCAATCATCGTTTGATATATTCTCTCACTAACTTGAACGTTTTATTGTTGTCTTTATAGGTCAGACCCCTCTTCATTGCATTGGAATTACTAATCCACTATAACAAAACATAACTTTCTTACACCAGTTATCATTTCTAGTTCTCAATAGAATAGTAGCATTGTCTATAGTAACATTTCAGGCCTTTTCATTCTTCAAATCTATTAGGGGTGATAAAACGGGTCCGATCCATTGGGCATGCCTATTTTATCTGCACTTTTTTACGGGATAGATCAAGGTTTTAAACTCGTGTTCTTTAATATGCCCCCATCATATTTTTTAGGAGCGCGAACATTAACATCAAATTTTACAATTTTAAGGTGTTAAAGATGCATTGCTCGCAGGCCCGTCTCACCCACCTTCATTTTTTTTGTCTAGTGGGCAAAGATTTTAGGCATGCACTCTCAACAATGTCTGTTTGTCCCGCCCTTTTTTGTGTGTTTTTGTAGGGCGGACCTAAACGAGGCGCCATGCCCGTTTTCCACCCATAAAATCCATACAACAACTTCACCATGGCGAAACATTACACCAACCCCTACTTTACTTGTTATACATAGAGATGCAATGTTCCATAGCCTTCAAGTATTGTAGGAGAATCTCTTGGTACAAGGAGCCACAAACTTGCTAAACAACGTCTATAATCTAATGATCCAACAAAATTCATAATTTTTGGATGAAAGGATTCTCAAGATTAAAAAGAATCTTTAGTAATCTCCACAGAGAGACAATATTGTATGATAGGAAGCCTCCCGAGGTGATCAGGTCGATGTGTTAGAGCCAGTTCACACCGGGACAACTATGTTACGAGGAGAAGTCTTGAAGTCACCAGATCGTGATCGATACCAAAGACAAAACAGAAACCATACTTCTCTCGAGGTACTTCGCCCACATCACACCGACACACCTTCATTGAAGAATGGAAAGATATGGCATAGACACTCTGGATTTGTAGAAAAAGATGAACTCGTTATTAATTTGTCTGTATCCTTGATAGTAGGATCCCAAGATCTTTGGATAAGCCTTCAAACGTGCAGAGCTATTATGAAATTGAAGATCCAGGCAGTCATGTTGAGTATATAGACAATATGCTGGATAACTATCATGCCCAAGGGACGGCGAAATGCAAGCTCTTTGCACTAACCCTGGCCAGAGCTACGATGACGGTGTCTAAAATCCTCCCATAGATTCATGGAAGGACTTCTACGAGATATTCACTGTCCAATTTTACACTCGAAAGCGACAATTGATAACTATTTTTGTGCTTAGCGGAGCCACTTACAAAAGAAGGAAACCTTGTGCGAGTATATTGACCTCTTCACAAAAGTTGGTTTGACAGTATGGGCACAAATAGTGGACTAAAATGTTGGAGGTTCAGGAAAGGGTTGTGAAATTATGTTCCTCAGGGGACAAATGTCGAATGCGATGCTTCGACAACAGGTTCAACAAGTTAAACCATAACCAACCCAATTATAATAGTATGAGTTGTACAAGTTCATGGGGCTGAAAAACTATAAATAATACAGATAATTGGTAACCCAGTTTAGTGAAATCACACATATCTCTCTTCCTAACACTACCCAATGACTTTCTATTTAGGACTGCTCCTAAATATGAGAACCTACACACTTTCTTTCTCACACACCAATGTGTTAGTGTTTGGACTCTACAATCACTAAACCCTAATGATCAACCTCGATCAAAACTATGAGTGATGTTAAATCTTACAACTCAACTAGACAAACCTTCTATGTCTGGTTACTAAAAATAGTGATATACGTAAATAACAATGACTCCTTGTTAACCTAGAACTCTAAAATCTTCAATGTGAATACTTGAATTACAATGCATATTGTGAGCCCCTTATATAACATGTTAGTATAGTTTTAAAGTAAATTATTTAAATAACGTGTGACCTTAAGTTTTTAGACATGTTAGTATAGTCTTAAAGTAAATCATTTAAACAACGCGTGATTTTATGCGCCATATAGCTTAGAAATAATAAATAACCTCAATACTTTTAGATGATTGGTAAATAGGTGTGTTAATTTACAAAAATGACCTTTGATGTTTGAGGCCACTATGTCATTTTGTGTTCGAGGTGAAACTTAATATGTGACTATATAGAAACTTCAAATTCTAGGGGAGGGGGTTGTACCCAAAAATTTTCCCTCTCAATTCTCAAGGCTTTTCTCACAAAGATCCTTAGGATTCAAGTTTGCACAAGTACATTGGGATTTTCTAGTACCAAAATTAAAAGGAAACTGTCAAAAAGGAAGAAAACAGATAAAAATAACATTTTGACAAATTTGGAGAAAAATAGGCCTCCTTCGATTCAGCACCCTTCGATTGAACTTTGCACTTCCTTCAATTCAGCCTTTCGATTGGACAAGTGTGTTGCCTGCATGCTTGCAATCGAAGGCAATGACATGCTGGCCACACGTGCCCCTTGCAAGGCAAATCCTTCGATTGCTCAAAATTAGTTGCCTGCAAGCCTGCTTCGATTTGGAAAAGTTTGCTGCCTGCAAGCCTGCTTCGATTGGGCATATGCTGCCTGCAAGCCTGCTTCGATTGGGCATTTGCTGCCTGCATGTTTGTTTCGTTAGGACAAGCTTCGATGGGATAAGGTAACCATCTCTATGCATCCTTCGAATCCATTTGCACCAAGGGCCTCTTACAGACTTTTCTTTATACAAGCTTCATTTGAGCCAAGAGTATCTTCATACAAGATTTGACTAAGTTCTTGATTCCCTTGAAAGAGCGCCCTTCGATTCAGAAGCCAGGAACTTCCCTCATGCTAAACAGACACAAGGAAATGACTCCCTTTATGTTTGTTTCGATCCACATGCTTCGATTGGGCAATATGCTTCCTTCGAACACGAGCTTTCGATTGGGCAATGTGTTTACTTCGATCCAAGCTTCGATCAGGCATTAGCTTCCATCGAGTAAGTTTATTTTGACCACAAGCTTCGACTGAAGCAAAGGCTTCCTTTGAACAGGTGTGCTTCGATGTCATTCTTGCATTCGACTCAAGACCAAATCTCATTTGCTAGGCTATGTTGCTTCCAAATCTTTATATAATCAGAGGCTTGTACAAGGGTTTTAAACTTTGTCTTTTGGATAATATTATTCTTGGTTAAGATAGCAAAAGGCTACTTAGTATTTCTTTTTCATAGAGAGTACTTTTATCACAAAAGCAACTTCCAACCTGAATTTTGTCTGAATGAAAAGCAGGGCCAGAAGCATAAGTCACATCTTCTACATCCCAACTGCCAAGAGGCCCCCACTTGTACCTTTCACGTTTCATATTTTATTGTTTTTGCAAGGCTGGCTACTTCAACGTCTCCCAAGCATTTCCTCTATAAATAGAGGAACCATGAACAAGTAAAGGGAGGATTTTGGGACCAAAGGAACGAATCTCCAAATTTTCTCCAACGTCATAGGTTCTCAAACACTTGTGAAAAACAAACCCAAAATCCCAAACGTTTCCCTCTTTCGATTCTGAAGAACAAACACTCTTCAGTATCCTTCGAATCCAATTTGGAAAGAAACATAAGACTTATTTCTTTCTTCCTTTGAATCCAGCATTCAAATTCCAACCGTCAGACCCCTCCCTTCGAATCCAGGAGAACCCAGGGCCACCACTCAAATTCCAGTTCACCTTCAAGGCTGCAGCAAGGTAAGTCACTCTTACCCTTGAACCTTTCGTTTCATGGCATAGTATGTGAATAATTTTCCCTTTCGTTTCAAAACATGTACATAACACTCTGGTTCTTTTCGTTTCCACCTCCTTAATATGTTTTCAAAGCTAACCCCTTTTGTTTTGCTTCTTGTTTACTTAAGTATGTATTAAATATTAAACTGATTCTAAGGAAATACTAGCATGGCCTTAAGCCATGTTGATGTTCAAAAGTTCAAATGAAAGAGACATGGGAAAGAAGCATGAAATGAAGCCTTGGGCTTCCATGCTGACTTCCAAGCCCCAGAAGGACAGGCTGCACCCCACTGGTTTCCAGGAAGAATCGAAAGGCGCACCCTATTGATTCCAGGCCCCGGTCGAAGGAGACAGAGAAGGCAGAATCGAAGACCACATCTCACGCCTCAGGCCAAGCCAAATCGGAGGCCATGAACTCACTGGTGCCAACCCCCAATCGAAGGAGGCCAACAGAAGCAGAATCGAAGGGTGTTTCAACCCAAATCGAAGTAATTCATTTTTTCTTCCTTTTATCTTATTTTTGCCTTTATATTTCTATGCACTTCAATATGGTTGTAATAGTGTAGGATTTATTTTTTGCACTTTTTATTACTTTTGTACAAATGCTAGTAATTAGGTGTGTATGGAAAGATAAAAACAACAACTAGACAACCCCTAATCAAAGAAAAAATGCATGCAAATCAAACACACCATTCACACATGCACCCTTAGGGTAATTCCACTTGTTTCCTCGAAAAAATAGTTATGTCCCTCGAACATGGGCGTTTTAGCAAAGACCCTCGATAAAAGATCGTAGTCCCTCGATGACCCTCGATATTGCCTTCGGGAAATGATCTAGTCCCTAAACGACATTGCTAAAATGTTCCATAGGTTTCCTTCTATGACTATACAAATGTCCCACGCCCGTCCCTTCACATCCAACGATGGGGCTGCTTACCAAAACAATGGTAAGATAGAAACATCTAAAGGAGGAGAAAAAGAACATCTAAGACCTTTTGAGTAGGTAGATTTGCTCCTAGTTGCTCGCTTGCTCACAACAAAACATTTTATACACCAACACTTTCATTTTGAAACATTTTCAAAAAGACAACACTTTGTATGCGTTCTTATAAAAACGAGAGCCATTACAAAGACACCTTTTCAAAATCACTTTCAAAAACACATTCCACAAACATCTCTTTGAACTATTTTCAAAACAACACTTTGTAAGCGTTCTTATAGAAACGAGAGCCATTACAAAGTGATATTTTAAAAATACTTTCAAAACCCACACCACAAAGACACTTTTAAACAAAAGCAAGTGATCTGGCAAGAAACTAAGAGCTTGTAGATAACTACGGATGGAAAGGGTGCTAATACCGTCCCTTTTCATAATCTATCCCCCAAACTCAAGAAATAATCTCTAAAGGTCTTTCCTGTTCTATTCAGCCTTTCCTTTTGGATAAAAGAAAAGTCGGTGGCGACTCTTACTAACTGCAACATTTGCGATAAAACGCAAAACAACCAAATCAGTTCTCCCATTGTATCATAGGGCACGTGTATTTTGTTTAATAATTAGGGTTGTCAAGAAATTGAAGAAGATGATGAAGAGAGGGAAAACAAGAGAAACTATATTGTGAAATGGGAAATTATTATTGTGAAGTTCTTAAGTGTTTTTTTTATTTACATTGTTACCTCTATATATAGGCAACCAAATAATACAATTCACTAAATGTAGTATTCAACTATGTCGAATACTTTTCTTACATACTTTGATAACATAACTATATGTTGTATTCAACTCTATCAAATACAACTAACTCTACTTAGCTAACACCAACTATGTTGTCTACAACTACTTCAACTAGGTCGAACATAACCTTGTCGAACAAAGAATTGTGTACTGAAACAATGAATTACTAGCTTCTAATACACCCCTAAATTCATGTCTTCAAAGGCTTCTCATCTCGATGCTTCTTTTCAACTCATCAAACCTGACTTTTTTTAAGGGCTTGGTGAGTATGTCACCCAATTGCAATTCTGTCTTGCAATGTCCAAGTTCAAGCTTTCCTTTATTTACTTAATTCCTAATAAAATGATACCTCCTCTCTATGTTCTTACTTTGACCATGACACATAGGAATATTTTCCATATCAATAACTGACTTGTCATCAACAAACTACTTCATTTTCTTAAGTTCCATAATCTTGAGCTCTTCGAGAAGCATATATATATCCATACTGCTTGACATGTTGCACATGATTCAATCACTTACTCAACTTCACAAGATGACAAATCAACAACGCTTTGGTTTCTTGAGCTCTGAGAGATTGGAGCACCTTCAATCATGAATATGTAACCTACAAGTACTATTCTTCTCATCTTGATCTCCATTGAAATTTGAATCAATGTAGCCATACACTTATGCATTATTTTTCATGTTCCTTTTGTTTGGCATCCGCACACCATTTTTGATTATTCCATTTATGTACCTTAGCACCCTCCTAACTGTAGTGATATGACACTTATGTGGCTTCTCCATAAAACCGCTTAAAATTCCAACACTTTGACAAATATAAGATTTGGTATTTCATAAGTACCTTAGAGATCCAATAATTTGTTTGTATAATGTCACATTTACAAACTCATCATTTGTTTCTATTTTCAACTTTTCTCTAGTCTCCAATGGTGTGACAACTACATTATAGTGGCTCATCTTAAACCTCTTTAAGATGTCTTGGGCATACTTCTTTCGATACAAGAACACTCATTCACTTGTGTCTTTAAACTCCATCCCTAAGAAACATGACAAATTCCCTAGGCCAGACATTTCGAATTCTTGCGTCAAATTCAATTAGACTCTTTGTATCTCTGCCTCATAGGCACTTGTGATCAATAAATCATCCACGTACAAGAATAAAATGATTCAAATGTCCCTGTCTACATCATTGACATATACTCTATGTTCTAAAATACACTTTGTGAAATATTCCTTGATAAGGAAGATGCATATTCTTCTATCACAAGCCCTTGAGGCTTGCTTCAACCATATGGAGCCTTTCTCAATCTGTACGCCTTCTGCCCATGCCCTTTGATTTTGAATTCTGGTGGTTGACTAGCATAAACCTCTTACTTTCATGGTCCATTAAAAATGCTGACTTTACATCTAATTTATGTATCTTCCATCCTTTGTATGTTGCAATTGACACACCAATTCAGTTGGTTTCTAACCTTGAAACTAGTGCATAAACTTCATATAAGTTGATTCTAGGATTTTATAGAAAACCTCCCGCAAGTAGTCTTACCTTATACTTGGAAATTTCACCACTTGGCTTTGGTTTCATCTTAAACACATACTTCACATCGATTGACCTTTTGCTAGATCTTTTTATAAGTTCCCATGTCTTATTCTTCTTGATTGCTCTGAGGTCTTCTTTCAAGGCTGCCAACCAAATTGAATCAGTCATGGCTTGATCCAAACTAATTGGTTCTGATTTAGACATCATCATCACTTCTTCCATGAGATCACCATATTCATAAATTGGTCAATATGGAAATCTCTCATATCTAGCTAGCCATGTCGACTCAGTTCTTGCTCAATCAATTTTCTAACATTCTACTTAAGCGGGTTTTTAGTTTGAGTGGTTATGTATTTATTCTACTGATCTGATTCAAGCACAATTGGTATTATATCTTTCTCATGTTGAACTGACTCCTGAGTCCAATTAAGCCTTTTTCTTTTGTCCACCATAATATCTCTACCAATCATTAGTTTATCATCATTTGGTGAATACAACTTGTATGCACCAGCCGAATGATAACCTATGAGCATGATATCCTAACTTTGATCATCTATCTTCTTCCTCAATTTCTATGGTACATGCCTGAAAAACATTGATCCAAATAATCTAAGATGACTAAAATTTGGCTTCAATCCTATACAAGCCTTATAAGGTGTCATGTCGACTATCTTCTTGGTTGGACGTCTATTAAGTATGTACACTGTTGTCGAAACTGCTTCTCCCAAAAATCTCTTTGGGACTTATTTAGCTTTCAAAATACTCATGGCCATGTTCAACATTACTTCTATTTTTCCTCTCATATATACCATTATGTTGAGTTGTATATGGTTCAATGAATCATGCTTTATACCTTCCTCGTTGCAATATCTTGCAAATTTCGTAGAAGTGTATTCATCTCCACCACCAGTTCTCAGTTTCTTTAGCTTGCATTCTCTTTGTTTCTCGACATGAAACTTAAACTTATTGAACTGTATGAATATCTCACTCTTCTTTTCAAACAGATAAATCCACACATGTCTTGTGAATTCATCTATGAAAGTTAGGTAATAGCAATTACCTCCACTTGACCTGATTCAAAAGATCCTCACACATAAGAGTGAACAAGATCAAGCTTTTCCTTCGACCTCATGGGCAAGTCATGCTTTAATACTTTCCTAGTTTTCTTTACTTTGTAACACGTCTCACACTCCTGACTTGGTTCCTTCCCCCGAGGTAATCCATATAACATTTTCTTCTGGTTGAACATACCTAGACTTCTGAAGTTTAGATGTCCATACATGTGTTACCACAACCAGTCTTTTTCTCCATTGATAATAAAATTCAAACATTGATGATTAATCGTCTTGATCTCTACTTTGAAGGTTTTGTATTCTGCCAATTTTGCTTTCAAAATCATTCTTCCTTCACTATCATACAACTTTATCTGATTCTTTTACAACTTTATGTTGTACCATTTTCCAAGTAATTGACATATTCTTATCAAATTACTTGTCATCAAATGTACATACAAAACATCAAAGATACTGGCTTTCTGACCATCCCTTCTAACCACAAATATTTCTTCTTTTCCACCTGATGTGACATGTCTGTCGTCTGCAAACTTTATCACTTTCTCAACTGATTTATCTAACTTACTGAACTAGTTTTTATTTCCAGTCATAACGTTACTGCATCTTGAATCCAAGTATCGTATATTGGTTTGTTCATATCTCGACTAGGTATTATCCATGAGTGGCACATCATATGAGTCACTTCCATCAGCATGTGCATACTTCACTTCTTCATTATCTTTTGCTATTGGTTCTTTCTTCTTTCGACAGTCTCAAGCATAATGACCAAATCCTTGACAGTTATAGCATTACACCTCTTTCATGTCAACTTTCTTCCTCGGGTACTCGTTGATCATGTCTTTCTTGGTGGATACACTGTGATTCTATGAATTCTTACTTGATTTCTCATCATTAGCAAGATTATTTCTTTACTTTGTCTTTTCTTTTCTAGACTTCTTGATGAATCTTTCTTCCAATGCCTATTCATCCACCTACTCCCTTTCAGAGTTCCTCAACTTCATTCCCATCTCATGAGCCTCTAACGAACCTTGAAGTTCTTTTAACTTCATCTCATCTAGGTTATTGGAATCTTCAATAGACACTACAATATATCAAAATTTAAAGTCAGAGATCTCAAAACTTTCTAAATCTTTTGCAAATCATTGATCGATTCACCACATGCTTTTATCTTGTTGGTGAGTAAAACTAATCTTGTGAAGAAATCAACAACTGATTCATCTTATTTCATATGTGTTATCTCAAATTGCTTTCTTAGCGTCTGCAGCTTCACCCTCTTCAGTTTCTCAATTCCACCGAACAAATTCTTCAACTTATCCCATGCTCCTTTGGGCGTTTCTTCTTCAATGGTTTTCTTGAACACGTTTGGATCCACACATTGGTTAATAAAGAAAAGAGCTTTTCCATATTTCTTCCTTTGTTCCTTATGTGCGACCTTCTGAATATCATTCGCATCTGATTCCAATGTAGATACACAATCACTCACGATTTCAACCACATCTTGAAACCTAAAGATGACCTTCATCTGCGGAACCCACCTTTCGTAGTTCTCGCTTTTGAAAATTGGTAGATTTGTTAGAAATTACGTTGATGTTGTGTTTTTGTTTGCCATTGCAGATTCACTCTGAATTACAACCGAACTCGTTGATACCAATTTATTGAAACAATTAGGGTTTTTAAGAAATTGAATAAGAAGAAGAGAGAGAAGATAGAGAAACTATATTGTGAAAATGAAAATTATTATTGTGAAGTTCTTAAATCTTGTTTATAATTTACATTGTTACCTCTATATATAGAAACCAAAATATACAATTCATTAAATGTAGTATTCGACTCTTTCGATTCTATCCAATACAACTAAATCTACTTAACTAACACCGACTATATTATTTATATAAAACTTCAACTAAGTCAAACATAATCATATTATCGAACATATACTTGTCTACTAAAACAATAAATTACTAACTTCTAACTTATTCAAATCAAAATCAATGACTTTACTTATTCATCTTTAAAGATAAAGTTTTTGTCATTAATCTATTATAAGAAAAGAAAACTTCACAAAAATGTCTCACATTTGTGTGTTACTAACATTATTATTTATTTTTTATGTTTGTTTAACTTTATTTCATAGTTAGACTTTTACAATTTTACTTTAGTGTGAAACATGGTTTCATCATTACTGCTATATTACCTTTAGTTTAACTTAAGTAAAAGTAATATCTTTATTAAGAAAAGTAAAAGTGATATCTGACTTTATATGTTCCATCATATTTTTTTCTTATTAAAAATTTACTTGAAAGGATTTCTCTACACACGCCTTTTTTCTAGGAAATCCCATTACCATGTAGGTGTAGTGGTTATCAACAACCTTTCTTGTAATATTTTATTATCGTTGATATTATTATTGTATTTTCATGAGAGCTCTCTTAACAAATAACAATGGAAGAATGTTTTGTTCGGTGATTGACTTTGGAAATTTGGACTTTAATTTCTTATCAAACAAGTGGTTAGAAGCTTCACCATGATATAATCAAAACGATTATTAAGTCGCTATATGTAACAGTTTTAAATTAATATGAGAGAATCGACGTGCTAGCATTATACCTAACACATGTTTGATCCAGCTCAAAGTTGAATTGCACTAATATTATAAGTAAAGTTAAATATATTGCATGGATCATATCATGAAATCACGACTTACAATGAATACAGTGGTTAATTAATTCAATATTTCTAAGAAAATTTCTTTCTCCATCTGAGTATGCTGAATTATATAATTGAAAATTCGAAAATATTTTTCAGATATGCATATTTGAACGTATTTTTCAGCAATGTTTCGGATATACACATCTATTCGAACGTATTTTTTAGTATGTTTTTGATATGCAAATCTGAATACACCATTTTTCCATGTTTTAATATTTAATGATTTAAAATTCTAGAAGTAGTTTTGGATATGCATATCTAAAACTATCCTTGCAATATTAGATTGCTGCATGGTCACCCCCTTCCAATTATTTCATTAATTTTCTTTTTTCCCATAGCCAAAATCCTCAACAAAACTTGAACCATTCTCAATCAATTTTTTGTCTCCAAATCAAGTTTCAAGTGTTTGAGCATGACAAAGATGACATAGAAAGCTGCAATTTGAGGTAATTTTTTTTCATTTCATCTTACATTTCTTGCATTGATGTTGATTTCTGGATGAAAACAGCGTCACTTCGGATATGCATATTCGAATTCCACCTAACATAGTTCGGATGTGCATATCCGAAAATATGTCAGTTACAAAAATAAAATTATGTTTTAACAAAATTTATGTTATTTTGCCCGTGTTAGGTATGGTACATTCTGACAATATTCCCAAAGTTGTCGTAAAGGTTTCGGACAAGGTCAATGAAGATGCTAAGTCGAATGAGGTGAAAGACGTTGATAAAACAATTGATGTTGTGATAGATGTTGGACAACAATTTACAAATGATAAAAGTTTCACCTCTCGTCAACATATGCTTGAATGAGCTCGAATGGAAGTTAAGAAACTTGGGTTTGGAATTGTGATTGGAAGGTCCGACAATGGCACTAGTAGAAGGCAACCATTTATTGTGATGACTTGAGAGAGAAGTGATAAATATGTTCCAAAACTTCGGAAATCTCCTTCGCAACCGGTAAAAACCAAAGGTGCACCTAAAAAGGTGAAAAGTACACAACATGTCAGTTCAACAAAGTGGATTCCTTTTTACCATGAAATTGTTAATTCACTATTTCGGATTCTCCAATCTCAAAATCCAAAATAAGTGTTAATAAGGGAGATCACATTTTCAAACCACCTCGTACACTTCCTATTAAAAAACAGCCACGAACACCTCTGATTAAAAAACCACTGATAATATACATTTATGAGATGTCGCTTTTTATACACAAACACATTGAAAGAATCGTGGATGTGGGGAGTGATGGTAATTGTGGGTTTCGGGTCGTGTCTGGCTTACTTGGTAAAAGAGAGGAGAATCACACTCTAGTGCGTCAAACACTTATTCCAGAGTTGACGACGCATAGAAAAATTTACAAATGACTATATGTGAGTAAGGACGCATTCAATAAATTTTACAATGCTCTTGTTCCAAGTGTTAGCGTTTGCGCACCAATTGAGAAGTGGATGAGCTTCTCTGAAATGAGTCATCTTATAGCAAGTGCATATGAGAAGAGATGTGTATCGATCTGACGAGATATGGTTTCTCGGAAACATTTTTTCCACTTTGTACTCCCCCGCCTAAAGATCCATCCGGTCGCATCATGTGTATTGGATACCTTAGATCACACCATTTTGTTCAGGTTTATTTGAAACTGAGGTGTCCTATTCCGGCTACATCAGTGGAGTGGACGACACATTTTGCAAAAGAGGTGGAGAGTTGGCCATATCACTTTTTGGAAAGGATGGTAGAGTTCACCAATTTGATAGAGCTTGAGAGAGAGGGAGAGAGAGAGAGAGAGAGAGAGAGAGAGAGAGAGAGAGAGAGAGAGAGAGAGAGAGAGAGAGAGAGAGAGAGAGAGAGAGAGAGAGAGAGAGAGAGAGAGAGAGAGAGAGAGAGAGAGAGAGAGAGAGAGAGAGTCAAATAGGGAGAAGTTGAAGAAAGATTCAATTTTATATTTAAGCGGTGAGAATTTATTCGGTGCATTTTAGAATGTAATCGAATCATTTTTTGAATGTATTATCATGCACAATATAAAATCCATACGATTAAATACATATATAATATATCTATTTTCATTTTATCGCTATTTAGTGTTACCAGTTTTATTTATTTCTATGTTTCTATGCTACTGATTCTGCCATAACATTATCTATTGCATCCACATAATTCCGAAATGCACATCTAAAAGAACCTTTTATTTTAATTTAAAAAAATACATCAGGGCTTATTTCTCATTTGCACATCCGAATCAACCTGCTATTAGAAAACTACATTGAGGTGCTTTTGAATGTGCATATGCGAAATAAGTCCGGATATATTTTTTTTAATATAAGGTTCCTTCAAATATGCATTTCTGAATTATACAGATGCAATATATAAGATTTCTTGGACCCAAATTTCTTCATAAAGTCTATAAATAGGGTTCCCAAACCATTTAATCAACATCACAAACCACAACCAGAAATGACTGAAACATATTCTCATCTTACTTTTGTTTACTTCAATGGTGCGAAGTCTCTACTTCAATTCAGGTTCTCGTAGGACACGTCGTTCACCGAGCTTATTACCATACTGAATTCTCTCTTGCAAGATCCATAGAATCGAAAGGTCGTCAAGCTTAAGTATCGTTCACCTTCACTTGACACTGAAGGAAATGTAAAGTTCACCCCATTTGAGCTGAAGAACGATGAAGATTTAGAGATTATGTGGGGTACTTTTCAATGATACTCATCTAAGGGTCCGATTGAGGTGAATGTGAAGCTTCAAAGATTGGGAGAAGATGTTATTAAAATGTTGCAACATCCTTAACCACCCGTTTATAATAATATATAATTTTAAATTTCTGCAGAACTATATTTGTAATTTCGATGAATTATGTGAAATCTATGTTATGAATTATGTTGAATTATGTTAATTCTTCTGTCCCAAAGATAAATTTGGATATGCATATCCGAAATGGACAATCAGGTGGCTTCAGATATGCATATGTGAAGTCAATTTAATAAAAAATGAATCGTGGTGCATTTAGATATGGACATCCGAAGTCTGGGGGTATTTGGGTTTTTCGTCGGGGCCTGCAAGAAGACACCAAAGTGTAAATATAAATTCTTTATTTCTAATTCTAGAAGTAGTAAAACGGGCCGTACTCCCCGCTCCGCTTCAAATTTGTGAAAAACAATGGGACAGATAAGCCCGTCAAATAAATTTGGTCTTAAAAATCTAGCCCATTTTACCAAGATGACTAGTTAATGGGCTTGTCCGCCTATTTTTTTCTTCCATTTTTTAATAAATTAAAAGGTTTTTTTTTTTTTTTTACATTTTAATTAGATTTTTTATTTATTTTTTAGAATTTTTATTTATAAAATTTATCAAAGAACAAATGTAAGAATAAAAATTGATAGTTACTTGTTAAGTTTTTTAAAATGGAATGACTTTAACAGTTGATGATTATTGTACTCCAAAATTTATCCTCTCATTTTATTCAAGGTATGCTCATTGAGGTCCTAAATTGCTCAAGAAGCTTCAAATGATTTATATGGAACTTTATATGCCTCAACATAATGGCATAGCTGAAAGAAAGAAAGGAAGTGTACATGACAAGGTGTAGGTCGAAAGCTGAAAATATGCCTAAGAGCTTTTGGGTCGAAGCAACTTCGACAAAAATATGCAGTCTATTCTGATGTCCAACAAAGCGCTAGGATCGAATAATGAATTCTTAGAAATAAAATATGAGGAGCCTTTTATGAAGCCTTCTATTGATGAAGATCTAGTAAAGAGCATCTTCTAAGGGTTCGTCTTTGAACCGTTGAAATATAGGCCATTCGAAGCATTACAAGGAGAGACCTTTCGACTGACATGTTGTTTGAATGGGCGCTTCGAAAAGAAGAATATTTGGAATTCAAAAAGCTTTTATCTTATCCAAAGAAACGCGTTGAAATCTAATGGTTCGAAGGACATGCAATCTTCAAACATGGCATGATCGAAGGATAGTTAGAGACGAAGAAGCCAAATATGAGTCATCTTAGAGTTTTGGGAGCAATGTGTTTCATGCATGTGCCTGAACAAACAAGGAAGGAGTTGGGTGATAGAAATTAAAGTCTTGGTGCTCATAGGTTATCCTTCGATTGGCGCATACATGTTGTATTCACCAATCGAAGGTGGACTAGTGAGCAATAAAGATATTCTTGTAGACAAAAGCAAAGGGTGTGAGTTGGAATCGAATGACCACCTATACAACTGCGTTCGAAATAAAGAACAAAACGAAGCTTCGACGAGACAAGATGAAGAGGTGATGCTTCGATTGGTCTGATTGAAGGAAAGAGATTTGAAAGGAACAAGAGCTGAGTTCGATTGGGCTGATTGGATAGTTTTCAGATCAAGCAACTAAGGCAGATAGTGACCCAATCAAAAAGGCCATGATGATGAAGCCTTGAACCATTCGAATTGGGACTAAGAGCTATCGAAAAGAACAAAGTTTGGGAGAATTCAAAAGAATCAAGATGTCGAAAGTTGAAATGAATACTGTCCAGGTTCAGTCAAAGTCCAAAACGGTAGAAAATATCTCAAAATGGCAACTTCTTAAATCTTTCGAATTTGCCTTCAAAGCCATGGTTAATGGCTTAATCATGCCATTTTCGTTCACCACACCCCTATAAATACAAGACAGGATTGTCTATCAAAGGGCAAGAAAAAAACATTACCCCCACACACATGCATTGCCCAGACAAAAAAACATTGCCTACACACACAAGAAGCTTCCCCAAAAAACCACCCCGAATTCTCCAAACCTTCACAAAGTTGTCAAAATCGAAGCAATCTTTGCATGCCTCCTCAATCCAAATCAAGCATTCCATTCATTCCTTGTTGGTAACTTGTCTTTGATCTCAAACTCATTCAATATGTAATTTAAATCCATATTGATCGTATATCCATGCTATGAATGATGTTTATGAATGTTTAATGTTATTCATGTGAGTTTCAGTGTCCAAACAAAATGCCATTGCTAGGGCATTCGAATTTGGTTCCTTCGAATCTCAGGATTCATGTTGTTTCAGGATAAAGTAGCTTCATATTTGGACTCAGGGGTTCGAATTAGGTGGGGGTTCGAATTAAGGGGAAGGACTTGGGTTCGATACCCAGGTCTTGCATTTTTATTTTTTTTCTAACGCTTTACATGAAGATTCAGCGTATCCAGCCAACATATGCATACCATACACCACATGGTCAACACCAGGAGATCTCATCTTATCCAGATCAATTCATCCAAGCGCGTAGATCACCATGGGCACTCAGAGGCTATCCTCATTGGATCACAAGACAAATTTGGGCTCCTTCTATCTTGGACTTGCGTTTTGCAAGTCATACCCCCATATTTCTACTGATGTCCTGGCCCATTTACCTTTTTCCTCTTTTTTCTGTTTATTTGTTTAATTGTTTTTTTATTATTATAATATAAAATCAGATAAAAATCACAAAAAAAATTAGGTTAGCTTTTTTTGGTAAATTAATTAATTAATCACCTTAGCATTTTTTTAAAATTAAAATTAAACGGACTTAGATTTTAATTTCTTTTCATAACAAAAATATATAAAAAAAGCTTAGGTTTTTCTTCTTTATTTTAAATTTCACTTTTTTTCCAATAATTAATATATTTTTCTAGATTAATTAATTAACTTGTTAACTTAAACATTATCTTAATAATATAAAACCAAAGCAAGCAAAAATATTTTTCTTCTTAGGGTTGTAAACATATTCTCAATTTGCGCGTTTACTTTTACTTTCGCACTTTTGCATATTATTGTATCTGCTTACTGGGATGTAATAGACTTAACTAGGACTTTACTTTGCTGCTTTTTAAATTTTCCCCAAGTTTTGGACATGTAAATAATTCCCCCTCCACGAAGCCTCGTAATAGCTAGGATTTACAATTCCAGCACTTTTAAATTCCTATAACTATTATACTGTTTAGATGCATGATAACTAGGATTATATGGCAAGAATAAAACAAAACGCTAGCAAACTTAAATGAAAAAGACAAAAATAACTGAACAAAACACACTCGCACATGCGCACCTCTAGGGTACCCTCACTTTGGTTGCTTTCGGAAAATAGTCACAACTCTCGAAACGTGAGATATTTTAGTGGCTATCCTCTAGTTTAAAGATCATAAGTCCTTCGATGACCCTCTCGATGTTCCCTCGGTAAAAATGATCTTAAAACCCTAGGGTAGTTACTAAGGTTTCTTGCCCAGTTTCCTTTGTGACTATAAACGTCCCTTCAAATGTCCCTACAACATCAAACGACTAGGGTTACCTACTCACTAATAGTAGGATAGCATTGTCTAAAGGAAAAGAGGAAAAGAGCAATCCTTTCGAGTAAAAGTAGATAGTTTTTAGATGCTTGCTCAAAAAAAATTTTACACATCACAAAACAATTTTCAAAAAACATGTTCAAAAACGCTTTATCAATACTCTTAAGGACTGATACAAGAGTTATCATAAAGCGAGCTGCCTTACTATTGGCATTTCAAAAATACTTTTCAAAAACACACAAAGCACAAGGTATTTTCAAAATGAGCTAAGCATCTAAGAGCCCGTAGAAAACTACTGATGGAAAGGGTGCTAACACCTTCCCTTTCCATAACCTACCCCCTTACTCAGAATACTCTCGAAAGGTCTTTTTATGTTATTTTCACCATTTCCTTTGTTGGATAAAAGAAATGTCGGTGGTGACTCTTGCTTACAACAACATTTGCGAATACAAACGCAAAACCAGTATACGTGTCGGTTCTGCTACCGTATCACAGAACTGGTGACTCTGATGGGGAAATACTTAAAAAGTGGGGTTACCTTAGAGATTAGTTTATTTTAATTAATTTACATTATGTGTTTGTATGCTTTACTTTTAAGGGTTTTTGTTTGGGTTGTTACTAAAAGATCCTACACCCGGATCTGGGACACCTTTTAGGTAAGCAACAATAGATCATGGAGACTGTACGACATAGACCGATATGGTTGAAGCGATGGTTGCGTTAGTGTGACACATTTGTTGGTATCGGTATCCCTTGTGCTAAATCGAGGAGAATACGGGGCCGCTGTATGGTGTCATAAAGCACTAACGGACCTTAGAATCTTAATTAAACAAACTTGGCCATTAGAAAGTAGTGAGATAGTCGGCCTCGGTATAAAGCTGAGGATTGGTTTATACTCGATGCTACACTTATTGAGATCGTACTTTCGGGATATTTCGGCCACGAGAAAAGATCGCTTGAGCTAAAACAATGCCTGATAAAGAAAGATCAGTGATATTGAGACTCCTTAGAACCCGGTTGCTTTTCTAAGACAGGTTGAACCAACTAAACTTCAAGAGGGTATCCGCCTATAAACCCCATGCAAGCCTAAACCTAAGGTCTTGTGTGTTTTTCTTGTGTGATTAAATTGTTCAAACATAATATCATGCATCATAACATCCATATTCATTTCACTAACCATTTCAAGGACCAAGGGAATTTATCTTTGTCCTGTTTTGCAGATCATGGCTTCTGTTCGTATAAACACCATCCGAATCAGCTTTGTGAGAATACCTCTCCAACTCAAAGAGCTAGCATCAAGGGTTCCAGAGACTTCCTCGTACACCAAGAAATATGGTTGACTTCTCAACCTGGTTACCTCAAGCTTTAATGAGAAGATGATGGGTGTACTCTTTCAGTTCTTTGACCCTAAACACCATTGCTTCATATTTCCCAATTATCAGTTGGTACCCACCATGGAAGAGTTCTCTTAATTATTAGGTGTACCCATTCTGGACCAGATACCTTTCACCTGTTTAGAGGAGGCTCCAAAACCGTAGGTCATTACAGCAGCCTTACATCTGAAACGGTCTGACATTATATCCAACTGGGAAACAAGAAGCGGAGTCAAGGGTTTCCTAGTCAAGTTACTACTAGAAAAGGATCAATTGTTTTGGGATGATTTAGATTTCCAAGCTTTCAAAGAAGTCCTAGCTCTTCTAATCTATGGGTTAGTATTGTCCTAATCCGGACTTACTCATAGATGTGAATGCTGTCAATGTTTTTCTCTCCCGTAACCCTGTGCCTGCTTTGCTCAGAGATATCTTGCATTTCCTTCACACCCGTACCATGAAGAGAAGATGGGTTCTTATGTGTTGCATATCATTGTTGTCTAGATAGTTTATTTCACACATTCCCCAATCAGTATTGAAGAACGAACAAAGTTTGGGTTGGTCGCAAAGGATAATGTCACTTTCTCACTCAGATATTATTTGGTACTCCCGGTCTATGGGAGATATTTTTATCATTGACCGTTGTAAGGAATTCCCCAATGTCCCACTCCCCGGAATTAGGGGAGATATCACTTATAATCCTTCTCTGTCTCTACGACAATTTGGTTATGCTTGAAGGGATGGTCCTCGTGATATGCTTATCCAAGGCATTGTGTTCAACTACGAGGATGATGTTCAAGGGTATCGTCAAAGGTTCGTACAAGCTTGGGGCATGGTAAACAAGGTTGATAGCAAGACTTTAGGGCACAAGAATTATATCCCTATGGAGCCTTATCTCAGATGGGTACGAGCTCACACCGAAAACCTTATGATGCCATATACAATCATCTTACCGGTGATTGTGGAACCTGTCACCAAAGAAGATACTCCTTATACAATTATCCATCCTGACATGCCCACTGATTTTGAAGAGTTGCAGAGGTCTTGGATTCAGCTGAAGGAAGAATGGGATGCCTTTAGAGATCAATTCTATACCAGTGAGAAGAAAGTGTTGGAGCTCACGAAGAAACTTCACAAAGAGGAAAGTCTTAATGTCTACATCGGCACGAAAAGGAAGTGCCCATGGGAAATTTGATTCTTAGATTTGAAGAGTTTTTTATTTTCAATTGTAAGCCTAAAAGGCAGTTGTATTTTGAATCTTATTAATAAAATCTTTGTTTCATTTTGGTTCATAAATTTAAATTTCCCGAAGTCCTTGAAAACATTGCATACACATTATCATGCATATCATTGCATTAAACATGTATTTCAAGACAGGTTTCTTATCTTTTCGTTGCTTATTTCAGAAAAAAGAAATGGCTCTTGAACAAATAGTTAAGGGTCTTCAAGCACAAAATGCTCAATTCTAACAAATGTTCCTGGCTCTGGCTAAGGGACAAGAAGATCTAAAAGATCTCATCACCAAAGAGAAGAAAAAGAAGGCAAAGAAACCGGTCGGCGTCTTGAATATGGGAAGAAGGTTTAAAGGACCAGACAAGCGAGCTCTAGATTTCCCAACCCCGTCAAATGAGGGGGACAATTAAGAAGAGAAGCCAACAGAAGAAAACAACAATCCAGGAATTGATGAAGAAGAGGTTGATTACTATGAGGAACATTATCCTCCTGCTGATGATAAATACAAGCAGTTGGAGGATCGTCTTAATGCTATGGAAATTCAGAGGGTGTCTGGTCTGGATTTTGAAGAGTTAGGGTTGGTCTGTGGAGTGGTCATTCCCCAGAAGTTCAAAGTCCCCACATTTGCTAAGTATGACGGTGTCTCATGTCCTAAGCTGCACTTAAGGCCATATGTCAAGAAGATCCAACCTCACACCGTTGACAGGAATTTATGGGTTCATTTCTTCTAGGAAAGTTTGTCAGGGAAGCAGTTGGAATAGTTCTATCAACTAGAAGGAACCAACATTCGTAATTGGGAAGACCCGGCTGCTGCTTTTTACAAGCAGTACCAATACAATGCTGACCTCACTCCAACCCGTACACAACTTCAAAGCATGTCTATAGGATCCAGCGAGGGTTTCAAAGATTATGCCCAAAAGTGGAGGGATCTTGCAGGAAGGGTCCAACCTCCTCTGTCTGGTAGGGAGCTGGTAGACATGTTCCTGGGTACTTTGGTCCATTTTTTGACCATTTGATTGGAAGCTCTTCAGCCGGATTTACTGAGCTAATATTGACCGGGGAACGAGTAGAAGCGGGTATCAAGAGTGGTAAGATTCAGAGGGATGCATCTTCAAGTACAATGAAGAAACCCTTCACTGGAAAGAAAGAGGTCAGTGTTGCTTATGGCCAGAGAAATCAAAGCAAAACTGAATGTTGTCTAACGGTAGGAGCTGTAATGATTTCCAACCCTGCATCAAATCAACAACAAAATAATCAGCACAGACAGGATGCACCCAGAAGTCAGTTCACTCAGATCAACATGTCCTTATCTTAGGTTTTTCCACACTTGTTAAAGTCTAATATGGTTACTCTAAATGAGGTTCATAAAAACCCAAATACTGTATCTCCCTGCTACTACCCAAATGCTCGATGTGCCTACCACTCCGAGAGCCTAGGGCATGATACAAATGACTGTTGGGCTCTGAAGAACAAATTGCAAGATCTTATTGAGGCAAAGGAGATTGAGTTTGATCCTCCTAAGACCCCCAACGTCATAACTGCACCAATGCCCAAGAATGACCTGGGAGTCAATGCTATTGATGTTGTTTCCGCTACAGAAGAGGCTGACAATAATTACGACATGGACACGTGGATCTTCCTAACTATCAGCGGTGGACTCAACAATTGGGAGGCCAAGGATTTTGTTCCCATTACTTTTATTCAGGAGTAATTTTATTTTTGTTTTTGGAATTTGTAATATTTAAACAATATGAACTCTAAAGCCTTGTGATTTACCCGAGCCACAATTGTCTATTTTGTGAGGGTTATTACTTCATCTTCATATGTCATTAATAAATCATTGGATGTTTTGCATGTAAATTTTACGCTCTTTGTATTTCTTTTCTGCTTTTACTTTATCAAAATAGATATGCTCTCTTACACACACACACGTATCGAACTGCGGATCCACATCCAATCTAGATCCCATTGGTAACGATTCTGATATTGCCAATGATGACTTTGAAAATCTGATCTACCAAGCCAAAGATGGAGGTGAGGAAGATTGTGAAGTACCATGAGAACTTGCCAGACTGTTACAACAGGAGGAAAGGGCAATACAGCCTCACGAAGACCCGGTTGAGACAGTAAACTTGGGTACTGAGGAGTATAAGAAGGAAGTCAAGATAGGTGCCGATCTGGAGCATAGTGTCAAAAAGCGGTTGATTCAGATGTTACATGACGTATGTGTATGGATTACAGAGACCTGAATAGGGCAAGCCCCAAGGATGACTTTACGCTTCCCCATATTGATGTTCTGGTTGACAACACTGCACAACATAAGGTATTCTCCTTCATAAATGGTTTCTCCGAGTACAATCAGATCAAAATGGCGCCTGAAGATATGGAGAGAACAACATTTGTCACGTAGTGGGGCATTTTATGCTACAATGTTATGCCATTTGGGTTAAAGAACGTCGAAGCAACCTATCAGCGTACCATGGTAGCCTTGTTTCACGATATGATCCATCACGAGATAGAGGTCTATGTTGATGATATGATAGCCAAGTCTCATACTGAAGAGGAACACCTTGATCACCTGCAAAAGCTGTTTGAAAGACTGAAAATATACAAACTGAGACTGAACCCGAATAAGTGCACTTTTGGGGTAAGATCTGGTAAGCTCTTAGGCTTCGTTGTCAGCGGCAAAGGTATTGAAGTAGACCCTACAAAGTTTAAATCTATATAAGAAATGCCAACTCTCCGCACTGAGAAGTAGGTTAGGGGATTCTTAGGACGTCTAAACTATATTACCAGATTCATTTCCCATATAACCGCTATTTGTGAGCCAATCTTCAAATTACTGAAGAAAGATCAAGCAGTGAAGTGGAATGATGATTGCCAGGCTGCCTTTGACAAAATTAAGGAATATCTTCAAGAGCCTCCAATTTTGATGTTGCCGGTTGAAGGAAGACCTTCGATCATGTACTTAACAGTGTTAGAGAACTCAATGGGGGTATGTGCTGGGGTAGCATGACGAGTCTGGTCGAAAAGAGCATGCAATATACTACCTTAGCAAAAAGTTTACCGAATGTGAGGCAAGATACTCACTTCTCGAGAAAACTTGCTACACTTTGGAATGGGCTGCTCGCCAACTAAGACAGTATATGTTGACTCACACTACCTTGTTGATATCTAAAATGGATCCTATTAAATACATCTTTGAGAAGCCCGCTCTCTCCGAAAGAATATCAAGATGGTAAATGATCCTAACCGAATATGATATTCAGTACACAACCCAGAAAGCAATCATCAGGCCGTGGACGACTACCAATCCATGAATTTTGAGTTCCTGGATGAGAACATCATGTTAAAAGTATGCTTGTAATTCTTCATTCTTATTTCATGTACGCTTAAATTTTGTTTACACCCAGCTTGTGTAGAAGTATTATTATTGTAAGTAAACATAAATCAAACAATTGTTTGATGATACCTTGAGAGGCTGAGTAATGGTCTGTTCTCAAGAAGATAGTGACTGAAGGTCATTATGAAATCCTGGTAGTGGTTTCTATTAGGTCAATGATAGTCATATCTAAAAGGGGGCTAAGTGAAGGTCAACCTTGTGAGATCACTAATGGATATCATTATAAGGAAATCCTAATAGGAGATCTTGAGAGATTGGATAGGTCAATGGACGTTGTATCCTATTGGATCACTGAATGGGACATTGTCAATGGATGTTATATCCTGTTGGATCACTGAATGAGTCATTGGTTGTTAGTCACTCGCATGTAGCTTGTGTGTTGTAATTAGTTTAGTTATAGTGGATTAAGTCCTTGATTAAGGCGAAATCACCTTGGCGGGTTTACTGGATTAGCTTGGGGATTTCTCAAGTGAACCAGGATATATTGTGTGTTCTTTACTCTTGGTTATGCTTTATAGTTTATGTTTTCACAACTTAATTAGAAGCATTGCTTAGAAGCAATATTCATAAGCATTCTTCAACTAAATAATGCTTACACTTTACTCTTACGTATGCTTTAGAGTTTATGTTTTCTTAACTTAATTAGAAGTATTACTTAGAAGTAATATTCAAAAGCATTGTTCAACAAATAATGCTTAGAAGCGAAAGTTTATCAAAGAGTGAAAACCCAATTCAAACCCTCATTTCTTGTGTTTTCTTCACACCTTAAAAGGTTTCATAAAGGCATTTGAGAAAGGGAAGTAGTCAACACACACATTGGTTCAGAAAGTAAGAGAATGATATTATTTTTTAGAAAAAGAGAATTTTTCAAGACACTTGACAAGTAAACCTAAGAATATTAGAAGAATCGTCGCAGAATTAAAGAAATATTTGCAATTTCTAATTTCATTCCAAGTGGATACCATCTAAGTCAGGTTACTTGAATATTCTAAAAATCCAAAAAAAAAGCGTCAAGCGAAGAAGTTGGACCTAATTCCTTTCAATGTTGGGCCCATGCCTAAACCTAATCATCATCTGACCCAAAATCTTAGCCAAGAAAATTAGGATGGGAAGGATAGATATCTAAAGCATTTTCAGTAGAGAATTTAGAAGTGGAAAAAGCTTTTATTTATCTTTTCTGAAACCCCCGAAAATCCCAAAGAAGAAAGCTCACCTTTACTCTTCGGCTATAGATCAATCTATTTCAAATAAGGATTATTTTTCTAGGGGTTCCACATTGTGTTATGATTTATGTAACACCCCAAAATAATTAGATTATTTATTTAATTATTTAATTAATTTATGATGAGTTTTGTGGCATATTTGTGGTATTTATGTGATGTATTAATGATCATGATGCTTGATATGATGTTTTGTGTGGTGCATGATGGAGCGGTAGGAATTAAGAAAGTATAAAGTATTTTAGAATAATTTAGATAATTAGAATAATTAATTGGAATTATTTTAATTAGTTAAATAGAATAATAATAATAGATAGAGGCTATAAGGACATGGTGGTAATATTGTGGTGTAAGTGAGGGTAAGATGAGAAGACCATATAAAGGGTCCAATGGTTAAACAAGGAATAGAGAAAAAATAGTCTCATTCTGTGCAATCGTGAAAAGAAGAGAACAATGTGGAGAACTAGAGCACATGAAGAGCTAAGGGATTTATACAAAACACAAAGAGGAATAAATTGCTGCTAGGAATCTAAGGTAATGGGGGTTTATCATTGTTATTATAATCGATATACAGTTTAGATAATTGTAGGATTGTGTTGGGGTTTTGGGGGTTGATGATGTTATTATGATGTTTGATGATAGATTGGTGGAATTGTGATGTTTTCTTGTAAATAATTTATGCATATGATGTATGGTAATTTGTGTTGTTGTTATTTGATGAAATCATATGGGATTATGAATATTTGAGACCTGTAATATGATAAAACCGTGTGTGATCAGTGGATCTAGAACTGACTATTTAACGCTGGTTCGCGAAATGTCGCAGAAGCAAGAGTCGCCACCGTCTTTTATTTTCTCCAAATGGAAAGGACAAAAGCACAGAAAAATTCCTTAAAGAGATTGCTCTCGGTTCGGGAGGTAGATTATAGAAAGGGAAGGTGTTAGCACCCTTTCTATCCATGGTTATCCATGGGCTCTTAGATACTTGCTCATTGTGTTTTCAAAAATGGTTTGTTTGCTTTTCAACTGTGGGTTTTTAAAAAAGTTTCTTTGAAAATTCCAGTTCGACTCTTGTATCGGTCCTCAAGAGTGTTTGAAAAATTGCTTTCGAAAGCTTTTTGAAAAGGTGTCGGTGTGAAAAGTATTTTTTGATTTGTTTTGAAATTTAGAGCAAGTATTTAGAGTCGTCTACCTACCCTAAGGAATTCGTCTGTGTAAATGTCCTTTAAAGTAGTGCCATCCCACCATTGAGAGGTAGGTAGCACCACCGTTGGAGGTGTTCGGGTCAATTCGAAGGTTCGGGACATGGTGATCACCGGAGTAATAGGAAGACACCTTAGAAGTTACCCTCATGCCAGGTTCCCAGATCATGAGGACTTATTAAGACATCCTCTACTCGACGATCACCTTTCGAGGCAAGGCAACAGTGAGGCGTACCCTAGGGGTGGTGTGTGATTCGTGTGTCAGATTCATTTATTTTTGTCTTGTCATGTCAAAGTGATCTATGCGTTTGTTTTTATTTTAGGCCATTCATTCTTGCATGCATTTATTTAACAGTTAAAAAGATGCGGAAAATTAAAAGTTCTAAACTATTACAAAGGCGCGGGTCCACATCGCCAAATTAAAATCCAGGACCCGATTTGACAGAAAGTAAATAAAGTGCGAGAAATAAAATGTCCGAGTTTACAAGGCTTTGGGAGAGTTACATTCATATTATAAGAAATAAAATAAAATGCGCGAATTGGAATTAAAATTGGAAGCGAGGGCGTTGGACCCTTTTTAATGAAATTAAATTAAATGATTAAACTAATGAAATTAAAGAGAAAAAAGAAATTATTATTTTTTTTGAGTTTTTGGTATTTATGTTTTTTATGTATTTTTATGAGAAAGATTAAATGAAATTAAAATATTAACCCTAATTCTAATTTTATTTATTTATTAAGAAAAACATGTTAAAATTAAACCTAAAATTAATCTAATTATTTACATGCAATTTTGATTTATAAAAATAAATAATTAATTATTAGTGAAATTTATTTACAAAAAATATTAATTAAATAAATATATTTTGATTTTTATGACTTTTCTGTTTTTTACTATTTTTTATATTTTATGAAAATAAGTTAAATTAAAGGAATTAATTAAAAAAAAGAAATAATTGAAATAAATAAAATAAGGAAAAGAAAGAAAATACAATACCTTGGGGGGTTTCTGTCCCCTTTTTGGAGGTGAATTGGAGTGATTTGACCATTTGTGTTCTGGCCTCATCATGCATAAGTTGTTCTACTTTGGCCATTTGGCTTTTGGCTTTTGGCCCTTTGCGTTCTGGCTTCAACATTCCTTAATGTCTGGCTTAATGTCTGCCTCGCCATGTATTGGTGTCATGTGTAAAATGTTCTGTTTTGGCCATTTGGCTTCTGGCCTTTTGGCCATTTGGCTTTTGGCCTCAACGTTCCTTAATGAACCTGCATGGGATCCTGTCTAAATCTGCAGTGTTGAACCTCATGAACATATTAAATAAAATCATAAAAATTCAAATAAAACCAACATATGAAGAAATTTAATGTTTAGGCACAATATGACATGTATGAATGATTATACCCTTTTGATCATGAAGATCAAATCAATCTTACCCTTACTGGAAGATTAGTGACCTGAATGCTTTTATGCCTTACTGGAAGATTAGGATCATGGAGATCAAGCCAGCCTTATCATTACTGAAGAAGTAGTGAGGTATTGGTTTATAACTGTGATGACTTGCTTGTAGTGAGAGAGGGATTTGTAATAAGGATTTCAAGGTTTTAGGGTTCTTGAAAGAGTTTGATATTCTAACAGTGTTGTGGCAAGGTTTTTTTCCTCTCTTTTTCTCCTCTCTTTTTTTTCTCTCCTTTTTTTTTCCTCTGGTTTGTGTGAAAAGAAGGTGATTATATAATGGAAATTAGGGTAAAGCAAATGGGCTTTGAATATGCAATTGGGCCTCCAATATTCACTTGAATTCGTCACTTTCCAGGCCAAATCGCAGGGACTTAAGTGCATTTTTTGAAGTTGAAATGTGAAAACAAAATGTAGCCTACATCGATAACTAACTTCTGTCCGAAAATCGACTCAATCGGATAAACAGTGAATTAGTTATGAATTTTTGAAGTTTCAGCTCAGACAAACTTATTTTGGGCTCCAGTGTCGACTCTGACACGTTCTTCAATAAGAAACTGGTATTGATCGGTGCATAATTTGGTCTCGACTTTTGAAGCAAAGTTGTAGATCTACAAGTCAGGGACCTTGTGTAAAAATATGAGTCCAATCCGATAAAAATTGACCGAGTTATGAATTTTCGAAGTTTCGGCCCAGATGAAATAATATTCAGCATTCAGGATTTTCAGCATGTCACGCATTCTGAGCAAAAAACGAAGGCCTTTTGAATACCGTTTGAACTCAATACCTTCTGTGAAAATGTAGCCAACTCAATTTGTGAAATTTTTGCGCCGGAACCAGCTCGATACGATGAAAATCGACCAAGTTATGATTTTTTGAACATGACGCAAATAAACTTCTGTCACAAATTTTCTGCACGAAAATACCTGATAAATCCACATTTTTGAAGACCTTCTGATCGAAATTGGCTTCCAGCCGTGAGAGATGAAAACGTAGATAATGTCAAGACGGAATTTTGGCCACCGGAACGGGTTCAAAACGAGTCACGATCTTCAAGTTATGAATTTTTTAGCGCGTAGAAACTGCACTTTCAGCACACTTTTTCACCATATTTCTTCGAGAAAACTCACACATTCGGATACCTTCTTTAAAAAATTGACTCTTGAGCCGAACCTGAATTTGAGAATATGTTATCAGAGATATCTTGGCGAAAGAATACCTGAATATGACGCGCCGGGTTGGACTTGTGAATTTTCTTGAAATGTTTTGAGAAATATGGGAGGGCAAATTTTGGGGTACAACAGTTGCCCCTGTTCAATCTTCTTAAACCTGAGGATGCAGATTGGCTGACGTGCCTTTCGTAATCCGAGGGTGGAAGATGATTGAACACTAGAGTGCCCAGAAATTTGCGCTTACATAGTAGCAGTGCGATGATGGAATGAGCTTATAGATGCCATTTAGAGGTTGCTGAATAGGATGATGGGCTTATAGATGCCATCTGAATGTTGATCGCGTAAGAGATTCCTTAGCGAGAACCTGCATACCTGCAAAAGAAAAATGAGTCCCTGGCACGTTGCAGGAGCTGGTTCTCAGATGCTTGGTATAGATATGTCCTGACTGGTTACAGGAGCTGAGTCTGGAGCTTCACAAGATGATGAATGAACCAGGGATGGTTACTACCTTAGCATGAACGGTAAGAGAACCTTGGGTGACTTTAACTTAAACAACGCTCGCTGAGAAAATCTTGGTGGGAATTACCATCTTCGCAGGATCGGGAAGAGAACCATAGGCAATTATAATCTGAAAGGGAATTATCACCTCACTCACCGTCGGAGAGGGAACCATAGGAAATTATAATCTGAAAGGAATTATCACCTCACTCACCGTCGGAGAGGGAACCATCTGAAAAGGAATTATCACCTCACTCACCGTCGGAGAGGGAACCATCTGAAAAGGAACTATCACCTCACTCACCGTCGGAGAGGGAACCATTTGAAAAGGAATTATCACCTCACTCACCGTCGGAGAGGGAACCATCTGAAAAGGAATTATCACCTCACTCACCGTCGGAGAGGGAACCATTTGAAAAGGAATTATCACCTCACTCACCGTCGGAGAGGGAACCATCTGAAAAGGAATTATCACCTCACTCACCGTCGGAGAGGGAACCATCTGAAAAGGAATTATCACCTCACTCACCGTCGGAGAGGGAACCATCTGAAAAGGAATTATCACCTCACTCATCGTCGGAGAGGGAACCATAGGAAAAGGAATTATCACCTCACTCACCGTCGGAGAGGGAACCATAGGAAATTATAATCTGAAAGGAATTATCACCTCACTCACCGTCGGAGAGGGAACCATAGGAAATTATAATCTGAAAGGAATTATCACCTCACTCACCGTCGGAGAGGGAACCATCTGAAAAGGAATTATCACCTCACTCACCGTCGGAGAGGGAACCATCTGAAAAGGAATTATCACCTCACTCACTGTCAGAGAGGGAACCATAGGAAATTATAATCTGAAAGGAATTATCACCTCACTCACCGTCGGAGAGGGAACCATAGGAAATTATAATCTGAAAAGAAATTATCACCTCACGCACCATTGAAGAGAGAACCAGTAGGAAAATTTATAATCTGATAACTTCTACTGAGTCTTCATCAGAAAAATCTATTGGGAGTCAATTTAGCTGGGCTAGAGAAGGCCTGGGACTGGATAAGAAATCTTTGGAGTCGATTAACTGAACCGGTCTAGGTCTTGCAATATGATTGAGAATTTCAACTGCATCTTTCCTGAAAGGTAAAGGTCAGTCATATGCAATGCATGATATGGATCAAGCAATGATGTTCTCAACATAAATGAGATTTGTATTGATATAATGCGTCTATGCATGCTATAATGGTGTATGTGATGTTTTATGAATGTATGTTTTCGTCTAGGAAAGTAAATCCTTGACGGGTGCCGGGAAGTCATATCCTGGGCTGATGTTGAAGAATAGATTTTGCTTCCGCTGGGGATGATAACTGCAAGAATACCGGTATGAGAAGATGACTCCGTTGCGGAATAAACTTGGCAAATAGAAGATTCTGCGGGGAGAAAAGATACTCTAGCGACCATGCTGGGGATTGATACTCTGTGGGGAGAGGGATGCCTTGCTGAGTGTTGATAATAATTTGCTGGGGATACCCTTGTTGTTGGAAGTGTTGATGGACTTCGCTGGGGGTAAGAGAACTTCATCGAGGACGATCTTTCTGTGGTTTTTGGCTGAGGATAACCCAGTTATATCCTGTTAAGGAAATAACTCTTTAAATAAAGCCGGGCGACGCGTTCGTGCTCTGCGAAGGATAAGCTTCCAGAATTTACTGGGGATAAGCTTACTGCTTGGGGATATGGATTCTAAATTTCCTGGGGAACTAGATTGGATTCTCTTGGGGAAGTTTTGTACTATGTCGGGGAAGCGATTCCTTTGAATGTTGGTCTGCCGCCGGGGAACAATCTTTAGACCAAGACTGCCGGGGATGCTTGTTAAGAATATATGTATACTGCTGGGGAATGTTGGGATCTGCTGGAGGATACCCAATTTCCTTGAGACTTGATAACTCTGCCTGGAGAAGAATGCACTGACTGCTGACTTACTCTCTGGGGAGTTAAGATGTACTGGTCATGTTCTTTAGTTGAACCTATCTTGGTACCTTGGTGGACAGAACAATTAGATCGCTTGGACAACTCTTTATTGCCCCTGTCTCTGAGGTATGAGAGGAAGACCTGTGAGGCGCTGATAATTGTTGAGAGTCAAACCTTCTTCAGGTAGGCAGGTGACAAGATGACAGGACATAGTCGTACGCTTTGATCCCTAACTTTTGCCTGGACCGCCCTTTCGGGTTTTCAGTCCATCGGGATACCCATTTTTGCCCAAGCCGCCTTTTCAGGCTTTCGACTTGCCGGGTGTACAGATTTTTTTTATTTCATCCCTTATTTTGCCCGAACCCTTTTGGTTCGACGGGAAGCCCTAATTTTTGCCTAGGCATGTCAGCCTAGCGGGTCTTTTTCATGCGTAGTATTTTTCGACTATGTCCATGTTCTCAGAATGTAGGGAGTTGCCCCTGTTAGAAGTGTTTTGTCATGCCACCAGAAGGTGTTTGATCAGGCCAGATTCGTTGTTGAAATGCCCCAAGTGACTCAGGCGGAGATTTGCCCCAGGTTATTTGGCCTTTGAGAGATTCTCCGAATTTTGATTGGATTGCCCCAGATGATAGACAATGCTCATGCCGGGCCCCTTGATTGGAAGTGCTTTTGTTCACTAGACATTCGTCGCGCGAACTTCTATGCTGTTCAAACAAAAAGTCATATGCAACCAAAGTTATGTTAAAAATGCAAAGCCTATGTCTGTCTTGAAGATTTTGAAAATGCATTCTTTTTTCATAAAACAAATGAATGTTTGTAAAACGTGATGTCAACACCATATTTACCGTAGGCCTTAAGGAGTCAGGATACCTTTCATAACAGTATGCTTTCGAACTAACCCATGCTTCAGCTAGGACTTTTAAGGGTTATAACGTGGCCTGGTTCACGGTTTAAGAAACAAAGGATAAAGGCTCAAATTATTTGTACCCACCCGCTCTTCGTGATGTTCTTCAAACCTAAATTCAGCTGATCGTGCGTTAGACCTTGTTTGAGCCTTTGCTCTGAAATTCCAGTGATGGTTCGGATGTTAATAACTTATTTTGAATAGGCAGTCATTCCTTTTTTGTTGAGGGTTTGTAGGACCTCTTCTTTTTTTGATTTTTGTTATCCCTTTCTTTTTTGCCTGAACTGTTTCCTTTTGGAATCACAGTCAGCGGGATGCCCCAGTTTTGTAAGTCACCTTCGTAGGTTTTGACTTATTGGGCTTTGAGAAATGATGACTGCCTATCTTTATGATTATTCGGAACCATCACTGTCTTTCTTTGTTTTGTAAGGATATTTTTCGGTGCCATTCGTTATGCACTTGGATCAACTGAGAGACTACCCTGCCCCAGGTTATGATTAAGGGTTTTGAATTTCGAAAAGAAAAACTCCAACTTCTTTGGCTCAGATGGGTTGACGAGGGATTATCATCCTTATAACTCCAGTGTTTAGGGATTGAAACAATGCCTGTACCTCATCAGCGGGGTCTGTTCAAAAGCATACTGTAAGGATCGTGGTATCGTTTTCGTCATCCTCCCTCAAGAGGCTTAGAATTATTAATTAAGAGTTGATCATCAGAAAAAATATGAAAATAATTTGCATTTAGTGAATACGAATATATTGTTTCAGAACAGACATATACGATGCATTAATGAAATAACAATGTTTAACATGAGTAAATGTTTGAACAAAAGAAAATTGCAACTTGAACATTCGAATGAACAAAAATTTCTCAATCCTAGCCATGTTTTGGCAAGGGAGCAGTGATCACGTTGGGAGTCTCAGCGGGCTCGAACTCGATCTCTTTAGCATCGATCATGTTCTGAATCTTGTACTTCAGTGCCCAACAATCCTCAGTATCGTGCCCCGGGCTACCAGAATGGTAAGCGCACCTAGCTTCTGGGTTGTAATTTGGAGAGGAAGTCTTTGGATTTGCAGGAGGGTTGATCACCGCAATCAGGTTCATCCTTAACATGTGCTGCAAAGCTCGTGACCATGGCATGTTGATGTTGGTGAATTGTCTCTTAGGCTCGTCCGACCTGTTCTGGTCAACCCGCTGTTCTTGGCGAGGTCGTTGTTGGACCTGAGAAGTAGTAGCAACTCGGAGAGGTCTATTCATGGGACCCGACCTTTGCCCTCTTGGAAGCTGTTCCATGACCTGGTCCCTGATTTGGGCTGGCTGCTTCATGCCTTGAGGAAGCTGGCTAATCATGGCTCTCAGATCTCCTTGCTCTTGAGCTAAACCTTGAATGAGGGCCCTTTGCCCCAGCATCTGGGTTTTCAATGTGTCTACCTCAGCTTGTAGACGTTTCAACTGTTCGTCCTTGTCATCTTCAGGGCTCTTTCTGATCAGATTCCCCATGAGAAGTGTCCTCAACTCTTCCTGCCCCTTGGATAGGCTTAGGAAGATTTCCCTGAACTGAGTCTCTTGAGTGTGAAGGTCCTGGTTATCTTGTTGTGAAGCCATTGCTGAAATAAACAGCGAGAAAGGTAAGTAACCTGCAGAGAAAGGGTACCTGTTATGCAATGATATGTATGATATGCATGCAATGATTTCAAGGACCTCGAGGGGTAAACAAATTGTTAGAGTTGGAAACTGGTAACTTGATTGAAGGTAATTCATGTTGTTGAGAGTCTTTCTTCCAAGGGTCAAAGGCTCACCATATCAAGTGGGTCATAGCCCCTGACAACCTTGTCTAGAGGAAAATAAATCCCCTTTGCCCCTTGCTGGACAGTTGGTTCATCATGACCTGCATCACAAGCCCTTGAGATCCTTGAAATGGGTTAGGATGTATGCAATGGTATGATGTTATGGTATGCATGGGGTAATGTGAGCAACCCTATTATCAGTCCTGATTAAGGACTGCATGCCAAAACCTGCAAGAAACTCAAGTAACCTGTTATGAGTCCTAATTAAGGACTACAAACTAAAACCTGCAAGAAACCAGTGTCAGGTAACAAGCATGCAGATAGTCAAGTACGAAGGCACACAAGTCACACAAGAGAGCCCTTAGAGTTTAGGCCCGCATGAAGTTTGGGGTACTACCCTCTTGGAGTTGGTGGGCTCAACCTGTCCTATTAGAAGTAACCGGGTTCTAAGAGTCCCAATATCACTGGATTGCTTTCATTGTTCATCGTTTCGATTTAGCCACTGAATTGGCGACCGAAATATTCCAGGAAAGCAACCCTCAATTGAGTGTAGTATCGAGTATCAACCAACCTCGGACTGCACCAAAATCAGTTATCTCACTACCCTAAAGAGGCCAAGATAGTTCAATTAAGGTTCCTAAGGTCTGTTGATGCTTCACGACACCACGCGGAGGCCCCGTACTCTCCTTGACTGAACTCAAGGGTTACCGGTACACACCAAAGTGCCACATCAACGTAGCAGACTGTTTCAACCATGTCGGTATACCCCGCACAGTTCCCTCACAGCTTTGTTGCTACTTTCTAATAAAGGTATCCCCCAGATCCGGGTTAGGATCTATAGAACTCCCAAGCAACCCACAATAATAAAGCAAACAAAGAAGACAATTGAAAACACAGTGATCTTAATCCTAAGGTACACCTCACTTTAAAGATTTTCTCCCCAGCAGAGTCGCCAGTTCTGTGATCGGTGGATCTAGAACTGACTGTTTAACGCTGGTTCGCGAAATTTCGCAGAAGCAAGAGTCGCCACCGTCTTTTATTTTCTCCAAATGGAAAGGACAAAAGCACAGAAAAATTCCTTAAAGAGATTGCTCTCGGTTCGGGAGGTAGATTATAGAAAGGGAAGGTGTTAGAACCCTTTCTATCCATGGTTATCCATGGGCTCTTAGATACTTGCTCATTGTGTTTTCAAAAATGGTTTGTTTGCTTTTCAACTGTGGGTTTTTAAAAAAGTTTCTTTGAAAATTCCAGTTCGACTCTTGTATCGGTCCTCAAGAGTGTTTGAAAAATTGCTTTCGAAAGCTTTTTGAAAAGGTGTCGGTGTGAAAAGTATTTTTTGATTTGTTTTGAAATTTAGAGCAAGTATTTAGAGTCGTCTACCTACCCTAAGGAATTCGTCTGTGTAAATGTCCTTTAAAGTAGTGCCATCCCACCATTGAGAGGTAGGTAGCACCACCGTTGGAGGTGTTCGGGTCAATTCGAAGGTTCGGGACATGGTGATCACTGGAGTAATAGGAAGACACCTTAGAAGCTACCCTCATGCCAGGTTCCCAGATCATGAGGACTTATTAAGACATCCTCTACTCGACGATCACCTTTCGAGGCAAGGCAACAGTGAGGCGTACCCTAGGGGTGGTGTGTGATTCGTGTGTCAGATTCATTTATTTTTGTCTTGTCATGTCAAAGTGATCTATGCGTTTGTTTTTATTTTAGGCCATTCATTCTTGCATGCATTTATTTAACAGTTAAAAAGATGCGGAAAATTAAAAGTTCTAAACTATTACAAAGGCGCGGGTCCACATCGCCAAATTAAAATCCAGGACCCGATTTGACAGAAAGTAAATAAAGTGCGAGAAATAAAATGTCCGAGTTTACAAGGCTTTGGGAGAGTTACATTCATATTATAAGAAATAAAATAAAATGCGCGAATTGGAATTAAAATTGGAAGCGAGGGCGTTAGACCCTTTTTAATGAAATTAAATTAAATGATTAAACTAATGAAATTAAAGAGAAAAAAGAAATTATTATTTTTTTTGAGTTTTTGGTATTTATGTTTTTTATGTATTTTTATGAGAAAGATTAAATGAAATTAAAATATTAACCCTAATTCTAATTTTTTTTATTTATTAAGAAAAACATGTTAAAATTAAACCTAAAATTAATCTAATTATTTACATGCAATTTTGATTTATAAAAATAAATAATTAATTATTAGTGAAATTTATTTACAAAAAATATTAATTAAATAAATATATTTTGATTTTTATGACTTTTCTGTTTTTTACTATTTTTTATATTTTATGAAAATAAGTTAAATTAAAGGAATTAATTAAAAAAAAGAAATAATTGAAATAAATAAAATAAGGAAAAGAAAGAAAATACAATACCTTGGGGGGTTTCTGTCCCCTTTTTGGAGGTGAATTGGAGTGATTTGGCCATTTGTGTTCTGGCCTCATCATGCATAAGTTGTTCTACTTTGGCCATTTGGCTTTTGGCTTTTGGCCCTTTGCGTTCTGGCTTCAACATTCCTTAATGTCTGGCTTAATGTCTGCCTCGCCATGTATTGGTGTCATGTGTAAAATGTTCTGTTTTGGCCATTTGGCTTCTGGCCTTTTGGCCATTTGGCTTCTGGCCTTTTGGCTATTTGGCTTTTGGCCTCAACGTTCCTTAATGAACCTGCATGGGATCCTGTCTAAATCTGCAGTGTTGAACATATTAAATAAAATCATAAAAATTCAAATAAAACCAACATGTATGAATGATTATACCCTTTTGATCATGGAGATCAAATCAATCTTACCCTTACTGGAAGATTAGTGACCTGAATGCTTTTATGCCTTACTGGAAGATTAGGATCATGGAGATCAAGCCAGCCTTATCATTACTGAAGAAGTAATGAGGTATTGGTTTATAACTGTGATGGCTTGCTTGTAGTGAGAGAGGGATTTGTAATAAGGATTTCAAGGTTTTAGGGTTCTTGAAAGAGTTTGATATTCTAACAATGTTGTGGCAAGGTTTTTTTCCTCTTTTTTTCTCCTCTCTTTTTTTTCTCTCCTTTTTTTTTCCTCTGGTTTGTGTGAAAAGAAGGTGATTATATAATGGAAATTAGGGTAAAGCAAATGGGCTTTGAATATGCAATTGGGCCTCCAATATTCACTTGAATTCGTCACTTTCCAGGCCAAATCGCAGGGACTTAAGTGCATTTTTTGAAGTTGAAATGTGAAAACAAAATATAGCCTACATCGATAACTAACTTCTGTCCGAAAATCGACTCAATCGGATAAACAGTGAATTAGTTATGAATTTTTGAAGTTTCAGCTCAGACAAACTTATTTTGGGCTCCAGTGTCGACTCTGACACGTTCTTCAATAAAAAACTGGTATTGATCGGTGCATAATTTGGTCTCGACTTTTGAAGCAAAGTTGTAGATCTACAAGTCAGGGACCTTGTGTAAAAATATGAGTCCAATCCGATAAAAATTGACCGAGTTATGAATTTTCGATGTTTCGGCCCAGATGAAATAATATTCAGCATTCAGGATTTTCAGCATGTCACGCATTCTGAGCAAAAAACAAAGGCCTTTTGAATACCGTTTGAACTCAATACCTTCTGTGAAAATGTAGCCAACTCAATTTGTGAAATTTTGGCGCCGGAACCAGCTCGATACGATGAAAATCGACCAAGTTATGATTTTTTGAACATGACGCAAATAAACTTCTGTCACAAATTTTCTGCACGAAAATACCTGATAAATCCACATTTTTGAAGACCTTCTGATCGAAATTGGCTTCCAGCCGTGAGAGATGAAAACGTAGATAATGTCAAGACGGAATTTTGGCCACCGGAACGGGTTCAAAACGAGTCACGATCTTCAAGTTATGAATTTTTTAGCGCGTAGAAACTGCACTTTCAGCACACTTTTTCACCATATTTCTTCGAGAAAACTCACACATTCGGATACCTTCTTTAAAGAATTGACTCTTGAGCCGAACCTGAATTTGAGAATATGTTATCAGAGATATCTTGGCGAAAGAATACCTGAATATGACGCGCCGGGTTGGACTTGTGAATTTTCTTGAAATGTTTTGAGAAATATGGGAGGGCAAATTTTGGGGTACAACACCGTGTGAAAAATGGACTGGTGCAATGCATAATCGTAACAGAGAAGTCATGTTCGTGTTGCGTCGTCGGGCGATAGATGTGTATCGCCGAGCGAGTGAACTTCACCCAAGCAGCTCCAGGCGAGAAATGGCGAAGGAATGGAGTGAAAAACTTTGCACCTGGAATTTGTATGAGAATGGTGACTCGCCCAAGCTTCGTCGGGTGAAGCAGAGGCGAGGGGTTTCTCTCCGTGCGAGCAATATGCTTCGTCGAGCGAAGGAGACAAGAGGAAAATAGAGCCCCTAGAGTTTTGTGTGAGGATGGTGTTATCTCTACCTCATCACCAGGCGAGCATCCTGCGTTGTCGGGCGAGCACCAGGCGATGGACATCAGCTGATTTTTAAAAGTGTCATAACTTGAGTTTCAGGACTCTGATTGTTGCGTCGTTCAAAGCATTAGAGATCTAAAGAGATGAACTATATGTTGGTGGGATAAATTAGAATAAGGGTAGTGTTTTCTAGTACATTTTATTTGATGAATAAGATGATTCAGTGATTATTTAATATGGTGTATGTATAAACAATGAATCCTTGATGTTATGATGAGGTTTTTTTGTGTTATGAAGTATGTGTTATTAATTATGATGACTATATGAATGATGATGTGCTTTGACTAGCCATGGTCATTTGATTATTAAGAAGTTTCGCATCATGCATTCATGGCATAAGGTAGGGCGTAGCCCATTGATGGTTGTAGGATGTTGTTCCAGTGAGTTTTGTAGGACGAATAGTCCAATGATGACTGTCATACCCCAAATTCTCCCTATTAGGTGAACAATATATTTGCTCAAAGATCAAATCGTTAGAAAACAAGAAATTTTGCTTGCAGAAGATTAATTTTTTTGAGTATGAGATTTTTTAAAGAAACGGATTAGTCCACCCTTGACTTTATCATAAAAATATCATTAGAAATTTCTTCAAGTAAAGAAGAAAGACTGATGTCTTCTGAATATTGTTTCCTTTGGAAAGTTTCATAGAAAACTGAAAACCGCTTAGGAAAGAAGACTTTTTTTATTCATCAGGAATCAAAAGAATTTTTAATATATGAATTCTTGAATGGAAAATGCTTTAAAGATGCAAAGACAAAATCCATTCACTCTGAAGCAGATATGCTGACAAGCCTTTGTAGACTAACTCTAAAAAAGTTAGCTCAGCATTTCAAGAATAAGATTGTCAGTCAAAATTGTCATAGTTTGATGATAATTGTATTAGAACAGATTCTGCAATTTGTTCAAGGAATCAAAAATTCAAAAGACGCTAGGAAATGCCGATCTTACTCTTCAGTTTTAAGAAGATTGAACAGGGGAAGTTGTTGTACCCCAAAATTTTCTCTCCCATTATCCAAGACATTCTCCCAGGGTTCTCAGTTGCTCAAGGTGGCTCAAGAATTGATCAGACAAATTCTCCTCCTAAGCAATGGAATTACAACTAGGGTTTTTCTTTTCTTAAGGAAATTTGAGCTTATAATGCCTCAAGTGGATTTCATGGTTCCCCACATGTCTCAAGGAATGCTCATGCCAAATTTCAAGCCTTACATGAAAAGTTTGCTCAGTCAAATGCTTAGATGACTGAAAATCAACTATGTTGGACAAAAAGTCAAATGTGATCAACATACAGTCAAACCTCAAGATTTTTGGTCAACATTAAGATTTTGAAGTCACATTCATAATTTGATCAAGGGTTTATCATGATTCATCAAGAAAACTAAAGATTCATCAAAAGTAAAAAATTACCAAATTATGGTTTCCTTAATAAGTCAACTAAACTTTGACCAAGCACAACCTTCACATGCTTCATCAAAATTTTCTCAACCAAAGATCATTTTGAAGGAAATTCAATTCTCTAAAACTTTGTCTCTCTAAGTTCAAGTCCAAAAAATGCTTCATTTGAGAGATATTGGCCAAAACATTATAGGTCATTTCAAAAGTAAAAAAAAGACACTTTGTGTTAAGGAAACTTACATAAAGATAAATTCTTCAAATGCAAAAATGATCAACATAGATATTGTAGAGGACATTTTGGGTTTTCCAAAAATCCAAGATCACCTTCAAATGATGAAAATTGAGAGAGTTATGACTGATGTAAGTTGGACAATTTTGAGAAAATGCATGAAACCTAAATTAAGCAAACTTGGAATTTTGGGCTAGTGGGCTGATCTTTCAAGGTCCATGTGTGTTATAGGCCTCAATGTGAACCTCATAACTTATTCATACACCCCTTGGATTTTTTATTCTATTTACTTTAATTTTCTTTATTTAAATTCAAAATTAAATAAGATAAAATCAAGGATTTTTCTTACAAAGGTTCAAGCCCACTTGTTTGACCTAATTTCCTCTCTATATATTCTTATTCATTCAGACAAGAACAAGCAGGAAACCCTTGCACAAGAAACTATTCCAAAACTTCCAAAATTCTCAAACCAGGACAAATTGAAACCCTAGCCTCAAGCCTCCCTCAAGGTTAAATACCCGTCTCATTCACTTCCATAAGCATTATAAGGTAAGATTGGATCAATTGTGATGATCCAAAGGGTAGAAAACCACCATTCTATTGAGAATTCATTTCAAGACTTGGAGCTTGAAGCGGTATCTATAATTTCTGGTACTCCTATAAGGATTACTGCCAAAGGCATTGTGAAGATTAAGGCTTAACCTTGAGTTGCTCCGCTGATAATCACCACACCTAGACCAATCCCATACTCCTCTTACAAGGATGTCCCTTGGAATTATGGGGTCGACATCTACTACCATGGCATCAAGTAAGAACCACTGACTGTTGAAGGTGGAAATACTGAAGTTACTAATCCCAACATTGACAATATTGATGAGACCAGTAAGGTTACTAAAAGTGGAAGGGTTTTCTCTCCAGACAGAGGTATCAAAGAGGTTACTGCTGAAGATACCTCCAAGCAGGAAATGGAGGAGGTATTGAAAATCATCCGAAAAAGTGACTACAAGATTGTTGAAGAGTTGGGGCAGAATCCCTCTAAGATATCCATGTTATCCCTATTGTTATGCTCAAAATACCATGCTCAGGCTTTAGTGAAGTTCTTAAAATATGTGCATGTACTGCAAGAAATATCTACTGATCAATTTATTAATATGTTTTGTAGCCTGACCATTGATAATAGACTAGGCTTTTCTGATGCTCACTTGACTCTCGAAGGAAAGAACCATAACAAGGCCTTGTATGTCTCTATTGAATGCAGGAGCACTACCTTAGCTCATGTGTTGGTTGATACAGGTTCCTCATTAAATGTGTTACCGAGGGGTGCTTTAGATAGGCTTGACTGTGAAGGGGTTGTGCTAAAGCCCAGTAACATTATGGTCAGAGCCTTTGATGGGTCGAAGAGGATGGTGCATAAAGAGGTGGATATCCCTATCAAAATAGGTCCGCAGGTCTTCGACTCTACCTTCCATGTGATGGACATTCATTCGGCCTATTCTTGTTTACTTGGGCGCCCCTGGATTCATGGGGAAGGCACTGTCACTTCTACTCTACATCAAAAACTGAAATATCCCATGAAAGGAAAAGTTGTCACGATTTGTGGTGAAGAAGAGTACATGGTAAGTCACTTGAACTCATTCAAGTATGTTGAGATGAATGGTGAATTCATCGAGACTCCCTGCCAAACTTTTGAAGTTATTCCTCGGACAACTACCGCTACTGAAGTCGTTTCTGCTATTCCTAAGGTTACCAGGGTTCCGCCCTGAATGACTTCTATGAAGGATGCAAGAGCCGTGGTAGAAGAAGGTCGTTGTACCACTTGGGGTCAGCTTCCTGACATCTCTTACAAGTTTGACAAATTTGGTTTGGGTTTCACTGCAGAGGCTCAGAGGTCTGTTCGTCGTGCTCATGCTGGAAGATCACCATTCCGCATCAGCAACAACGGAGTCAACGCGGTAGAAGATGCTAATAGTGACTATGACCTAGACAATTGGATTTTTTCCACCACCGACAATGGACTCAGCAATTGGAAGATGTAGTACGGTTGGAGAAATGACTTATTTTTGTGTTTTATCGCAAATTTTGCAGATAGCATGAGTCGTCACTGACTTTTCTTTTATCCAATAAGGAAAGGGTGAAAAGAACAAGAAATACCTTTAAGAAGTTTATTGAGTTATGGGGGTAGGTTATGAAAATGGAAGGTGTTAGCACCCTTTTTACCCGTAGTTATCTACGGGCTCTTAATCTCTAGATCACTTTTGTTTTAAAATGCTTTGTGTGTATGTGTTTGAAAATATTTTGAAAAATGCCTATGTACGGAAACTTTGTAATGATTCTTGTATCAGTTAAGAATGCGTACAAAGTGTTTGTTTTTTTTATAAATATTTCAGAAAAGTGTTTTGTGAAAAAGATGTTTTGAAAAGTGTTCGCGAGCAAGTGATTAAGAACTATCTACCTACTCAAAAGTATTTCGTGTTATTTTCCTCTTACTTTAGATATTTCTATCCTACCATTAGTTAGTAGGAATCCCTATAGTTGGATGTGAAGGGACATGCGTAGGGTTGTTATTATGGTCATAGAAGGCAACATATAGGGATACCTTAGCAATTCGAAGGGACTGTCATCATATATTCATAGGGAACATCGAGGGACAAGATCATTTCTTGTAGGAAACTCCAGGGACATTGCGAAACTATGATCTTTATAATGATTTTAACCGAGGGTCTTTGTTAAGGGTATCCTTACGTTCGAGGGACACGACCGTTTTCCAAGGCAACGAGTGAGGTTACCCTAGAGGTGCGTGTGTGAAGAGTGATTCAATTTAGTTTATTTATCTTGAATTTAGGGTTTTCTATGTTTATTTTTATGTCTTGCCATATATGCCTAGTTACTATACAGTTATATATACATACATGCATACATAGTATAGGTGCGAAAAGTAAAATGCGGGAAATAAAAATCCTATGCTATTACAAGGCTTTGGGAGCGAGGGTACAAACCATATCATCGTGGGAAAAAGTAAACCCTAATTAAAACTATTACAAACCATAACAGTTACATAATCAGAAAATAATGCGAAAATAGTAAAGCACGCAAAGATTGTAAAGGGAAAAAGAAAACTGAGAATCGCTTTATGATTGTTTTGATGGAAAGAGTTTAATGATTAACTTAAGGACTAATTAATTTTAATTAATTAAGAAAAAGAATTAGTTAATTAAATTAATAGAAACCCTAAAATCTAAGTCGATTTTAATTTAATTAAGAAAAAAACCTAAAAATCAAATTAGGGTTGATTAAAAACCTAAAACCTAAATTAGGGTTTATAAAAAAAATGTTTTGAAAAAAAGGTTTTGTAAAAGATTTTGTGAAGTAAAAAACAGAGTGAGAAACATAGAAAATAAACCAAAGGGTGGGGTGGGTTTTAAACCAACACCCTCAAGGATTTTCAGCAACACGCTCACCACCAGGCCAAGCGCGTCTTGATGATGGAATCTGGCTTCAGCACATTATATGATAAACCTGCAAAAATATGAAAATATGATAATTTTGGCAAAATCGGGGATCGAACCCGTGACCTGGGAGACCAATGCCTTTGCGGGTGCATTTCTGCCACTGAGGTGGCTATACATCCATCAACCTATGTCAATTAATAAATACATATTTTAAACAAACTCCCTGTACTGGAGAGGCGTCGAAGCCCTAGCTTTGATCGTCTTCTCCGACAACCTTCTTCTATCAACCTGCAAAATACACAGCGTTAACGATCCAAAAATATCCTACCCCCCTAAGTTAAGGGTTGTGAATCCAAATAGAAGTATTTTCATGGGCCAAAACTCAATGGCTTTTGAGATATGGTGCAAACAAGGAAGATTGGATCAAACATTGTATTCTATGTTTTAGCATGCATGGGACCATTACAATGGTTCAAACCTGTTTAGAGACATCTCAGAAGCATGTTAATAACATTAGTATGATTTAAAACAAAACAAAAATTAAAGATGTGAATTTTTGCAAAGTTATGAAATCGAAGATGCATGTATGGCATTTTCATGCTTTTTGTACCATCCAATTTGGTCCACACTTACTCTATAGGCTTGTTGGAAGAGAATGGAATGAATGTTTTGTAGAGAAAGGGTTTGTAACAAGAGTTTTAAAATTCTAGAGTTCTTGAAAAAAGTTGATATTTTGACAAGTTGAGAGGCAGGGTTTTTTTCGTGTCTTGTATGAGAAAGAATGAAGGAATATATAGTGGAAAATATGGAAAAAGGAATGGGCTCGATCTTTGTAAGAAAGGCCTTGCATTTTATTTTATTTATTTTGCATTATTAATGAATAAATAAAAAATAATTTAAATAAAAAAGGTCAAAGGTTGTAAGAACAATATTTGAGGTGTACGAAGAGTGTAATACACGTTTGGACTCTTAAACCATGGCCTAATAGCCCAAAATATCATGCTTCCTCAGTTTGAATTTCATGTATTTGCTCAAAATTTCCCAACTTTCCATGGTCATAACTCTCTCAATTTTTATCTTTTGAAGGTTATATTTGATTTTTTGGAAAGCTCAAGATATCCTCTACAATATCTTTGTTGATTATTTTTGCTTTTGAAGAATTTATCTTGATGTAAGTTGCCTTGACAAAAAGTGTCTTTTTGTTGACTTTTGAAATGACCTATAATGTATTGGCTTATATCTCCCAAATGATGCATATTTTGGACTTAAGCTTAGAGATACAAAATTGTAGAGAATTAAATTCCCTTCAAAATGAGCTTTGGTTGGGGAAAAGCTGATGAAGCATGTGAAAGTTATGCTTGGTCAAAGTTCAGTTAACTTCTCATAAGGAAACCCTAATTTGGCAACTTTTGACTTTTGATGATTTGAGGGATTTTCTTGAGGAATCATGATCAAGCCTTGATCAAATGATGAATATGATTTCAAAATCGTGATACTGACAAAAAATATTGAGGTTTGACTGTATGTTGACCACAATTGAATTTCTATCCAATACAATTGATTTTTAGTCATTTGAGCCATTGATTGAGCAAACTTGTGATGCAAGGCTTGCAACTTGGTATGATCCTTCTTAGGGACATATGAAGAACCATGAAAAACATTTGAGACCTTTGAAACCCAAATTTCCTTAAGAAATATAAATCCCTAATTGAGGACCCATTGCTTAGGAGGAGAATTTGTCTGACCAATTCTTGAGCAACCTTGAGCATTTGATGACCTCGGGAGAATGTCTTTAAGAAAAAGGGGAGGGAAAATTTTGGGGTACAACAACTGCCCCTGTTCAATATTCTTAAACCTGAGGATTTAGATTGGCATGCCCTCCATTCGTGATCTGAAGGTGGAAGATGATTGAACACTTAAGGGCCCATAAATTTTCACTCGCCTGTGCAAGAAGTTACATTGTTGGTTGATAATATTGCTTGAATGGGCTTTAAGATGCCATTCAGAGAGATGACTGAATTTCATCGGAGATGGGCTTATAGATGCCTTCCAAAGTAACTATGATAGAAGTATCATAAAAAGTCTACGCTTGACTTCATTTGAGGAATGATTTCCAGAATGAACCTATGGGGAAGGTGTCTGAGTAGCTGCTTGTCAGATTTAGTCTCTGAGGGAAATGTTTGTCGGAATGAATTTCTGAAGGAAATGTTGTTCAGAATAAACCTCTGGAGGAAGATGCTTTTCAGAATGATGCTCTGGAGGAGAATGATTTTCAAAATTAAGTATCTGAAGGGAAGTGTTTGCCATGTAGATAGTCACCCCGTCCTGTTTTGGGAATTAATCTACAGTCTGTTTTTATTTGTAAACCCGTCCTGTTTCAGGAATTCATACCACCTGGTGATAAAGATAGTCGCCCCGTCCTGTTTCGGGAATTGATCTTCACCTGGACATAAAGAAAGAAAGATAGTTTCCTCGTCCTGTTTTAGGAGTTAATCTTTGTCGGTCGTATAGATAGTTTCCCCATCCTGTTTCGGGAGTTAATCTTCAACCTTCTCATGTAGATAATCACCCCGTCCTGTTTCAGGAATTGATCTATGATTTTCTTCACAGATAGTTGCCCTATCTTGTTTCAAGAATTAATCTGTGTCTAGTCATCCAGATAGTTGCCCCATCTTGTTTCAGGAATTAACCCGGGACCTACTTTTTGTTGGTTGTAGAGATAGTTACCACGTCTTGTTTCGAGAATTAATCCCTGACCTGGTCACATAGATAGTTTCCCTGTCTTGTTTCAGGAATTAATCTCTGACCTTTTTAAGAATTGTTGATGATATTCGTCTATTTGTATATTTTACATGAAAAGATAAAGAGTTAGCTGTATGCAATGTCATGATACATGAAATGCATTCTATAATGATATTCTCAAAGTAAATGAGAGTGTACTATATTCGTTTCGTATGCATATGCCATGATATTTGTAAATGATGTATGAATGTGAAATGTCGTGGAAGCGTATCGGCAACTTTGTATAATATCTTTGGCTGGGGAAAATAAATCTCTGACTATTGCTGAGGATGAAGAATATATGTAATCTTCAATCTCGTCTAGAATGTCTCCGCTGGGAATTTCTGCTTTCTGTTTGAGGAAACTCTGCTGGGGAATTTGATTTCTACTTGGGGAGAAAAGTTCAAGAACGTTGGTCGTTCACCGCTCTATTGGGAAATTTAATTCTTATATACTCTGACTGGGGATAAAAGAGATGGAAATCCTTGCGGGATGTTGTCTGAGACCGAGTTTCTAATATAGATGCCGACTCGTCTGGGGAGGAAAATATTAACTGGTATCTGGTCTGGTTTCAGATTCAGTAGTGACTCTCTGGGGATGGAAATCTGGACTACCCTTTTACTAGGGAGAGGAGTCTTTCTGGTGATTTTTAGTAGTCAAAGTGATAGGCTCAAGCTGGAGAGACTATATCCTGTTGGGAAAATAAACCCTGTTAGGGAAATAAACCCTGTTGGAGAAACACTCTGCTTAAGGAAATAAATCTACTGAAAGAATATATTCTGCTGAGGAAATGGACCCTGCTGGAGAATATAATTCTGTAGGAGTTTTTACAGTGTTGGAGAAATAAAATCAGTTGGGGAAGATAATTTCTGTGAATTGTGCTGGTGACATACTCTCTGACAAGAATTGGGACTCTGTAGGTTGCCGAAATTGTCGGGGAAAAGATCATACTCCTTTGTCCGCTAGGGGGATCTACTGGTGAGTATGATTAGGGTATTTCAGACCTGCGGGGAATGTGTCGAGTTTGTGAAGATGACTCCTTGGGGGATAATCTTATGGAAACTGCTATGTGGGGATTATTCCATGGAGGTTGCTTTGTAGGGATTTATGGACGACTTAAACATTATCCAAACTCCTTCATTCAATTTAGTCATTGGACATTTTTGCGAACAAAATAGAAAAAGTAAAAATTTGAATTTTGAAATTGTGTTTATATTGATAGTTTTCCTATAAATAGGCGATTGTTGTACAAAGAGGCAAATCCTAGTAAGAGGAAATCGTCATGAAATTAAAAGAGTACAAAGTGAAAACGAAATATATAACTACGTGTAAATGATCTCGTCATGTTTCAACTCTGCTATTGCCCCTATGTCTTTGAGCATCTCATCCCTTGCTGTCGAAAGAAGTTGATTGAATTGATCAACACCATTCGAACTTGATGTTCGTAATAAAGTTGGTTGTAAGTGATCTAACAGGACATGGTCATACGCTTTAATCCCTAACTTTTGCCTGGACCACCCTTTCAGGTTTTCGACTTGCTGGGTGTACAATCTTATATATATATATATATATATATATATATATATATATATATATATGTCCCTGATTTTTTTCCGAACCCTTTTGGTTCGCCGGGATGCCCTTATTTTTTCCTAGGCCAGTCAACCTAGCGGGTTGTTTTTTATGCGTATTATCTTTTAACTATGTCTGCATTCACAGGGCGTGGAAGATCTTCACCGTCCATGTTAGTAAGTATCATAGTGCCGCTTGAAAATATCTTCTTGATTACAAATGTCCCTTCATAGGTAGGAGTCCATTTTCCCCTGGGGTCACCTTACGGTAGGATGATACGCTTTATCACCAAGTCACCAGCCTGATATACCCGATGCTTGATCTTCTTCTTGAAAGCTTTAATCATACGCTTTTGATACATCTGGCCGTGATAGATAGTTGCCAACCTTTCCTCGTCAATTAAATTCAGTTGATCCAGCCTAGTCTAAATCCATTCGTCTTCGTCTAAATCTACATCTTTCATAATTCTCAGGGAAGGAATCTGAACTTCGACAGGTAGGACACCTTCCATACTGTAAACTAGAGAGAATGAGGTTACCCCAGTTGATGTTCACGCTGAAGTGCAATAGCCATGAAGAGCGAATGGTAACATCTTATCCTAATCTTTGTATGTCATCGTTATATTCTGTATAATCTTCTTTATGTTCTTATTGGCGGCTTCCACTGTGCCATTCATCTTTGGTGGATAAAGAGTAGAGTTGTGGTGCTTGATCTTGAACTGCGTGCAGAGTTCTGTGATCATGGTGTTGTTGAGATTGGTACCATTGTCTGTGATAATCCTCTCGGGGATGCCATACCGATAGATAAGGTTATTCTTAATGAATCGGGCGACAACATTCTTAGTAACTGAGGCAAACAAGGCTACTTCAACCCACTTTGTGAAGCACTTGATGGCAACAAGGATGAATTGATATTCGTTAGAGGAAGTAGGCTTGATTTCTCCAATCATATCAATGCCCTGCATTGCAAACAACCAAGGAGCAGTCAAGACATTCAGAGGTACTGGAGGCGCATGTACTTTGTCATCATAGATCTGGCACTTGTGACAAGTTCTTGAGTGGTGATGGCAATCAGTTTCCATAGTCGACCAATAATATCCCGCTCTCAGAATCTTCTTAGCCATAGTATACCCACTGGAGTGAGTACCAAAGATACCTTTGTGCATATCTTCCATAATCTTCTCTGCTTCTTTCATGTCCATACATCGAAGCAGAGTCGAATCATGGTTGCACCGGTACAAAATTCGGTTGCTCAGGAATAACTTAGCAGAGAACCTCCATAGGAATTTCTTGTCATTGATAGATGCTTCTTCAGGGTACTCTTGAGCCTCAAGGTATCTTTTCACTTTATGAAACCAAGGCTTCTCTTCTACTTCGTTAGTGACAACTTCATAGCAATGTGCCAGTTTGTCTAGCCTTTCAATGGTAATTTTGGGAGCCTCATTGTCCCATTTGACCTTGAACATAAATGACATGGTTGATAACGCGTTTTCCACCTGATTCTCTTCTCTTGGGATGTGCTCAAAAGTTATTTCCTCGAAGTACAAAATTAAGGTCAACACATGCTCTCTATAAGGAATGAGGTTCGGATGCTTCGTGTCCCATTCTCCCTTAATTTGACTAATTACCAGAGTTAATTCACCATATACGCTCAAGAACTTGATTCTTATGTTAATAGCTGATTTAATACCCATGATACACGCTTCATATTTAGCCATGTAATTGGTATAGTCAAAGCATAATCTGGTAGTGATGGGCGTATGATAACCCTTAGGAGAGATAATTATAGCACCAATTCTGTTTCCAAGCGCATTAGAAGCTCCGTCAAAAACCATAGTCCATCGGGATCCTGACTCAGGTCCTTCATACGGCCCAGGTTCTTCACAATCTGTAACTAGCATAATGTTCTCGTCTGGGAATTCTAAGTTCATAGATTGGTAGTCGTCTATGGCTTGATGAGCCAAATTATCTTCCAATACACTTCCTTTGATTGCTTTTTGAGTGGTGTACTGAATGTCGTATTATGTTAAGACCATTTTCCATCGGGATATCCTTTCGGAGAGAGCTGGCTTCTCGAATATGTACTTGATGGGTTCCATTTTAGAGATCAACAAGGTAGTATGAGTCAACATATACTGTCTTAGTCGGCGAGCATCCCATACCAAATTGCAACATGTTTTCTCGAGTAGTGAGTATCTTGTTTCATAATCGGTAAACTTTTTGTTAAGGTAGTATACTGCGTGCTCTTTTCGACTAGACTCGTCATGCTGCCCCAGTACACACTCCATTGAATTCTCTAGCATTGTTAGATACATGATTAGAGGTCTTCCTTCAACTGGTGGCATCAGAATTAGAGGTTCTTGTAAGTACTCCTTGATTTTTTCAAAGGCTACCTAGAAATCGTCATTCCATTTCACTACCTGATCTTTCTTCAGCAACCTGAAGATTGATTCACAAGTAGTAGTCAAGTGAGAAATGAATTGGGTAATGTAATTCAGTCTTCCTAAGAAACCTCCGACTTCCTTCTCAATACAGGGAGCAGGCATTTCTTGAATAACTTTGACTTTAGCGAGATCAACCTCAATACCTTTACTGCTGATGACAAAACCCAGGATTTTACCAGATCTCACCCCAAAGGTGCATTTTTTCAGATTCAATCTCAGCTTGTACTTCTTCAGCCTCTCAAACAACATGTATAGATGGTTAATATGGTCCTCTTCAGTCTAAGATATGGCTATCATATCATCGATGTAAACCTCTATCTTGTGATGAATCATGTCATGGAATAAAGCTACCATAGTATGCTGATATATTGCACCGACATTCTTTAACCCAAAAGGCATAACCTTGTAGCAGAAAGTGTCCCACTGTTGAACCCCAATTTTTGCCCCTAAGATTCCTCTATCATCTTATATCAACTCAATCACAACAAGATCACACTAGGGTTTGGCTCTTCTCCCTATCTTTAGGTTTGATCATGAGGGATCACCAAGCACCTTGATTTGTATATTGTGATCATATATATATATATATATATATATATATATATATATATATTTTGTATTGATTAACTTTTAACTAATAAATACAATGAATGTTTGCTATAATTGATGATGCTATAGGTGAAAGCACATGACATTTCATCAGGTTGATCTATAGGTTCATGAGTTTATTTCCACGCCTTCTTCAACAAAGCTTCATTAAGATTCAAGCATCATCATTGAAGATTCTTTAAATTAATATCATGACAAGGTCTACTATGATTCATCATGCCTTAATTTGTTAAATAAAATCAAAAGATGCAAGAATTGATTGAAGAAATTTGACTTAGTTGGACAAGTTATTGATTTCTTGATCACAAATGCATAAGTCTCTCAATTCTTATCATTTGGAAGTGGTTTTTATTGTTGTGGGTTCTTATTATCATCCACAACAACTTCTATTCACATGGAAAAAGTTATTGTGCAAGAAAGTGTGTCAAAATTGAAAGGGGTTTCCAAGTCATTTTAGTGCCCTAGGAGCTAGGGTTTTGAACTTCTAAGGGCTATATATTTATCATCCTTTGGTATTTTTGAGTAATTCTAAATACATGCTTCTCTTTAAAGGGTTATAAACTAGTCACTTCAAAATTTTCAAAAAGATTTTATGTGGAAAATGCCTAATGATGAAGAAAGATTACAAGTCCTCTAGATAGGCCATCAAATTCCCTTATGTGACTTCAAAAAATCATAACTCGGTCAACTTTTATCACCTTCAGCCCATTCTTTTTCCAAAATGATCTTAAGGATGTGAAATTCAACTTTTCTTTTATGTGCAAAGCTTGAAAATGGATGGAGGATGCCCTAAGAATGCAATAGATTATAGGTTTTGAGCCATCAGATGCACCAACATGTTTTAATGAACTGGATCCAACGCCTCACATCATTTCTAATTTATTTATTTTTACAAAATTTGTTTTAAATTTATTTTAATTTAAAAAATTCACAACTCTTTTATTTTTTATCCAAAAATTATGAAAACAAATATACAAAAATACTTTGCATTATTTTTTATTTTGTAAATATTTTTTCATATTTTTATTTTAATGTTTGATATTTTTCATAATTTTTGTTTTGTTTACCTTATATTAATTATTTTAAAAAACACTTCTTGACATTTTTAAATTCTTAAAAAAATTTAGAAAAATCATTTTTCTTATTTCTGACCTTCTGAAATTTTTATAGAATTTTATTTTGACTTCTACTATTTTTTATCTTTTTTTTCTCACTTATTTGAGTGATTTTAATTAGTTTAAAAACACTTTTTTGTTTAAAAAAAAATTACAAAAAATTTGATAAAAATATTTGAGGTTATTTCTGATATTCTATGGTCTTTTTAAAATTTTCTTTGATACTTTGAAAATAGTTTTCTATTTCACCTTTATTTTTCATTTAGAAAACAATTTAAAAGTCTTTTTTTACTTTATTCATTAAATTTAATTTATTTTTTAATATATTCTGACCATGTGATTTTTGATCATGAACTTCGTTAACATCATTGGATCTTAGGTGTTGAGTTTAACTCCACAAAAATGGATGAATGATTTTAATGATAGTTTGATTAAAATATTTAACTCAAATGTTTTTCCTCCCTCTTCATCTTATCCCTTTCTTACTTGTATTATATGTTATTAGAGAATGATTTACATATCATCTCCCTAAACATATGGTACATAGATTGCTATTGACCGGCCTCAAAATAGGTGCGGCTTCTATATAAGTCCACTTACGATTGCTTAATATAGCGCTAAATTTCGTCCAAGTTCGAGAAATAATCATTCGTGGCCTAAACATATGTTTGTAAGCCCAATCATGTTTAATTTGAAACCTTTGATCCAATAATCTTGAGGTTCACTGTTAGGAGGCTTTGGTCTTATCAATCCTCTAATGAATTTTCATAAATTTTGGAATTAAGTGAATCATCTAAATATCTTTGATCATTTATTGTTGCCTTGAGATTTTGAAATGAATGATATACTTGACAAAAATTAAATGAAACTTTTTGTTGAGAGGATTTGATTTTATCAATCTTATAATGAGTTTTCAAATGCAAGTTTCAAGATGGTCATCCAACTAACCTCTAATTTATAACAATTAATTTTATTTTATGCTTTTATTTTATACTTTTTATTTTGAGCACATTTGTTTTAGCATTTTTCATTTCATGCTACTTTCATCTTTGCTCATTTGAGCATTTATCTTTATGTCATTTTTATTTTGCTCACTTGAGTTTTTCATTTCTTTTTGATGATACCTAATAATGAACTTAAACCATAAAAAAATTTAATGTTATTTGGACTATTTGTTTACTATCCTTGGCATTTTGGAGTTATGGACTTCTTGGACTTAGTATTAGAGACCTTGACCTACCTTGAGACTTTGTGACTTCTACTGTTATTTTGTCTGGAGTTCTTGGGGTTTACCCTAAGATATTGGGTTATTTGTTTTCTTTGTGTGCAGGTTATTCTGATTATATGCTTTGTCTATAATTGGGAGTTCATCTTTATACAACCGTTACTCTGCCCAACTTTTGTGAAGACTTAATGCCTTTGAAGTTTGGTATTCTCAAGAGGCTTATTATCTTTGTTTTTTTTTGTTTTAAATCCAAAGGATGGGAATTCTGTATTGACTCATTATGTCAAGTGTTGACTTCTTGTTGGTTAGACAGTTCTTTCCCCTAGCTTTTACCTTATGCTATAAGATAGTCTCTTCACCTCCTCCCATCTTCTTTAATTTCAAAAATCTTTTCTCTCTTTTTCAAAATTCTTCTTGTTTTTTAACTTGAACCACTTTCACAATAAAATTGGACTTAGGTCCATGCATTTTCAAAAATCATTTCTTAATCAAACTTCAACCAACTTAATAATACTTTGACATTTTTTTTTGTGAGAAGACTAAAAGTCAATCAATCTCATTCAAATCATTTTGCCACTTTGGCTTGTTTATTTAAAACTCTTTTTCTCGAAAGATTAGACTCTTGTCAACCTTTGTAGTGATGCGAGCTATTATACTTCTACGATATATAGTGAAGTGAGATATTTTCCACTTGGGTGTTGAGTGAGGCTTTGTTGATGTTAAAGTCCAAGCTATATCCTCCAATTTGAGATGACGCAAATTATCTTTTCTCATAATCGTGGGTAGTAAGTATGTTCTTCCACTCGGATAAGACGATGATGTCTCGTCTCTTAAAATTAACCAACACACTTGTGTTTTAAAATTTTTAAAAGGTGAACTATGAGTACCCTGATCCCCTATTGCATGGAAGGTGATACATAGGCTCTAAAGGTTCACAACCACGACAGGTGCAAAAATTGTAAAATATACTTCTTTTCTCATCCCCATAATCTATTTTATACAACTCTTATAGCCAAAATACACAAATTTTCAAAGAGGTTCCTGCGGAGTATCATAGATGTTTATGGTGCTAATACATTTGCATAACCAACCCCCGAACTCAAACTCTCTCCCATTTTTTTGGGTTATTCGCTCTTTTCCCATTCTTTTGGAAATAATAAAGCGTAATAGCAATTTTTATTTGATTTGTGCGAGTTAAGTCAATCCAATGGCTTAGTCTCAAGATATCTACCGCTACACCCAATGTGTAACAAAAGTAGTCTTTTCCATGTCTTCAGGTGCCATCTTGATCTGATTATAACCCGAGAAGCCGTCAATGAAGAAGAATTCCTTGTGCTGAGCGATGTTGTCGACCAAAACATCAATATATGGAAGTGGGAAGTCATCTTTGGGGCTTGCCCTGTTCAGATCCCTGTAATCTACACATATACGCACCTTGTCGTATTTCTTTGGTACTGGTACCACATTCACAACCCATTGAGGATAGGATGTCACTGCTAAGATCCCTGTGTTGAATTGCTTTATAACTTCGGTCTTAATCTTTTCTGACATCTCGGGACACATGCGACGAACCTGCTGCTTTATTGGAGCACAACCTTCTTTCGTTGGCAGTCAGTGAACCACAATATCCATATCGAGCCATGGCATGTCTTCGTATGACCAAGCAAAAAATCAACATATTCATGCAACATCTGTATTAACATGTTCTCGACACTGTCCTCTAAGTTGGCGCCTATCTTGACTTCTTTTATGTCTGTTTCAGAACCCAAGTTTATAATTTCAACTGGCTCTTCATGTGGTTGAATAGCTTTTTTTATCTTGTATTAACAGTCTGGCAAGTTCTCCAGGTACTTCACAATCTTCCTCGCCTTCGTCCTCAGCTTGGTGTTTACCTCGGGTTTTGGTAAACAACCGCTGATCCTCCAAATGGTTACTTATTTGGTTACTCGCAGGATCGATCAGATTGATCCTATGGACATAGGTTGATTTTGAAGTTTGATTAATGTGGATAAGGCTTTAAGTAAAATGTTTCAAGTAAATTGCATAAAGGAAAGGCTTGGTAAAATAAACAAAGCTTTTAAGTAAAGGTTCGACAGGAATCTTAAAGGAGAAAAGCAAGTAAGATACTGGAAAAGTAAATGACTTTAATTGATAAAATTGGTGTTTCACACATACATTTCTCAACAATTCTTTCGCTCACACTGGGTACTTGAATCTAAATGAGTGACTATGTATTTATTGTGAACACACGCGAGAAACTACACGTCTACTCCTATTTATACAAAAACATTCCAAGTAACCGTCGGGCAGTTACACTGCTTCGAGATTAAGCCACTTGGCACGTTCTCCATGCTCGACACCCCAGATCCTTGCACGTTTACACGTAATAACCGCTGGAAACCGTTTTCCCTCCAAAGCTTTGAATTTCAAACTGCTCCACTCTGGACCATCGAACACGTTCGTCAAGAGACATCTTCGACGACTACTCCTTCGACGTCGAAGGCAATCAGCCTTCTTCCTTGGAAGAAATCTTCTAAGTATTTTGCCATCTTTCGACGGGCACTTCGACAGGCTTAGCCAGTCGAAAGCATCTTTCAGCTTTTAATGGCTGCCATCAATCAAAACAAAGGTGTCGAATTTAGGAGCCAACAAATTGCCCCCCAAGAATGCCTTATTTCGACTCTGAAAGAAAAAGGCATTCTTTGAAAACGCCATTCGACACCTTTTTTTTTTCACGCTTAGTCACAAGTTAACTTGTGCACTTTTTGTTGCTTTTTACCAACTATTGACAATCCCAAGAAACCATCATTGATTTGATCCTAGGACGTCACTTTCAGTACGGCGTGCAGTACCAAACGTCAGTTCAGAATTTGTCATTATGACAAATCCCAAAAACGAGGACGCACGCTGCGTCTCTCTGTTTCTGCAGAAACGGCCAAAACAACAGGATGCTGCCACGCGTCCCACTAATTCCTGCAGCATTAAATGACATTTAATGTCCTCGTTATTGGGAATTTCTCCCACTACTATAAATAGTAGTGAATATCCCATTGTGGGACTTTTCACGCAAACTAACCCTCAAACTCCCTTGCTTTCATACAAACTTGCTCTCTTTGCAGAAAAAACTCTTCCTTTTCCACTTCATCTTCATCCTCAACAATGGCCTCTGCTTCTACTGCCCCCAAGACTAACGCAACAACTGAGCAACTTGTTAAACCCAAGGTCTTTGTTACTGCTCCGGTAGTGAACTCTACAGGGAAACGAAGGGTCCCTGAACCTTCTGACATCTCCGTTCGCGATGCTTACTCGCGTCACTTGATGATTCCGGTTGGATACTCCAACCAAATCTTCGCAATGTCTGGACCCATGAACCCAAGCATCTCTGAAGCTCTGAAGATCAAGAGCTATTTCCCCATCGTCGAGAAACTCAAGCCAGTAGCATGCGCCAAGAAGGACGCAGAAGACAACGAAGACCCTACACACGAGAAGATCGACCTTCGTTTCTTCAACAGAAGTGTTAGAGTCTTCAGGTCTTGCCCTAATCTGACCTCTGACTATGTTGCTTGGCTAACAAAGTTGGGGAAACATCAAACTCCAGTCTGGAAGGAAATGGGAATCTTTGACCTAGTAATGTTGTCGAAGACAGGCTTAAACTACTCCCCAGAGATGCTTATAGCTTCGCTGTTGTTTTGGGATAACTCTCACTTCACCTTTCACCTTCCATGTGGGATGTTAACCCCCACACTCTTCGACGTAGCGGCCATTACTGGCCTTCGACCAACCGGAGATTACTTCGACCCGGAGGAGATGTCGGAGGACCAAATTGGTTTCTCTGAGACCAAGCCAACATTCACCACCTTTATCAACCATTATCACGACAGGTCGATGGACACAGTGTCGGATGTCGAACACATAGCGTTTCTAGCCTTATGGCTAACTCGCTTTGTGTTTTGCTCGAAATCTCTACAAGTGACCAAAAAGATGGTCACTCTGGCCACCCAACTGCATCACCGCCAAAACATCTGTTTGGCAGAACTAATTCTGGCCAGTCTTTATGACTCAATCAGCAATGGGGTTACTCTCCTGAAACATGTCGAAGATAGGAACAGTTTGCTACTCGCTGGGCCTTTCTGGCTACTTCAACTGTGGCTCAACGCCACTTTCGAATCCTTCTTACCCAAGAAGAATCAGATAAATGAACAAGCCCCAGCGATAGCTAATAGACGTATCGAAGGAATTAGGCTGGCTCTACTGACACCTGTGGAAGATGGGCTAGAGTTCCAACAAACCTTCACTAACTTCGTTCTGATGTTCGCTCGAAGGAAGGAATTTGTTTCAACCATGGCTCCATTTGCTCAACGGAAAGTGGGGCCAGCATGGTTCACAAGGCCACACCCAAAGGAGTCGAGTGGTCCCAACGTCGATGAGCACACTGTACTTTGGGAGGCGTTCCTGACACCCAGGATCATGCCTCTTCGATTTAAGAGTTCTAAGACTCATTTGAGTCTGCTTGCCTATCAACCCAATCTGGTATCTCGCCAGTTTGGTATCATCCAAACCCTGCCTTCTCCCATTTTCCAAAGAGAGAAGTCAATGTTGTACTTCTGCAACGATTATACAGAAGACGCTGCTACCAAGCATATCGGAAGATATGCTGGTCGAACAATCCTCTCGCTGTTCAACTACCAGCTTAACTTCCTTTGCTCACCATCTTTTGAAGAGTGGTGGAGAAGCTATTATGCTGAGTACTTCTTCGATGAGAAGGACTTCATAGCAGAGTTGCAGAAGTCTTTTGTCCTTGTGTTGGACAAAGTAAAGAAATGTAAGTTCATGCTCTCACATTTACTTTTTATCTTTCTCTTCGACTGTTATCCTGTTAACTTTCCTTTTCGCTTTCAGTTGTTCGAAAACCCCTAGCCAAGAAAGCTACAGAAGGCCCACAAGGAAGAGTCCCTTCGACAAAACCTCCACCGCCGGCGAAGACTATAGCGCCAGCGAAGACAACGGGCAACCAACAGGGGGAAGGCTCTTCGAGGAGGCCTCCTGCATCGGTAACCAGATTTTCTTCATTTTCATTCTGGCTTTCGATTTTTTATTTTCGACGTGATTATTCAATCGAATTCCTATTGGTTTTCTAGGCCCCTTCGCCCAAGAAAAGGGCAGCATTGGTGATCGAATCGGGGAGTGATGACGAAAGTGATTCCCCTCCTTCTCCCTTAAAGAGGCGAAAGTTAACGAAGGACGCTTCTGTTCCTACTCCTGCTCCTGAAGGTCGAACCGTCAGAATAAAGGTCGGTGTGAGAAAGCCTAGGCCACCTGCAGTGGTCATCGAGGAACCAACTGAGGAGGAACTGAACGCTCTTGTTACCAAGCCTGTCGAAAGTGACAATTCCAGCCCTGGGGCTGAAGTTAATCCACAGGTAATCTATTGGACCCTTCTTATAACTTAGGCATAGATACCAGTATTCGATTATGTCTCTTTCGACATCTGAAGATTTGTCTTCTTTCTCTTCTTCAGGACACCACTGAAAGTTCTCCACCAAGGACTTCAGAAACTCTAGAATCTGCTGAACTCAGCAGGCCTCAGGAGAAAAATTTGGACCATGACGAAGCCCACACTGAGAATGAGGCCAATGCTGAAACAGTGGAGAAGACAACTGAAGAACCTATGGCGGAGGAAACACAGCCAGAAACGGTTCCTGTGGTGGACTTGTTGTCAGAAGAGAATCCTGAAGGAAGAGACCAAGGCAATGGCGAAGAGAATCAAGATGCTGTTGACGAAGAGCATCAAGGTGGTACTGGCGAAGAACACCAGGGTGACGCTAGCGAAGAGCCACAAAATGACGCTGGCGAAGGACCCCAAGGTGATGTTAACGAAGAACCACAAGTCGACGCTAGTACCGCCTCAGTCCAAGTCGAAGAGCAACCAAACGAGGCACTCAGCATCCAACCACCTCAAGCCCAAGATAAAACTGTGGCAAGGGTCACCTCCTCAAAGCACAGGTCAAAAGAGGACTTGGAAATCTTGAAACAAACTGACCCTGTCAGCTACCTTAATGCAATCGTCGAGAGTAAGAGTTCTTCTGACACTAGTCAGGAAATTCCTACTCTGTCGGGGAAATCTACTGAGACTTCTCCTCTTGATGATGCGTTGGCGAAGGTTAAGGCCCAGTTCTTCAAGAGAGATTTAATGAAGGCTTTAGAGGGGGACCCCACTGCTCCATCATGCTTAAAAGAGGTTTTGAATGCTGTTGACTTCGATGCTGTAGCCCCAGAAATCTCAGACTTAATCATGGAATTACATTCTATGATTGATCAAGTCTCAGCGGATTACAGGCGTCAACGAACTTTTAACAGTCAGCTCGAAACGCTGCATGGCAAGAGCTTATCTGCGTGGACTGCTGTCTCAAGCTCGACTTCTCGAATTGCCGAGTTGTCGAAACAGAAAGCGTCTGCACAGGAAAGGTTCGATGCCATTGAGCGAGAGAATGTCTCCTTCCGAGCACAAATTGCAGAGATAGAGGCGAAGATAAACGCCAACACTGTACTCCAGGAGGAAATTCTTTCGACCATCCCAGACGCTGAGAGCCAGACTAAGATCAAGCAAGGCCTGGAATTCGCTGAGAGGGCTCAAAGCCTCGACGCTCAAATTGCCAAACTGGTGCAAGAAAAATCTTGGTGCAAAAAGAGGTTGGATCTGCAGCATGCCAAGTATCTTCGACTCAAGAATTCTCTTTCCTTTTGATTGATTCTCTTTTGTAACCATCTTCTGTAATCGCTTTCGACAACAATTGCCATTTTGGCTGAAATTAATAAAAATTTCCATTTTGGCATTTTTATGGTTAACTTAGCTTGTTCTTTTATTATTTTATTTTTATCTCTTGAAGTATAGGCTTATATTTTTTCAAATATTTACCATTTACTCTCAAGAGCCTTTTATCATCACTTATCTCTTCGACCTCATAGGCTCCACCAGAAAAAGTTTGGATAACTCTGAAGGGTCCTTCCCATTTGGGTGACCATTTCCCCATGCTTCGATCCCGTCGATCCATGGGAAGAATTACCTTCCAAACTAAATCTCCAGGCAAAAATACCTTAGGTTTTACCTTTCTATTATAAGAGTCTTCTACTCTTTTCTTCTGAAGCCTGAGTAAGTCGAGAGCGTGTAATCTCTCTTCGTCTAAATCCACCAATTCATCTAACATCATATTCCAATAAACCTCAGAAGGAATATCATAATGCCTCTGAACTCTTGCAGATTGAAGACAAATTTCTGCTGGCAATACTGCATCATGGCCAAAAGTTAGCCTATATGGTGTTGTACCAGTGGCTTCTTTTGGGGACGTTCGACAAGCCCATAAAATTTGGTCTAACGTCTTATGCCAATTCTTTGGTTTCTTCCCAACATGTTTCTTTATCAAGCCAATCACCACTTTGTTAGCTGCTTCGACTTGACCATTCGCCTGTGCATAGTAAGGCGTGGATGTTAGGAGTTTGAAACCTGTTTCCTGAGCAAATTCCTGCATCTTTCGACCAGTGAAAACTGAACCTTGATCAGTTGTTATTGTCTCAGGGATTCCATACCTAAATATAATGTTCTTTTGAATGAATTCAATGACATTTTCTTGGTCTACATTGACTAAGGGGACAGCTTCGATCCACTTAGTAAAATAATCAATGCCTACCAATATGTATTTCTGACTCTTTGATGATGCTGGTCGAATCTCTCCAATAAGATCCAACGCCCATCCTCGAAAGGGCCAAGGCTTCACTATCGAGTGAAGTTCGCTTGCTGGTACATGCTGAATGCCTGTATGAACTTGACACTCTTGGCAACCTTTGGCGAACTCAACACAATCTTTCAGCATAGTGGGCCAATATAGTCCTTGTCGAAACAACAGCCATTTCATCTTATGGCCTGCTTGGTGAGCCCCACATGCCCCAGCATGCGTAGTCGAAAGGGCTATGTATGCTTCAGTTTCACTTAAACATTTCAGCAACACCCCTTCAGGCGTTTTCTTGAATAACTCATTACCCATGAGTATAAAACTCAACGCCCTGTATTTTGTTTTTCGTTCTGTCGGAGCTCCTGGATTTTGAAGATAGTCCACAATGGGTTTCCTCCAATCCTGATCTGACAAATTATCAATGAACGAAATCTCGAAGTTTGAGTGATCAGCATAACCTAGCCTCGTCGATTCCAAGTCTGTTGGTGATAGACAAGTTGCTCTTATCTTCTCTCGAACTTCGATTGCTCTTTGTAATCTCGTTTTTGAAATCTTATACCCAGATGCAATCTGTGCCAAGTCATTGGCTATTTGATTTTCGACTCTGGGTATGTGTCGAATATTGACACTTTCAAATTGTTTCAATAAACGATTTGCTATCACAAAGTACATAATGAGATTCTCTCTTATGCATTTATACTCCTTTGTGACTTGCTTGATGACTAACTCTGAGTCTCCCATTATTTCGACTCGAGTTGCCCCCAATTCCAACAATATTTCAAGGCCAGTAATTAGAGCTTCATACTCAGCCTCATTGTTCGAACAAGAACCTTCGATTTGGTACTTGAATGTTGTTGGAATTTTATCTGGAGAAATAATCAAGACTCCTACTCCTGTTCCATTTTTATGGCTGGAACCATCGAAGTAGAATTTCCAAGGTTCTATCTCCACATAATTAATATCCTCGACTTGAATTGAGTGGTCGACTATGAAGTCTGCAACCACTTGTCCTTTTACTGCCTTAAGAGGCATAAAGGTCAAGGAGTATTCAGTCAACGCTAATGCCCACTTGCCAATTCGACTATGCAAGATAGGTTTCGACAACATATATTTGAAAACATCAAAATGAGACGAAACGTAAACATCAACTGGTTTAATATATTGCTTGAGTTTTGTACAAGAGAAATACAGACATAGACACAATTTTTCAACTTCGCTATATCTAGTTTCTGCATCATTCAAAACTCGACTGAGATAATAAATGGGTCTTTCGACTCCATTCTCATCCTCTTGGGCTAACATACTTCCCAGAGTTTTGTCAGATGCAGCTATGTACAATCTCATACTCCTATTGCTACAAGGAGGCACCAAAATAGGTGGCTTAGTGAGGTACCCTTTGATTTTGTCGAAGGCTTCTTGTTGCTCTTGCCCCCATTCGAACCCCTCTTTATTCAGTCGAAGTAAGGGTGAAAAGGCCTGAGCTTTCCCACTTAGGTTAGATATAAACCTTCTCAAGAAATTTATCTTGCCTAAGAGAGATTGCAATTCCTTCTTATTCGATGGCGCTTTCGCTTCCAAAATTGCCTTCGTCTTGTTCTGATTGATTTCGATTCCTTTCTTGTGGACAACGAAACCCAAGAAATCTCCAGCTTTTACACAGAACGCACACTTCAAAGGGTTCATCTTCAGACCATGTTCTCTCATTCTTTCGAATGATTGTCGAAGGTGGTCAATGTGACTCTTCCTGGAAACAGATTTTATAACAATATCATCAATATAAACTTGCATAAAAGTGTTAATAAAATCATGGAAGATAGTATTCATTGCTCGCTGGTACGTTGCCCCAGCGTTCTTTAGGCCAAACGACATCACTACCCATTCGTAAGTGCCTAAGGCCCCAGGGCATCGAAAGGCTGTTTTCGACACATCCTCTTCAGCAATGAATATTTGATTATATCCTGAATAACCATCGAGCATACTCAGGTATTCGTAGCCAGCGGCAGAATCGACTAGCATTTCCGCCACAGGCATAGGATATTCATCTTTGGGGGTGGCAGCATTCAAATCTCTGAAATCTATGCACACCCTTAATGTGCCATTTTTCTTAATTACTGGCACAATATTTGCAATCCATTCGACATACCTTGTAACACGGATGAATTTGCATTTCAGAAGTCTTTCGACCTCCGTTTTGATCTTCGACAATATTTCTGGAGCGAAGCGTCTTGGATTTTGCTTGATTGGCTTCTTTCCAGGTTTGATTGGCAACTGAAGTTCTACCAATCCTCTGTCGAGACCAGGCATTTCGTCATAATCCCATGCAAAACAGTCTTTAAACTCTTTCAGCAATTGGATTACTTCCAACCTAAGTTCTGGATCAATTTTGGCGCTGATGTAAGTTGGCCTATTCTCTGATCCTTCGCCCAAGTTGATTTCTTCTAAAGGGTCTTGTGCTAACATCTTAATGTTGTTCGCCAAGGGATCCTTTTCGAAGCCCAAAGGCTCATCGTCATAGATGGCGTCGAGCCTCTGTTCCTGCATTTCATCTGGCATGATATCAGGAGGTCTTGGATCGAAATCCTTTCCTGGGCCAACAGCAGATAATTGTTGATCATTGGCCTGTGTGGCCATGTACTTTACCTCGGCTTCGAGAGCCGTTATCATCTTAGTTTCGGCCACATAAGCCGAAATTCGCTTCAGAGACTGTGACTCAGTCATTATCACTGAATTCACTTCCCCAACCAGTTGGTTGGATATCAGTTAGCCCACTGAAGTCTATGTGGGACAAGTCTTCTCTGTCCCATTGGAAACCATGCTCAGGATGCAGGTATAGGGAACAAAAGGTGTTTGGCGTTGGCGCCATGTCGAAGTCAGGAGTTGGACATGGCCCTATGTGAGCCAAGTTTTTGTCGAAATCTGTTACACCCAAGTGATTCACTTCGCCAAGGTAGTAACTCTGATCTGCCTCTATGTTTTCGACCATCCCATCTGGACGCCATAGAAGCAACCTTTGATGCATCGATGAAGGCACAGCACCTACACCATGAATCCACTCACGGCCTAACAAAAGGTTGTAGTTAGGTTTGGCCGATATGACCATGAACATTGTTGGTCGAAGGATCGACCCAACTTTTATGTCGAGCTGGATCACTCCCATGGTGGTCCCAATGCCTCCCTCATAGTTGGACAGGACCATATTGTGAGGTTTGATTTCTTCATCCCTTTTGCCAATCTTCCTTAGCATAGAATGAGGGATAATATTGATAGTGGCCCCACAGTCGACCAATATTTTGTTCACAGTGGTCTCTTCGAGCTTGGCCCTTATGAACAAAGGTTTGAGGTGATTCTTCATCGCCTCTGTTGGTGGCTCGAAGAAGCCATTTTGTTCCTCTGTAGTGCCATTGTCCATGACAAAATAGCACACTGGCCTATGTTTGGCCATTTCTTGTTCCACCTCCCAGTCACTGGCTTCGACTTCTACCTGTCGATTGAATTCCCTAGGCAGTACTGAAACGATGTTCACCATTATATCCAGAGTATCGTCGGACTCAGCATCATCTTCGTCTTCGACTTCACTTTGGTTAGGCCAAACTAGCCTATTGGTAACTGGTTCTCTCTCAAGAGGCTTTCTTTGTTTCCTTTGAGGCACATTCGAACTAGTTTCTGCCTTAGGTTCGTTGGCAGCCTCCCTTTCAGCTTTTCACCTTCTTTGATATCTCCTCCATTGGGATCTCGACATAGGATTTTTTCCCTTGTAGTTGCTGGACACTTGAGCAACCTTGGGTGCAGCAACTTGAGGATCTTTCTTCTGAATTAAAGAGGAACCTCTTGGCACTTCGAAAGAATGCCATTTCTCTTCGCTTGGCCTTTTCCGGCCAGATGTTTTGTACCAAGTGTCTACTGGTACATTTGTTGGAGGCCTAAAAGTCAAAGGCCTCTTGTCTTGATGAGAACCCCTCCTGGGATCATGTCGAAGGTCAGCATTCTCCCTTCTCTTGTTCGCTGCTCTCACGCCTTGTATGTGCTCAGCAGCTTTTTTATCAAAGATAGAACTGCATCTTGGACACAGCATCACCTCTGATTTCTTCTTCTGGCATCTTTGTAAAAAATCTGCCAAGTTTTCGTTTTCCCTAGGGAAAGCCGTTTTATTTGCATGCTCTTGCCTTATGGCTTCTTCTGAAGCTTTAGGATCAGAAAGTTCAACCATGTTGATATTCATGGTATCCTTAGTAGCAAGAGTCAGTTGTTTCATTTGTGTCTCCAGATTCTCCGTCTGGCCTTGTACAGTGGCCAAGTGGGAACTGGGCTTTGGTCCAGTTGTTTGTGCTTCAGCAGTCTTCGACTTCGGGTCTTCGACCGCTTTCTGGACAGCCTCAATTGTCTTCCTGGATAAGTTTCCAGAAAAACTGCCAAAGATTGGCATGTTGATGTGGTCCTTTGAGACTTCGACCATGGTAATGCCTGGCTTCTTCGACTGGATCCTGGTTGCCTCTATCATGTTCACCTCAGAGGGTTCTGCATAGTGGGCTTCAGCCTTCAGTGGATTGGAGTCGACAGCCATGGGGGATTTGTCAGCAAACTTTAATCTCCCTTCCTCAATAGCGTCTTGCACAAGATTCCTGAAAAGAAAACATTGAGAAGTTTTATGGCCAAGAAAATTATGATATTTGCAAAAACCTCTCTTCTTTCTTTGATCAAGAGGAGGCACTTTTACCCCAGGGGGTACTATCATTTGGCCATCTTTAACTAGCAAGTCGAATATTTCATCACATTTTGTGATGTCAAAACTGTAAGTCTTTTTTGGGAACCTATCGTTGGTCCTGTCTGGACCAATGGGATTTTTCCCATTTGAGGGGACTAACTGTTTACAAGAGTATGGAGGCCCTTGTTTTAGTTCTGCTAAATCGACTTCTCCTTCTTCGACAGCTAAAGTATCGTCGAAGGATTCTAGATCTTCGTCATCCATCTCAACGTACGCTATTCTTTCTCTCTTGTGAGTTTTCGTTGCCTTAGCTTTCTCAGCTTTGAGGCGTTCGACCTGTCGAACTCTATCGGCCAGTTGGGCCATGTCTCTTAGGTACTGGGTATCTAGCTTCTTCCTAATGGAATAATCTAAACCGCCTGCGGCCATTTCGACCAGCTCATGTTCTGGCACTTGTGTAAAACATCTCGCCTTAAGCAACCTAAACCTATTCAGATATTCGTCTATAGGTTCAGTGAAACGTCTCTTCACACTCGCCAGTTCTTTCAGGCTTATCTTGGTTTGCCCCATATAGAATTGTTCATGGAACAACCTTTCCAATTGGGTCCAATGGTGGATCGAATTGGGGGGTAAAGTTGTGAACCAAGTAAAAGCGTTCTTGGTTAAGGAACTTGGGAAGTATTTGATCCTTAGGTTTTCATTATTTGAAATGTCTCCTGCTTCGATCAAATATCTTGCCACATGCTCGACAATAGATTCTGTCGTGTCCCCAGAGAACTTAGTAAATTTGGGGACTTTGCTCCTAGGAGGTAAGTCAGTTTGTAACACATATTCTGACAATGGAGATGTAAAGTTGGGCCTTCGAAAGCCCATGTTCATCCCATTCTGATTCATGATCCTTTCGATCATGGTTGCCAGATTATTTTCCAAACCCATGTTTTGGTGTTGGATATGCTGAACCACTTCGTCAGCATTTTGGTTTCTGTTAACTAATCTTACCTCTGGGGCTATTACCCTAGGTTCTTCGACAGGCTGTTCAACAGGCTGTTGAACCTGGTTAATGGTGGTTTCTTCCTCTACAAATATCCCCTGATTTCCCCTTATTTGCGCCCTTTGGGGCTGTCGAATAGGTGGGGGTACTCCAAAGAAGTCAGCCAAACGCGTCATTTGCGCTGTAACTTGCTGATTCGATTGAGTAGTATTTTGTATTAGAGGATTTAGCACTGTACTCAAGGTTTGTGCCAACATTTGCACCATATCATGATTGCTTTCGTCCATCTGTTGCCTCAAGACTACTGTCGAGGCATTTGTAAGGCCATGGGCTACTTGGGACGTTCCTCCTAAGAGTTGGGTCCTATTTCTATTCGCCATGCCTACTCCAGAGCCTTGGAGTGGCGAAGTAGCACTCACGAAAGGGTCTGAATAAGTGGACGCAGCATTCGTCAGGCTTGCCACTTCAGCAGTTGGCATACCGTAGAATGGAATAAATCCTGGGGGAACCACAGGCCTTGTGCCTATATTTCCCCTTGGAGGGGGAGTTCCCAAAGGTATTCTGGGGCCTGTAAACGAAGTTATTGGCCCCGTGGTTGTGACTGACACTGCTGGTGTCGAACCAACATTCGTCGCTTCACTAACGGTCATATTAACCGTTGCTCCCACACTTGGTGGTGGAATTTCGTTATTGTTTGGCGGATTCGCCATCTCTTCCCTTCTTCTGGCAGTATTGTTATCGTTGGTGTATATTCTACCACTCCTCAATAACATACAACTCGAAAAGATGAGATTATTTTTCAACAATCAACACACAGTCCCACCGGGTGTGCCAATTTGTTTACCTCGGGTTTTGGTAAACAACCGCTGATCCTCCAAATGGTTACTTATTTGGTTACTCGCAGGATCGATCAGATTGATCCTATGGACATAGGTTGATTTTGAAGTTTGATTAATGTGGATAAGGCTTTAAGTAAAATGTTTCAAGTAAATTGCATAAAGGAAAGGCTTGGTAAAATAAACAAAGCTTTTAAGTAAAGGTTCGACAGGAATCTTAAAGGAGAAAAGCAAGTAAGATACTGGAAAAGTAAATGACTTTAATTGATAAAATTGGTGTTTCACACATACATTTCTCAACAATTCTTTCGCTCACACTGGGTACTTGAATCTAAATGAGTGACTATGTATTTATTGTGAACACACGCGAGAAACTACACGTCTACTCCTATTTATACAAAAACATTCCAAGTAACCGTCGGGCAGTTACACTGCTTCGAGATTAAGCCACTTGGCACGTTCTCCATGCTCGACACCCCAGATCCTTGCACGTTTACACGTAATAACCGCTGGAAACCGTTTTCCCTCCAAAGCTTTGAATTTCAAACTGCTCCACTCTGGACCATCGAACACGTTCGTCAAGAGACATCTTCGACGACTACTCCTTCGACGTCGAAGGCAATCATCCTTCTTCCTTGGAAGAAATCTTCTAAGTATTTTGCCATCTTTCGACGGGCACTTCGACAGGCTTAGCCAGTCGAAAGCATCTTTCAGCTTTTAATGGCTGCCATCAATCAAAACAAAGGTGTCGAATTTAGGAGCCAACACTTGGTAGATTGGATTTTTAAAGTCATAAATGGCAATAGCAGAGTCGTTATCAACGAGATCCAGAGTGGATGTGGATCTGCAATTTATTATGTGGGTGTGTGTAAGAACACATAGCTATTTAAAAATCATAAAAGTAAAAAGAAAGACAAAGAACGCAAAATTTGAATGAAAAACTTCCAATGCTTTATTAAATAAAAATATGCTTATGAAATGACAACCCTTAACAAATGAACCATTGTGCCCCGGTTAAGACACAAGGCTTAAAGTCATTGTTTAAAAGTTACATAACCAAAACTTGAAAAACAAGAAAACAAAAAATGGAATTTACTCCTGTCTGAAGGAGATTGAGATAACATCTTCAGTATTCCAATTATAGATCACGTTATCAGTAGTAGGAAAGATCCAACTATCAAAGTCACTATCAGCATCTTCCATAGCGGAAACAACATCAATAACATTTGCACCCTTGTCGTGCTTAGGCATAGATGCAATAATCACATTCAGAGTCTCTGGAGGATCAAACTCAATCTCTTTGTTGTCAATCATGTCCTGAATTTTGTTTTTCAGGGCCCAACAGTTGTTAATATTATGCCCATGACTGTTATAATGATAAACACACTTCACATTCAGGTTATAACAAGGAGAGGGGGTGTTGGGATTCTGAGGAGACTCCCTCACTATTATCAACTCTGCTTTCAACAGATGTTGTAATGCTTGAGACAATGGCATACTGATATTTGTAAATTTCGTTCTCGGAGCGTCTGTCCTACGCTGATTTCCCTTTTGTTGTTGTTGAACAGACGAGATTTAGTGAAATTGATCTCAGGAGGTACACCATGAGGCTTGGTCTGAGTCCCTTAGATCTAGATCTGATGGTGATTATGGAAGAGGTGTATATCATGCGCATGTTGGCTGATGGCACTGGATCTATAAAGAAAATGTTAGAAAAATAAAATCCGTCCCACGCTTGGATCGAACCCGAGACCAAGCATATGTAAGCCTTAAGAACACGCGTGCTGCCACTAGGGTCTCGTGTACATCCGGTATGCTAATCAAATCAAAACATTATATTTAAAAATGGAAACTAATATTAACCAATCAAACAAACGCGCGCACATTGGGCTCTTGTCCTTTTTGAACCAGCGAATCACAAAATAGGATGATGCCACACAATCTTTCAGGTGAGTCTGACCACCCCTCACAGTGGTCAACTCCTTCTCTGATTGACCAAAAAAACAAACCTGCGAATGAAACAAGATCAAAGTCCAAATTTAAACCTACCCCACCTAAATCATATGTTGCGAGTTCAACCATGGTATTGGTTTGGTCTGAAATGTCCTGGAAGTATGGATACGAAGATACAAAATCTTTTTGCCCTAATCATGGAAAAACACAATTCTTACGTTAAAGCTTCATGTTTTTGATCCAGATCTGTTCTAAACAACAATATATGAGAATCTATGTGGTTAGAAATAAACAAGAACACATGAATTTAAAAAATATGAATGATGAAAAAAAAGAAAACAGAGATGATGGATAACATGACTTAGGCCTGGGAAATCGTTGAGACCTACCCTTACTTACCTTATGAATGTTTAGGAGATGGTTTCAAGGTTTAGTTGATTGAAACTGCTGGAAATGTGAAATACAATTTTCTTGGTTTTCTTTGAAAATTTGGTGAACAAGGTTTAGGTTTTTAGAGGCAACTTCCTGTGTGTTTTGCATCTAAATGGGTTGTGTATATATAGAGTATGGGTTTAGGGTAACAAAAATGGCACAAGTTAAATGTAGTCATGGTGTTTCAATTTTGCTCCAAAACTTTTCGAAAGAAAATATTTTTCTTCCCTTCTTGGCTTGGCACAATTATGGCATGTTTTTGTTAGACTGTCACGAGTTGCATGGGCCTCCAAGAATTCAATCCATAAGCCTTTCATGTCTTGTCCATTAAGTTTGCATTTTATTTGATATAATTTTGATTTTAAATAAATAAAATCAAAATAAATAAAATAAAAATTAAAAATAATGCATGGATGCACTTAAGGGTCTTCAAATATATTATGAACACATTTGAGTTCCAAAACTTAGGCCCAATAACCCAAAATCACAAATTTGCTCGATTGAGATTTCATGCATTCTTCAAAAATTGTCCAACTTGTGCAACTCATAACTTGCTCAATCTTCATCTTTTGAAGGTGATATTTGACTTTTTGAAAAGCTCAAGATGTCCTCTATAATTTCACTTTTTATCATTTTTACATTTGTAGACTTTATCTTGATATAATTTGTCTTGAAAAAAAGTGTCTTTTGTTGACTTTTGAAAATGACCTATAATGTATTAGCTCATATCTTTCAAATGAAGAATTTTTTGGACTTGATCATAAATACAAAGTTGTAGAGAATTGAATTTCCTTCAAAACTGGCTTTGGTTAGGGACAAGTTGATGAAGCATGTGAAAGTTATGCTTGGTCAAAGTTTAGTTGACTTCTCCTAAGGAAACCCTAATTTAACAATTATTGACTTTTGATGATTTGAGGGCTTTCCTTGAGGAATCATGATCAACCCTTGATCAAATGATGAATATCACTTCAAAATTTTGACGTTGACAAAAAATATTAAAGTTTGACTGTATGTTGACCATAGTTGACTTTTTACCCAATACAATTGATTTTCAATCATCTGAGCCATTGACTGAGCAAACTTGTGATGTAGGACTTGAAACTTGACATGAACCTTGTTGAGGACCTATGATGAACCAAGAAATAATTTGATACCTTCGCAACCCAAATTTCCTTGAAAAACTCAAAACCCTAGTTGTAGACCTTTGGCTTAGGAGGAGCACTTGACTGGTTAATCCTTGAGATTCTTGAGTATTTGAGAACTTGGTGAGCATGTCTTGAAGAAAAATGGGAGGGAAAATTTTGGGCTACAACACTCAGCAACACTGTGAATACACATGACCAATTCAGATGAAAAAGTACTGACAAGGTCACTGATAACACAACAGCATGACCTACTAAACATCAACACCCTCAGCCAAAACACTTGAAAACACAACCAGAATCAATCCTCTTCAGCCTAATCTCTACCTAAGATAACAATTGACGATACTAAAAGAACAACTTCGCACCATAGCACAACACATGTGGCTGCGATACAAACTAGAATCTGCAAAAATGAGATGTAAGGCTACACCCATAACCTTCCTCCTCCAACTTTGAGAAAACCTGCAACAATGTAAAAATCATAAGGTTTTTTAAAAACAAGCAGAATAAACATTGAAACTCAAATAAACTGTAAGGGAGTAAAAAATTAGTCAAAGTAGTCAGATTCAATGTACATAACATAACCAATAAAATATTACAAATCAAATACCCATGACATAACAAAACATGCATGCACTAGCACTCAATGTTAAAAGTAAACAAAGACACACACACAAATTGACAACTTGTATCTTCCACGAATTAAAAGTAAACAAAGACATAAACAAACAAATTCCACCAAACTTATTTGTTCTTAAGAGAAAAAGAGGGGCTTTATGTAGTTTTCGAATCAACTCATGAGGATTTTGAAAAACATTCTCTAAAATAATTACTTGAGTGTTATAGACGCCTCATTCATATTTAACCAACTACATATTTTACTCTCTCCAATTTAGTAGGCTACCAAATAGACTTCTACACACATAACAATCCTTCTTAATCTTCTAAGTACGTTATTCAAACACCCCTTACATAGAATTTGACAAGCCCTTGACAATTTTTCAAACAATGAGCTTTCTCTCATATTTAATAAAAATATAAAAATTTATGTTAATAAACAAAATAATATCAATATAATACAAACAAAATAACATGCAAGGATATAACTTTTTATCCAGATACTTATCAACATACAGTTCAAAACTACCATACAAAAGAAATCCATGATATCATACAAAAAATGACACCGACTTAAAGAGTGATAATTAAATGAGAAAGAAGTAATAGTGTGAGAACAAATAGTACCTAAGTAATAACCACGCCTAAAAATAAGCTCTTTCTTGCAAAGTTCTAGAACGAGTCTTCCACAATAGACAAGAAAGTCGCCACTAATGAATGGTTAGTCCTCAGAGGCGGTGACAATCATGAAGAGAATCGTTGAATGTTATCGCTGCTGGTGAGATTGATCTCTGTAAAAATGTTTTTTTTTAAATTGTTTTGGTAGTGAGTCCAACATCAATCACCATTTATCTAACAACAATTAGTAAAAATATTTATATTTTAAAATATATTAAAGTAGGTAAAAAAAATAGTGTATCATACCAAAAAAAAAAAAGTGAATGTCATGAATATTTTAGTAGAATATATAATAAATAGATTTAATATAGTAAACCCAACAACAAAATATAATAAATATAATAAATTTTTTTAAAGGTTTTATAATTAAAAACAAGTTTGACTGCCCATAAAAAAGTATCATAATATTAAATGTAGTAAATCTGAATTTGATTCCCAGGAACGGAATATTTGACTTAATATAATCATTGGTAATATCACAATATTTACATGAAAGTACGAATATAAGGTTTTCATAGAAATTAGAACACATGTTTTCCCATTTCACACACAATTAAAAAAATAACGTTTTCATCGATGTAAAATTTATTTATAAAGAAAATGTATGTTTCTTTTTCTTTTTTTTTTTTAAATTTTTTCTTCAAATAGTTTTTGTTTTCTATACATAAGTGTGTACAATGAACTTATTAGTCTCACATCAAGCCAGAAATAAGATATAAAGAGAAATTATTGAATTTTTTTTATTAATAACCAAGTATTAAAAAAATATTTCGCAAATAACCGGGTTTCGGAAAAAATTACGCAAATAACCATGTTTGAGATGGCTCCACAAAGGAGGAGCCAAGTCATTTGGCGCATGCACCTAGGGTTTTGCCCTAGGCGCCATCTCACTTGGCGCCTCCATTGGCTTTTAGCCAAGTGAGATGGCGCATGCTCCTTAAAAAGGAGAGGATGCGCCATCTCACTTGGCGCCTAGGGCAAAACTAGGGTTTTTTGCTGTTTTATAAATAATTCGTCCGTTTCTTTGAAATTTCTCACACTTTCTCGCACTGTATTTTTATTTTGTACTCCCTTATTTACGTAATGACGTCGCCTATGATTTTTAGCAGAGATGATTACGTTATATTCTCCGCCACGAAACCCGCGATGAAAATGAAATTCTGGCACATTCACTCCATGGAGCGTCTGAAGCGGGAGTTGATGCGGTGGCTAGATGGAGACATCGCCGAGGGGGAAAAAATTCGAAGGATCCAGCGAAAACGAACAACAACCTCGCATGCGACAGGAAGACCTAATGTGTGGTTGGAGGAAGTCAAAACAGACAGTGATGTAATGCTGATGATGCATGGGTCAGATGAAATTGTGTTAACAATTGTAATTTCCTAGATTGATTATCGTTAATCATTGTTGTACGCGAAAACCCTAATGTAATTTCCTATATTGATTATCGTTAATCATTGTTGTACGCGAAAACCCTAATGTAATTTCCTATATTAAATTTCTTAAATTGTGTGAACAGTTTTATTAACGGAAAACCCATAATGTTTACAACACAAATATTGAAAAGATTTATTGTATTACAAAATTTATGTGGTCGACCCAGACGCCCGATTCGGACAGTTTTTGCGATTGTGTCCGACCTGACGGCATAAACCACACTTTCTTTCCAACCTGTCAAGATCGTCCATTTCTGTTGTTATGCGCCTGCTTTTGGGACGACCCTTCTTGTTCCTTCGCATTTGGTCATTGTGCCAAACTATATCACCGTTGTATTCAGGCCAATAGTCCGGTTTTGCCACCAAAGGAAAGTTGTTGTTGTAAACAGTGAGCAACGTTTCAGATTTATAAACGTTTGAGAGCAGTTGAAGCGCGTCTTGATGGGTATGCGCACAAGCGGCAATGACATGAGAGCAAGGCATACGAAAAGCTTGAAACCTGCCACAATCGCACCATTGAGAAGGTAAAATGACCCTGTATTCTTGTCTTGCCAGGCCTTCATTGTGGTCAATTGTCTCTTTCACAATGAAGTTGTGGCTATGGCGGTCAAACCGTGTAACCATGTGAGTGTTGGCTTTAGCACTTTCAGCCTTAATGTATTTCATACAGCTTTCACTCCATAGTTGTCCTGATTGCAAGACCGCATACCACATTTCACCTCTTTTGGCAAATAACGCAGCCATCCTAAAATACGTGGATTTCACCAAGGCAGTGATGGGGAGGTTTCGTATGCCCTTGAATACCCCATTCATTGATTCAATAAGATTTGTTGTCATATGCCCCCATCTTTGGCCATTGTCGTATGACCTAGTCCACTTTTCAACCGGTATATTGTCGATCCACGTACCGGCTTCTGGGTTAGACAAACGGATCTCGTTGCGGTAATATTTGAATGTGGGCTGTGTCAGTGCGTATCCCGCATTCATCACCGCTTTCCTCAATGTTTTGTCCTTGACCTCCCTCGAGAAATTCTGGACGATATACCTGACGCAATAGACATGCGTAGAAGGAGGGTCATGCCAACCATTTGCCGGATTATTATAGGCACTTTCAATGGAGGCATGTCTGTCCGAGATCAAACAGAGATCTGGTTGAGGAGCCACGTGTGTACGAAGATTTTTCAGGAAAAAGCTCCAAGCACCACCGGTCTCCCCCTCGACAAGGGCAAACGCAACGGGGAAAATGTTATTGTTGCCATCTTGTGCAACTGCCATCAAAAGCGTGCCTTTGTACTTCCCATACAACCAAGTCCCGTCTATTTGTAGAATTGGTTTGCATGATGCAAACCCTGCGATGCATGGTTGAAAAGCCCAAAAGACGCGACTGAATATTCCGTTGCCATGTAGTAGACTACCATCTTGAGCGTACGCTGGCAATGTTTCCAGAACATAAACACTACCTGGAGAATATGTCTTGAGTGCATTTAGGTAGCGGGGAAGTTCTCGGTATGACTCCTCCCAGTTTCCGTACACCCTTTCAATCGCCTTAGTCTTTGCTAACCACGCCTTACAGTAAGACGGAGTGTAGTTAAAAACCGTGGTGATGTGGGAGATGATTGTTTTCACCTTCAAAGAAGGGTCGTTGCTGACCAGGGGTAGGATTTCTTGACATATTAGATCATGGTTGAGTTTTCGGTGGTCTTGTGATTGAGTGGAACTTACACAAGTATGGGTAGTCATGGAACCTATGACCCAGCAGTCACCCCTTAGTCTGTATGAAGCGGTCAGCTTGAACATGCAGTCAGGGTGGACACACTTAATCTTGTACCTTTCCGGGTTTACACGATCCACCTTATAATCAACCGAGTTAAGCATGTGAAATTTTTTGATGGCCCTTATGCATTCCTCTCTATTACGAAACTTGTCCTTCTCTTTTAAATTTTCATCTGATTGCATATACGGTTGGAAAAACAAGTCCGTAGAAGGTTCATCTCCGCCCATGTTGAAGTTTGTCATGTGCGTAGGTGGTGTGTAGATTTTGTCGGTAGGAATACTTGGGATGCCATCATCGTCAGAATCGTCGTTCACCATTTCATCGAACTCTAACTCGTTATCTTCTTCTTCATCATCAACTGCATCCACCTCATCTTGCTCATTCTCCAAAGGATCAACCTCCTGTGTCACCGGAGGCTCTACCTCCTGTGTCACCGGAGGCTCTTGAAACAGAACGTACAACTCAATAGAGTCGTTTCCAGAATAGACATGGCTGGAAATCATGTTCTGGAAATCCTCGTCATCTTGAATTGCAACCTTATAAAATATGACTTGGTTGTTTCCAAAAAAGACTGGACTCTGATAAAAAATCTGGGATACCGGGCCTCGTTCAAGTTTGGCCTCCAATCTTTTCTTAAAGTAGGAGAAATTTGCTTTCCCGTTTAAGAGAAATCGGACATTGTCGGTGTTTCTAAACAAAAACCCAACTGTGGGACACATGTATGTCTCACCGTTGAAATGTGCTTTGACAACAAATTGTGGTGAAGAGGCCATTGTGTAGAATTGTTTTAGGTATGAAGGTGGGAATGTTTTGGGTTTATTGATTATATGAAGGTATGAATGCTGGAATGTTTGAAGGTTAGATGACTGATTCGAAGGTTGGAAAATTTTACAGTTTATGTGAATGAATGTTATGTTCAACCTAAGGCAAAATATTTCAATTAAGTAAGTGATGCAACCCCCCAAGGCTGCCAATAATATTACATGCATGGGCTTATGCTGCCACCTAGCCTGGCCCTATTCTACACACATAAATGTTTTGTGTAAGCCTGCCACCCATCAGCTCCAATGGCCTTGCATGCAACAGAGAAAGGAATCCCAAAGGCTGTCACGTAGCCTGAGCCAATGCTGTAAAACGTGACACCTCTTATTCGCCAAATGGGGTGGCGACAACATTCATTTTTGTACTATTTCGCCAAGTGAGATGACGCCTCCCTTACTGTCCAATAATATTACATGCATGGGCTTATGCTGCCACCTAGCCTGGCCCTATTCTACACACATAAATGTTTTGTGTAAGCCTGCCACCCATCAACTCCAATGGCCTTGCATGCAACAGAGAAAGGAATCCCAAAGGCTGTCACGTAGCCTGAGCCAATGCTGTAAAACGTGACACCTCTTATTCGCCAAATGGGGTGGCGACAACATTCATTTTTGTACTATTTCGCCAAGTGAGATGGCGCCTCCCTTACTGTCCAATCGTGATACATGCATGGGCTGCCACCTAGCCTGCAAGAGTGACACCTTACATTATTTGTAAATGCATGCATGCATATGTGTAACTCCCTAAGCATGCAAATGTGACACCTCGCAGGCATGCAACCACTACATCAAAATTATTTGCCTATAAATACATACCTTATGAAACATCTCTCACACCCACACAACTCTCACTCTCTCACTCTCTGCTACGAAATATTTCTTAAGTCTCTCGTACTCTTTATTTCTTCCTAAGTCTTTCATTCTCTCAAGCGTTCTGAAGAATGGCCCTTCTAACAATGGGAGATACTCACAGAGGCACAAGGGAAAACATTGCTGCATTTGTAAGTCTCTTCTTTGGTTATACATTTTTCATACTTTAAAAAACGTGTTGTTCATCTTAATTAATCTTACTCTTGTTTAATTATGATCTCAGGATACACAAAGATTCAGAATCCGTTCGCACAAATACTTGGCTCCCGACCCGTTTATCGTCCCTTATCTGGAATATGCAGGTTTTGGACACGTGATAAAGATCTCCAACTGCACCATTGACTCCAAATTCATCCTTGCAATGTTGGAGAGGTGGAGACCGGAGACCCATACATTTCACCTACCAATAGGTGAATGTACCATCACTCTTGAAGATGTGTACATGCTACTGGGCCTACCTATTGACGGTAAAGCGGTGAACGGGTCGGTTCAACAACCCAACTCACAGTGTGAAGAACTATTGGGTAGGGACATGGTAGAAGGTGGTGGAGCAAGAGGGCAGGGAATACTACTCACTGATCTGAAACGGCATTATGCAAGTATGGAATTAAATGAAAATTCCTCAGAAAATGACCGAGTAGTAAAAGCCCGAACGTATATTATGATACTTTTTGGTACTTTTTTATTTCCCGAAAGTACGGGAAATAGTGTAAATTTCATGTACTTACATTTACTAACCAATTTTGATAAAACTAGAAAATTTAGTTGGGGTTCTGCAGTATTAGCCCACCTGTACAGTTCCTTGTGCAAAAACGCAGTCAAGGAAAAATGTACATTTTATGGGTGCGCATTTTTACTACAAGCCTGGGGTTGGTGGAGGATGGAGTCCTTAAACCCCATCAACAACAACACTTTTGGTTTCCCTTACGCAACAAAGTAAGTCATTAAGTTATAGCATTTATAACTATTCTTCTCTTTCCAAAATATATGCTAAAAATAACATGTTTCTCATTTCCTATAGGTACTGCGTGAGGGGTATGGATTACGGCAAGAATCCCAGATTCAATGTCGCACTCTACCGGAATCTGTTGGATCACTTAGGCCCAGATGACGTAAGTCGTAGCTTTTAACTTTTGTTCATTTTAATTATTTATACATTACTTTTGCGCTTACCTAATTTAAATTTTATCGCAGTTCGTCTGGAGACCATATTTGGGTTTGGACCATTCTCCAAATCCAGAGGATGCAGCAACTTGGACTGCAAAGACTGCACTCATTCGGTTCAACATTGTGGAGATGCACCACAGCGACCGTGTGAAGATGCAGTTCGGAATGATCCAAGAGATACCAAGTGACCCAACAGATTTGTCCCCCTGGCATCTAAAAAGGGTCGACGCCCAGTGGAATCTAACCAACTGGAAAGACTTTGCTCCAGAATGGTGTAAAATGTGGCAAAGGCGTCACCGCTACATCTTGCAATCCCCTATTTTCCTTACTCAAGGTAACATGCGACACACCGATCAATATATGTCGTGGTACAGGTCGGTTAGTAACCCAGATATGCACGTGTCTCATCCGAGGTACTTGGTTGACCCACGCACACAATGGGCACAACCCTCGATTCCCCACCAACAAACCCAAAATCCATCAACCTCAAACCAACCCCCAAGAAGAAACAGACCAACAAACACACAACCACATTCCCCACCACAACACAACTACAACCAAATGCCGTACTACCAACCACAATCACCGCCAAACTACCAATACCCAGATATGCCTCAAACCCAACCACAATACCAACCCCAATACCAGCAAACCCACATACCCCATACACAATTTCAGTCTTCCACATATCCTAATATGGGACCCTCAACATCCAGCCTTAGCCCTGATATGGGAATGTCAGAAGATTATGACCAACCCGACCAAACCTACCATCAACCACCATATCACCAAACAACCCAACATCCACAGTACCAAACACCCCAAGATCCATTTCCTTTCTACCCCCCATACTCAGACGACCAATGCTACCGACCAACCATGGAACCCCACCCACCGCCAACACGACCAAACTTCGAGGGTATGGGTAACCGACTGTACCAGAGCGGATCTTCGAGATATGGAGATCTTACTGATTTTATGGATTCGGATCGCATTGACTTCGCTGGGCCATCGACCTTGCCGCAACAGGAAACGAGACGGCACCCAGCAAGAGAAAGGCGAGGACGGGGATGCGGAACTGGGGGTCATTACCGGGTTCCTGGGGATCATTGATGTATCTTTTTTTTTTCCAGTATTTTTTGTATCTATTTTTTTACTGTTATTTAAATGTAAAACAGTTGAATGTAATTATTTTTTTTCAAATAAAAAATCAATTTTGTTTATCTCTGTCTAATACGCAACGCGCAGGAAAGGAAAAAAAATTTTTTTTTTTGACCTAATTTTGCACATAGGCGCCATCTCATTTGGCTTAGGGCTTGCCATTTGCCCTTAGGCGCCAAATGAGATGGCGCCTCCCTTATAAAAAGAGGAGGATGCGCCAAATGAGATGGCTCCTCCTTTGTGGAGCCATCTCAAACATGGTTATTTGCGTAATTTTTTCCGAAACCCGGTTATTCGCGAAATATTTTTTTAATACTTGGTTATTAATAAAAAAAATTCGAAATTATTCCTATGCAATGGTCTCTCGTTTTTTCTTATTTTTTGTGCTTTGTTTTCATTTTGTTTTTGTTGGAAATCCACCAAAGTCTATGATGAATTTCTAAAACAATGACAATTTAATTATGAGACAAATAAAGAAAAGAAGACAAGACAAATAATTTTTGCAGAGTTTCTCTCTGCTCACAAACTGTGAAAACTTTGTTATTCACTTGCAACTGTAAATTCTGTGAATACAACTTGCTTGACTTGTTTACAAAAATAGAGGTTACTCCCTCTGTTTATAACTGAGCTTACACCCTAAGCCCAAATCTCAAAATATATTTTTGTTACTAAATCAAATCAAATTTATTCTAGACTTAAATCAAATCTATTTAAATCTAAAACAAATCAAATCTTTTCGACACATAGTTTCGACACACTGAATTACAATTTAACACACCACCTAATTCATTGTGCCTAAACTATCTATGTTCATCATGACTCTTAGTCTTCTGAATACTTCGACTTGCACTCCCTTCATCATGATGTCTGCAATCTGATTCTCAGTTCTGCAGTGTTCCAAATTCATCTTCTCATCTGCTACCTGCTTTCGAAGATAATGGAACCTCATTTCGATGTGCTTACTTCGACCATGTGCTATTGGGTTCTTATCCAGATTAATAGCTGACATGTTGTCTATCTTCATGGTAATTGCTCCATGATTTTTCCCTGTTATCTCTTTGACCAAGTTCACCATTCAAGTTGCTTGACATGCACAAAGAGAAGCAGCTATGTATTCTGCTTCGCATGATGATAATGCCACTACTGGTTCCTTTCTTGAATTCAAAGCAACTGATGCACCACCTAGCATAAACACATATCCCGTTGTTGACTTCAATCTTCAGCATCACTACACCAACTCGAATCAGTGTATCCCACTAACTTGCATTCTTTTCCTTTATCAGCTACAGGAAACAAAATGCCATAATCGAAAGTTCCTTTGAGATACCTTAGTATCCTCTTCACTGCTGCTAGATGTGATACCTTTGGCTTCTACATGAATCTACTTACCATACCTACATTGTATGCTAAGTCAGGCCTTGTATGACAAAGGTATCTCAATGATCCAATAAGTCTTCTGTATTGGGTTGGATCAACATCATCTTCATCTGCATCTTTCGACAGTTGCAGTCTTGGTTCTGCAGGTGTCGAAGTTGAGTTGCATTCTTCCATCTCAAACCTCTTGAGAATTTCTCCTGCATATCTTCTTTGATGCATCATCAAACCTCTACTGCTCTTGTAGAATTCGATACCAAGGAAATATGAAATCTCACCCAAATCAGACATTTCGAATTCCTTGCTGATATCACCTTTGAAGTCTTTGATCTCACTTTTACAGCTACCTGTTATCAACAAATCATCTACATAGAGACATAGTATAAGAAATTCACTATTGCTTCTTCTTACATATACTCCATGTTCAGTTGTACACTTTACAAATTCCTTCTTCCTTAGGAAACTATCAATTTTCTTATTCCAAGCCCTTGGAGCTTGTTTCAATCCATACAAGGCTTTATGTAGCATGTACACCTTTCTTTCTTCGTCATGTTTCACAAATCCAACTGGTTGTTTAACATAGACTTCTTCATCTAAGGGTCCATTTAGGAATGCACACTTCACGTCCATCTGGCATATGTGCCAACTGTTTATTTCTGCTAGACCAACAACCAACCTGATTGTTTCGATCCTAGCAACAGGTGCAAAAACTTCATCGAAGTCTATTCCTTCTTTCTGTAGAAATCCTTTCTCCACAAGTCTTGGTTTGTGTCGAGTTACTTCACCTTTCGAATTCGTTTTCACTTTGTATACCCACTTGACATCAATTGCCTTCTTGGCTTGAGGCAATTCGACAAGTGACCAAGTATTGTTGTCTTCGATAGACTTTACTTCTTCGTTCATTGCTTTCACCCACTTTGAATCCTTCAATGCTTCAGCTGCATTAACGGGTTCGACATCTGCATAGAAAGCATAATGTACCAGCTCACCTTCATTATCTATTACATCATCTGATATAATCATACAATCTTGCAATCTTGCAGGCATGCGTCTTGTTCTTTGAGGCCTGCTTGTACTTGGTATATCTGCTGGTTCCTCTTGTCGAACTTCTCTTTTGACTTGAGTTTCTGGCTCTTCGAGAAGGATTCTCATTGAATCTTTCTTGACATTTTCACTCCAATCCCATTCTTTAAACTCATCTATGATCACGTCCCTGCTGATCACAATTTTCTTTTTCACTGGATCGAACAACTTGTAGCCTCCTGTCGAATGATATCCAACTAGAATCATTTGACTTGACTTGTCATCAAGTTTTCTTCTCAACTGATCTGGCACATGTCTATGTGTAATAGATCCAAATACCTTCAGATGACTCAAGCTAGGCTTCACACCAGACCAACATTCTTCTAGAGTAATTCCTTCTAGCTTCTTTGTAGGACATCTATTCAAAATGTATGTTGTAGTCGAAACAGCTTCACCCAAAAACTATTTAGGTAAATTCTTGCCTTTCAACATACTTCTCACCATATTCATGATGGTTCGATTCTTCCTTTCTGTAATTCCATTTTGTTGTGGAGTATAGGGTGGCATTACCTCATGCACAATCCCTTCCTTTTCACATAACCTGTCGAAGTCTTTCGACACATATTCTCCACCACCATCAGTTCTCAAAACTTTGAGCTTTCGACCACTCTGTCTTTCGACCATAGACTTAAACTTGACAAATACTTCGATCACTTCACTTTTTGTTCTTGATCAGATAAGTCCACAACTTTCAACTGAAATCATCTATTAATGTAACAAAGTATTTGTTACCTCCCATCAAATCCATCTGGATTGGTCCACATACATCAGAGTATATGACTTCATGACTAGCCTTCGACCTGCTTCCTGCATCCTTGCTGAAGCTATTCTTGTGTTGCTTCACCTGCACACATTCCTCACATACCTCGTTTGGAATGTCGATTTCTGGTAATCCTGAAACCATATTTCTTCTCTTCAAATCTCTGATGTCTCTGAAGTTGAGATGGCCTAGTCTATAATGCCATATCCATTCATCTCTGCTAGCTGCAGTCGAAATACACTTGTGCTCCATCACATTTAGTTCAATCTTGAAGGTTCGATTCTGAGACATAGGAGCCTTCAAGATTAATCTCCCATTTGCATTAACGACTCTCATCATCTTATCTTCGATTGACACTTTATAATTCTTTTCGACCAACTGCCCTATACTGAGCAAATTGCTCTTCATGCCTGGTATGTACAATACATTGGAAATTACTGACCTCTTGCCATCTTTTCTCATAATCATAACATCACCAATACCTTCAGCTGTTAGGGTATTATCATTTGAAAATTTTACCATATTTTTCATTGAGGACTTTATATTGACAAACCAGTCTTTTCTTCCAGACATATGTGATGAACATTCTGAATCCAAGTACCATTGGTCCTTGAATCTATCTTCATCTTTTGTTGTGACCATCAACATCATATCTTCTTCTTCTTATTCATGTTTTACAAGCTTTGCATCACTTTCTTGATTCTTTCGTTTTTCTGGATAATCACTCGAATAGTGACCATACTTCTGACAATTGTAGCATTGAATGTGACTCTTATCAGGTTTTCGACCACCATCTCTTCCTCTATTTGAAACACCACCTCTTTGGCATCCTTGGTATGGTCTTCTTTGATTCAACACGTTTCCTTCGATTTGGTTTCCTCTATCATTCAATTTGTTGTAGCCACCTCTACCTCTGTCGAAACACTTTCCTTTGCCTTTGGTCTCTTTTTCTGAATGTGCCTGCAAGACCACATCACTCTTCGATTTGCCTGCAGCTCTTTCGTTCATTCTTTATTCATGAGATTCAAGCGTCCCTTGAAGCTCTTCCTTTGTCAATTTCGACAAGTCTTTCCCCTCTTCCATCGCTACCACTATGTGGTCGAACTTATGGGCCAAAGATCTTAAAATCTTTGAAACAACAGTTCTTGTTGTTAACGTTTCTCCACATATCTTGATTTGATTTACTAGTTTTGTAACTCTAGTGAAGAAATCAGATATGTTTTCACTGTCTTCCATCTGAAGCAGTTCGTACGTCCTTTTGTGATTTTATAACCTCACTTCTTTCACCTTCTCAGCGCCTCCAAAAGACTTCTCAAGAATTTCCCAAGCTTCTTTTGCAGATTCTGAATCACTAACCTTTTCGAAATTGTCTGGGCTGACACTTTGATGAATTACAAATAATGCTTTATAACTCAGCTTCTCAGATTCTGTGTATTTCTTCTTTTCTTCTTCTGAAGCATTTTCTCCAAACGCTTCGACTCCATCTTTTACAAGGTCTCAAAGACCTTGACACCTGAATAAGACTTTCATTTGTTTGCACCAATTCTCATAGTTGTCAACTTTAAGAATTGGTAGCGTTGCTGGATAGTTTGCATTCTCATAACTTGTCATCGTGAATTCTTCAATTGTTCTTGATTGATACTTCCCTTGAATCGAAACAAAGCTCTGATACCAGATATTGGAAATCCACCAAAGTCTATGATGAATTTCTACCACAATGACAATTTAATTATGAGACAAACAAAGAAAAGAAGACAAGACAAATAATTTCTGCAGAGTTTCTCTCTGCTCACAAACTGTGAAAACTTTGTTATTCACTTGCAACTGCAAATTCTGTGAATACAACTTGCTTGACTTGCTTACAAAAATAGGGGTTACTCCCTCTATTTATAACTGAGCTTACATCCTAAGCCTAAATCCCAAAATATCTTTTTGTTATTAAATCAAATATAATTTATTCTAGACTTAAATCAAATCTATTTAAATCTAAAACAAATCAAATCTTTTCGACACATAATTTCGACACACTGAATTACAATTTAACAGCTTTTAGATAATAGAAATTGATTCATCTCTTTAATTTATTTTTTTAATTATTTTATCATGAAAATTGATATTGTTTTCTATATATTTGTCTTCTTAGTTTTCTGATTCTAAAAGAATTCAATTATTTTAGATTAGTATGATTCAACAGTTTATATCGTATAAATTAATAATTTTAATTTATGAACTTGATAAGTCATATATATCAACCATCTATAATAATGTGTTTTGATAAAGCCATATTGGTAGTCTGTTATATAGTTTTAATTTTATTTTTGTTCAAATCCAAACTGCTCTGGAGTGCGCACAAATGTTCAAGAGTGCAGTAAAGATGGCTCTAATAAAGACTTCAATAAAGGTGGATACTGTTTAGAAATGAGACTCCAATCTAAATATGAGCTCTGTTGTTGTAAATAATGTTTTTATCGTACTCTTTCAATAAAGCTTGATAAATAAATTTCAAATATGAATTACCTTTAGAGCAAATATGAACGATTTTCATAACTTTGTAAAATCTTAGAACTTCATTCGTGAAACAAAAAACATTATGCAAATAAATGGAAAACAATGAGTTTTATTTTTGTAATCACTCATTTTAAAATCATTGTCGTATCTTATTAAGACGGATATATTTTTTACATTAAATTATTTATAAAAAATTAGGTAAAGTTGGTTTTCATCCTTAAAAATAATTAGTTACAAGATAATATTTTTGACTAATAATTTTATAAAATATAATTCAAATTTAAAACTCTATAAAATATAATAGATGACTTTTTATTTGGTATCATCTATTGAAGCACATGTCACATCATATATCCTATCATAACATAGAATATATTACAACAATGCAACTTTGACACTCAAATTTGACATTAATACATACATTATATACAATGTTTAATGTATTTATACGATAAAAAATATATTATTTTAAACATTGTCCGTGAATAGTGAATGAACAATTATTTTTAATAATAAAATAAAATTAGTTAATAAAATATAAAATTTTAATTTATGAAGTGATACAGTTAATTAATAAATATTTAGATATTAAAAATACTTTTTAGCTGTAAAATAAAGTTCGTTAATGAAAAGTAAAATAATGGTGAATAAAGTGATGAAATTACCTTAAATAGTAAAATAAAATTGATTAATGAAATATAAAGAGTCAGTTAATGAAGTGATGAAAATAATTAATAAACGCTCAGATATTAAAAATAATTTTTATTAGTAAAATAAAATTCGTTAATGAAAAATAAAATGATGATAAATGAAGTGATGAAGTTGGTTAATAGATATTAGAAATAATGTTTAGTAGTAAAATAAACTTGATTAATGAAATATAAAATGTTGATTAATAAAATTATGAAGTTGATTAATAAACGTCTGAATATCAAAAATAATTTATTGCGACAAAATATAGTTTGTTAATGAAACATAAAAAAATGGTTAGTGAAATTATGAAGTTAATTAATCACACAATTTTATATCGGATCCTTAATCTAAAAAAATCAAATAAAGTAAAATAATTTATTTTATTTTATTTAAAAGTTTATTTATTCTTTTATCGACAAGTGCTTGTATTAATACATAAGGATGCTAACCCAATACAAAGAGAAACCAACAAAGAGAAAAAACCAACTACAAAGGGAACCAACAAAATAACTGAAACAAAAACAACAACCCAAAGTGCGTTATAGGATTGAAAAACCACATCTCCCTAACAAAGTCACTACTATCCTTGGACAAAATAGAAATCCAATCTCAACCAAGCAATTTAATGAAAAGCAAATTTTCAACAATATTCCAAACAACATTTGTTAAAAACCACCTTATTCTTATAATTCCAAATACACCAACAACCACAAAAAAGCGAATGAAGAAGTTTTGATAATACCAACCAAACTCATTGAGAGAATCTCCTAGAAGGCCATCCTAGAACCAACCTCCGCCGTATCAAATGCCCCTAAACGACCATCAAAGTCTAAACCTAACCAATCAAAAACCTCATTCTAAAGAAGCCTAACCTTGGTACACCTAAGAAAAAGACGACTCATCGTTTCTTTCTCTAACGCGCACAAGGGACATAAAGAATCACCTACCGCTAACTCCATACCTCTAAAGCAAAACTCAATTCTCATAGGAAAAACATTCGAAAGAAACCTCTAATAAAACAACTTAGCCTTACCCGGTACACTCACATTTCAGATCTGTTTCAACTCAAATAATCTCATATCATCCAATTCCAAATTTGAATACCTCAAGGCATGTAAACTCTTAAACTATTCTTCACTGAAAATACCTCCACCAAACCACCTTATCAATTTCATCCACCATTAGACTAACATCCCTCAAAATATCCATCAACTCAAACAATCATCCCCAACCTCTCCCACAATTGCATTTGCATCAACCCCTAACTCCCAACTCCAACAAATATCCACATATACACTCATATTAGCAACACTAAAGGATTGAGTGGAGAAAACACCATACATGCGAGGATAAAGCTCCTTCAAAGGAGTAGATCCTAACAAACAATGATTCGAAAAACTAAAGTGTGCGCCATTCCCCAAATTTTAAGAGATTCAATTAGAAAATCAAGGTTGATCAAGAAAATTGGAACCATAAATCGATCGTACATCCTCCACCAAAGAGACAAATTCAACATACCCCGATTAGCCTCTTTTCTACACAAAGCATTCCAACCCTTGTCATACCTAAAAGGAATTAACTTATACCACAAAGCTTCCTTATCCGACAAAGACATCCACCATCATTTACTCATCAAAGAATAATTGAAAGTTTCTATATTCTTGACAACTAAGCCACCCTCCTTAAACTTAAGGTAAATCCTATCCCAACTAACCCAACACACTTTTCGCCTCCCTTCCCTCTCCCCCCATAAAAAATATCGTTGAATCATAATAATATCCTCAAGAAAGCCGATCAGAGCTTTATAAAATGAAAGCATGAAAGGAATGCTATTAAGATTGGAATTCAACAATGTTAACTTCCCCCCAAAGATAATAGCTCCCCCCTCCAAACGCCCAATCTCTTCTTCAACTTTGATGAAACACCAGACCACATAACCCTACGCCTATGATTACCGCAAACTGGAATCCTAAAGGGTATAAAAATAAAATTTTCAATTTGACCCCTCAAGAAAGATTTTACATCAGGTGTTTAGTTGCAATGATATAAAAAATATTAAAAAAAAAATTTTCGCTGGCTATTACATCGGTCAAAGTAATAAACCGATGTAAAAGGTTTTATAAAAAAACATGGTGGCAGTATTGTAAATGAATAACTAGGTGGCAAATTGAAAAAAAAAATAGAAAACCCTTATATTGGGCCTTCTCATCCACCGATGTAAAAAACTAGGTGGCAGATTGGTATATAAAAAACCAGAAAACCCTTACATCGGGCCTTGCGTTCCACCGATGTAAAAAATCAGAAAATCCTTAGATCGGTCATTGACTTCCACCGATGTAAAAAACAATCATTACATCGGTCAATAACTTCCATCGATGTAAAAAGTCGAATCGAAATATATATTATATCGGTTATTTGAATCCACTGATGTAAAAAGTGTAATATATATTTATGAAATAAGCTCTGCTGCTGTTCATTTAGTTATTGACTCTTCTTCAAAACAGAATCCCACGAACGAGATTTGTACCCACCCCCGCCAACACCGCCCGTTTTCTCCGTCCACCGCTCCGTCTCCGTCTCCGGCCGTCTCCGTCCATCACGAACGCCCTTCGTCCGTCTTCGTCGCCGTCCATTTCCGTCCGTATCCTCCGCCGCCCTTTCCCGCCGTTCACACACACACACACACACATATATATATATATATATATATATATATATATATATATATATATATATATATATATATATATATATATATATATATATATATATATATATATATATATATATATATATATATATATATATATATATATATATATATATATATATATTTGTTGTAGAAGTGCTCTATGCAAAGACATATTGAGTTGAATTGAGAATCAGTTTTTTGTTTTTTTCAACCATAGGCCCTCAATTTGCATGATACAAAATTATTGAATCGCCGTATCAAAGTTGACAAAGCTCGGGAAAAGAGTGAATATTCTTCCTATAGAAGGTAATTATATATATCTTTTTGTATATGGTGTGTTTGATTATTCTGTAAGTAAAACAATAATTTTATATAATGATATAGCGGTTTAAGCACTATAAACTCCTTTTAAGATTATGTTTTTATTTTTTTAACCAACAAGTTTAGTTAATTTCCATAAACATGTTTATAATGAAATCAGTCTATTAGACCATTACAAATGTATGTCAAAACTCCCTACAATAGGCATTTGCGGTCCGATCATTACAAATGGAAACTTTGAAAGCAGAAACAAACAAGCCCCAAATATGCTTTATGATTCGATTTGAATATCTTGGGCAGTTCATTTCATATGGGCGGAAATCTTCATTCTCACACTATAAAGGGTTTTGACACATCTCTTATAGAAAACAAGGTGAATTTTTCTCAATCATATTGATTTGCTGCATATATTCTTATACAAGATTGCATTAACATCTCTTTATTTCATACTTTCATGGTTAATTAGTGTTATTGCATTTGCAAGATGTTTGATGTTGCTTCTGTATAAACGAGATTTTTTTTTATAACTTAATTCCATGTTACTTTATTTTCTAATTGTTTTTATTTTGTGCTTAATTTTATTTCTAATTGTTTTTATTTTGTGCTTAATTTTATTTCTAATTATTTTTATTTTGTGTAAACAGATACATGGGTGATTCAAACGACAACCCTTCTTCATCTAGTAACCCCAATAAAAGAAGAGTTAGAGGTCCCACTTTCATGACACAAATCGACAAAGTTCATCAAACAGGTGAAAAGATAAAGGTTGAGTTTAATCCAAGAACCTATGAATGTATTGGTGTTGGTAAACTAATATTTATGTGATTTTTCATTGGCGAGTAAATTTAGTTATGTGGTGTTTATCTTTATGTATTAGTTCTTTTGGAATTCATTAAATGGCAAATGTAAATAGAAAAAAAGCTACATGGCTTTATCCCAATGTAAGTGTGATGTAAATTGTAATTCTATAGTTAAATTTATGATAAATATTCACTAATTATGTCATTCAATTGCAGACAAGACAACAACATGACTCTAATGATTATGGGTACTATGTGATGAAAAATATGTTGGATATTGTCTCTGCCAATATAACCGAGAATTGGATGCAGGTAATAAAAATAACTTTACGTTGTTATTTATTTTTTGTTTTGCAACTTAATATGAATTTTTAAAGAATAACTCTATATTGTTATATTTATGTATTATAGGTATTTGATGATCCAACATAATTAACACAAGATGATTTGTATGATTTGCGACTCTGTTGGGTAAAATGTTTCTTTGAGTTATATAAAAATTAAGCTTTATCTGGTGAGTTTTATAGAATTCTCTAAGTTGTGGTTTTTGGACATAATTGCTATTATTGAGTTTTTTCACATTACATGTGGTTTTGCACATGTATTGAGTTTCTTGATATTTTTTGCTGATGTTAATTGTTATTATTTATTGTCAGGCAATGTGATTTTGGTGTTGTCTACCGAAGCTATAACTCATCTACTTGTGGATTTTATATTGGTAATTCAAGTTTGGAAAAAGACTTATAAATAGTTGAATATTTTTGTATGTTTTGTGAAGTATATATATTTGTAAGTTTGTTGTGAGTTTGTTTGTTGTGATTCAATTCAAGTTTGCAATACAATTGTTCATTTTGTAAGTTTGTTGTGAAAAATATGAAAATATCGACCTAGATGTGATCTATGTGATGTTGGAAAGCTATGACATAATATATATATATATATATATATATATATATATATATATATATATATATATATATATATATATATATATATATATATATATATATATATATATATATATATATATATATATATATATATATATATATATATAGCGACCTCTATTTAGCCTGTATGATATTGGAAAAATATGAAAAAATGGGTACCAATTTAATTTTACAGGAAATCATCCAGAAAATAAATAATTTATTCAAAAAAATTGCTTACATTTTACATCGGACATTAATAGAAACCGATGTAAAAACTATCAACGCTGGCTCTTTTACATCGGGCATTCCTCCGAACCGATGTAAAAAGGATGTATTTTACATCGGTCTAACTTGGGACCGATGTAAAATGTTGCGTCATTTTTAAAAAAAATAATTTTATAATTGTTTTTTAAATAAGACTTAGCTTATAACCGGTGTGTTAACTGTCTTTTTCATATCGGACCCTGATTCGATGTAAAAGTTCCTCATTTACTATATCGTCTGACTTTACATCGGACCTAGAACCGATGTAAAAATGCATTTTCGCCCGATGTAAAAAGTCATTTCTGCACTAGTGTTTCTTTTTCTAATCATATATTTTCTATTTTAATAATAAATTATAATTTTGTAAATTACATTCACTACTACAAAAAACACATCTAACATCGGACGCCAAAATGCATTTAACATCGACTACAGAAGCGAGATAATAATGGGAAACATGAAAAGATACAACTTTACACCTCAGTTATTGAATAACCGAGGGGAAATGTGACATTGTTCATGAGATCGATCACCAACAACTGCATTTTTGCCTTTTCAATATTGCTCTACTTTTTACCTCACTTTTTAACGTTAACCAAGGGGGTTAAAGTCTTGTTTACAAAAAAATTAACCTGTTGTTTTTTCTCGTTTTAATCCGCAAAATATCAAATTTGTTGACAAATTTTAAATCTTCCTCATCGACATCAACAACAACAATAATCACAATAATAACATCAAAAACATAATCAATAGAATCTTTAAACATTAAATATCAACAACAAAAGCAACGACAATAATAATAACAACAACAAAATTTATGGATTCTTTAAACATTAAATCTCAACAGTAACAACAACAAATAAAAAAATTAATAGAATTGTTAAATACTAAATTTCAACAATAATAACAACTACAACAACAACTACTACAATAACACAAATATTAACCATTTTACTTGATATAACTACAACTAACATTAATAAGTTACTTTCATGCTTTCCTAACTAAAGAAAAGATTAAACATTAAGAAATCAACCTTGAAATATTTATGCTCTATCTTTCATTGTCATTTGTTTCAATATATTAGGTTTTAATTTTAGTACTTTGCATCCAACATGAATAGTTGTGGCATTCACATTTTGATTGGCTAGTTCGAGTTTCACGTGGATTACTAATGTTACATGTGGATTGATGACTTGGTAATATTTTGACTATTGTTACTTTATAAATGGACATTAAAGATTCATTACTTAATATTTTCATCAAATGAGTTATAAATAAAAAATACGCTACTTTATTCCTCGGTTTTAAGTAAAATTAAAGTAATAGTTCATAAAAAAATTTAAAAATTATAAGGTGATAAAATGTAGTTGTTGAGATTTGATGACATGTTCCTCTAGTTACTTTATCCTTCGATTTTCAGCAAAACCGAGGTAATAGATTATAATTTTTTTTAGTTATAAGATGATAAAATATAGTTGTTTGAATTCGAAGACGTGTTATCTAAATACTTTATCCCTCGATATTTAGTAAAACCGAGATAATAAGTCATAAAATAATTTTAAAAAAGTAAAACGTATTAAAATGTAGGTGTTGGGATTCGAAGACGTGTCCTCTAAATATTTTACCCATTTGTTTTTAATAAAATCAAATAAATATATGATTTTTTTTTTAAATAAAAAATGTGACGCGTCTATAATTTCCACTTCAATTTTTTTAATATAGGTGAAAGTTCTGTCATAAAAAGCTTTATTTATAATAGTGATTTTTTAGATTGTATCATTGAGTGATTAGGGTTAACTTGAATTCCGCAAGTGCCATTTTAAAGGAAACGATGTCATATAATTTAAGTTGTATATGTTGATAATTAAGAAACATATGTGTAATCAAACAAAATTAAGCAATGTCAGAGATTAAACTAAACAACTTATGTTACATGACTATCACAATTGTTAACAAAATGAACAACAATATAACATATAAAATAGAGTTATACACACACATGACATGTTAAACACTAAACAAAAAGAAACATAATAAATAAAAAACAAGACAAAATAACTTGCATGTTAAAGAAGTTAATCCCAACTCACATCAATCCCTTCAATCATCTTTTTCAATGTTAGACATGTAATTTCAGGTTCTTTAGTAGCAAATGAATCACTACTGTCAGTATCAATAAGACCAATCTCTATAATACTGTCAGTCTACCTCTTTTCCAATGTCCTTCTTTGAATGAATCTCCACCTTCAACAACTTTATTAGTCATTTTTAAATTTAATAACTAAGAGAGATACTGTTTTTTATGCAAGTTCTAAATGTATGTATTTAATTATCACTATGACAGGATCAAACTATTTATATATAGCAAATTTGTATGAATCATATGCATCTCTACATATAAGAAATGTGAGAGTTTGATATAATAGAATATATGAGAAGTCATATCATTCAATGTCATGAATAGTTACTATAAATAATTATAAACTTTTAAGAGAAAAAATTTATATGGTAAAGGCCAAATAAATTGTGTAACTTCTAAAAAGTGGTTTAATTTCAATGGGAAACAAGTTTTTTTTAACTATCATAATTTGGGAGGAATAAAAATATGGAATGAATTTAATTTAAGAGAGAAAAAAATTATGAAGTTAGTTTAGTTTTTTATTTTAAAATTGAAATGTTTTTATTATGGGCATATTTGATTACATATAGATAGTATCATAATTTAAAAGGAGAAAAATACGTACCATAATTTAAGAGGAGAAAAATATGAAATAGTTTTAGTTTGAGAGGGAGAGAAAATCATGGATCAAGTTTAATTTGTTTATTTTAAAATTGGAAATTTTTTAATAATGTTACATTTGATTACAAAGAGAGATCGTATCATAATTTAAGAGGAGAAAAATATGGAATAAATTTAGTTTGAGAGAAGAGAAAAACTAATGCATTAGTTTAATTTGTTTATTTTAAAGTTAAATTTTTTTTATTAATGTTATATGTGATTATAGGAGATCGTATCATAACTTAAGAGGAAAAAAAATATGAAATGACTTTAATTTAGAAGAGATAAAATAATAGAGTTAGTTTAATTTTTTATTTTAGAATTGGAAGTTTTTTTATTAATGATACATTTTATTATAGAGAGAACATGTAGAAAAATATTAAATGATTTTAGTTTGAGAGAGAGAAATAATAGATAGAATTTTTTTATTTTAAAATGGAAATTTTTTAATAATTGTTTTATTTTAAAATTGATTTTTTTTTAATAATTTACATTTGATGAGAGAGTATCATAAGTTGAGAAGAGAAAAATGTAGAATGATTTTAGTTGTCGAGAGCTAAAATAATGGAGTGAGTGTATGGTAGACAAAATAATAAATAAAAATATATAGATACATATGAAATGATATTAGTTTGAGAGAGAGAAAGAAAATAATGGATAGAGTTTTTTTTTTTTTAAATTGGAAATTTTTTATTAATGTTATATTTGATAAGAGAGATAATCATAAGTTGAGAGGAGAAAAATACATAATGATTTTAGTTTAAGAGAGCTAAAATAATGAAGTGAGTTTATGACATATAAGGCTGTTCTTGGATCGAGTTACCCGAGATCTACTTGGGAATTGGTCCAGTGGAATCAGATCAATAGGCTAATCGAAATGTTATTTAGTTTGGGAATGAATAATTTTTTATTCGATACCTGAAACAAGAACCAAGTCATGTATTAAGTATTCAGTCGTGCTTTATATATATTATTATCTTGAGTATTCAATAAATTTCCCATTCTGAGAATTGTCTAGTGGATTACCCGAGAAGCGAATCAGTGGAACCGAATCAATAGACCGATCGAAATGCTACTTGATCCGATTTTAATTCTAAAAAATCATCCATCACTGGTTCGATCCGGTCCTGGATTACCCGATTGTAGTTTCGGTCCATTTTTCGAGAGGATCTTATATCTAAACTGGACCGGACCGAAAACAACCTTAATAACATATAAAACAATAAATAAAAATGACTGAATATATTATTTAAAAGAATTTTAATAAGTGAAATAATGGGCGGTTATTTAATAATTGTTTGCATTTTAATAAGCGAAATAATGGATAAAACTAGGATAAATCCTTACTTATTGTCGACATTGCTAATTTTTCTATAATAAAGATAAAGATTGGATTAAAAACAATATTTTAAAGGCTGTTTTAAATTTTAATTAATATATTAATATTTTAATTTGAAATATTAATATTTTTTAGAAAATCATTAATATAGAAAAAGAGATATTTATGTTTTAAAGTATATTAGAATAGAGGTATTTTAAAAATTAGACTAAATTGGCTTGTCACTTAGCTGAACTAGAAATCAGAGGGGTCATCAGATTGATATGATTGTTAGAACGAATATGATATTGAACAAGTGGAAATCTATCAAAATCGATAAACTGACATTTCTGAAAAATGAACGGATTAAATGCATATTTTTATTCTCGAACAAAATGATGTTAGTTTGATAATTAAAAAATATATATAATTAGACTTTATTAAAAAAAATTATTTAGAACAATTTTTTTTTATTGTTTGCAATTAGACATCGTTCAAAATTTATTTAAATTTAAATTCTATATTATTAAATTGTGTGATGATTATATTTAGAATTTAAATTAAAAAAATAAAAAATAAAATAATAATATTTTAAAATTTTGAGTCATCCAGTTTTAATAACTATTTTATAGAACTCGAGTCATCCAGTTTTATCTGTTTAATAAACATATAATTTTGTTATAAAAATCGATTTATTCCAACGAGTTATCCGATTTAATCCGATTTAGTAATGTGATTCCTCTAGTGAGTCCATGGTTCAACGAATAAATCAGAGACTCAATACTCTCATCAATTTGATGATTAGTCTAATTTTTAAAATTTTGATTGAAAGTGTATTAATAAATATTTTAATAGAATATATAATAAATGTATTTAATATAGTAGATCCAACAATATTATAAAATATAATATAATAAAATATATTTGAATTTTTCATTTTAAAAGCAAGTTTGACTGCCCTTAAAATCACTCATTTTAAAATCATTCTCTTTTCGTATTAAGACGGATATATTTTTAACATTAACGTATTTATAAAAAATTAGATAAAGTTGGTTTTCATCCTTATAAATATTTATTTATAAAATAATATTTTTGACTAACAGTTTTATAAAATAAAATTCAAATTTAAAACTCTATAAAATTTAATAAATGACTTTTTATTTGGTATCATCTATTGGAGCACATGTCAAATCTTATATCTTGTCATAACATAAAATATATTACAACAATGTTACGCTGGCACTCAAATTTGACATTAAATTACATATCATATACAATGTTTAACGTATAAATATGAGAAATAATATGTTTTTTAAAACAAAAATATATATTATTTTAAATATTGTTAGTGAATGAGTAAAATAAAATCGGTTAATTTGGTTTATGAAGAATGAAATTGGTTGATAAATGTTCATATATTATAAATAATTTTTAACTCTTAAAATAAATTTCGTTAATGAAAAGTAAAATGACGGTTAATAAAGTGATGAAATTATTGTTAGTAGTAAATTAAAATTAGTTTATGAAATATAAAAACATAGTTTATGAAGTGATGAAGAATGTTAATAAACACACAAATATTAAAGATAATTTTTGTAGTAAAATAAAATTCGTTAATGAAAAATAAAATGATAGTTAAAAAAGTATTGAAGTTGGTTAATAGATATTAAAAATAATTTTTAATAATAAAACAAAATTGATTATTGAAAAGTAAAACGTCAATTAATAAAATTATATAGTTTGTTAATAAATGTCCGAATATTTTTTAATACTAAAATATAGTTGGTTATTGATATATAAAAAATTGGTTAATAAAAATTTAAAGTTGGTTAATCACACAATTTTATATCGGTATTCTTTAATATTAAAAAATATTAAAAAATAATTTTTTACTTTTTAAAAGAAAATTTATTATTTTTTCGATAAACATTTGTATTAATACAACATAAAGGATGCCAATCCAATACAAAGAGAAACCAACAACAACAAAAAACCAACAACAAAAGGAACCAACAAAACAATTTAAACAAAAACTATAACCCAAGGTACACTTTAGGATTGAAAAATCACATCTCCCTAACAAAGTCACTTCTACCCTCAGACAAAATAGAAATCCAATCTCAACCAAGCAATTTAATGAAAAGCAAATTTTCAACAATATTTCAAATGATATTGTTAAAAGCGACCTTATTCCTATAATTCCAAATACATAAAGCAACAACCACAAAAAAACAAAAGAAGAAGTATTGATAAAACCAACCAAACTCATCTAGAGAAGCTCCAAAAAGGCCACCCTGGCACCAACTCCGTTGAATTAACCGCCCCTAAACGACCATCAAAATCCGTACCTAACCAACCAAAAATCTCCTTCCAAAGAAGCTTAACCTTGGTACACCCAAGAAAAAGAATACCCACTGTTTCTTCCTCTAACCCGGAGAAGGGACATAAATAATTACCCACCACTAACTACATACCTCTAAAGCAAAGCTCACTTCTCGTAGGAAAAACATTCAAATGAAGCCTCCAACAAAACAACTTGACCTTACCCAGTACACTCACATTTCAGATTCCTTTCAACTCAAATAATCTCATCGTGTCCAATTTTAAATTTGAATACCTCAAGGCATGTAAATTATGAAAGCTATTCTTCACTGAAAATCCCATCACCAAACCACCTTATCAATTCCATCCACCATCAGACTAACATCCCTCAAAATATCCATCAAATCAAACCAATCATTTTCAACCTCTACCATAATTGTAGTTGCATTAACTCTTAACTCCCAACTCCAACAAGTTTCCACCCACAGGGCCATATTATCCACACTAAAGGATTGAGTAGAGCAAACATCATACACTCGAGGATAAAGCTCCTTCAAAAGAGTAGATCTTAACCAACAATGATCCTAAAAACGAAAAATATGTGCCACTCCTCAACTTATAATATATGCAATTAATAAATCAAAGTTGACCAAGAAAATTGGAACCACAAATCGATCGTGCATCCCTTCACCAAAGAGACGAACCCAACTAGATTAGCCTATTTTCCAAATAAAGCATCCCAACCCCCACGATACCTAAAAGGAATTAACTTATACCACAAAGCTTCCTTATCCGAAAAAAACTTCCACCCCCATTTACTCATCAAAGAATAATTTAAGGTTTCAATATTCTTAACACCTAAGCCATCCTCCTCCAACTTAAGGCAAATCCTATCCCAACTAAATCAACATACCTTTCGCCTCCCATCCCTCTTTCCCCATAAAAAAATCTCATTGAATCTTAATAATATCCTCAAGAACGCACTTCAGAGATTTATAAAAGGAAGGCATGAAGATAGGAATGTTATTAAGAAATGAATTCAACAATGTTACCTTCCCCTCCAAACGCTTAATCTCTTTCTCAACTTCGATAAATAATCGGACCACATAACCCTACGCTTGTGATTACCATCAATTGGAACCCGAAGAAAAATAAAAGGCAACTTCACAATTTGACAAGTCAAGAAAGACAACGCCGAATCTATCAAGTGATCATCCAAATGAATCCCATACAACATTCTTTTTCTAATCATATTTTTTACCTATTATTAATAAATTATAGTTTTGTAAATTACATTCACTACTACAAAAAATACATCTAACATCGGACACGAAAAGCATTTAACATTAGCTATGGAAGAGAGGTAACAATGTGCGACATGAAAAAACTACAAATTTACACCTCGGTTATTGAATAATCGAGGGGAAAAGTGACATTGGTCATGAGTTTGATCCCCAACAACTGTATTTTTTGCATTTTTATAATTGTGCTACTTTTATATAGGTTAGTAACAATAAGCGAGGGGGTAAAGTCATGTTTACAAAAAAAAATTGACCTGTTTTTTGTCTTTGTTATAATATGCAAAACATCAAATTTGTTGACAAATTATAAATCTTCCTCAACAACAACAACACCAAAAACAAAATCAATAGAATCTTTAAACATTAAATCTCAATAACAAAAACCACAACAATAACAAAATCCATAGAATTTTAAATATTAAATCTCTACAACAACAAATAAATAAAATCAATAGAATTGTTAAACACGAAATTTCAACAACAATAACAACAACAACAACTTCAACAACAACAACTACACCAACAACTACTACTACAACAACCAACAACAATATTAACCATTTCATCTAATACAACTACAATTAACATTAATAAGTTACTTTCTTACTTTCCTAACTATAGAAAAGATTTAACATTAAGAAATCAATCTTATAATATTTTCCTGCTCTATCTTTTATTGTCATTTTTTTAATATCTTAAGTTTAAGTTTCTGGACTTTGCATCTAAGATGAATAGTTGTGACATTCATGTTTTGATTGACTAGTTAAAATTTCATGCAAATCATTAATTTTTTATGTGAATTGATGACTTGACATTATTTTGATCATTATTACTTTATAAATAGACGTTAAAGATTCGTTACTTAATTTTTTCATCAAATGGGTCATAAATAAAAAATTAAAAAAAAAACTACTTTATCATTCAGTTTTCAGCAAAATCGAGGTAATATCTCATAAAATATTTACAAAATTAAAAGATGATAAAATATAGTTGCTGCGATTTGAAGACATGTCCCTCTAGCTACTTTACCCCTTAGTTTTAAGCAAAATCGAGGTAATAGGTCATAATTGTTTTTTATTATAAGGTGATAAAATATAGTTGTTTGAATACGAAGATGTGTCATCTAAATACTTTACCCCTTGATTTTCAGTAAAACCAAAGTAATAAGTCATAAAAAAATTTTAAAAACTTAAAACCTGTTAAAATGTAGTTGTTGGGATTCGAAGGAATGTCCTCTAGACACTTTACCTCTCGATTTTCAGTAAAACTGAGAGAATATATGATATTTTTTAAATAAATAAATGTGACTCGTCTATGATTTCCACTTCGATATTTTTGGGTTGTATAAATTTGTTTTCTTACTGACAGAGCAATTTGCAAAAACAATGAATCATGCAGAAAGAAAATTGCAGAAGATAAATAACACAATCAATTGTTAACCCAGTTCAGTGCAACAATACCTACTATGATGGACATCCAAGTCAAGAAGGAAATCCACTATTATCGTATTAGTACAAAACTTAAATAACCCTAGTTTACAACTTAGCACCTAATCACTACCCGTGTGATTTCTATCTAGCAAACTCTTAGATATGAGAACCCCCTATCACTTGCCACAATCACCTCAGTGATGATATCAATGAACAAAACAGAAGAACACACTTCTAATTAAATAGATTACACTCTTTGCTTAAAATCTCATGAGTAAATCACAATGAGCAATTAACAATCAGCCAACCCCAATGCATCAAACAAGATACATGAGTGACATATAAAAATAAAGAACAAAAGAAAAACTCTTAAAACCATAAGTTCTTGAATAACAAATCTTCCCCTTGTTTTTCAATAGTTACATTAGGTTTAGGTTATTTTTTCTTTTAAACTCCTTAGCTATCCATGGGCTTCAGATTCTCCACTCAATTTGTTGTAGATCCACAAACTGATGGTTGCATAAATTATATAGAATAATCTCCTTGAATTATGGAACAAAAAAATCATAAGTTTTCTAAATTGTCTCAACACGTAATTTTAGAAACTAGTGCACTTTGGAGATAAAATCACTTGTTTAAAAAATATCCTTCTTGGTCTGTGCAAATATGTGAGATATATACATACAGAATATCAACAAATCAAATCAGATCCTTCCAAGAAAAACAATAACGCCTGCTATATCAGTTGGTCAAGATGTCATGACATCTTGCTCAATATCCACTACACAAAAAAGGACTTTAGACAACGCACCTTAGACAACGCTTTTATACAAAAGCGCTACTATAAGTAAATTAAAAAATAAAAGACGAAAACTGTATACAAAAATGAGTAAAAGCACTGCTAAAAGGCCGACCTTAGACAACGCTTCTGAAAATCACTGCTAAAAGGGTTGTTTTAGAAAGCGCTTAAAAAAAGTGCTGGTAAAGGACCACAATAGCCAGCGTTTCTCCTAAGCGTTGTCTAAAGTCATATAAATTTATATAAAAAAATCTTAAAAGCGCTTCTAAATGGGTTGCTTTAGAAAGCGCTTAAAAAAAGCACTGGTAAAGGACCATATTAGCCAGCGCTTCTCCTAAGTGCTGTCTAAAATCATATAAATTTAAAAAAAAATCTTAAAAGCGCTGCTAAAAGGGTTGCTTTAGAAAGCGCTTAAAAAAAGCGCTGGTAAAGGACCACATTAGCCAGCGCTTTTCCTAAGCGCTGTCTAAAGTCATATAAATTTTATAAAAAAATCTTAAAAGCGCTTCTAAAAGGGTTGCTTTAGAAAGTGCTTTAAAAAAGCGCTAGTAAAGCACCACATTAGCCAACGCTTCTCGTAAGCATTGTCTAAAGTCATATAAATTTTAAAAAAAAAACTTAAAAGCGCTACTAAAGGCCCATATTTTCCAGTGCTTCTTAAAAGCGTTGTCTAAAGTCATATAATTAGAATTTAAAAATAGAATCCCTCCAGAACTCGTTTCTATTCATAGAACTTGTTTCTATTCACACTTTTCTCTTCGTACTTCCGTCTCTGATACCACCCTCCTTCCGCCGTCCCTCCGACTTCCTTCCTTCCGCCGTTCCTCCGACCGCCCTCCTTCTGTCGTCCCTCAGCTGCCGTCCTCCAATGTATCTCAAGGTAAGTTTCCCCTGTTCCTATCTCTACTGCTACTATGGTTCTTTGGCTATTTGGTTTATAATATTTGGTTTTATGGACTCTCTTGTAGGACTTCTATCAACCATTTCACTAACATTTGGTTTTTTGGACTCTCTTGTAGGACTTCTATCAACCATTTCACTAACATTTGGTTTTTTTAAGCATGGTTCAGCATTTACTTCTACATTTCTAGGTATTCATTTCATTCTATATTTCTAGATATTTCCTTCTATATTTCTGCAAAACCTATGATCTGTTTATAAGTTCGATTAGTTAGTGATATAAACTTTGTTAGGCTATCCGATTTTATTTAGTTCCGATGAAGGTTGGATGTTGATGTCGCATTTATTCGTGTATAAACTAACTGAGAAACTATTGGGGCTACCCGTTTTGTTTTATTTCTTAGAGTTTCGGGTTTGAATTCAATGTTGTGTCACTTTGTGTGAGAAAATTTGAAAGAGATTTTGATGCATGTTGTTATGAATTCAAGGTTTAATTCGGTTACGGTGCCACTTTGTTGCGATAGTTTGATTTCATTTTGGTTTCGATGACAGCTTCGATGACAGCAATTCACCTTTTACCGTTGCTTTGAGATTCAGACAACTTTATTGTGTAATTTGATTTAAATTCGAAAGTTTGCATGGTTGTGACATCGGGTGCTTTCCCTTTTTGTTTCGAATCTTCTTGAGTTAAAACTATCGAGCATTCATAACTTCTTATAGTTGCTTCCCGATTTTTGTTTAATCGAATAAATCATGTGTTGAAATCAATTTTCCATGTTCTGATTCTTAAATTGTGTAACAAAATGAGTTCTTTGATTTTATTTTCATTTGAGGATTGGTATCATGATTTTATTCTCAACTCTATGCATTTTCAATGTTAGTGTGCTTACTAAAAAGTTGGTTAAGACTTTTTTGTATTGGTGTAGTTAGTCGAAGACCATCACCAATTCGAAGAACATCAAAGCAGCATCATCCGCCTCGTTTATTTGGTAAGACAAGTTCAAATTCAACATTACCGACTCATTTATTTATTTACTATATGCTTCCTAAATTATCAAACATTCTATCTATATCAATTAAAAAGCACAATTAATTTTATATAGAAATAATTAATTTTAGTCTATATCGATCTAGAACTAATCTGATTAAATCTTACAAAATATTTATAAAAGTTTGTATTAATATTCTTTTTGTGTCGCGAAAGTGTTTTTATTTATGTTCTTTTGAAATAGTTGCGTGAATAATTATAGTGTTTTTGTTTACCTTAATTAGTAGTAATTTCATGGATAAAAAATGGATGATTGCCGATCGATTGTCAAAAGAGTATGAGAATGGGGTATTGGAATTAGTTAAGTTTGCTGTTGAACATGTCAAAGACTCCAGTCGAATGAAATGTCCTTGCTTGGGTTGTTGTTATGTGGGTCGGGTTAGCGCAGATGGATTGAAATCGCATTTACTTACGCGTGAGATTGATCGAAGATATAAGTGTTGGATATATCATGGTGAGAAAATTAATGAGAATGTTGAATCGGGGGAGAAAATTAATACGACGACCTATGTTCCAGACGACAATGACACGGATACATACGATTGTGATCGAGTCGAAGAGATTGCAGAAGCACTTGAAGAAGATCTTAAGGATTGTCCTAAAATGTTTGAGAGGTTGGTAAGTGATGCAGAGAAACTGTTGTATAAAGGTTTCACTAAATTCACAAGACTGTTTGCGGTATTAAAGTTGTACAACTTAAAGGCGGGCAATGGATGGTCGGATAAAAGTTTCAGATTTATTAGTCCTTATGAGAGATATGCTTCCGGAGGATAATGTTCTTCCTAATCGAACCTATGAGGCCAACAAAATGTTGTGCTCAATTGGCACGAGCTATGATAAATACATGCTTGTCCAAATGATTGTGTTTTGTTTTGAAATGAATATGAATCGTTAAATGAGTGCCCTAAATGCGGTTTATCTCGATATAAGAAAAAATTGTCTCCAACAAAAGTCTTATGGTATTTTCCTATAATTATGAGATTTAGGCACATGTTTCGTAGTGAAACCAATGCAAGACACTTGACTTGGCATGAAGATGAAAGAATTATTGATGGAAAGTATTGACATCCAAAAGATTCACCACAATGGTCGAAAATTGATGATGATTATCCTAATTTTGGAGAAGAAGCAAGAAACCTTCGCTTGACATTATCTACTGATGGAATGAACCCACATGGTCTTCAAAGTATCTCACATACCACATGGCCTATAATTCTTATGATTTATAACCTACCTCCATGGCTATATATGAAGCGTAAGTACATGATGTTATTTATGTTAATTTCTGGGCCTAAACATCCAGGGAATGACATAGACGTATACTTGACACCTTTGATCGAAGATTTAAAGATTATGTGGGAGAACGGTGTGGAGGTTTATAATGGATATAGGAAAGAAAGTTTCAATTTAAGGGTGATTTTGTTTTGCACTGTTGTACCCCAAAATTTTCCCTCCCATCTTACTAAATATATGTTCATTAAGATGCTCAACTTGCTCAAGGATGCCCAGGAGTTGACCAGGCAAACTCTCTCCTAAAGCAATGAACCTCCAACTAGGATTTCAATTTTCAGCAAGATGTGTGAGCTCCAAGGATCCCAAATGTTCTCCATTGTCCTAAGATGTCCTCAATATAATCCATGTCAAATTTCATGCCTTGCACAACAAGTTTGCTCAGTCAATTACTCAAGTGTTGGAAAATCAACTATACTAGGTCAAAAATCAATTGTGGCCCAAATACAGTCCAACTTCAAGATTTTTGGTCAACATCAACATTTTGAATTGATATCCATCATTTGATCAAGGGTTGATCATGATTCCTCATGAAATGCTCCTAATTCATCAAAAGTCAAAATTGCTAAATTAGGGTTTCTATAGGAAAAGTCAACCAAACTTTGACCAGACATAACTTTCTCATACTTTATTAGAAAATTTCCCACCAAATCTCATATTGAATAGAATCTCATTACCAACAACTTATCTTCAGCCCACAAGTTCAAGAGATTTACCATTTGAAAGATATAAGCTCAGACATTACAGGTCATTTTCAAAAAGTCAACAAAAGCCATTATTTTCCAAGACCTTTTACATCATGATACCATCCTCAAATTTAAAATTGATAAAAAGAGGGATTGAAGTAGACATCTTGGTATTTCCAAAAAGTACAAGATCATCATCATGAGATAAAATTTGAGCAAGTTATGGCTTGCCCAAGTTGGGAAAATTTTGGAAATTTCAAGAATGGTGCATTGAGCAAATTTGAACTTTTGAACCAATGGCTTAACTTTTTAAGGTTCAAATATCTCCCTAAGCTTATTAAGGACTTCTCAACTCATTTTGGCATGACCATGATTTCCCTTGTATTTTATTTTAATTTTATTTGATTTAAAATTAAATAAAATAGAAGAAATACTAGAAAACTATAGGCTATAACATTTAGGCCTAACTTGGCCCATTAAGAGGACACATTTTTCGTGCAAACTTCATCCCAAATGTCCAGATACATTGCATTGATCAAAAGAGGCAAGAACATGCAATTATGGCATTCTTTCAAAGTTTTTGATTTTGTTTTCACAAACCATGATTAAGAATGATTATTGCCATAATATCGTGTCCTCTTCATTCTCCTCTATATATACTACGTCCCTGCAAGCATCGGGTATGGATAGATTTCCTAGAAAGAGCCATACAAAATTCAAAAAATTTGTCAAAGTGGTCAAATTTCAAACAGATACTTCCAGCTTGTTTCAATCCAACCTAATCCCTCCATTCATGTCCAGAGGTTCCCAGGAACACGTACTAACCTTTTATTCAAGAAATCACACGCCAGAACCACCATCCTCGATCATCACCGTTTGGTAAATTTCTGGAAATCTAATCTTTCTTTTTTCGCGTTGTTGAATGCTTTAATGCTTTGATTATTGCTCAGGACCTTCATTAGGACAAGATGGACGTTTCGTATGGAAGTTTTTGGACCTAAAACACCAGATGCCATTATTAGGGCATCCATCGCTGTTAGGGTTGGATCTCTCAATATAGGGACTTTCAGACCAATTTAAGGCCAAATTCGAGTTTAGGGCTCGATTTCACGTAGGATAGGCCCTTTAACCATTCATGAATCTCACATTTTTGCAGGTTTTGACTTTGGTGTGGCCGGAGAAGGTGACCGGAGGTTTGACTCTGGCTGCTGACTCTGGCACCTAGTTGTCTTCCTCCCATTGGATAATTTGAATCGCGCACATTTTTTTATGTCAAACATATTTATGATTTCGTTTATTATATAATATTACTTTGTTATGTATATTAATGAATGAGCAGGTTGGTGTAGTGGTGAGGCGCATGTTTGTCAAGCTGGAGGGCCTGGGTTCGATCCCCAGGCCTTGATTTTTATTTTTCCGTTATGTGTTTTCTGCATATCGGGTGTTGAATAAGCCCATAGGTACATCGTGCGTCCTCACCTTCAGGCAGTTTGATCACCACCAATTCAAATCAAACAGTCCAGATCTAAATGTCCATGATAGATCCTCAAGAGACAGTAATACTGGATTGGAGGCAGAAACTGGGATGATCTATCACGGGCCTAATTAATTCCAATTTCAACACACCCCCATTTTGTTTTTTGATGCCTGGCCCATGTTTTGTTTTATTTTCTCATTTTATTTTCTTAATTTAAATTTAGATCTAGCTTAATTATATTTTCTTAATAAATAAAAACAAAACAAAAAAAAAGATTTTTTCTTGTTTACTTAGAACCGTTTTTTAGTTTTTAGACGTATCATTTTATCTCGCGCGCGTTATTTAATTTCTCGCATTTTATGAATAATGTAATTGATTGTGGGATGTAATAGGCTACGTTTAAAATTCTGCTTTTTATTTTTTGCACCTTTTTTATGTAAATTTCCCAAAGCCTTGTAATAGCGTAGATTTTCTTTTCGCACTCTTTAAATTCTGTAATTATTAACTGCCTAGATGTATGAATAATAGGATTGAATGGCAAGACAAATAACTTTAAAACAGTAGATAACCCTAATTGTGCAAAGATAATTAACTGAAAAAATACACTTGCACATGCTCACTCCTAGGGTTTACCCCACTTGGTAGCCTCGAAAATAATGGTCGTGTCCCTCGAATGTAGGGATACCTTAGAAATGACCCGTGATTCAAAGTTGTCATAAAGATCATAGTCCCTAATTGTCCCTCGAGATGCCTACGAAAAATGATCTTATGACGATAGTCCCTTTGAAATGCTAAGGTATCCTTACTTGTTGCCTTCAAAGACCATTTTGTCCCTTCGAACGTCCCTTAAAAATTACAACGATGGAGCTACCTACTCCTTAATAGTAGGATAACTCTGTCTAAAGGAAACGAAAACGAACAGACTTTTTTCGAGTAGGTAAAAAAATCTTAAGTACACGCTCAAAACAAAAACTTTTCACACAAACACTTTTCAAAAACAGTTTTCAAAAACAACTTCGCCACACTCTTGAAGACAGATACAAGGTTTATCACGAAGTAAACAAAACTTTTCAAAACAAGCACACACAAGCAATTTAAAAAATGAACAAATACCTAAGAGCCCGTTGAAAACCACGGATGGAAAGGGTTCTAACACCTTTCCTTTCCATAATCTACCTCCCTTACTCAGAAAACATCTCAAAAAGGTCTTTTTCTGTTCTTTTCACCCTTTCCTTTGTTGGATAAAAGAAAGGTCGGTGGTGACTCTTGCTTACCGCAACATTTGCAAATACAAACCTAAAAACTAGTATAAAAGTCGGTTTCTTGCACCGTATCACAGAACTGGAGACTCTGTTGGGGATAATTATAAAGTGGGGTATACCTTAGGATCTAGGTCATTTCTAAAAATTGCTTTCTTGTTTGTTTTGTCTGCTTTATCCTTAAAGGGTTTTGTTTGGGCATTGTTAAAGATCCTACACCTGGATCTAGGGATACTTTTTTAGGTAAACAACAATAGATCATGGAGACTGTACGACATAAACCGATATGGTTTAAGAGATGGCTGTGTTAGTGTGACACTTTGGTTGGTACCGGTATCCTTCGTATGGAAACGAGGAGAATTTGGGGCCGCCACGTGGTGTCGTGAAGTACTAACGGACCTTAGAACCTTAGTTGAACAAACTTGGCCATTAGAAAGTATTGAGATAGTTGGCTTTGGTATAAAGCTGAGGATTGGTTGATACTTGATGCTACACTCATTGAGATTAGACTTTCAGGATATTTCGGCCTTAAGAAAATATTGCCTGAGCTGAAACAATGCCTGATAAATGATGATTAGTGATATTGAGAATCCTTAGAACCCGATTACTTTTCTAAGACAGGTTTGAAACCAACTAAACTTCAAGAGGGTACTTACCTTTAACCTCGTGCAAGCCTTTGAAACTAAGGTCTATTGTGTGCTTTGCTTGTGTGTGATTTACTCTGTTTGAACATAACAGCATGCTTCATAACATAGCATCCATTCTTATTACACTAATAATTTCAAGGATCGAGGGAATTTATCTTTGTTTTGTTTTGCAGATCATGGCTTCCGCTCGTATAAACACTATTTGAATCAGCTTTGTGAGAATACCTCCCCAACTCAAGGAACTAGTATCAAGGGTTCCTGAAACTTCTTCATTCATTAAGAGACATGGTTGACTTCTCAACCTGGTTACTTTGAGCTTTAATGAAAAGATGATGGGTGTACTCTTTTAGTTCTTTAATCCCAAGCACCATTGCTTCACCTTTCCAGACTATCAGTTGGTGCCTACCATGGAAGAGTTCTCTCAGTTATTAAATCTACCCATTCTTGACCAGGTGCCTTTCACAGGTTTAGAAGAGGTTCCTAAGCCAGAAGTCATTGCCTCAGCTTTGCATCTAAAACGGGCGTACGTGGTATCCAATTGGGAAACAAGAAGCATAGTCAAGGGTTTTCTAGCCAAGTTCCTAATAGATAAGGCCCAGCTGTTTTGGGATGATTTGGACTTTCAGGCTTTTAAGGAGGTCTTGGCCCTTCTAATCTATGGGTTAGTAATGTTCCCTAATCTATACTTACTCATAGATGTGAATGCTATCAAGATCTTCCTCTCTCACAACCCTGTGCCTACCTTGCTCGGAGATATCTTGCATGCTCTCCATACTTGCACCATGAAGAGAAGAGGAGTTCTTATGTGCTGCATGTCATTACTGTCGAGGTGGTTTATTTCTCACCTCCCTAAGTCAGTGCTGAAGAATGAAGAAGGTTTGGGTTGGTCACAAAGGATAATGTCACTTTCTCACGCGGATATTCTCTGGTATTCCCGATTTATGGGAGATATTTCTATTATTGACCGTTGTGGGGAGTTCCCTAATGTCCAACTACTTGGCATTAGGGGAGGCATAACTTACAATCCTTGTTTGGCTCTGCAACAATTTGGTTATGCTCAAAGGGATGGTCCTCATGAGATACTTATCCAGGGCATTGTGTTTAACTTTGAGGATGATGTTCAAGGGTATCGCCAAAGGTTCATACGAGCTTAGGGCATGGTAAACAGATCTGACGCCAAGACTTTGGGTCCGAGGAATTCCATTCTTATGGAACCTTATCTCCAATGGGTACGTGTGATACGGTGGCCAGAACCGGGACGTGGTTTCCCTATTTCGTTAAGGAAATTTTGCTGGTTTGCGTTTTGCGTTTGTGTTTGCAAAATGTCGCGGTAAGCAAGAGTCGCCACCGTCTTTTATTTTATCCAACAAGGAAAGGAAAAAAGCACAGAAAAATTTCTTTTTTCGAGATATTTCTGAGTAGGGGGGATAGATTATAAAAAGGGAAGGTATTAGCACCCTTTCTATCCGTAGTTATCTACGGGCTCTTAGGTACTTGCTCATCATTTTCAAAATTGTTTTATTTGTGTTTGTGCGCTTTGAAAATTTTTTGTTTTGACTTCGATTTAACTCTTGCTTCTGTCTTCAAGAGTGTAATGAAGTGTTTTTGAAAACTTTGTTTATAAAGGAGTGTAAGCGTGAAAAATTTGTTTGGAATGAGTAAGTACTTAAGAACTAATCTTCCTACTCGAAAAAAGAATCGTTTTGTATTCGTTTTCTTTAGACAACGCTATCCCACTATTAGTGAATAGGTAGCACCGTCGTTGGAGTTTGAGGGTCAATTCGAAAGGGACGCACGGTCACTAAAGCAATGTTAGGACATCCTAGTAATAACCCTAATGTCTTAGATCAATTATTCGAGGCAACAATTCCGAGGCAACCATTCAAAGGCAACTTCTCTGAATCGGGACTTTGATATTTGTTTAGACAAAAGGATGACCACTAAAGCATCCTATACTCAATGACTATTTACCGAAGGCAATCAAGTGGGAGTGTACCCTAGGAGTGCGCATGTGCGAATGATTCAATTTCAGTTTATTTATCTTTGCACATTTAGGGTGATCTAACTGTTTTAAAATTAATCATACATTCTTGTCATGTATCCCTATATCATACATCTAACAGTTAATAATTTGCGGAATTTAATGTGCGGAATTTAAACTACGCTATTACAAGGCTTCGGGTATTTACATAGCCAAAAACAAACCCTTCGAAAATAAAGCGATAAATGTAAATAAACATCCTAATTAAACTATTAAAAACTGTAGGCAGTTACATCAATATGGTAAATAATAAAAATAAAGCGCGCGAGAAGAATTAAGATCGACGAGAATTTAAGGTTTTAACCCTTCTAACCTAATTAACAGAAAAATTTTTTTTTGTTGTTTTTAATAAAAGAAATAAGTTTTCTAAATTAAATATGCAATTTATTAGTTAATAAAAATAATTACATGACCTATTTTGGTTTCTTTGGTTATTTTAGGAAAAAATAAAATATAATTAAGTTAGTAATAAAACCTATTTATTCTAATTATTTTTAAGTTATTTACAAAAAGAAATTAAAGTTTTACCTAAAATTAAAATTTAATTAAGAAAAAATCCTAAATCTATTTTTATGTGATTTTTATATTTGTTTATTGATAAAAAAGGATTAAAAGAAATAAATAAAACGAATAAAACATGAAAAATAAAGATGGGCCTAGTAGCAAAAGTAAACAAGGGGTGCAATCATCAGAAATCCCTAGGCCCGAATCTTTGAAAGCTTCATGCTCTAACTATGGTGTTTTTTTATTCTTGCGTGGAACCTATGATTCAACCATCCATAACTGTTCTATATAAACTAAAACAAACGTTAGCATACCATAAAAATGTGATTAAAATTAGAGATTCAAAGTTTAAAATTTTACCAAACCGGTGTTGTCAAATGGTGGGCGTGCTAGGCCTGTGATGGATTGCTCTTGGGCCTTGTAAGACTCTTGAGGACTTCAAGAGGATGGTTTGAGGCTTGATGTCAATTGAGAGAGACCGAAACCTCGAGATATGACTTGCACCAATTCTTTGATTTCTGGAGAGCTTTTTGAAGAGCTTTTAGAGAGCTTTTTGAAGAGCTTTTTGAGAGCTTTTTAGAGAGGATTTTCGTCCCTTTCAAGCTTGTATGTCTCTATATTTATAGAGGAGAATGAGGAGACAAGAAATCATGGAAAGAATCTCCCTCATAATATTTTGTTTTAAGACCATGATCAAAACTTGAAAAAAATGCCATATTTGATGATTTTATGCCATTTTCACATGTGGATGAACCTGGACACATTTGAAAGGTTATTGCACAAAATCAATTGACATAAACCAGCATAAAACTTGCCCAAAATAGATTCACATCAAAATTTACATGATTTCTATTATTTATTTATTTAATTATGAATTTTAATGAATAAAATATCAAAATAAATAGCATAAATAGTAGAAAAATGTATGGGTGGGCTTAGAGGTCGTGGACCATGTTAAAAACTCAATGCAAGCATAAAAAGTTGGGCCCATTTGGCAAAAATTGCAATTTTGGACATATTTGACTCTTGGAAATTTTGAAAAAAAGGGTCAACTTCACCAATGCATAACTTCCTCAATTTTGAACTTTTGGTCTCATCTTAATTTGATATTCCATGCTCATGTATGAAGCTTTGACAAAAAAGGTGTTTTTGTTGACTTTTCAAAATGACTTATACTGTCCAAATTCATAACTTATTGTGAGTGCATATTTTGAACTTGAGAGATGAAGATGGATTGTAGGGAATTGCATCCTCTTAAAAATGAGCTTTTGAAGGGTCATTTATCATAAATTATGAGAAAGTTATGCTTGGTCAAAGTTGAGCTGACTTTTTCTACAAAACCCTAATTTAGCAACTTTTGAGTCTTGATGAATTATGAGCAATCCTTGATGAATCATGATCAACCCTTGATAAAATGATGAAATATACTTCAAAATAAGGATGTTGACCAAAAATATTGAAGTTTGACTGTATGTGGCCCACAATTGACTTTTGCCCTAACACATTCGATTTTTGGACCTTTGAGCAATTGACTGAGTAAACTTCCTCTGAAAGTCTTGAAACTTGACATGGATGATCTTGAGAACATATTAGGACATTGGTGAGCACTTGAGATCACTTGGACTTAAGTATCTTGATGCAACATGAAACCCTAGTTTTAGGTAGACTGCCTTAGGAGAGAGCTTGTCTGGCCAACCCTTGGACTACCTTGAGCAACTTGAGGATATTTCTTGAAATGTTTTGAGAAATATGGGAGGGAAAATTTTGGGGTACAACATCTGCCCATGTTCAATCTTCTTAAACCTGAGGATGCAGAATGGCTTTCGTGCCTTTCGTTATCCGAAGGTGGAAGAGGATTGAACACTAGAGTGCCCAGAAATTTGCACTCGCATGAAGTGGTAATTGTCTTATGATGTCGGGAATGGGCTTATAGACTCCATTTTAAGATTGATGACGGGGGATGGGTTTAAAGACGCCATTCGAAGGAGTGTCAATCGCATAATAGATTTCTTAGCGAGAGCTTGTATACCTGTCATTGAGGAAGGTTCCGCTGGGGAAGATTGATCTTTGTTGAGGGAAGTAGAAATTTAGGAACTTCGGTCGTCCGTTATTCTGCTGGTGAGTCATCTCTGTTGATATTTAGGAACTTCGATCGTCCGTACTCAACTGAGGAATCATCTTTGTTGATATTTAGGAACTTCGATCGTCCATACTCAACGGAGGAATCATCTTTGCTGATATTTAGGAACTCGTCCGTAATTCAACTGAGGAAACATCTTTGTCAAGATTTAGGAACTTGTCCATAATTCAACTGCGGAAACATCTCTGCTGAGATTAAGGAACTCGTCCGTAATTCAACTGAGGAAACATCTCTGTCAAGATTTAGGAACTCGCCCGTACTTCAACTGAGGAAACATCTCTGTCGAGATTTAGGAACCTGTCCGTAATTCAACTGAGGAATCATCTCTGTCAAGATTTAGGAACCCGTCCATAATTCAACTGAGGAATCATCTCTGTCAAGATTTAGGAACTCGTCCGTAATTCAACTGAGGAAACATCTCTGCTGAGATTTAGGAACTCGTCCATAATTCAACTGAGGAAACATCTCTGCTGAGATTTAGGAACTCGTCCGTAATTCAACTGAGGAAACATCTCTGTCAAGATTTAGGAACTCGCCTGTACTTCAATTGAGGAAACATCTCTGTCGAGATTTAAGAACGCGTCCGTAATTTAACTGAGGAATCATCTCTGTCAAGATTTAGGAACCCGTCCGTAATTCAACTGAGGAATCATCTCTGTCAAGATTTATGAACTCGTATGTAATTCAACTGAGGAAACATCTCTGCTGAGATTTAGGAACTCGTCCGTAATTCAACTGAGGAAACATCTCTGCTGAGATTTAGGAACTCGTTCGTAATTCAACTGAGGAAACATCTCTGTCAAGATTTAGGAACTCGTTCGTAATTCAACTGAGGAAACATTTATGCTGAGATTTAGGAACTCGTCCGTAATTCAACTGAGGAAACATCTCTGCTGATATTTAGGAACTCGTCCATAATTCAACTGAGGAAACATCTCTGTCAAGATTTAGGAACTCGCACGTACTTCAACTGAGGAAACATCTCTATCGAGATTTAGGAACGCGTCCGTAATTCAACTGAGGAATCATCTATGTCAAGATTTAGGAACCCGTCCTTAATTCAATTGAGGAATCATCTCTGTCAAGATTTAGGAACTCGTCCGTAATTCAACTGAGGAAGCATCTCTGCTGAGATTTAGGAACTCGTCCGTAATTCAACTGAGGAAACATCTCTGCTGAGATTTAGGAACTCGTCTGTAATTCAACTGAGGAAACATCTCTATCAAGATTTAGGAACTCGCCCGTACTTCAACTGAGGAAACATCTCTGTCGAGATTTAGGATCTCTCCCGTAATTCAACTGAGGAAACATCTCTGTCAAGATTTAGGAACTTGTCCGTAATTCAACTGAGGTAAAAGCTTCATAGCTTTGAATTTTGTGAAATTTGATTGTATCTTTCCTGAAAGGTAAAGGTTAGCTGTATGTAATGCATGACATGTATTAGGCAATGATGTTCTCAAAATAAATGAGATTGTGTTGTATGATGCGTATGCATGTCATGAGGTATGGAAATGTGATGTTTTTAGCTAGGGAAAATAAATCTCGGATAGCTGCTGGAGAAAAAGAGTTGAATTCTTCGTTTTCCGCTGGGGATAGTGAATGAAGATGATTGTGAGAATAAGCCTGCGGGAGAGAATAACTCCGCTGGGGAATAAGCTGATGAGGAGATGGCTCTGTAGGGAGGACATACTCTGCTGAGGATTCCGCTGATAAATTCAACTGGGGATAAATTACCATTGCTGGCGATACTGAATCTTGTTGGGGATTGAGTTTCCGTTTGTGAAAGGAATGAACTCCGCTGGGGATGATCTTTCAGTTGCGACTTCACAGGGGATAACATTTTAGACTCTACTGGGGACAATTTTCCAGAGTCTACTGGGGAAGACTTTCCAGACTCCACTGGGGAAGATTTTTCAGACTCCGCTGGGGATAATTGTCTAGTGCTGGTGATGGATAAACTCTTCTTGGGGAGAATATCCGACTCATTCGCAGTTGTGAGCCTTAGCTGGGGAGAATTAACACTACTGTCTTTCTCTTACTCTGCGGGAGTGAATGTTACTGGGATGCGTGCTGAGGATATGACGATGGCTTTGCATCGAGACTTTTCTGCCCCTGTATCTGCGGGAGAAGGTGCATGCGGAGGCCTTGTGGATCGAGTATTATCCCAACCTATGAGGTGCTTGGTAATTGCCGATCGGAATGATAAGTCTTATTCTAGTAGACTAGTGACAAGATGACGGGATATAGTCGTACGCTTTGATCCCTAATTTTTGCCTGGACCGCCCTTTCGGGTTTTCAATCCACCGGGATACCCTTTTTTGTCCAAGCCGCCTTTACAGGTTTTCGACTTGCCGGGTGTACAGATTTTTTCATTTTCATCCCTTATTTTTTCCCGAACCCTTTTGATTCACCGGGAAGCCCTTATTTTTTCCTAGGCCAGTCGACCTAGCGGGTCTTTGACTATGCGTAGTACTTTTTTTACTATATTTACACTCTCAAGGTGTAGGGAGTTGTCACTGTCGGTAGTGTTGTGTTGCCACGATACCAGAAGATGTTTGTATGATCGTGCAAGATTTGTTGCTGGAATTCATGTCCAATGCCCTAAGCGATTCAGATGGAGATTTTCCCCTGGCTATTTGGCATCTTTGAGAGATTCCCTTAATCTTGACTTAACTGCCCCGAATGATGGACAATGATCATGTCTGCCCCTTGGTTGGAAGTGTTTTTCCACTTGAGGTGATCCTTTTTGAGACGGTTTTTTATTCACTAGATATTCATCGTGCGAATTTATCTGATGTTGAACAAATAGTCATATGCAAACAATGTTATTTTAATAATGCAAAGCTTATGTCTGTTTTGAAGTTCTTTGAAAGTGCGGTTTTCAGTAAAACAAGCGAATTTTTGTAAAATGTAATGTCAACTCAGGATTTACAGCAAGTCCTACAGGAGTCAGGATACCTTTTGTAACAATATGCTTTCGAACTAACCCATGCTTCAGCTAGGACTTTTAAGGGTTATAACGTGGCCTGGTTCGCGGTTCAAGAAACAAAGGATAAAGGCTCAAAATGTATTTGTACCCACCCGTTCTTCGTGATGTTCTTCGATCCTAAACTCAGCTAATCGTGCATTAGATCCCGTTTGAGTCTTTGCTCTGATATTCCAGTGATGGTTCGGATACTGACAGATTATTTTGAACAGACAGTCATTTTTGTTGAGAGTTTGCAGGATCTCTTTCTTTTTGATTTTATTATCCCTGTCTTTTGCCTGAACTGTTTCTTTTGTGATTACAGTCAGCGGGATGCCCAAGTTTTGTAAGTCTCCTTCATAGGTTTTGACTTAATGGGCTTTTATTTCGAGAGATAGTGACTTCCTGTCTTGACGATTATAAGGAACCATCACCGTCTCTTGTTTTGGAAGGACCTCTTTGATGCCATTCATTGTGCACTTGGATTAACTGAGAAAACTACCCTGCCCCGGGTTGTGATTAAGAGTTTTAATTTGTGTGAAAAGAAAAACTCCTACTTCTTTGGCTCAAAGGGGTTGACGAGGAATTATCTTCCTTATAACTCCACTATTTAGGATTTGAAGCAATGCCTGTACATCATCAGTGGGGTCTGTTCAAAAGCATATTGTAGAGATTTTAGGTATCATTTTCGTCATCCTCCCTTTAAAGGCTCAGAGTTTTTAATCGAGAGTTGAACGTCACAAAAAAGGAAAGCAATTTGAATATAGTGAATACGAATGGATTGATCCAAAACAGACATATGCGATGCATTGATAAAGTAACAAAGTTTGACATGAATAGATGTTCGAACAATCAAAAGAAAATTACAAATTGAAAATTCTAATGAACAAAAAGTCTTCTCGTCTCAGGACTTGTCACTTCAAATGGTGAGCCTTAGAGGGATGGTAGAAGAACTCAGCCTGACCATCTTGTGTGAATTCCAATGCTCCTTCATCAATCAGGTTTTGAATTTTGTACTTCAACTTCCAATAGTCGTCAGTATCATGCCCCGGGCTGTTAGAATGATATGCACACCTTGCATCAGGATTGTAGTTAGGTGAAGAAGTCTTGGGATTCGGATGAGGCCCTACCAACGTCACCAGATTCAACCTCAACAGGTGTTGTAAAGCTTGAGACAGCGGCATGTTGAGCTTGGTAAACAGCCTCTGATTAACCCGTTGTTTATGGCACGGTTGTTGTTGGACCCGTGAGGTAGTAGCAACTTGGAGAGTTCTATTCTTCACCATACCAGACCCTTGTCTTCTTGGAGGCTGATTAATGACTTGGTCCCCGGCCTCGACTGTTTGCTTCATGTTGTTGTATTTATCTTGATGAAGCTGGCTGATAATGGTTCTCAGCTCTTCTTGTTCCCGAGCTAAGCCTTGGATAAGAGCCATATGCCCCAGCATCTGGGTTTTCATGGCACCTAACTCAGCTTGCAGTTGTTCCAGCCGTTCGTCCTTATTGTCTTCAGAACTTTTCTTGACCAAGTTCCCGATGAGGAGTGTTTTCAACTCTTCCTGCCCCTTGGATAGGTTTAGGAAGATTTCCTGAACTGAGCTTCTTGAGTTTGAAGATCTTGGTTGTCTTGTTGGAAAGCCATTGCTGAAATAAACAGTGAGCAGATGAGAGACCTGTACTGGAAGACCTGTTATGCAATATGTGATCAGTGGAAATAGAACTGACTGTTATTTAAGCTGGTTTCACGAAATGTCGCGGTAAGCAAGAGTCGCCACTGTCTTTTATGTTCTCCAACATGGAAAGGACAAAAGCACAGCAAAATTCCTTATTCGAGAATGTTTCTCGGTTCGGGAGGTAGATTTATAGAAAGGGAAGGTGTTAGCACCCTTTCTATCCGTGGTTATCCACGGGCTCTTAGGTACTTGCTCTTATGTTTTCAAAAATTGTTTGCTTTTCAAGTGTGTGTGGGTTTTGAAAAAGTTTCGTTTGAAAGATTTCTAAGTAACTCTTGTATCAGTCCTCAAGAGTGTATGAAAAATTTGTTTGAAAACTTTTAGAAAGTGTGAGGTGTGAAAAGTATTTTTGTTTGTTTTGAGAAAGAGAAAGTACTTAAGAGAAGTCTACCTACCCTAAGGAATTAGGCTGTGTAAGAGTCTTTTAGATAGTGCTATCCCACCATTGAGAGGTTGGTAGCACCATCGTTGGAGGTGTTCGGGTCAATTCGATTATCGGGACAGTGTGGTCACCGAAGCAATGGTAGGACACCTTAGAAGTAACCCTAATGTCCTAGATCCTTTGTATCCTAGGCAACCGTTTCGAGGCAACTGGATCTTTTGGACAGAAGGGTGACCTCTAAGACACCCTATACTTGATGACCACGTTCGAGGCAACCAGTGAGGTGTAACCCTAGGAGTGGCATGTGCTTGTGTTTTGTTTTCATGTTTAAATTGTCTTTACATGTTCTTTGTGAGCTACGAATTAATTTTATTTACATACATTCTTGCAGGCATATTAGCAGTTAGGGGTGCGGAAAGTAAACTGCGGAAATATAAATCTAGCTATTACAAGGCGCGGGTCTATACATCGCCAAAAACAAAAACCCGTTTTGAAAGTAAAGTGCGAGAAAAGTAAATAAAGCGGTAAAAACCTAATTAACTATTACATATTCGGAAACAGTTACATAAATAATCAAAATAAAAATAATGCGCGAAAGAATTAAATTGGAACGTCTTAGGGTTTTGACCCTTTTTGAATAAGAATTAAATTTTTGTCATTTTTTGTAATTAATGAAATTAAAACTAATACCTAACTAATTAATTTAATTAAAAGAAAAAATATTTTTGTGTTTTTATGTTTTTTTAATGAAAATAAAATAAAAGGAATTAAAATTAAAAGTCCTAATTCTAAATTAATTTTACTTATTAAAAAAAGTTAAAATTGTTCTAATTACACCACTAATTAATTAATATTAAAATTTATTTACAAAAATAAGTTAATAAATAATAAAATGTTTTTTTTGATTTTTTTATGAAAAATATTAATTAAGTTAATAATACTAATAATTATAAAAAAAGGAATTATAAAAGAAAAGAAAAATAAAAAGATAAAAAAAAGGAATAACAAAACCAAGGGGGGGGGGGGGTATGGGCCAGAATTGAGGGTTTGTTTAGCATTGTTGTGGCCCATTAAGCACAAAGTCACGTTGACTCCTGGAATCATGTGCATATGGTTGACTGAAAAGCATGGTGCTCATCATTTCCTGGCCACTGGATTGTTGTTTGTAGACACTTGGCATGCTGAAGCGTCAGGGCACATGGTGTACCACCTTTAGAAGCCTGCACAGGAATACATTGAGAAAAAATGGAAACAAGGAAATTGGGGGATCTGGGAAAACTTACAGCGCGGTATGATGGACCTTAGGACGTGGCAAGGGTTGCTTTAGCTCCAGAGTATGGCAAAGAAGAGAGTCACGTTCTCCTTTTGGCCTGAAAATGCTTGCAACACTCCTTTTGATCTCACACTTTTTTTTTACACTTTTTGGATTTTGCTCTGGCCGTTTGTACACACTCTAGGTTGTGAATGAGGCTTGCAAGGCTTGCATATATAGTAATGAGTGAGAATAAGTCACATTTAGGAGCTTTTAACCATTGCAATTAAGCTTTGGATTTTGTCTTAACCACCATTAAAGGCTTTTCAAAGCTTGTTCAAAATTTGAATTTTCATGCCTACTTCAGCTTGGCACGAATTTGGTAGGTGACTTATGATGCATCAAGGTCATTCAAACCACAAGATATCATTGGATTAATTTTTTTTGATTTTATTTGAATTTTATGGATTTAAAATGAATTAAATCAAATAAAATTAAATAAAAATAGAAAAATTAATGTTTAATCTTAAAATTGATCATGGGACACGTGGGTGGTATGACAAGGCTGAATCAAGTGGAAAAAATGGGCCCTTTTGTCAAAAATTGAAGTTTCAAGGATAGTTGACTTTGGCCATTTCACAAAAATTTCCCAACTTCTCCAATGCATATCTTGCTCAATTTTGATCATATGAACATGTTCTTGGACATTTTGGAAAGGTCTTGAAGTACTCTAACCAATTCCTTTGGTCCCATGTCATTTTTATTTACCAATCTCAAGTTATGGTATTTGACTTAAAATGCCTTTTTCTTGACTTTTGAAAATGACCTATAATGTTGAAATTGATAACTTTTTGTGAGAGCATATCTTGGACTTGGAATGTGAAGATGAGTTGTTGGAAATGTCATCCCCTTAAAAATGAGCATTGGTTGGGATTTTTCTGATGAACCATGAAAAAGTTATGCCTTGGTCAAGTTACAGTTGACTTTTCAGCTGTCCAAAAATGGAAACTTTTGCATCTTGATGATTTTTGAGCCATTCTTGTGGAGTCATGATCAAGACTTGATCAAATGATGATTGTGGCTTCAAAATAAGATGTTGACCAAAAAATTTGACTTTTGACTGCCAAATGACCATTTTGCCCCTGTAGTTGATTGTGGAGCAATTAGGGTTTTTAACTGTGCAACATGACCTTGTGAGCCTTGAAACTTGACATGTAGGTGCTTGACAATGTATATGAGCATATGGGACTTGATTGAGCCCTTGAAAACCTCAGCTTCCTTGCAAGAACCAAAACCCTAATTTTGACTGGATTAGGAGGATGGTTTGACTGTGCAACCCTTGAGTGGACTTGAGCAAATTGAGATGATGCTTGTCAAAACTTTGAAGAATATGGGAGGGAAAATTTTGGGGTACAACACAATGATATGTATGATATGTATGCAATGTTTTCAAGGATCTCGCAGGGTAAACAAGAAACTGTTAGAATTTGATTGCAGCTTGATTGAAGAAACTTCGTGTCGTCAAGAGTCCTTCTTCAAGAGTCAAGCTCACCATATCGAGTGGGTCATAGCCACCGATTCAAGTGATCATGTTTTGATTTACAGACGACATTGGATAGAGGAAAATAAATCCTCTTTGCCCCCTGCTTGACGTCTGATTTACCATAACATGCATCACAAACCCTTGAGATTCTCGAAATGGTTAAGGAAATGTTAAGGCATGATGTTATGATGTGTATGCTATGCGTTTAAGCAAAAGTGTGAGGTGATGTAAGTAAACCCTGCAATAAATCCAAATTATTGGATAAGGACTGTAAACAAAACCTGCAAGGAACTCATGTTGTCAGATAACAAGAATGTGCAAGTAGTTCAAGTTCGAAGGCACACAAGTCACACAAACTTCCTTAAGTTTAGGCTGGCATGGAGTTTAGGTATTACCCTCTTTCAGTTTAGTTGGTTCAACCTGTCCTAGTAATAGTAACCGGGTTCTAGAGGATCTCAATATCACTGACCATCCTCGATCGGTCATAATTCCAGTTTAGCAACCTTTTCTTGCGGCCAGAATCATCGCGAGAGTATGGTCTCAATGAGTGTAGCATACTGCTACTTTTCTATGGCCAAGTTGGTCAATTATAGTTTCTAAGGTCAGTTGATGCTTAATGACCCATTAGCAACCCCATACTCTCCTTGTTGCGCCACAAGGGATATCAGTACAAACTAAAGTGTCACACCAACGTAGCTACGGCTTTAATCGTATCGGTCTACGCTATACATTTCCCTCACATTCTATTGCTACTTACCTAAAAGGTATCCCCAGATCCGGGTTAGGATCTATAGTAACTCCAATTCAAACCCACAAAAATAAAGCAAATAGATCAAACAATTGAAAACAATATGAACTAATCCTAAGGTACACCCCACTTATTTACTCCCCAACTGAGTCGCCAGTTCTGTGATACGATGGCCAGAACCGGACGTGGTTTCCCTATTTCGTTAAGGAAATTTTGCTGGTTTGCATTTTGCGTTTGTGTTCGCAAAATTTCGCGGTAAGCAAGAGTCACCACCGTCTTTTATTTTATCCAACAAGGAAAGGAAAAAAGCACAGAAAAATTCTTTTTTCGAGATATTTCTGAGTACGGGGGGTAGATTATAGAAAGGGAAGGTATTAGCACCCTTTCTATCCGTAGTTATCTACGGACTCTTAGGTACTTGCTCATCATTTTTAAAATTGTTTTCTTTGTGTTTGTGCGCTTTGAAAAGTTTTTGTTTTGACTTCGATTTAACTCTTGCTTCTGTCTTCAAGAGTGTAATGAAGTGTTTTTGAAAACTTTGTTTATAAAGGAGTGTAAGTGTGAAAAATTTGTTTGGAATGAGCAAGTACTTAAGAACTAATCTACCTACTCGAAAAAAGAATTGTTTTGTATTCATTTCCTTTAGACAACGCTATCCCACTATTAGTGAATAGGTATCACCGTCGTTAGAGTTTGAGGGTCAATTCTAAAGGGACACACGATCACTAAAGCAATGTTAGGACGTCTTAGTAATAACCCTAATGTCTTAGATCAATTATTCGAGGCAACAATTCCGAGGCAACCATTCCAAGGCAACTTTTCCGAATCGGGACTTTGATCTTTGTTTAGACAAAAGGACAACCACTAAAGCATCCTATACTCAATGACCATTTACCGAAGGCAACCAAGTGGGAGTGTACCCTAGGAGTGCGCATGTGGGAATGATTCAATTTCAGTTTATTTATCTTTGCACATTTAGGGTGATCTAACTGTTTTAAAATTAATCATACATTCTTGTCATGCATCCCTATATCATACATCTAACAGTTAATAATTTGCAGAATTTAAAGTGCAGAATTTAAACTACGCTATTACAAGGCTTCGGGTATTTACATAGCCAAAAACAAACCCTTCGAAAATAAAGCGATAAATGTAAATAAACTTCCTAATTAAACTATTATAAACTGTAGGCAGTTACATCAATATGGTAAATAATAAAAATAAAGCGCGCGAGAAGAATTAAGATCGACGAGAATTTAAGGTTTTGACCCTTCTAACCTAATTAAAAGAAAAATTGTTTTTTTGTTGTTGTTTTTAATAAAAGAAATAAGTTTTCTAAATTAAATATGCAATTAATTAGTTAATTAAATTAATTAATAAAAATAATCACATGACCTATTTTGGTTTCTTTGGTTATTTTAGGAAAAAATAAAATATAATTAAGTTAGTAATAAAACCTATTTATTCTAATTATTTTTAAGTTATTTACAAAAAGAAATTAAAGTTTGACCTAAAATTAAAATTTAATTAAGAAAAAAAATCCTAAATCTATATTTATGTGATTTTTATATTTGTTTATTGATAAAAAAAAGGATTAAAAGAAATAAATAAAACGAATAAAATATGAAAATAAAGATGGGCCTAGTAGCAAAAGTAAACAGGAGGTGTAATCATCAAAATTCCATAGGCCCGAATCTTTGAAAGCTTCATGCTCTAACTATGGTGTTTTTTTATTCTTGCGTGGAACCTATGATTCAACCATCCATAACTGTTTTATATAAACTCAAACAAACGTTAGCATACCATAAAATGTGATTAAACTTAGAGATTCAAAGTTTAAAATTTTACCAAACCGGTGTTGTCAAATGGGGGGCGTGCTACGCGTGTGATGGATTGCTCTTGGGCCTTGTAAGACTCTTGAGGACTTCAAGAGGATGGTTTGAGGCATGATGTCAATTGAGAGAGACCGGAACCTCGAGATATGACTTGCACCAATTCTTTGATTTCTGGAGAGCTTTTTGAAGAGCTTTTCGAGAGCTTTTTAGAGAGGATTTTCGTCCCTTTCAAGCTTGTATAGCTCTATATTTATAGAGGAGAATGAGGAGACAATAAAGCATGAAAATAATCTCCCTCATAATGTTGTGTTTTAAGACCATGATCAAAACATGAAAAAATGCCATATTTTATGATTTTATGCCATTTTCACATGTGGATGAACTTGGACACATTTGAAAGGTTATTGCACGAAATCAATTGACATAAACCAGCATAAAACTTGCCCAAAATAGATTCACATCAAAATTTACATTATTTCTATTATTTATTTATTTAATTATGAATTTTAATGAATAAAATATCAAAATAAATAGCATAAATAGTAGAAAAATGTATGGGTGGGCTTAGAGGTCGTGGACCATGTTACAAACTCAATGCAAGCATAAAAAGTTGGGCCCATTTGGCAAAAATTGCAATTTTGGACATATTTGACTCTTGGCAATTTTTCAAAAAAGGGTCAACTTCACCAATGCATAACTTCCTAAATCAACCCTTTTGGTCTCATCTCAATTTGATATTCCATGCTCATGTATGAAGCTTTGACAAAAAAGGTGTTTTTGTTGACTTTTCAAAATGACCTATAATGTCCAAATTCATAACTTCTTGTGAGTGAATATTTTGAACTTGGGAGATGAATATGGATTGTAGGGAATTGCATCCTATTCAAAATGAGCTTTGAATGGGTAATTTCTCATAAAGTATGAAAAGTTATGCTTGGTCAAAGTTGAGCCGACTTTTCTTACAAAACCCTAATTTAGCAACTTTTGAGTCTTGATGAATTATGAGCAATCCTTGATGAATCATGATCAACCCTTGATCAAATGATGAAATATACTTCAAAATGAGGATTTTGACCAAAAATCTTGAAGTTTGACTGTATGTGGGCCACATTTGACTTTTGCCCTAACACATTCGATTTTTGGACCTTTGAGCAATTGACTGAGCAAACTTCCTCTACAAGGCTTGAAAATTGACATGGATGATCTTAAGAACATATTAGGACATTGGTGAGAAATTTATATCACTTGGACTCAAGTATCTTGATGCAACATGAAACCCTAGTTTGAGGTAGACTGCCTTAGGAGAGAGCTTGTTTGGCCAACCCTTGGACTACCGTGAGCAACTTGAGGATCTTTCTTGAAATGTTTTGAGAAATATGGGAGGGCACATTTTGGGGTACAACAGTACGAGCTCGTGCTCAGAAACTTACGATGCCCTACATAGCCGTCTTACCAGTGATTGTGGAGCCCATTACTGAAGAGGATATCCCCTACACAGTTCTTCATCCTAATATGCCCACTGATCTTGAAGAACTACAGAGGTCCTGGATTCAGTTGAAGAAGGAGCGTGATACTTATAAGGACCAGTTCTATTCCCAGGAGAAGAAAGTTTTAGAGCTCACAAAGCAGCTTCATGAGGAAAGAAGCCTTAATGTTTATCTCGGCACGAAGAGGAAACATCCATGGGAAACTTGATTTCTTTTAGTTTTTATAATTTTAAATTGTAACGCATAAAAGGCAATTGTATTTTGAATTCTACTAATAAAATATTTGTTTCATTTTGGTTCGCAAATTTAAATTTCCCAAAGTCCTTGAAATCATGGTAGACGCATCCCATCCATATCATTGCATAAACAGGTAGCATTACAAGTTTCTCATCTTCTTCGCTGTTTATTTCAGCAAAAATGCTTTCTGAACAAAGCATCAACGATCTCTAGGCACAAAATGCCCAATTTCAACAAATGTTCATAACTCTGGAAAAAGGGCGGGAGGATCTGAAGGCCCTTATCCTGAAAGAGAAGAAGAAGAAGAAGAAGAAGAAGAAGAAGAAGAAGCCCGCTGGTATCCTTAATATTGGAAAAAGGTTCAAAGGGCCGCTAAAGCAACCAGTCGATCTGATCTCCTCGTCCAAAGAAGGGGAGAATCAAGAGAGGGAGACAAGGGAGGAGGAACCCAGTCCTGAAGTTTCTGACAATGATACTGTTGTACCCCAAAATTTTCCCTCCCATAATCTTCAAAGTTTTGACAAGAATCATCCACAAACGGTTCAAGTCTACTCAAAGGCTACTCAGTCAACCACTCTCCTAAGGCCAGTCAAACTAGGGTTTTGGTTCTTGCAAGGAAGTTGAGGTTTTCAAGGGCTCAATCAAGTCCCATATGCTCATATACATTGTCAAGCACCTACATGTCAAGTTTCAAGGTTCACAAGGTCAAGTTGCACAGTCGAAAATCCCATTTGCTCAACAATCAACTGTAGGGGCAAAATGGTCATTTGGCAGTCAAAAGTCAAAATTTTTGGTCAACATCTTATTTTGAAGCCACAGTCATCATTTGGTCAAATCTTGATCATGATTTCACAAGAATGGCTCAAAAATTATCAAGGAGTCAAAAGTTTCTACTTTTGGACAACTGAAAAGTCAACTGTAACTTGACCAAGGCATAACTTTTTCATGGTTCATCAGAAAAATTCCATCCAATGCTCATCTTGAAGGGGAAGACATTTCCTACAACTTATCTTCACACTCCAAGTCCAAGAAATGCTCTCACAAAAAGTTATCAATTTCAACATTATAGGTCATTTTCAAAAGTCAACAAAAAGGGACTTTAAGTCAAAGACCATAACTTGAGATTGGTAAATCAAAATGACATGGGACCAAAGACATTGGTTAGAGGACTTCAAGACCTTTCCAAAATGTCCAAGAACATGTTCATAACTTCAACATTGAGCAAGATATGCATTGAAGAAGTTGGGAAATTTTTGTGAAATGGCCAAAATCATTTATCCTTGAAATTTCATTTTTGACAAAAGGGGCCCACTTTTTCCACTTGATTCAGCTTTGCCATACCTCCCACGTGTCCCATGTTTTATTTCAAGAATAAAAATTAATTTTTCCATTTTTATTTAATTTTATTTGATTTAATTCATTTTAAATCTTTAAAATTCAAATAAAAATCAAAGAAATTAATGGAGGGATATATTTTGTGTTGAATAGCTTTGAATCACCATAAAACATATACCAAATTCGTTCAAGACCTATTTCAAGCAAAAAAATTCAAATTTGGAGCAAATATGGCAAGTTATTTCAATGCTGATTATGGAGAAAATCAAAACTTCATTGCAAGGCTTAAAAGCTCCTTAATGTGACTGATTCTCATCCAAGCCTATATATACAAGCCTTGCAAGCCTCATTCAGACCCTAGAAAAAAAGGAGAGTGTGCACAAACGGCCAGAGGAAAAGTTCAAAATTTGTCCAAAAAAGTGAGAGATCTAAAGCGGTGTTGCAAACATTTTCAGATCCAAGCAAGCACGTGGCTTTCTTCCTTGCCACTCCCTGAAGCCAAAGCAACCACAAACGCGTCCTAAGGTCCACTACCAAGCGCTGTAAGTTGTCTCAAACTCACCCCTGTACACGAAATCATGTTTCTCCATTCTTGCACTTTTTCTGGAAAATAATAGCATATTCATACTCCATGCCTAATTTCCAATGTAACTGCTATATTCAATTTCATTTTTAGGCTTCGTATAACAATACCCGTGCCTAAGGGTTCGTTGGTTTTGTTTTTAGGTATTTTGTCTACAGGTGAAATTGGGACAAACCATAAGCATAGACGTGATCAGGAGACATGGACGATCACAACCATGGGCTTAGATGGAATTTTTGATGCCTAAGGATGATTTTGAGTAAAACCTCCAAAATCCGGCCTTCACCTCCTTGGTTTAGCATTTGTTTTCTTATTTTCTTTCCTTTTATTAATTATTATTATTATTTAGTTAGTTCACAAATAATTATTTTCATAAATTCAGAAAAAAAACAAAAAAAAATGTAATTATTATTATTATTATTAATTTCACTTTAGTAATTATTTTTGTAAATAAAATACTAACAAATTAATTAGTTTAATTAGTTAATTTTAACCTTTTTTCACAATAAATAAAAACAAATTTAGACTTAGGCTTTTTCTTTTGACATTTTTAATTCTTTTTTTATTTTATTTCATAAAAACATAAAAAAGGTCAAAAAATATTTTCTTGTAATTAAAATAATTAATTAGTTTTCAATTTCATTTAATTACCAAAAAAAAGACAAAAAAATTAATTCTCTTTTCTTTATTCGCGCGTATTTAATTTGTTCGATTATTATGTAATTGCTCCGGATATGTAATAGTAAATAGGACCTTTTTACTGTGTTTTTATTTTCCGCACTTATTTACTTAAAACGGGTCTTTGTAAAGATTTGGCGATGTAGACCCGCACCTTGTAATAGCGCAGGACCTTTATTTTCCGCACCCTTTTAACTGCTAATCACATGAAAGAATGAATGCCCAAATAAAATCAAAGCGTAGCTCACCCAATGCATGACAAGATAAATAATAACTGAAAATGACACACAATTCACACACCACTCTTAGGGTACGCCTCACTGTTGCCTTGCCCCTCGAAACGTGGTCGTCGAGTACAAGACGTCTTAGTAAGTCCTTATGTCCATGAACATGGCATAAGGGTAGCTTCTAAGGTGTCCTACTGTTGCTCTGGTGATCACACTGTTGCCTTGCCCCTCGAATTGTGGTCGTCGAGTACAGGACGTTTTAGTAAGTCCTTATGTTCCATTGATCTAGTTGCCTCGAAACGGTTGCCTCGAAACAAGTCGCCTCGGAATAAAAAGATCAATGGCATAAGGGTAGCTTCTAAGGTATCTTACTATTGCCCGGTGACCACACTGTCCCTAACCCTCGAATTGACCCGAACACCTCCAACGGTGGTGCTACTTACCTCTCAATGGTGGGATGGCACTACCTTAAGGACATTTACACAGATTAATTCCTTAGGGTAGGTAGATGACTCATGGATACTTGCTCTAATTCAAAAACAAATTAAAAACAACTTTTCAAACACTCTTGAGGACTGATACAAGAGTCGATTTGGAACTTTAAACGAAACTTCTTCAAACTCACTCACAATTGAAAAGCAAACACTTTTGAAAACACAAATGAGCAAGTATCTAAGAGCCCATGCATAACCATGGATAGAAAGGGTGCTAACACCTTCCCTTTATATAAATCTACCTCCCGAACCGAGAACTAATCTCAATAAGGAATTTTTTCTGTGCTTTTGTCCTTTCCATATTGGAGAAAATAAAAGACGGTGGCGACTCTTGCTTCCGCGACATTTCGCGAACCAGCGTTAAACAGTCAGTTCCAGATCCACCGATCACAGAACTGGCGACTCTGCTGGGGATCTAACTTTTAAAGTGAGGTGTACCTTAGGATAGTTCATAACTGTGTTTTCAATTGCTTTGACTTGTTTGCTTTAAATTGTGGGTACTGTCTTGGGAGTTCTATAGATCCTAACCCGGATCTGGGGATACCTTCTTAGAAAGTAGCAACAAGGCTGTGAGGGAACTGTGCGGGGTATACCGACATGGTTGAAACCGTCTGCTACGTTGATGTGGCACTTTGGTGTGTACCGGTAACCCTTGAGTTCAGTCAAGGAGAGTACGGGGCCACCGCGTGGTGTCGCGAAGCATCAACTGACCTTAGGAACCTTAATTGAACCATCTTGGCCTCTTTAGGGTAGTGAGATAACTGACTTTGGTGCAGTCCGATGTTGGTTAATACTCGATACTACACTCTATTGAGGGTTGTTTTCTTGGAATATTTCGGTCGCCAGTTCAGTGGCTAAATCGAAACGATGAACAATGAAAGCAATCCAGTGATATTGGGACCCTTAGAACCCGGTTACTTCTGATAGGACAGGTCTTAACCCACAAACTGAAAGAGGGTAATACCTAGACCCCATGCTGGCCTAAACTCTAAGGGCTTCTCTTGTGTGACTTGTGTGCCTTCCAACTTGACTATTTGCATGCTTGTTATCTGACACTTGAGCTTCTTGCAGGTTTTGTTTACAGTCCCTAATAGGGACTCATAACAGGGTTTACCTATATCATCCCATGCATAGCATGACATCATACCATTGCATACATCCTACATAAGGACTAACCCATTTCAAGGATCTCAAGGGCTTGTGATGCAGGTCATGATGAACCAACTGTCCAGCAAGGGGCAAAGGGGATTTATTTTCCTCTAGACAAGGTTGTCAGGGGCTATGACCCACTCGATATGGTGAGCCTTGACTCTTGAAGAAGGACTCTCAACAATATGCAGTGCCTTCCATCAAGCTACAAAATGCAAACTCTAACAATTTTCTTGTTTACCCTGCGAGGTCCTTGAAAGCATTGCATGCATATCATACATATCATTGCATTACAGGTACCCTTGTTGCAGGTCACTTACCCTTTTTCGCTGTTTATTTCAACAATGGCTTCCCAACAAGATAACCAGGGCCTTCACGCTCAAGAGACTCAGTTCAAGGAGATCTTCCTAAGCCTATCCAAGGGGCAGGAAGAGTTAAGGACACTCCTCATGGGGAATCTGGCCAAGAAAAGTCCCGAGGATGACAAGGACGAACGACTGAAACGTCTACAAGCTGAGGTAGACACATTGAAAACCCATATGCTGGGGAAAAGGGCTCTCATCCAAGGTTTAGCTCGGGAGCAAGGAGAGCTGAGGGCCATGATCAGTCAGCTTCATCAAGACAGGAGGAAACCAGCCCAAGTCAGGGACCAGGTCATTGAACAGCTTCCGAGAAGACAAAGGTTTGGTTTAATGAGCGGGCCTCTCCAAGCTGCTACTACTTCACAGGTCCAACAACGACCTCGTCAAGAACAACGGGATGATCAGAGCAAGCCAGACAAGCCTAAAAGGCAGTTCACCAAGCTCGACGTGTCACCGTCTCAAGCTTTACAACAATTGTTGAGGTTGAATCTGGTGACGTTAAGGGACACTCCTAAGAATCTCAACACGACCTCCCTAAAATAAAATCCTGAGGAAAGATGTGCATACCACTCTAACAGTCCAGGACATGACACCGATGACTGCTGGGCTCTGAAGAATAAGATCCAAGACCTGATTAATGAAAGAGCTGTGGATTTCACCCATATGGGCCAGGCTGAATGCTCCTGCCATCCCTACAAGGTGCACCAGTCGAAGTAACAAGCCCTGAGATGAGAAGACTTTTGCTTATTAGAATTTTCAAGTTGTAACTTTCCTTTGATTGTTCAAACATTTATTCATGTTAAACATTGTTATTTCATTAATGCATCGCGTATGGCTGTTTTGAAGTAATTATTTCGTATTCACTATATGCAAACTGTTTTCATATTCTGTGATGATCAACTCTTGATTGAAAAATTCTAAGCCTCTTGAGGGAGGATGACGAAAATGATACCACGATTTACAGTATGCTTTTGAACAGACCCCGCTAATGAGGTATAGGCATTGCTTCAATTCCTAAACACTGGAGTTATAAGGAAGATAATCCCTCGTTAACCCCTTCGAGCCAAAGAAGTAGGAGTTTTTCTTTTCGAAAATTAAAACCCTTAATCATAACCTGGGGCAGGGTAGTCTTCTCAGTTGATCCAGGTGCACAACGAATGACATCAAAAGAAGTCCTTCTGAAACAAAATACAATGATGGTCCCGAATAATCATAAAGACAGACAGTCATTATATCTCAAAAAATAAAAGCCCAATAAGTCAAAACCTATGAAGGAGACTTACAAAACTGGGGCATCCCGCTGACTGTAATCACAAAAGAAACAGTTCAGGCAAAAACAGGGATAACAAAATCAAAAAAGAAAAGAGAAAGAGGTCCTACAAACCCTCAACAAAAAGAACTGACTGCCTGTTCAAAATAAACTGTCAGCATCCGAACCATCATTGGAATATCAGGACAAAGACTCGAACGAGGTCTAACGCACGATCAACTGAGTTTAGGGTCGAACAACATCACGAAGAGCGGGTGGGTACAAATAAAATTGAGCCTTTATCCTTTGTTTTCTTAAACCGTGAACCATGCCATATTATAACCCTTAAAAGTCCTAGCTGAAGCATGGGTTAGTTCGAAAGCGTACTGTTACGAAAGGTATCTTGACTCCTTAAGGATTACTGTAAAATATTGAGTTGACATCATATTTTTACAAAACTCACTTGCGTTTACAAAAATGCATTTTTCAAAATTTCAAGACAGACATAAGCTTTTGCATTCTCAAAATAACATTGTTTACATATGACTAGTTATTTGAACAGCAGAGAAATTTCGCACGACGAATATCTTATGAACAAAAGTCTTCTCAACAAAAGAGTCACCTCCAGTGGAATAAACACTTCCAATCAAGGGGCATGGCATGATCAGTGTCCATCATCTGGGGCAGTCCAGTCAAGATTCGGAGAATCTCTCAAGATGCCAAAAAGCCAGGGGTAAATCTTCGCCTGAGTCACTTGGGGCATTCCAGCAACGAATCTTGCCTGATCAAACATCTTCTGGTATGGCGACACAACGCTACAACAGGGGCACCTCCCTACATCCTGAGAGTGTGGACATAGTCGAAAAAATACTACGCACAATCAAAGACCCTCTAGGTTGACACACCTAGGCAAAAATAAGGGCTTCCCGGTGAACCAAAAGGGTTCGGGCAAAAATAAGGGATGAAATGAAAAAATCTGTACACCCGGCAAGTCGAAAACCTGAAAAGGCGGCTTGGGCAAAAATGGGTATTCCGGTGGACTGAAAACCCGAGAGGGCGGTCCAGGTAAAAGTTAGGGGTCACAGTGTACGACTATGTCCCAGCATCTCGTCACTTGCCTATCAGAAGAAGGTTTGTCAAACGGCAGTTATCAAGACTCCACCAGTATCTTCTCCCACAGAAACAGGGGCAGTAATGAGTCGTCCAAGCGATCTAATTGCTCTGTCCACAAGATACAAGGTATGATCAGCTGAAGAAGGTGTGATCGGTGGATCTGGAACTGACTGTTTAACGCTGGTTCGCGAAATGTCGCGGAAGCAAGAGTCGCCACCGTCTTTTATTTTCTCCAAATGGAAAGGACAAAAGCACAGAAAAATTCCTTATAGAGATTGCTCTCGGTTCGGGAGGTAGATTATAGAAAGGGAAGGTGTTAGCACCCTTTCTATCCATGGTTATCCATGGGCTCTTAGATACTTGCTCATTGTGTTTTCAAAAATGGTTTGTTTGCTTTTCAATTGTGGGTTTTAAAAAGTTTCTTTGAAAATTCAGTTCGACTCTTGTATCGGTCCTCAAGAGTGTTTGAAAAATGCTTTCGAAAGCTTTTGAAAAGGTGTCGGTGTGAAAAGTATTTTTGATTTGTTTTTGAAATTAGAGCAAGTATCTAGAGTCGTCTACCTACCCTAAGGAATTCGTCTGTGTAAATATCCTTTAAAGTAGTGCCATCCCACCATTGAGAGGTAGGTAGCACCACCGTTGGAGGTGTTCGGGTCAATTCGAGGTTCGGGACATGGTGATCACCAGAGCAATGGGAAGACACCTTAGAAGCTACCCTCATTCCAGGTTCCCGGATCATGAGGACTTACTAAGACATCCTCTACTCGACGATCACCTTTCGAGGCAAGGCAACAGTGAGGCGTACCCTAAGGGTGGTGTGTGATTTGTGTGTCGTTTTCAGATATTTTGTCTTATTCATGTCAAGGTGATCTATGCGTTTGTTTTTATTTAGACATTCATTCTTGCATGCAATTATTAACAGTTAAAAAGTGCGAAAAACGTAAAGTTCTAAACTATTACAAAAGGCGCGGGTCCACATCGCCAAAATTTCCAGAACCCGATTTGACAGAAAATAGAGAAATAAAGGTAAAGTGCGAGAAATTATAATTTACACGGCTTTGGGAGAGGTACATAAATATTTAAAAGAAAAAGAAATAAATACGCGAATTGAATTAAAATTAGAAACGAGGGCGTTGGACCCTTTTAACGAAATTAAATTAAATGATTAAATTAATGAAAATTAACATGAAAGAGAATTATTTTTGGTATTTTTGTATTTTTTGATTTTAATGAGAAAGATTAATTGAAATTAAAATGCTAACCCTAATTCTAATTGTTTTTAGTTTATTAAGAAAGAAAATATTAAAGTTAAACCTAAATTAACCTAATTATTTACATGCAATTTGATTTATAAAAAAAATAAATAATATTTAATTATTAATAATGATGAAAAGAAAAAGGATAAAAAATTAATACAAACCCTAATTCTACAAATTTTAAATTAATTAAGAAAATGCTTGAATTAAACCTAATTTAATAACTAAAATTAATGAATAATATTTATTTACAAAAAATATATTAATTAAATAAAAAAACTTATTTTTGTCTTTTTCTGATTTTATATTATTTTTTATATTTTTTGTGAAAATATTTAAATTAGTTGACTAATTAAAAATAATAATTGAATTAAAATAAAAATGAAAAAAATATAAAAGACTTGCAAACCTTGGGGGGTTCTGTCCCCAGTAGGAGGTGAAATCCAGTAATTTAGGCCCATTAACCTTTGGCCTTATTGACTTTCCAAGATAGCGTGCCCAGGCGTTGACTCACGTCCATAGTATTCATCAGATCTGGTCCCTTGGTTGAGTGCAATGGGACATGTGGCGTGTTGGATGGAGAGTTGCATGGTAGGCGCCTGGGAGTAAGCTACATACAAACACAGTTAGAAAAATAATATAGAATGGAAGGGGGACCTGGGGTTCGAACCCAGGTCCTGGAGATTACCAGCGCACATGCTTGCCAACCACACTGCTTTGTCTATTTGTATATTATATAAACAACAAACAATATAAAATAAAACGAATGTTAATGCTCCTTTTCGCGCGAAATTTTGAATAAACCAATCGCTGCCTTCCACCTAGCCTTCGTCTTCCTTGCTTTGTTTTTTGCCTGAAACATAAAAGAAATTGGCAACGGTTTTGAACCGTTCCCTTAAGCAACTTTCTGGAAAATAGTGAGTAGGCCATATGGCCTCATAAATTAGGCGCGAGGGTTGGGTTCTTTTCGTCCAAATACGCTGAATTTAGTCATGGTACTGTGATGGTCCAATTTTACCTTAACTGGGAAACCCCAATTCAAAGCTTCACAAACCCTAAAAGACAACAATGGTGGAATCGCGTATAGTGCACAAAAACACAATTAAATTATGTGGTTAGCTTTAGAATTACATAATGAACACAAATCAAACATCAAAAATTATGAAAAATGCATCAATCGAGATGCAAGAATGTCAAATATTTTCTGTACAGGTCACCATCGTTCTCACGTTTCTTGATGTTAGGATGAATGATTTTGATTGGAAAACTTTCCTTGAAGCCTCAAGAAGGTAATGGAACAAGTCTCTTGGCTTGAATCGACCTAGAAGATGGTTTTCAGATTTGAGTTTTTCTTGAAAAATTCCAAGTTTGTTTAGGGATTTCTGGCGCAGCTTCGAGTTCTTGGGCACGAGGGTTAGCATGTGTATATGTATGTGAGTGATTAGGTCAAAGAATTTGAGCCAAAGAATCAAGGAATTGATGAAACAATATTTGATTTTCCATGCCATAATTTTCAAATCTTTTTCATGCTGTTTTGGCCTCAATCATATCCAATCACCTTTGATTCTTTCCTAACCTGATTTGCACGAAATATTGAGATTATTTTATGCACAAAAAGATTCAAAAGGTTAGGTTTAGTATTTTTCACCTATTTATTTTAATTAAATGAATTATTAATGATTAAAAATCCAAATAAATAAATAAAAATGATAAAAAAACTTCCCTTTGGGCCAAATGGTCGTGCACATGCCTTGGATGATGAATTGTAGAAGAAAAAGAGGCCCATTAGCAATTTTAGGTCATTTGAAGCAATGTTGACTTTTCAAAATATCCAAAAATTTCCCAACTTCCACAAGGCATAACTTGCTCAATTTTTAAGCTTTGCTCATGTTCTTGGACATTTTGGAAAGGTCTTTGAGTACTCTAACCAATGCCTTTGGTCCCATGTCATTTTGATTTACCAATCTCAAGTTATGGCCTTTGACTTAAAGTCCCTTTTTGTTGACTTTTGAAAATGACCTATAATGTTGAAATTGATAACTTTTTGTGAGAGAATTTCTTGGACTTGAAGTGTGAAGAGGAGTTGTAGGAAATGTCTTTATATTCAAAATGAGCTTTGGATGGAAGTTTTCTGATAATCCATGTAAAAGTTATGCCCTGGTCAATTTACAGTTGACTTTTTCAGTTGTCCAAATATGGAAACTTTTGCATCTTGAGACTTTTTGAGCCAAGCTTTGAGAATCATGATCAAGCATTGATCAAATGATGTTTGTGGCTTAAAAATGAGATGTTGACCAAAAATTTAAACTTTTGACTGTCAAATGACCATTTTGCCCCTACAGTTGACTGTAGTGCAATTAGGGTTTTTGACTGTGCAATTTTGAGCTGTAAGTCTTGAAACTTGGTATGAGGATGCTTGACCATATTTGTGGGCATGTGGGACTTGATTGGACCCTTGGAAACTTCATTTACCTTGTCAGAACCAAAACCCTAATTTTGACTGTTTAGGAGGCCCTTGAACTGTGCAACCCTTGGGGAGACTTTGAAGCTTTGACTTGGCAAATCTTGAAGAATATGGGAGGGCAAATTTTGGGGTACAACAGTTGCCCCTGTTCAATCTTCTTAGACCTGAGGATGTAGATTGGCTGACGTGCCTTTCGTAATCCGAGGGTGGAAGATGATTGAACACTAGAGTGCCCAGAAATTTGCGCTCACATAGTAGTGTGATGATGGGAATGGGCTTATAGATGCCATTTGGAGATTGATGAATAGGATGATGGGATTATAGATGCCATCTGGATGTCGATCGCGTAAGAGATTCCTTAGCGAGAACTTGCGTACCTGCAAAAGAAAAATGAGTACCTGACCCGTTACAGGAGCTGGTCTTCAAATTCTTTGTGTAGATGTGTCCTGACTGGTTACAGGAGCTGGATCTGGAGCTTCAAACTGTGATGAATGAACCAGGGATGGTTACTACCTCACCAGGAACGGTGAGAGAACCTTGGATGACTTTAACCTCAACAGCAATCGTTGAGAAAATCTTGGGATGATTACTACCTCTGCAGTATCGGGGAGAGAACCACAGGCGACTACAACCTCAATAGCAATCATTGAGAGAATCTTGGATAACTTCAACTTCAACAGCAATCGTTGAGCGAATCTGGGATTACCACCTCCGCAGTATCGGGGAGAGAACCATAGGCGACTACAACCTCAATAGCAATCATTGAGAGAATCTTGGATAACTTCACTTCAACAGCAATCATTGAGCGAAATCTGGGATTACCACCTCCGCAGTATCGGGGAGAGAACCATAGGTGACTACAACCTCAATAGCAATCATTGAGAGAATCTTGGATAACTTCACTTCAACAGCAATCATTGAGCGAAATCTGGGATTACCACCTCCGCAGTATCGGGGAGAGAACCATAGGCGACTACAACCTCAATAGCAATCATTGAGAGAATATTGGATAACTTCACTTCAACAGCAATCATTGAGCGAAATCTGGGATTACCACCTCCGCAGTATCGGGGAGAGAACCATAGGCGACTACAACCTCAATAGCAATCATTGAGAGAATCTTGGATAACTTCAACTTCAACAGCAATCGTTGAGCGAAATCTGGGATTACCACCTCCGCAGTATCGGGGAGAGAACCATAGGCAATTACAATCTCAACAGCAATCACTGAGAGAATCTTGGATGTCTTCTACTGAGTCTTTATCAGAGAAATCTGTTAGGGGTCGATTTAACTGGACTAGAGAAGGCCTTGGACTGGATAAGAAACAGAGAAATCTTTGGAGTCGATTTAACTGAACCGGCCTAGGTCTTGGATATAGCTGAGAGCTTAACTGGATCTTTCCTGAAAGGTGAAGGTTAGTCATATGCAATGCATGATATGGATCAAGCAATGATATTCTCAACATAAATGAGATTTGTAAGATATGATGCGTATATGCATGCTATAATGATGTATGTGATGTTTAGGAATGTATGTTTTCGTCTAGGAAAGTAAATCCTTGACGGGTGCCGGGAGGTCACTCCTGGGATGATGTTGGCAAGTAGATCTTTGTTTCCGCTAGGGATGATAGTTGCAAGAATACCAGTAGGAGAAGATACCTCCGTTGGGGGATAAACTTGGCGAGTGGATAACTCTGCGGGGAGAAAAGTACTCTAGCGATCTTGCTGGGAAGCAATACTCTGTGGGGAGAGAGGTACTTTGCTGAGGTTGATAATAACTTGCTGGGGATACCATTGTTGGGTTGGAAGCGCTAATGGACTTCGCTGGGGATAAGAAGACTTCGTCGAGGACGCTCTTTCCGTGGCTTTTGGCTGAGGATAACCCAGTTATATCCTAGTAAGGAAATAACTCTTTGAATAAAGCCGGGGGACGCGTTCGTGCTCTGCGAGGATAAGCTTCCAGAATCTACTGGGGATAAGCTTACTGCTTGGGGAGATGAATTCCAAATTTCCTGGGGAACTAGATTGGACTCTCTGGGGGGAAGTTTTGAGATGCATTGGAAGTAACTCCACTGAATGTTTGGTATACCGCCGGGGAACAATCTTTAGGTAAAGACTGCCGGGGATGCTTGTTAAGAATATATATGCTGCTGGGGAATGTTGAGATCTGCTGGAGGATACCCAACTTCTTTAAGGTTGACTGTAGCTTTGCTTGAGGAGAGTGTATGACTTGCTGGCTCACTCTCTGGGGATTTAAGATATCTGATTATGTTCTTCATCCAAACTCACCTTGGTATCTTGGAAGACAGAACAATTAGATTGCTTAGACAACTCTTTATTGCCCCTATTTCTGAGGTGGGAGAGGAAGACCTGTAAGGTGCTGATAGTTGTTGATGGACAAACCTTCTTCTGGTAGGCAGGTGACAAGATGACAGGACATAGTCGTACGCTTTAATCCCTAACTTTTGCCTGGACCGCCCTTTCGGGTTTTCAGTCCACCGGGATACCCATTTTTGCCCAAGCCGCCTTTTCAGGTTTTCGACTTGCCGGGTGTACAGATTTTTTTCATTTCATCCCTTATTTTTGCCCGAACCCTTTTGGTTCGCCGGGAAGCCCTTGTTTTTGCCTAGGTGTGTCAACCTAGCGGGTCTTTAATTTTGCGTAGTATTTTTTCGACTATGTCCATGTTCTCAGAGTGCAGGGAGGTTGCCCCTGTTAGAAGTGTTTTGTCATGCCACCAGAAGGTGTTTGATCAGGAAAGATTCGTTGTTGGAGTGCCCCAAGTGACTTAGGCGGAGATTTGCCCCAGGCTGTTTGGCCTTTGAGAGATTCTCCGAATCTTGATTGGACTGCCCCAGATGATGGACACTGGCCATGTCTGCCCCTTGATTGGAAGTGCTTCTGTTCATTAGACATTCGTCGTGCGAATTTCTATGCTGTTCAAACAAAAAGTCATGTGCAAACAAAGTTATGTCAAAAATGCAAAGCTTATGTCTGTCTTGAAGATTTTGAAAATGCATTTATTTTTCATAAAACAAGTGGTTGTTTGTAAAACGTGATGTCAACTCGTTATTTTATTGCGAGCCTTAAGGAGTCAGGATACCTTTCGTAACAGTATGCTTTCGAACTAACCCATGCTTCAGCTAGGACTTTTAAGGGTTATAACGTGGCCTGGTTCATGGTTCAAGAAACAAAGGATAAAGGCTCAAATTATTTGTACCCACCCGCTCTTCGTGATGTTCTCCAAACCTAAACTCAGTTGATCATACGTTAGACCTTGTTTGAGTCTTTGCTCTGATTTTTCGGTGATGATTCGGATGTTGATAACTTATTTTGAATAGGCAGTCATTTCTTTTTTTTTTGTTGAGGGTTTGTATGACCTCTTTCTTGTCTGATTTTTTGTTATCCCTATTTTTTTTGCCTGAGCTGTTCTTTTGTGTTTACAGTCAGCGGGATGCCCCAGTTTTGTAAGTCTCCTTTCTAGGTTTTGACTTAATGGGTTCTTATTTTGAATTTTTGATAATGATTGCCTGTCCTTATGATTATTCTGAACCATCACTGTCTTCTTTTTTTTTGTAAGTACCTTTTTGGTGCCATTTGCTATGCACTTGAATCAACTGAGAAGACTACCCTGCCCCAGGTTATGATTGAGGATTTTGATTTTCGAAAATAAAAACTCCTACTTCTTTGGCTCAGAGGGGTTGACGAGGGATTATCTTCCTTATTACTCCAGTGTTTAGGAATTGAAACAATGCATGTACCTCATCAGCGGGGTCTGTTCAAAAGCATACTGTAAAGATCGTGGTATCGTTTTCGTCATACTGTATGGCATGTGGGACTTGATTGGACCCTTGGAAACTTCATTTACCTTGTCAGAACCAAAACCCTAATTTTGACTGTTTAGGAGGCCCTTGAACTGTGCAACCCTTGGGGAGACTTTGAAGCTTTGACTTGGCAAATCTTGAAGAATATGGGAGGGCAAATTTTGGGGTACAACAGAAGGTAACCAAGATATCTTAATTCCCCAGAGAGTGAGCCAGCAAGTCAATGCACTCTCCCCAAGCAAAGTTATACAATCAGTCTTAAGGAAGTTGGGTATCCTCCAGCAGATCTCAACATTCCCTAGCACATCATACAAACATTCTTAACAAGCATCCCCGGCGGTCTTGCTCTAAGATTGTTCCCCGGCGGTATACCAGACATTCAGCGGAGCCACTTCCCCAATATCTCTCAAAATTTTCCTCAGGAGAGTCCAATCAAGATTTCCCCAGGAAAGTTTGAATCATCTCCCCAGCAGGAAGCTTATCCCCAGTAGATTCTGGAAGCTTATCCCCCACAGAGCACGAACACGTCTCCCGACTCTATTCAAAGGTTATTTCCCTACCAGGATATAACTGGGTTATCCTCAGCCAAAAGCCACAGAAAGATCGCCCTTGGCGAAGTCTTCCTATCCTCAGCGAAGTCTATTAAAACTTCCAACATAACAACGGTATCCCCAGCGGAGTTATCATCAACATCTCAGCGAAGCGCCTCTCTTCCCACAGAGTATTGATCCCCAACAAGATCGCTAGAGTGATTTTCTCCCCGCAGAGTAATCTCTTCGTCAAGTTTATCCCCCAACGGAGTTATCTTCTCCTACCGGTATTCTTGCAATCATCATCCCCAGTGGAAACAAAAGCTCTACATCAGCCCAGGATTTAACTTCCCGACATCCGTCAAGGATTCACTTTCCTAGATAAAAACATACATTCATAAACATCACATTTCCATACATTATAGCATGCATATACGCATCATGAACATACAATCTCATTTATGTTGAGAACATAATTGCTTGATCCATATCATGCATTGCATATGACTGACCTTTACCTTTCAGGAAAGATTCAGTTAAGTTCTCAGCCATTCCAAGACTTTAGTCTGGTTCAGTTAAATCGACTCCTAAAGATTTTTCTGATTCTTATCCAGTCAAAGGCCTTCTCTGGTTCAGTCAGATCGACCCTAAGATCTCCCTGATTCTTATTCCAGTTGAAGATTCCAAGACCTTGCCTGGTTCAGTTAAATCGACTCCTAAAGATTTTTCTGATTCTTATCCAGTCAAAGGCCTTCTCTGGTTCAGTCAGATCGACCCTAAGATCTCCCTGATTATTATTCCAGTTGAAGATTCCAAGACCTTGCCTGGTTCAGTTAAATCGACTCCTAAAGATTTTTCTGATTCTTATCCAGTCAAAGGCCTTCTCTGGTTCAGTCAGATCGACGCTAAGATCTCCCTGATTCTTATTCTAGTTGAAGATTCCAAGACCTTGCCTGGTTTAGTTAAATCGACTCCTAAAGATTTTTCTGATGTCGATCCAGTCAAAGGCCTTCTCTAGTCCAGTTAAATCGATTCCTAAAGATTTTCCTGATGAAGACTCAGTAGAAGACATCCAAGATTCTCTCATCGTTACTGTTGAGGTAGTAATCGCCCCAGATTCTCTCATCGTTACTGTTGAGGTAGTAATCACCCCAGATTCTCTCATCGTTACTGTTGAGGTAGTAATCGCCCCAGATTCTCTCATTGTTACTGTTGAGGTAGTAATCGCCCCAGATTCTCTCATCGTTACTGTTGAGGTAGTAATCGCCCCAGATTCTCTCATCGTTACTGTTGAGGTAGCAAATTTCTCGGCACTTTAGTGTTCAATCATCTTCCACCTTCGGATCACGAAAGGCACACACGCCAATCTACATCCTCAGGTCTAAGAAGATTGAACAGGGGCAACTGTTGTACCCCAAAATTTGCCCTCCCATAATCTTCAAAGTTTTGACAAGAATCATCCACAAACGGTTCAAGTCTACTCAAAGGCTACTCAGTCAACCACTCTCCTAAGGCCAGTCAAACTAGGGTTTTGGTTCTTGCAAGGAAGTTGAGGTTTTCAAGGGCTCAATCAAGTCCCATATGCTCATATACATTGTCAAGCACCTACATGTCAAGTTTCAAGGTTCACAAGGTCAAGTTGCACAGTCAAAAATCCCATTTGCTCAACAATCAACTGCAGGGGCAAAATGGTCATTTGGCAGTCAAAAGTCAAAATTTTTGGTCAACATCTTATTTTGAAGCCACAGTCATCATTTGGTCAAATCTTGATCATGATTTCACAAGAATGGCTCAAAAATCATCAAGGTGTCAAAAGTTTCTACTTTTGGACAACTGAAAAGTCAACTGTAACTTGACCAAGGCATAACTTTTTCATGGTTCATCAGAAAAATTCCATCCAATGCTCATCTTGAAGGGGAAGACATTTCCTACAACTTATCTTCACACTCCAAGTCCAAGAAATGCTCTCACAAAAAGTTATCAATTTCAACATTATAGGTCATTTTCAAAAGTCAACAAAAAGGGACTTTAAGTCAAAGACCATAACTTGAGATTGGTAAATCAAAATGACATGGGACCAAAGACATTGGTTAGAGGACTTTAAGACCTTTCCAAAATGTCCAAGAACATGTTCATAACTTCAAAATTGAGCAAGATATGCATTGAAGAAGTTGGGAAATTTTTGTGAAATGGCCAAAATCATTTATCCTTGAAATTTCATTTTTGACAAAAGGGGCCCACTTTTTCCACTTGATTCAGCTTTGCCATACCTCCCACGTGTCCCATGTTTTATTTCAAGAATAAAAATTAATTTTTCCATTTTTATTTAATTTTATTTGATTTAATTCATTTTAAATCTTTAAAATTCAAATAAAAATCAAAGAAATTAATGGAGGGATATATTTTGTGTTGAATAGCTTTGAATCACCATAAAACATATACCAAATTCGTTCAAGACCTATTTCAAGCAAAAAAATTCAAATTTGGAGCAAATATGGCAAGTTATTTCAATGGTGATTATGGAGAAAATCAAAACTTCATTGCAAGGCTTAAAAGCTCCTTAATGTGACTGATTCTCATCCAAGCCTATATATACAAGCCTTGCAAGCCTCATTCAGACCCTAGAAAAAAAGGAGAGTGTGCACAAACGGCCAGAGGAAAAGTTCAAAATTTGTCCAAAAAAGTGAGAGATCTAAAGCGGTGTTGCAAACATTTTCAGATCCAAGCAAGCACGTGGCTTTCTTCCTTGCCACTCCCTAAAGCCAAAGCAACCACAAACGCGTCCTAAGGTCCACTACCAAGCGCTGTAAGTTGTCTCAAACTCACCCCTGTACACGAAATCATGTTTCTCCATTCTTGCACTTTTTCTGGAAAATAATAGCATATTCATACTCCATGCCTAATTTCCAATGTAACTGCTATATTCAATTTCATTTTTAGGCTTCGTATAACAATACCCGTGCCTAGGGTTCGTTGGTTTTGTTTTTAGGTATTTTGTCTACAGGTGAAATTGGGACAAACCATAAGCATAGACGTGATCAGGAGACATGGACGATCACAACCATGGGCTTAGATAGAATTTTTGATGCCTAAGGATGATTTTGAGTAAAACCTCCAAAATCCGGCCTTCACCTCCTTGGTTTAGCATTTGTTTTCTTATTTTCTTTCCTTTTATTAATTATTATTATTATTTAGTTAGTTCACAAATAATTATTTTCATAAATTCAGAAAAAAAACAAAAAAAATGTAATTATTATTATTATTAATTTCACTTTAGTAATTATTTTTGTAAATAAAATACTAACAAATTAATTAGTTTAATTAGTTAATTTTAACCTTTTTTCACAATAAATAAAAACAAATTTAGACTTAGGCTTTTTCTTTTGACATTTTTAATTCTTTTTTTATTTTATTTCATAAAAACATAAAAAAGGTCAAAAACTATTTTCTTGTAATTAAAATAATTAATTAGTTTTCAATTTCATTTAATTACCAAAAAAAAGACAAAAAAATTAATTCCCTTTTCTTTATTCGCGCGTATTTAATTTGTTCGATTATTATGTAATTGCTCCGGATATGTAATAGTAAATATGACCTTTTTACTGTTTTTTTTATTTTCCGCACTTATTTACTTAAAACGGGTCTTTGTAAAGATTTGGCGATGTAGACCCGCGCCTTGTAATAGCGCAGGACCTTTATTTTCCGCACCCTTTTAACTGCTAATCACATGAAAGAATGAATGCCCAAATAAAATCAAAGCGTAGCTCACCCAATGCATGACAAGACAAATAATAACTGAAAATGACACACAATTCACACACCACTCTTAGGGTACACCTCACTGTTGCCTTGCCCCTCGAAACGTGGTCGTCGAGTACAGGACGTCTTAGTAAGTCCTTATGTCCATGAACATGTCATAAGGGTAGCTTCTAAGGTGTCCTACTGTTGCTCTGGTGATCACACTGTTGCCTTGCCCCTCGAATTGTGGTCGTCGAGTACAGGACGTTTTAGTAAGTCCTTATGTTCCATTGATCTAGTTGCCTCGAAACGGTTGCCTCGAAACAAGTCGCCTCGGAATAAAAAGATCAATGGCATAAGGGTAGCTTCTAAGGTATCTTACTATTACCCGGTGACCACACTGTCCCTAACCCTCGAATTGACCCGAACACCTCCAACGGTGGTGCTACTTACCTCTCAATGGTGGGATGACACTACCTTAAGGACATTTACACAGATTAATTCCTTAGGGTAGGTAGATGACTCATGGATACTTGCTCTAATTCAAAAACAAATCAAAAACAACTTTTCAAACACTCTTGAGGACTGATACAAGAGTCGATCTGGAACATTAAATGAAACTTCTTCAAACTCACTCACAATTGAAAAGCAAACACTTTTGAAAACACAAATGAGCAAGTATCTAAGAGCCCATGGATAACCATGGATAGAAAGGGTGCTAACACCTTCCCTTTCTATAAATCTACCTCCCGAACCGAGAACTAATCTCAATAAGGAATTTTTTCTGTGCTTTTGTCCTTTCCATATTGGAGAAAATAAAAGACGGTGGCGACTCTTGCTTCCGCGACATTTCGCGAACCAGCGTTAAACAGTCAGTTCCAGATCCACCGATCACAGATACATACTACAATGATGAGCAGTATTCTCCCACTAGAGATAGATACAAGCAGTTAGAAGATCGGTTGAGCGCTATGGAAGTCCATAGAATATCTGGGTTGGACTTTGGAGAATTAGGATTGGTGTCGAGAGTGGTCATCCCGTAGAAATTTAAGGCTCTGGTTTTCGCAAAGTATGATGGGGTGCCTTGTCCAAAGCTGCATCTCCGTTCCTATGTAAGGAAGATACAACCCCACACCGCTGATAGAAACTTGTGGGTTCCCTTCTTTCAAGGCAGTCTGTCAGGGACTCAGCTTGAATGGTTCTACCAACTGGAGGGAACCAATGTCAGAAACTGGGAGGATTTGGATGCTACTTTTTATAAGCAGTATCAATACAACGTCGACCTTGCCCCTACTCGTACTCAACTCCAGAGTATGTCCATGGGTGCAAGTGAAGGCTTTAAGGACTATGCGCAGAAGTGGAGAGACTTGGCTGGGAGAGTCCAACCCCCTTTATCTGACACGGAGTTGGTTGACATGTTTCTTGGGACGCTGTCTTGTCCATTCTTTAATCGTTTGATTGGCAGCTCGTCAGATGGTTTCACTGAGCTGATATTAACTAGAGAAAGGGTAGAAGCCGGGATCCGGAGCGGCAAAATACAGAAAGACACCTCGTCGAGTTCAGTAAAGAATCCCTTCGCTGGTATGAAGGAAGCCAGTGATATCTATAGATCAAGAGGTTAGAGTAGAGCTGAACACCGTCCGACGGTAAGTGTTGTAATGATACCTAGGCCTATGGCTTCTCCACAATGCAACAATCAACAAAAGGTAGAAAGATCACAAAGGCAGTTTACTTGGATTAACATGACATTGACAGAGGTTCTACCCCATCTGCTGAGATCCAACTTGGCAACCTTGAAAGAGGATCCCAAGAATCCTAATACCACGTCTCCTCGGTACAACCTAAACGCTCGGTGTTGCTAGCATACTGAGAGTCCTGGATATGATACAAATGACTACTAGGCTCTGAGAAATAAAGTACAAGATTTGATTGAAGCCAAGGAGATTGAGTTCGATGCTCCGGAGAAGCGCAATATCATAACTGCTCCCATGCCTAAGCACAACCGTGGAGTTAATACCGTTGATACCGATCTGTTTGTGACCTCAGTTGATGAAGTTTCTACTCCTCCTATGACTGTTAAGAAGAATTTGTTGTTGGCCGGTTTATTTCCGGGTTGTGGTGATGGTTGTCACATGTGTTCATCTCTGCCTTCTGGTTGCTATTTGCTGAAAACAGGTGTCCAACACCTGATGGACAACAGAGAAATTTTGTTTGAGAAAACTTTGATTCCAACTATTCCGTTTGAAGATGTTTCTATTATAACCATTTCCGCCAATCCTTCCAAGGTCTCCTCGAGAAGACCTGTTAGGATTACACCCGCTCTGAGAGTCGCTCTATTGATAATCACTTTTCCTGGTCCTGTCCCATATGCCTCAGAAAAAGCTGTTCCTTGGCATTATGACGCTGATGTTTACTATCATGACCTTAAGCAAGATCTGAAGAATGAAGAGGCTGATCCCGATGTCAGTAACATTGTCGGGACCAGTAAGATTACCAGAAGTGGAAGGGTTTTATCTCCTGAGATTTCCCCGAAGATTGTCAATAAGCCTGTTGTTATTTCACCTGCTATTCCTACTGATACTTCAACTACTACTCTTGTTCTTACTCCAATTGTTACTCCTTCCATCGAGTCATCTGGGGTTCGAGGCAAAGAAGCTATAGGTGAGCCTGCCCAGACGGAGGCACCTAGAAAAGTTGTTGTGGAATCCTCTAAGCAATAGATAGAGGAGATAAAAAAAATAAAAAGAGCGACTACAATATGGTGGAGCAGCTGGGGAAGACCCCCTCGAAGATATCCATGTTGTCTCTATTGCTATGTTCCGAGGCCCATGCGAAGGCTTTGATTGCATTCCTAAAGACTGCGCATGTGCCGTAAAAGATCTCGACTGATCAATTCAAAGACTGTATAGCCAGCTTGACTGTTGGCAATGGGCTGGGATTTTCAGATGCCGACTTAACGCCGAAAGGGAGAAAGCATAATGATGCTCTGCATGTCTTGATTGAATGCAGGGGAACAACTATGGCTCATGTGCTGGTGGATACTGGGTCTTCACTGAATGTTTTGCCTAAGAAGGCTCTTGATCTGATGGATTGTGAAGGCTTGACCTTAAAGCCTAGTAACATTGTGGTAAAGGCTTTTGATGGGTCGAAGAGAATTGTGCATGGGGAGGTGGACATCCCTGTCAAGGTAGGCTCTCAGACCTTTGGGTCCACCTTCTATATGATGGACATCAGGCCATCGTACTCTTGTTTGTTGGGTCGTCCTCGGATCCATGAAGTTGGGGCTGTTACTTCTACACTGCACCAAATGCTGAAGTATCCGGTGAAGGGGAAGATAGTTACTGTGCATGGAGAAGAGAAGTATATGGTGAGCCACCTAAACTCCTTTAGGTATGTGGAGATGGACGGGGAATTCATAGAGACTCCTTGTCAAAACTTTGAAGAGGTTCCCCAGATTTTGGTGTCAACCGAAACTACCACCAGCACCAAACCTCCTCTGAAGATGACTTCTCTCAAGGAGGCCTGAGCGGTAGTTGGGGAAGGTGGGTGTACTAACTGGGGACAGCTCCCTGATTTTACTCATAAAACTGACAAGTTTGGTTTGGGTTAATTCAGGAGCTCAAAGGGTTGTTCGACGCGCTCGAGCTGAAGGACCTCTGCTACACATCAGCAATCGTGGGGTCAACGCTATTGAAGACAGTGAGGAAGACTCTGACATTGACAACTGGATATACCCGACTACAAATGGTGGACCGAGTAATTGGACGGCCAAAGATTTTATACCAGTAATTGGACTGAGTAATAAACAATTTAAACTTTATGGCCTTATGTCTTACCCGAGGCACAATTGGTTCTATCTGTGAGGGTTATTGTGTCATTTCATATATCATCAATAAAACATTGGACGTTTCTTTACATTCAAATTTTGCGCTCTCTATTTTTCTTTTCTGCCTTTACTTTATCAATACAGTTATGCTCTTAAACACACTCACGTATCAATCTACAAATCCATATTCACTCTGGATCCCATTGATAACAATCCTGCTATTGCCAGTTATAACTTCAAAAATCCGATCAACCAAGCCGAGGACGAAGGTGAGGATGATTGTGAGGTGCCTGGAGAACTTGCTAGACTATTACAGCAGGAAGAGAGGGCTATACAACCTCATGAAGAGCCAGTTGAGACGATAAACTTGGGCACAGAGTTGGACAGAAAAAAAGTCAAGATCGGCCCTAATCTGGAGACTAAGATCAAACAACGGTTGATACAGATGTTGCACGACTATGTTAAGATCTTTGCCTGGTCATATGAAGACATGCCTGGTTTAGACACTGAAATTGTGGTACACTGTCTACCGACTAAAGAAGATTGTCCTCTAGTCAAATAAAAGGTCCGCCGTATACGTCCTGAAATGTCAGAGAAAATCAAGGCAGAGGTTATGAAGTAATTCAACGCAGGTTTCTTAGCTATTACCTCTTATCCGCAGTGGGTTGCTAACGTCGTTCTGGTACCTAAAAAGGACGGAAAGGTATAAATGTATGTATATTACAGAGACCTGAACAGGGCAAGCCCCAAGGATGACTTTCCGCTTCCCCACATTGATGTTCTGGTTGACAACACCGCGTAGCATAAAATCTTCTCCTTCATGGATGGTTTCTCTGGCTACAACCAGATCAAGATGGCTCCCAAAGACATGGAGAAGACAACCTTCGTCACACAGTGGGGCACCTTCTGTTACAAGGTGATGCCTTTTGGGTTGAAGAATGCTAGGGCAACCTATCAGCGAGCCATGGTCGCTTTATTCCATGATATGTTTCACCATGAGATCGAGGTTTATGTTGATGACATGATAGCCAGGTCTCAAACCAAAGAGGAGCACCTTGATCATATACAAAAGTTATTCGACAGGTTGAAGACATACAAGCCGAGGTTGAATCCGAACAAGTGCACCTTCGGGGTAAGTTCTGGTAAGCTTATGGGTTTCTTCGTCAGTGACAAAGGTATTCAGGTAGACCCTGCAAAGGTAAAGGCCATACAAGAGATACCGTCTCCCCGTATAGAGCAGGAGTTTAGAGGTTTCTTAGGACGCCTAAATTATATCGTCAGTTTCAGTTCACATATGACTGCTACTTGTGAGCCCATCTTCAAGCTTCTGAAGAAAGATCAAGTGGTAAAGTGGAATGACGAATGCTAGACAAATTTCGAAAGGATCAAAGAATATATCCAAGGACCGCCAATTCTGATGTCCCCGGTTAAGGGAAGACCTTTGATATTATATTTAACAGTGTTAGACAATTCAATAGGGTGTGTGATGGGGCAGTATGACGAGTCTGGTCGAAAAGAGCACGCAATATACTAACTTAGCAAAAAGTTTACCGACTGTGAGACAAGATAGTCACTGCTCGAGAAAACTTGTTGCGCTTTGGCATGGGCTGCTCGCCGACTAAGACAGTACATGTTGACCCACACTACTTTGTTGATATCTAAGATGGATCCAATCAAGTACATCTTCGAGAAGCTCTCTCTCTCCGGAAGAATAGCAAGATGGAAGATGATCTTAATTGAATACGATATACAATATACAACCCAAAAAGCAATCAAGGGAAGTGTATTGGCTGATCATTTGGCTCATCAGGACATGGATGACTACCAGTCTATGAATTTTGACTTCCCGGATGAAAACATTATACTGGTGACTGACTACGAAGAACCTGGACCGGATAAAGGACCTGAGGAGGGATCCCGATGGACTATGGTTTTTGATGGAGCTTCGAACGCACTCGGTAATAAAATTGGCGCCGGAATCATATCTCCTGAGGGCTGTCATACTCCTTTCACTGCCCGATTATGTTTCAACTGTACTAACAACATGGTAGAGTATGAAGCTTGCATTATGGGTCTCAAAGCCGCTATCGACCTCGGGATTAAGTTCTTAAATGTCTTCGGGGATTCAGCCTTAGTGATAAGTCAGATCAAAGGCGAATGGGATACGAAGCATCCGAATCTCATCCCATACAAAGAGCACGTACTGACATTGCTCCCACACTTTGAGGAGGTAATCTTTGAACATTTCCCATGAGAGGAGAATCAGTTAGAGGACGAGCTAGCCACTATGTCTTCTATGTTTAATGTCAAGTGGGACAACGAAGCTCCCCGAATCACCATTGAGAGGTTGGATGAACCAGCGCACTGCTGCGAGATTGATACTGAAGAGGTAGCAGACAAGCCCTGGTTTTATGAAGTAAAGAAGTACCTCGAGACTCAAGAGTATCCCGAAGGGGCATTTGTCAATGATAAGAAGTTTCTGAGAAGGTTCGCTGCGAAATTCTTCCTCGGTAATGGAATCCTCTACAAGCTCAACCATGACTCTACCTTACTACAGTGTGTAGACAAGAGCGAAGCAGAGAGGATTATGACAAATCTACATGAAGGTCACTTCGGAACCCATTCAAGTGGACATACCATGGCTAAGAAGATCCTACGGGAAGGATACTACTGGTCCACTATGGAAGTAGATTGTTATCAGCACTCCCGAACTTTTCATAAGTGCCAAATCTATGCTGATAAGGTGCATGTGCCTCCGGTTCCTTTGAATTTCTCGACAGCTCCGTGGCCCTTTGTAATGTGCGGCATTGACATGATCGGAGAAATCAGGCCTACCGCTTCCAATGGACATCGCTTCATCCTGGTGACCATTGATTACTTCATAAAATGGGTTGAGGCGGCCTCTTTTGCTACTGTGACCAAGAACGTCGTGGCACGGGTTATTCAACATAATTTGATCTGTCGGTATGGTGTGCCAGAGAGAATTATTACTGACAATGGTACAAATCTCAATAACACGATGATCACTGAGCTCTATAAACAATTCAAGGTACAACATCATAACTCTTCTCCCTACCGACCGAAGATGAATGGCGCTGTCGAAGCGGCTAACAAGAACATCAAAAAGATTATACAGAAGATGACAGTGACATACAAAGACTGGCATGAGATGTTACCATTCGATCTTCATGGGTACCGTACCTCAGCACGGAAGTCGACAGGGGTAACACCCTACTCTCTGGTATATGGCATGGAGGCAGTCCTACCCATCGAGGTCCAGATCCCTTCTTTAAGGATTATGAAAGATACGAGTTTGAACGAAGACGATTGGATCCAGACTCGACTTGATCAACTAAATCTGATCGACGAGAAGAGACTTACTGCTGTCTGTCATGGTCAGACGTATCAAAAGCGGATGATCAAGGCTTTCAACAAAAAAGTCAGACGTCAGGAATATCAAGTCGGGGATCTAGTAATCAAGCGCATCATACTGCCGCAAGGTGATCCCAGGGGCAAATGGACTCCCACATACGAAGGGCCATTTGTGGTTAAAAACATTTTCTCGGGTGGAGCTATGATTCTAACCACCATGGACAGTGACGACCTTCCTCACCCTATCAATGCGGACATAGTGAAAAGATACTACGCATGATAAAAAAAACCCGCTAGGTTGACTGGCCTAGGCAAAAATAAGGGCTTCCCGGCGAACCAAAAGGGTTCGGGCAAAAATAAGGGATGAAAATGAAAAATCTGTACACCCGACAAGTCGAAAACATGAAAAGGCGGCTTGGGCAACAAAGGGTATCCCGGTGGACTGAAAACTCGAAAGGGCAGTCCAAGCAAAAATTAAGGATGTAAAGCGTATCAATATGTCCCATTGAATCACTTTGCGATCAAACCTCAGTATCAATTATCAAACTCGAACGACACCAATCAACCTAATCAACTTCGGACAAGCAGCAAAGTGATGAGACGCTCGAAGACGTAGGGGCAATAGAAGAATTGGAACCCAATGGGATTGTTGTACATAGCTACTTTATTTTTATACAATATTGTATAGCTTCTATTTTCACGGCGGAGTTCTCTTACTAGAGCGTCGGCCTCCTTGTACAAAAAACGCCTATTACAGGCCAACTTTGAAAATCAATACAAATCATTTTTACAAAACTATGTGTTTTTTTCCTTTTCTGTTTTGTTTTGCAAGAACGTCCAATGATTTATTCTTGACATATGCATTTGAATATGATTGCTGCTCATAAATATTTACATAAGAAACGAAAAAGACAATTGCTCGTAACTTAAGAAACAAGGGCAAAAAACCAGAAATGTCAAACCCAACAATTACTTTGTCCAGTAGGTACCAGGGAAGATAACTTTGGAGCACAGTCATCAGTACATACGACCTTGTAACATCTACACTCCCTACAGAGTAAAGGTAATCAAAGCATTGATATCAGCTTTCCCAAAACAGGAAGTAATCTCCCCAGCCAGGGTCTTTCAGAAACCTGACATCTATATCCCCCAACCGAATTTCATAATCGCGATCAGATCATCATAATTTTTATCTCCCCAAGTGTTGTACCCCAAAATTTTCCCTCTCACCAGAATTAGGGTTTTGCTATACTCAAGGCATCTCCTTGCACTGATGACCTAAATTAGGGTTTGAGTTTGCACTTGGATTTTTGGAATTTCAATGCTCAAAGTGACTTTAATTTTTCATGTTGGACTTATGAGATTGTTCATACAAAGTTTCAAGCCTTGAATCTAATTTTTGCCCAGTCAGTTGAACAATTGACCTAAAAATCAGCTGTATTGGGGAAAAAAGTCAACTGTGGACAATTTATAGTCAAACCTCATAATTTTTGATCCACATCAACATTATAGACTCATATGAACTATTTGATCAAGTTTGGATCACAACTCCTCAAGAAATTTGATCAGATCATCAAAAGGGCAAAATGGTCATTTTTAGGGTTTTGATTGTATAAGGGCAATTCTTGATTTTTCACCTAGCCAATGGAAAATTGGGTTCAAGCATGGATTCAAGGACTCAATGGAATCATCTTGACCTATTCACAAGGTTCAAAAGATCTCAAATGCATTGGATTGACAGATGAATTTTTCAGTCAACTGATCAAAATTTGACTGTACACTGAAAAGTCAAACTTTGACTTTTTGGTCAAAATCAAGTGCCAAGAGTAATTTTTCATCAAGATGTGTCAAAACCTGAAACTTGTTCATCAAGAAACCTAATTTTGCAAATTAGGGTTTAAGATTAAAAAATTTCATAACTTAGGATTTTTCTAAGTTGTGAAATTTTCTTATTTTTTCCCAACTTTGCCCAACATTTTCATCATGATGCAATTGGATTCAAACAAAACTTCCAACATGAAAGTTATATTCCTCCACAAAGTCTACAACTTTGATTAACAAAGTTATCCCAAAAGAAGCTTGGATCTCAAGTTATGATTTTTGGAACAAGGGTCCATGAAACTTTGAACATTAGTGAAATTTTGCCCTAGTTTAGGCAGGATTTTGACCTATCTTCATGACCATTTTTCACATAGTTACACTTGGAATCTCAAATTTCATTTCAAATATGGATTGTAGAGCATGTTACAAGCTTTCAAAAATGTCCAAGAACTCTCCAAAATCATTTATGGTTAGGGAGAATCGAAGATTTGAATTTGGAAAAAACTCACTTTGATCCATGGCATTTTCATGTTGACACAAGCTGCAAAATCTGTCCAAACTTGCTTTGTACTTGATTACAGGTCTCTAAACCCTTCCAAACTCAAAAATTAAATGCAAATACAATGGACATTGGTCTTGTTCTGATCAATGGAACTTGGCACAATGAATAAATCCATTTTTGGCAAAAAGGCAACAATGCCATTTACATAAACACAACTTTTGCAATTTTGTTTCTCTTGAGCATTGCACCAAGCCTTTTGCTGCAAACAAAGCCCCCTAATATCAGGCAAAGTTCACCAACTTTGTGCAGCTAGGTTACAGGCCTGTACAACCTTGGCATGGTCACTTCTCACTTTTTACTTCAAAACCAAGTAATTGTGCAAAAGGTCAACAACACTTGAATCTGATATAACCAAGATTTGCAAGCATTCCAAACAGGTTTTTCACATTGCTTTAAGCCAGAAACACGAGTCATTGAACTCTCTAGCCTTCCAAAATACAAAATCAACTTCCTCTTGCAAAACAGGGCAGTTTCTGCACTTGGAGTTCCATAGAAAAAACCACTCGTGCGTTTTGCCCCAAACCTGTTCAAACACATTCCGTATAACCTATCCAAGCTATCCCAACCATTGGACAGTGACTGTAACTCCATTTGCAAGCTTCACCATTTCTGTTTTTAGCTTGTGCATGTTGAGTTCTACAAGATTGCTTAAGCAAGTCCAAAGCAAACTAGGCATTGGGGAAGGTCAGAGGAAGTTCAGGCAAGCTCCCCAGCACCTCAGGACTCACTGAAAATCTCCACATTGCCATACACGAGTTCATTTAAAACAGGTATTTGTCAACTTTCTATCTCTCTATTTAGGAATCATTAGGCTTAGGTTTGTGAATAAAAAATGTAGTACTCATAGCCCTGAAGTTGTACATATGCTTAGATTTCATTTAAGTTAAACGTGTTAAGAGAATTTGATTCATGAACTTCTTGAAAAAGTTAGGTTAGTAATTAGGGCCAGAGAAATTCTCTCTGGTCTTTGAGAGTTAGATTAAGTTCTTTATATGGTTGAAATCGTCTTGAAAAATGCTATAACTTTGGTGTTATGAGTTTTTGCATTAGAGCACGTATGCAGGTTTTCCATATTTGAATCAAGCGCGCGTGTTTTGTTTGACAAAGGTTGAAGATGAAGTGGAAATGGGCTGGGCTGGCTTGTTATTTTTTTGACACCCCCTCTTTGCTGGCTGCACCCCCTGGCCCATTTGTTTTATATTTTCATATTATTTTTATTTCTTTTTATTTCTGACTCCATTCTATTTTTTCCAAATATAAAAAAATTACTAAAAACATTTTCATAAATTTTCATATTTTTTTTCATATTTTTTATTATTTTTCTAACATGAAAATAGTTTTTTAGATAATATACCTTTATTTTATTTAATAAAAACTTGAAAATGATACATAAAAATATTATGCCTTTATTTTTATTATTTATACTTAAATAATATTTTTTCTAATATTTTTTTATTTTGTATATATTTTATTTTATTTTATTGTACATGAATAATATAATATAATATATATATATATATATATATATATATATATATATATATATATATATATATATATATATATATATATATATATATATATATATATATATATATATATATATATATATATATATATATATATATATATATATATATATATATATATATATATATATATATATATATATATATATATATATATATATATATATATATATATATATATATATATATATATATATATATATATATATATATATATATATATATATATATATATATATATATATATATATATATATATATATATATATATATATATATATATATATATATATATATATATATATATATATATATATATATATATATATATATATATATATATATATATATATATATATATATATACATGAAAATTAGAGTTTTTACCCTTAATAAAAATAATCTTTTAATTATTTTTTTAATACATTAAATATTATATTTTTACATACATAAAAATAAATAAAAACATCTTTTACATATTTATAACATTTTGCATATTTATATTTAAATTGTTTATTTAAATATTGCTTATTTATTTGATACAAAGAATTCAATTTGGTTGTAATAATTTAGGGTTTTAATTTCTTGCAAAATAATCCCTTATTCAAGTTGTATCCCCCTCTCCATATCAATGTTGTAATAGCCTAGATTACTTTTACGCATTTATGCTTTCAAATATGCCATGATAGAGATTAGGGTTTGTATGCAAAAAATCCAAAATCAAACAAATAGCTTGACTAATACAAAGACAAAAAAGTATGAAAATTGGCAACACAATGCACACATGCACCCTTAGGGTTTCATCCACTTGTTGCCTTTAAAATGGCCATGTTATGCATGTTGAGTATCTTGGCCAAACAAAAACAAAACAAAAGATCATAGTCCCTCGATGACGCTATCTTGGTTGCCTATACAAAATGATCTAGTCCCTCAAAAATTTACTAAAGATACTTAGCACAATTGCTATCATGGTCCATACGATGACTCGCGCCTGTCCCGTTTAACATCCAAATATAAGGTTGTTTACCAAATACAATGGTAAAACAACACTGTCGAAAGGGTTAAAAATGTGTAGGAAAGATCTTTGAGTAAAATAGGGTAGACAACTCTTAGTTACTTGATCAAAACTTGCAAAAACATCCTTGCTATTTTCAAACACACCTCACAACACAATTTCAAGACATTTCCCAAAACAAACTTTCAAACATTGAAATATCTTTCCAAAAGACAAACACCTTTGTATATATTCAAACAAGAACCATTACAAAGGTTGCCACAACGATGGCCTCTTTTCAAAACATTTTTCAAAACCACACACAAAGCACCATTTCAAACAATTGAAAAGCAAAAGCAAGTGATCTAAACAAGTAACTAAGAGCCCATGGATAACCATGGATGAAAAGGGTGCTTGCACCTTCCCTTTTCATAATCTACTCCCCGAACCCAAGAAAACATCTCAAAGGTCTTTCTTGTGCTTTTTGACCTTTCCTTTGGATAAAATAAAAAGTCGGCGGCGACTCTTGCTAAACCGAAACATTTGCGAACACAAAACGCAAAACCTCAAGTCAGTTCTCCCACCGTATCACACCAAGCATAGTTTATTTCTCTGAATACAGAAGCTCAATCCTCGACAGAGCTTATTACTTTAGCTACGAAAATTCACCTTCCAACAGAATTATTCCCCGCAGAGCTACTCTCAAACAGAGTCTCTCCATGACAGAATATTCACAAACAACAAGGAGTAAATCTCCAGCACAGTCATTTCCGTTCACCATCCCCAGTGGAAGTAGAAGAACCACAATTCTCTACAACAGTCAGGAATACTTTACTCTCCAACAACAGTCGAGGATTTACTTTCCCAGACTCAGACATGTCATAATAGCATCACATGCTCATACATCATGACATGCACATACATATAGCATAACAATCATAATCTCATTTATTTTGAGAACATCATCTCACAATAACATTCCATGCATCGCATATAGTTAACCCTATTATCTTTTCAGGAAAGACAATTATCACCAACAATTCTAGCAGTTATACATGTCATATTTGCAAACAGCTAATGGAAAATCAGTTCTCGAAGGTCAAAGGGGTAAATTAATCTTCATCCCGAAGTAACCCTACTATCTAGACTCCTTCCCATAGCCATACTATCCAGGCTTTCATATCGAAGTAACCCTACTATGCAGGTTCCTTCCCATAGCCCTACTATCCAGGCTTTCATCTCGAAGTAACCCTACTATCCAGGTTCCTTCCCATAACCCTACTATTCATAGCCTTACTATCCAGGTTTTCATCTCGAAGTAACCCTACTATCCAGGTTCCTTTCCATAGCCCTACTATCCATGTTGTCATCTCGAAGTAACCCTACTATCCAGGTTCCTTCCTGTGATACGGTGGAAGAACTGACTGTTTTTGAAAATGTTGGTTTGTGTTTTGCGTTTGTGTTTGCAAAATGTCGCGGTAAGCAAGAGTCGCCACTGACTTTTATTTTATCCAATTGGAAAGGAAAAAAGCACATAAAAATTCCTTTTTCGAGATTTTGAGTACGAGGGGTAGATTATAGAAAGGGAAGGTGTTAGCACCCTTTCCATCCATGGTTTTCCATGGGCTCTTAGGTACTTGCTCATCTTTTAAATTGCTTGTGTGTGTTTGTTTTGAAAAGTTTTTTTTACTTCGTTTTAACCCTTGTTTCTGTCCTCAAGAGTGTTACGTAGTGTTTTGAAAACTTTAGTTTGAAAAGTTTGTTTGAAAGTGTATGGTGTGAAAAAGTTTGTTTGTCTTGAGCAAGTACCTACTAGCATCTACCTACTCGAAAAAAGATTGTTTCTGTTCTTGTTTTCTTTAGACAATGCTACCCTACTATTGAGAAATAGGAAGCACCGTCATTGGAGTTTTTAAGGGTCAATTCGTAAGGGACGTACGATCACTAAAGCAATGTTAGGACGTCTTAGTAATAACCTTAATGTCTTAAGATCATAATCGAGGCAACATTTCCGAGGCGACGTTTTCGAGGCAACATTTCCGAACGGGACATTTGATCTTTGTTTAGACAGGAGGGCGACAACTAAGACACCCTATACTTAATGATAGTTTACCGAAGGAAACCTAAGTGAGGGTATACCCTAGGAGTGCGCATGTGCGCGTGATTTGATTTCAGTTATCATCTTTGCACATTAGGTTTTGCTAGCCATTTTAAATTGTCATGTAATCTTGCCATACAATCCTATTAACATACATCTAACAGTTAATATTTGCAGGAAATAAAATGCGGAAAAGTAAAAACTACGCTATTACAAGGCTTCGGGGAGGGGATTAATTACATAGCCAAAAAAACCCGTAAAACGATAAATAAATAAAAAATCCTAATTAAACTATTACATACCATGAGCAGTTATATTAATATTGCAAAAATAGTAAACGCGCGCGATGAATCGAGAATGAGAAAATTAGGATTTTGGCCCCGACTAATCCTAATTAAAGGGAAAATCATTTTTTTGTGGTTTTTGATTGTTTTGAGAAAATAAGATTTTAATTGAATAAATAAAGAAAAGCCTAATTACTAATTAATTTAAATTAGGAAAAATAATTAAGTTAACCTATTTTTGGTATTTGTGTTTTATTGAAAAAGAAATAAAAATTAAATCAAGTTAACCCTAATTTTATAATTTGATTTTAAATACATAAAATATTAGAATTAATCCTAAATTAAATTAGACTAATATTAAATTAAATTTGAAAAAAATAAAAATAAAACCTAATTATATATTTGTGAAATTGATTTTATGATTTTTTTTTTGTAAAAAAGAAATTAATTTGTGTTAGAAAATAATTAAATAAAAGAAATTAAATAAAAAGAAAAATTAGAAAAGAAATAGAATGGGCCTGGTTTTGTAGCAAGAAGGGGGGGGTGACTTGCAAATTCAAGCCCAAATGCTGATGGCCTTATTTGACTTTTTTCAATCCTGTTGGTACGTTTGACCTGTGCACATGGTAGGCCCTCATATGGGAAGCCCTGGATCTTGGCATACTGGGGATCTGATGGCTGAAAGCTGATGGTACATGGTGGACTTATGGGACACCTGGGCACCTGATTACACAAAGAAAAATAATATGCAACAATATGGGGACCTGGGGATCGAACCCAGGCCCTTAAGCGTTATCCCAATGCATGATGACCATCTGAGCTGGCTTGGTTTTTTGTGTGAATAATAATAAACAAATATTATATGATAAAGATAAAAGTGAATTCTGAAAACGCGCGAAATTTGAATGGGCCAGTCAGGGAAGGCCACGTTACTTTCTTCTTCCTCCCACCGTTGCTAAAAGTTTATGGACTTTTACCTACAGTCATCTGGGCGTGGGTACAATCCTGTGTGTCTCCAAAATCTTATGCAAGCATCATAAATCACAACCAATGGTACCAATCAACTCCTTGCAACCTCACTGGCATCATGGTACCATTATCCATGGCCAATTGTTCCTGTATGAAGAATCCCTAAAAACGAAGCATAAACCCTAGCCATGGCATCTTTGTATACAGTCAATAAAAACGCAATTAAACATAACCATTAGCTTGCAAACATCATAAGGATTAAGAATATGTCAATTATTCATGCTAAAGATGCCAAAATTAATGGATTCGAAATCAAGAAAAGTGAGAAACCGTGTGGTACTTACAGCGCGTTTCAAAGCTTGAGAGAGCTTGCTAATGGTTGAAACACATTCCTGGGATGTCCAGCAAACGTTTGGTATGCTTAGAATGCTTTGGATTGGTCTGCAACTTAGAAATTAGTGTGCCACTTTTTTCCAATATTTTGAAACTTGCTTTTTTGTTTACATGACTCTCCTCCCTTTGTTTTTGATCTGAACATGTTCCTTATGTACCCTAGAATGAATTAGGGTTGCAATTTGGTTTCAAATCTTCTCCAATTATGATGATTGAATCATGATTTGAGCCTTATGAAAATCTTTCCAAATCAAGCCAAATCCAATCTTTTTGTGTCCAAATGAAGCTTGCACGATTTGATCTCACTTCCAGCTGTATAATAGACCTAAACATGTACAAAATCTCAAGGTTTGATTAGTTTTTGATGTTTTCATGATTTTATTTGACTTAATTGAAATAAAATCAAAATAAATGACAAAAATAAAAGAATGACAAATGGAAGGGCTCATGGGTAGTGAGTCACATTACAAACTCAGTGCAAGCATAAAAAGTTGGGCCCATTTGACAAAAAAATGCAATTTTGGGCATATTTGACTTTTGGCAATTTTGCAAAAAGGGTCAACTTTACCAATGCACAACTCTCTCAATTTTTACCAATGTAGGTAATTGCATCCTCTTAAAAATGAGCTTTGGATGGGTCATTTTTGATAAAGTATGAGAAAGTTATGCTTGGTCAAAGTTGAGTTGACTTTTCCTACAAAACCCTAATTTAGCAACTTTTGGGTTTTGATGAATTGTGAGCAATCCTTGAGAAATCATGATCAACCCTTGATCAAATGATGAATAATACTTCAAAATGAGAATGTTGACCAAAATCTTGAAGTTTGACTGTATGTAGGCCACAGTTGACTTTTGCCCTAGCATAGTCGATTTTCAGGCCTTTGAGCAATTGACTGAGCAAACTTCCTCTGCAAGGCTTGAAACTTGACATGGATGATCTTGAGAACATATTAGGACAATGGTGAGCATTTGGGATCCTTTGGACTCAAACATCTTGATGCAAACTGAAACCCTAGTTTGAGGTTGACTGCCTTATGAGAGGGTTTATCTGGTCAACCTTTGGACTTCCTTGAGCAATTTGAGGACCTAACTTGAAATGTATTGAGAAATATGGGAGGGAAAATTTTGGGGTACAACAGCTGCCCCTGTTCAATCTTCTTAAACCTGAGGATGTAGATTGGCTTGTCTGCCTTTTGTAATCTGAAGGTGGAAGATGATTGAACACTAGAGTGCCCAGAAATTTGCACTCGCATGAAGTGATACGGGTTTTTCAATGTCGAGAATGGGCTTATAGATGCCATTTGGATATTTATGACGGAAGATGGGCTTAAAGATTCCATCAGAAGAAGCGTTGATCGCATAAGAGATTCCCTTGCGAGAGCCCGTATACCTGTTGTTGAGGAGGACTACGCTGGGGAATGCTAATCTTTGTCTTGAGAGAGATAGAGTTTTAGGAACTTCAGTTGTCCGTTACTCTACTGGGGAATCATCTCTTAGTCGAGGAGGTGCAAATGAACTGCTATCTGGTCGTGCTTCAGGCTTCACAGTGATTTGTTGAGGAAAATAAGACCGACTGCTATCTGGTCGTGCTCCAGTCACAGCGACTTACCATGGGGATGAGATTAAACTTACTATCTGGTTGTTCTCCAGGCTTTGCAACTTCTCAATTATTATCTGGTCGTGCTCCAGGCTTCAGAATGAATCAAGTGGTTATCTGGTCGTATTCGGGCTTCCAACTTGAATTTAAGGCATACTAATATCCGATCGATTCCGGGCTTCATAGTAATTGGTCGAGTAAACTGCTATTTGGTAGAATTCTAAGCTTCACAGTACCTTTTACTGTTATGTGGTCGTGATCCAGGCTTCAGTATCCTTTACCGCTATCTGGTCGTGATCCAGGCTTCACGGTGTCCTATACCATTATCTGGTCGATTCCAGGCTTCATGGTATCTTGTATTGCTATCTGGTTGATTTCCAGGCTTCACAATAACTTTCTGAGGATTAAGTTGTTTTCCGATTGATTTTCGGGCTTTAAGCTTGTATTTAAGACATACCACTATCTGCTCGATTCCAGGCTTCGTAGTATTCTGGGGAAATCAAGATATTATCCGATTGAATTCTGGGCTTCATAAGTTGAACTGGAATAGAAATCTTAGTATCGATTTGACTGAACCAGCGAAAACTTGTGAGAATTTGGTTGTATCTTTCCCTGAAAGGTAAAGAGTTAGTCGTATGTAATGTCATGATGTATGAAATGTATTGAGTAATGATGTTCTCAAAATAAATGAGATTGTGTTGTATGATGCATATGCGTATGCCATGATGTATGGATATGCAATGTTCTTGTGATACTCTCTAGCTGGGGAAAATGAATCCTAGACTGCTGTTGGAGAGTACAAGGAGTCGAGTTCTTCGTTCTTGCTAAGGATAGTGACAGAAGATGATTAGCTGGAGGCCTGCGTCCGTTCTGCTCGAGAACATGCCGTCGGGAGAGACTCTATGGGGAAGAAAGATATTCTGCTGGATGATCTGCTGATTTGGAGAAACAACTCCGCTGGGGATGAATTACCGTTACTGGTGATGATGAACTTTGCCGGGGATTGAATTTCTGCCTGTGGAAGAAATAAACTCCACTGACGGTGAACTTCTATTGTTGGTGATAGATAACTCTACTTGGGGAGAATTTTTCCGACTTATTCGTGATTATGAACCTCAACTGGGGAGAGCTAACACCACTGTCTTTAGATACTTCCTACTCTGCAGGGAGTGTATGTATCCTTAGTCATATCCTCCAGCTAGCTCTATCCCTTTACCTGGTAGGTAGAGCAACTGTAAGGTTTGGACATTTCTTGTTTGCCCCTGTTCCTGGAATTATGAGTAATTGTCTTTTGTTTCGTATGTAAATATTTATGAGCACCAATTATTTTCAAATGCATATATCAAAAATGAATCATTGGACGTTCTTGCAAAACAAAACAGAAAAAGAAAAACAAGTTGAAATTTCTTGTGAAGATGAATTGTATTGATTTTTGAAAGTTGGCCTGTAATAGGCGTTTTGTACAAAGAGACTGATGTCCTAGTAAGAGAACGCCGCCAAAAGATAGAAATTAAAATTTGCGTAAAAGAAAGAAAGCCAGCTATGTGAAACAATTCCATTGGGTTCCAACTCTGCTATTGCCTTTATATCTTCGAGCGTCTCATCACTTTACTACTTGGTCGAAAGTGAATCAGATCGATTGGCGCCATCCGAGCTTGATATTCGATACCGACGTTTGATTGCAAGATGATCCAATGAGTCATAGTGTTACGCTTTGATCCCTAATTTTTGCCTAGACCGCCCTTTCGGGTTTTCAGTCCACCAGGATACCCTTTTTTGCCCAAGCTGCCTTTTAAGGTTTTCGAATTGCCGGGTGTACAGTTTTTTTTATTTTCATCCCTTACTTTTGCCCGAACCCTTTTGGTTCGCCGGGAAGCCCTTATTTTTGCCTAGGCCAGTCGACCTAGCGGGTCTTTGATTATGCGTAGTATCTTTTCACTATGTCTGCATTGACGGGGTGAGGAAGGTCGTCACCATCCATGGTGGTTAGAATCATGGCTCCTCCCGAGAAAATGTTCTTAACCACAAATGGTCCTTCGTATGTGGGGGTCCATTTTCCCCTGGGATCACCTTGCGGCAGTATGATACGTTTAATCACCAGATCCCCGACTTGATATTCTTGACGTCTTACTTTCTTGTTAAAAGCCTTGATCATTTGCTTTTGATACGTCTGACCATGACAAATAGCAGTAAGCCTCTTTTCATCGATTAAGTTTAGCTGATCAAGTCGAGTCTGGATCCAGTCATCTTCGCTCAAACCCGCATCCTTCATAATCCGGAGAGAGGGTATCTGGACCTCAATGGGTAGGACTGCCTCCATGCCATACACCAAGGAGTAGGGTGTTGCCCCTGTCGATGTCCGTGCTGAGGTACGGTACCCATGAAGAGAGAACGACAACATCTCATGCCAGTCCTTGTAGGTCACCGTCATCTTCTGCACAATCTTGTTGATGTTCTTATTAGCCGCTTCAACAAACTCATTCATCTTCGGCCGGTAGGGAGAAGAGTTGTGATGTTGTATCTTAAACTCTTTGCAGAGCTCAGTGATCATTGTATTGTTGAGATTTGTACCATTGTCTGTAATGATCCTCTCTGGTTCACCATATCGACAGATCAGATTGTGTCGGATAAACCGCGCCACGGTGTTCTTGGTTACTGTAGCAAAGGAAGCTGCCTCAACCCACTTCGTGAAATAATCAATAGCTACCAGAATGAAATGATATCCGTTGGACGCGGTAGGTCTGATCTCACTTATCATATCGATGCTCGACTTTGCAAAAGGCCAAGGATCTGTCAAAACATTCATAGGAACTGGAGGTACATGCACCTTATCAGCATAGACTTGGCACTTATGATAGGTTCGAGAATGCTGATGACAATCGGCTTCCATAGTAGACCAATAATATCATGCCCGTAGGATTTTCTTTGCCATGATATGTCCACTGGAATGAATTCCGAAGGTACCTTCATGTAATTCTTCCATAATCTTTTCTGCCTCGCTCTTGCCCATACATCGCAGTAAGGTTGAATCATGGTTACGCTTATAAAGAATCCTATTACTGATGAAGAACTTTGCAGCGAATCTTCTCAAGCACTTCTTATCATTAACAGATGCACCTGTTGTACCCCAAAATTTGCCCTCCCATATTTCTCAAAATATTTCAAGAAAAATTCACAAGTCCAACCCGACGCGTCATATTCAGGTATTCTTTCGCCAAGATATCTCTGATAACGTATTCTCAAATTCAGGTTCGGCTCAAGAGTCAATTCTTTAAAGAAGGTATCCGAATGTGCGAGTTTTCTTGAAGAAATATGGTGAAAAAGTGTGCTGAAAGTGCGGTTTTTACGCGCTAAAAAATTCATAACTTGAAGATCGTGACTCGTTTTGAACCCATTCCGGTGGCCAAAATTCTGTCTTGACATTATCTACGTTTTCATATCTCACGACTGGAAGCCAATTTCGATCAGAAGGTCTTCAAAAATGTGGATTTATCAAGTATTTTCGTACAGAAAATTTGTGACAGAAGTTTATTTGCGTCATGTTCAGAAAATCATAACTTGGTCGATTTTCATCGCATCGAGCTGGTTCCGGCGCCAAAATTTCACAAATTGAGTTGGCTACATTTTCACAGGAGGCATCGAGTTCGAACGGTGTTCAAAAGGCCTTCATTTTTTGCTCAGAGTGTGTGACACGCCGAAAATCCTGAATGCTGAATATTATTTCATCTGGGCCGAAACTTCAAAAATTCATAACACGGTCAATTTTTATCGGATTGGACTCATATTTTTACACAAGGTCACTGACTCATAGATCTACAACTTTGCTTCAAAAGTCGAGACCAAATTATGCACCGATCAATACCAGTTTTTTATTGAAGAACGTGTCAGAGTCGACACTGGAGCCCAAAATAAGTTTGTCTGAGCTGAAACTTTAAAAATTCATAACTAATTCACCGTTTATCTGATTGAGCCGATTTTCGGACAGGAGTTAGTTATCGATGTCGGATACATTTTGTTTTCACATTTCAACTTCAAAAATTATACTTAAGTCCCTGCGATTTAGCCTGGAAAGTGACGAACTCAAGTGAACATTGGAGGCCCAATTGCACATTCAAAGCCCATTTTCTTTACCCTAATTTCCATTATATAATCACCTTCTTTTCACACAAACCAGAGAGGAGGAAAAGAGAGAAAAAACCTTGCCACAACACTGTTAGAATATCAAATTCTTTCAAGAACCCTAAAACCTTGAAATCCTTATTACAAATCCCTCTCTCACTACAAACAAGTCATCACAGTTACAAACCAACACCTCATTACTTCTTCAGTAAGGATAAGGCCGGCTTGATCTCCATGATCCAAAGGGCATAAAAGCATTCAGGTCACTAATTTCCCAGTAATGGTAAGATTGATTTGATCTCCATGATCAAAAGGGTATAATCATTCATACATGCCATATTGTGCCTAAACATTAAATTTCTTCATATATTGGCTTTATTTGCATTTTATGATTTTATTTAATGTGTTCATGAGATTCAACACTGCAGATTTAGACAGGATCCCATGCAGGTTCATTAAGGAACGTTGAGGCCAAAAGCCAAATGGCCAAAAGCCAAAAGCCAAAAGCCAAATGGCCAAAAGAACAACTTATGCATGACACCAATACATGGCGAGACAGACATCCTGAGAAGATTAAGGAACGTTGAGGCCAGAACACAAATGGCCAACAACCAGAACACAAATGGCCATGAAACCCAATCCAATGGCCAAAGAATGCAGACCACGGTACTCAGGAGTCAATGAACACGCACGTGATGCCAGAAAGTCAAATAAGGCTTTTTGTCTAATGGGCCAGATTTCTCACAAAAAACCTCCCTTTGGGTATGAATACCCCCCATGATTTGCACATTTTTATTTTTTTATTTGATTTTCCTTTTTATTCTTTTAATTGTTTTCAATTGTTTTCTTTAATTTCATAAATTAATTATCATAAGATAAAAAATCAGAAACTAAAATATATTTAATTATTATTATTTCACTATTAATTTATTTTGTAAATAAACTTTAATAATTAGTTTAGTAAATTAGGTTTTAAAACTTTAATCTTTTTCTCAATAAATTAAAATATGTAGAAATTAGGTTTTTTAGCATTTTTATCCTTTTTCTTAATAAATAATTTTTTCTTATTATCATTATTATTAATTACTAATTTATTTTGTAAATATCCATGTAATTAATTAATTAGTGTAAATTAGGTTAAACTTGAATATTTTTCATAAATAATTAAAAAAATTTTAGAAATAGGGTTTCATTTAACTTCTAATTTTAATTAATTTTCTTTATTCTCATTAAATACAAAAAAAAACTAAAAACATTTCTTTTCTTTAAATTAATAATAATTAGCTTTTCAATTTCAATTTAATTTTAAAAGGGTCCAACACCCTCGAACGTTCTTTTTTTATTCTATTCGCGCATTTATTCTTATTTTCCTTTTTTTATATTATGTAATTGCTCAAGCCTTGTAATAGTAATTAGGAATTTATTTACTTTCCGCATTTTTATTAAAACGGGTCTTTGTTAATTTGGCGATGTATAGACCCGCGCCTTGTAATAGCGTAGGATTTTATTTTCCGCATTTAAATTTCCGCACTCTTAAACTATTAAACTTTGCATGAAAGAATGTATGGCCTAAATTAAAAACAAGCGTAGATCACCGTGATGCATGTACAAGATAAAACATAAATATGAAAATAACACACAAATTCACACACCACTCTTAGGGTACGCCTCACTGTTGCCTTGCCCTCGAAACGTGGTCGTCGAGTATAGGACGTTTTAGTAAGTCCTTATGTCCATGATCTATGGCATAGGGGTAGCTTCTAAGGTGTCCTATTGTTGCTCTGGTGACCACACTGTCCCTAATAATCGAATTGACCCGAACACCTCCAACGGTGGTGCTACCTACCTCTCAATGGTGGGATGGCACTACCTAAAGGACACTTATACAGCTTAATTCCTTAGGGTAGGTAGATGACTCGTAGATACTTGCTCTATTCAAAAAACAAATCAAAACTCTTTTCACACCGACACTTTTCAAAAAAAAATTCAAAAACAACTTTTCAAACACTCTTGAGGACTGATACAAGAGTCGAACTGAAATTTTAAATGAAACTTTTTCAAACCCACTCACACTTGAAAAGCAAACAAACATTTTGAAAACACAAATGAGCAAGTATCTAAGAGCCCATGGATAACCATGGATAGAAAGGGTGCTAACACCTTCCCTTTCTATAAATCTACCTCCCGAACCGAGAAACTATCTCATAAGGAATTTTGCTGTGCTTTTGTCCTGTCCATGTTGGAGAAAATAAAAGACGGTGGCGACTCTTGCTTACCGCGACATTTCGCGAAACCAGCGTTAAACAGTTAGTTCCAGATCCACCAATCACAGAACTGGCGACTCTGCTGGGAATAATTTTAAAGTGAGGTGTACCTTAGGACTAAGATCACTTGTGTTTTCAATTGTCTGAATTGTTTGCTTTAAATTGTGGTCCTGTCTCGGGAGTTCTATAGATCCTAACCCGGATCTGGGGGATACCTTCTTAAAAAGTAGCAATAAGGCTGTGAGGGAACTGTGCGGGGTATACCGACATGGTTGAAGCAGTCTGCTACGTTGATGTGGCACTTTGGTGAGTACCGGTAACCCTTGAGTTCAGTCAAGGAGAGTACGGGGCCGCCGCGTGGTGTCGTGAAGCATAAACTGACCTTAGGAACCTTAATTGAACCATCTTGGCCTCTTTAGGGTAGTGAGATAACTGACTTTGGTGCAGTCCGAGGTTGGTTGATACTCGATACTGCACTCAGTTGAGGGTTGTTTTCTTGGAATATTTCGGTCGCCAGTTCAGTGGCTAAATCGAAACGATGAACAATGAAAGCAATCCAATGATATTGGGACCCTTAGAACCCGGTTACTTTGATAGGACAGGTTTGAGCCCACCAACTTCAAGAGGGTAATACCCAGACCCCATGCTGGCCTAAACTCTAAGGGTTGTGGTGTGACTTGTGTGCTTTCATACTTGACTACTTGCATGCTTGTTATCTGACACTTGAGTTTCTTGCAGGTTTTGTTTATAGTCCTTAATTGGGACTCATAACAGGGTTTACCTACATTACCCCATGCATAGCATAACATCATACCATTGCATGCATCCCGCATAAGGACTAACCCATTTCAAGGATCTCAAGGGCTTGTGATGCAGGTCATGATGAACCAACATGTCTGGCAAGGGGCAAAGGGGATTTATTTTCCTCTAGCCAAGGTTGTCAGGGGCTATGACCCACTGGATATGGTGAGCCTTTGACCCTTGAAGAGGGACTCTCAACAACAGGAAGTTCCTTCAATCAAGCTACCGGATCCCAGCTCTAACAAATTTCTTGTTTACCCCGCGAGATCCTTGAAAATATTGCATGCATACATACATATCACTGCATTACAGGTACCCTTTTTACAGGTCACTTACCTTCTCCGTTGTTTATTTCAGCAATGGCTTCCCAACAAGATAACTCGGATCTTCATGCTCAAGAGACTCAGTTTAGGGAGATCTTCTTAAGCCTATCCAAGGGGCAAGAAGAGTTAAGCACACTCCTCATGGGGAATTTGGCCAAGGAAAGTCCTGAAGATGACAAGGACGAACGGCTGAAACGTCTGCAAGCTGAGGTAGACACAATGAAAACCCAGATGCTGGGGCAAAGGGCTCTCATCCAAGGTTTAGCTCGGGAGCAAGAAGAGTTGAGGACCATGATCAGTCAACTCCACCAGGACAGATCTAACCTGAAGCAACCAGTCCAAGTCAGGGACCAGGTCTTTGATCAGCTTCCAAGAGGACAAGGGTCTGGTATGGCGAAGAATAGACCTCTCCAAATTGCTACGACTTCACAGGCCCAACATCAACCTCGCCCAGAGCAACAGGTTGATCAGAATAAGCCAAGCAGGTCCAAGAGGCAGTTCACCCAGCTTAACATGTCGTTGTTTCAAGCTTTACAACACCTGTTGAGACTGAATCTGATCACACTAAAGGATCCTCCCCAAAATCCTGATACTTCCTCTCCCAAATACAACCCGGGTGCGAGATGTGCCTACCATTCTGACAGTCCCGGACATGACACCGACGACTGTTGGACCTTGAAGAACAAGATCCAGGATTTGATTGACGCCAAGGAGGTCAAGTTTGAACACTGATCCTACACCAAGTCATCGAGAATATCTTTTGTTCATTCGAATGTTCAAGTTGTAATTTTCTTTTGATTGTTCAAACATTTTATTCATATCAAACTTTGTTATTTCATTAATGCATTACACGTGTCTGTTTTGAAGTAATTATGTTTACTATGCTTAAAATTGTTTTCATATTTTTGTGATGTTCAACGCTCGGTTAACAATTCTAAGCCTCTTGAGGGAGGATGACGAAAACGATACCACGATCTCTACAATATGTTTTTGAACAGACCCCACTGATGAGGTACAGGCATTGTTTCAATTCCTAAACACTGGAGTTATAAGGAAGATAATCCCTCGTCAACCCCTTTGAGCCAAAGAAGTAGGAGTTTTTCTTTTCGAAAATTAAAACCCTTAATCATAACCTGGGGCAGGGTAGTTCTCTAAGTTGATCCAAGTGCACTACGAATGGCACCAAAGAGGTCCTTACAAAAGACAGTGATGGTTCCGAACAATCATAAAGGCAGGCAGTTATTACCAAAGAAAAAAAATAATAAAAGCCCAATAAGTCAAAACTTACGAAGGAGACTTACAAAACTGGGGCATCCCGCTGACTGTAAATACAAAAAGAAACAGTTCAGGCAAAAAAAATAGGGATAACGAAATCAAAAAGAAAGAGGTCCTACAAACCCTCAACAAAAAAAAAGAAATGACTGCCTATTCAAAATAAACTGTCAACATCCGAACCATCACCGAAATATCAGGATAAAGACTCAAACAAGGTCTAACGCATGATCAGCTGAGTTTAGGATTGAAGAACATCACAAAGAGCGGGTGGGTACAAATAATTTGAGCCTTTATCCTTTATTTCTTAAACCATGAACCATGCCACGTTACAACCCTTAAAATCCTAGCTGAAGCATGGGTTAGTTCGAAAGCATACTGTTACGAAAGGTATCCTGACTCCTTAAGGCCTACGGTAAATACGGAGTTGACATCACGTTTTACAAACATTCACTTGTTTTAGGAAAAAGAATGCATTTTCAAAATCTTCAAGACAGACATAAGCTTTGCATTTTTGATATAACATGGTTTGCATATAACTATTTGTTTGAACAGCAGGAAAATTCGTACGATGAATACCTAGTGAACAAAAGCACTTCCAATCAAGGGGCAGACATGATTATTGTCCATCATCTGGGGAAATTCAGTCAAGATTCGGAGAATCTCTCAAAATGCCAAGATAACCAGGGGCAAATCTCCGCCTAAGTCACTTGGGGCATTGGACAGGAATTCCAGCAACAAATCTTGCATGATCAGACATCTTCTGGTAATATGGCTACACAATGCTACTGACAGGGGCACCTCCCTACATCCTGAGAGCATGGGCATAGTTGAAAAAATACTATGCAAAATCAAAGACCCGCTAGGTTGATACACCTAGGCAAAAATAAGGGCTTCCCGGCGAATCAAAAGGGTTCGGGCAAAAATAAGGGATGAAAATGAAAAAAAATCTGTACACCCGGCAAGTCGAAAACCTGAAAAGGCGGCTTAGGCAAAAATGGGTATCCCGGTGGATTGAAAACCCGAAAGGGCGGTCCAGGCAAAAGTTAGGGATCAAAAGCGTACGACTATGTCCCGTTATCTCGTCACTTGCCTACCAGAAGAAGATTTGTCAATCGGCAGTCATCAGGCCTCCGCCAGTATCTTCTCCCACAGAAACAGGGGCGGTAATGAGTTGTCTAAGCAATCTAATTGCTCTGTCCGCCAAGGTACCAAGGTAAGTTCAGCTGAAGAACATGACCAAGATCTCTTAATTCCCCAGAGAGTGAGCCAGCAAGTCAATACACTCTCCCCAAGCAGAGTTATCCTGTCAGCCTTAAGGAAGTTGGGTATCCTCCAGCAGATCTCAACATTCCCCAGCACAATATACGAACATTCTTAACAAACATCCTCGGCAGTCTTGATCTAAGATTGTTCCCCGACGGTATACCAGACATTCAGCGGAGCCACTTCCCCAATATATCTCAAAAAAATTTCCCCAGGAGAGTCCATTCCAAAAGTCTCCCCAAGAGAGTTGAATCAATCTCCCCAGTAGATTCTGGAAGCTTATCCCCAGTAGATTCTGGAAGCTTGTCCCCTGCAGAGTACCAACGTATCTCTCCCCGACCATGTTCAAAAGTTATTCCCCACCAGAGCTTCTAACTGAGTTATCCTCAGCTAATTACCACGGAAAGATCATCCTCGGCGAAGTTCTTCCTATCCTCCAGCGGAGTTCATCAATCTTCCAACATAACATAACAATGGTATCCCCAGCGGAGTTATCATCAATCTCAGCAAAGTACCTCTCTTCCCACAGAGTTCACTCCCCGCAGAGTAATCTATTCGCCAAGTTTATTCCTCAACGGAGTCATCTTCTCCTACCGGTATTCTTGCAACCATCATTCCCAGCGGAAACAAAAAGCTCTACTCTTCCATATCAGCCCAGGATTCAATCTCCCGGCAGTCGTCAAGGATCTATTTTCCTAGACAAAAATACGCTCATGAGCATCGCATCTTCATACATTATAGCATGCACATACGCATCATGAACATACAATCTCATTTATTCTGAGAACATCACGCATGTCATACATCATGACATCGCATACAACTAACGTTTTGTCTTTTCAAGACAAAGGTCAGTACAAAGATGATTACTATCAACTGTCGTGATTCCAGATCCAATTCCTGTATCTTGCCAGGGTGTATCTGTTGACGACTAATTCCAGACTCGATTCCTGTATCCTGCCAGGACACGTCTGAAGAGTTCGAAGATCCGATTCTTGTATCTTGCCAGGGTGCGTCTGAAGAGTTCGAGGATCCGATGCCTGTATCTTGCCAGGGTGTATCCGTTGAAGACTAACATTACCAGATCCGATTCCTGTATCTTGCCAGGGTGCGTCTGAAGAGTTCGAGGATCCGATGCCTGTATCTTGCCAGGGTGTATCCGTTGAAGACTAACATTACCAGATCCGATTCCTGTATCTTGCCAGGGTGCGTCTGAAGAGTTCGAGGATCCGATGCCTGTATCTTGCCAGGGTGTATCCGTTGAAGACTAACATTACCAGATCGGATTCCTGTATCTTGCCAGGGTGCGTCTGAAGAGTTCGAGGATCCGATGCCTGTATCTTGCCAGGGTGTATCCGTTGACGACTAACAATACCAGATCTGATTCCTGTATCTTGCCAGGGTGCGTCTGAAAGGTTCTCTCATCGTCCCGTTGAGGTAGTAATCGTCCCAAGGTTCTCTCATCGTCCCGTTGAGGTAGTAATCGTCCAAGGTTCTCTCATCGTCCCGCTGAGGTAGTAATCGCCCAAGATTCTCTCATCGTCCCGTTGAGGTAGTAATCACCCAAGGTTCTCTCATCGTCCCGTTGAGGTAGTAATCGCCCAAAGGTTCTCTCATCGTCCCGTTGAGGTAGTAATCGTCCAAGGTTCTCTCATCGTCCCTTTGAGGTAGTAATCGCCCAAAGGTTCTCTCATCTTTCCGTTGAGGTAGTAATCGTCCAAGGTTCTCTCATCGTCCCGTTGAGGTAGTAATCGCCCAAAGGTTCTCTCATCGTCCCGTTGAGGTAGTAATCGCCCAAAGGTCCTCTCATCGTCCCGTTGAGGTAGTAATCATCCAAGGTTCTCTCATCGTCCCGTTGAGGTAGTAATCGTCCAAGGTTCTCTCATCGTCCCGTTGAGATAGTAATCGTCCAAGGTTCTCTCATCGTCCCGTTGAGGGCACGTCTGAAGAGTTCGAAGATCCGATTCCTGTATCTTGCCAGGGTGTATCTGTTGACGACTAATTCCAGACTCGATTCCTGTATCCTGCCAGGGCACGTCTGAAGAGTTCGAAGATCCGATTCCTGTATCTTACCAGGGTGTATCTATTGAGGACTATGTTCTCCGGACTCGATTCCTGTATCTTGCCAGGGCACGTCTGAAGAATTTAAAGATTCGATACCTGTATCCGGCCAGGGCACATCTACATAAAGAGTTTGAAGATCAATTCCTGTAACAAGCCAGGTAATTATTTTTCTTTCTCAGGTACGCAAGTTCTCGCTAAGGAATCTCTTACGCGATCGACAACCTCCCGATGGCATCTATAAGCCCATCCACATACCAACAGTCTCCAAATGGCATCTATAAGCCCATTCTCGACAAGGCTCTGTCACAACTCCAGATGGCATCTATAAGCCCATCCCCCTATCCATCGTATCTCCAAATGGCATCTATAAGCCCATTCCCGCCATCACGCTGCTGATACTTTACTATGTGAGCGCAAATTTCTGGGCACTCTAGTGCTCAATCATCTTCCACCTTTGGATCACGAAAGGCACGCAAGCCAATCTACATCCTCAGGTTTAAGAAGATTGAACAGGAGCAACTGTTGTACCCCAAAATTTGCCCTCCCATATTTCTCAAAATATTTCAAGAAAAATTCACAAGTCCAACCCGGCGCGTCATATTCAGGTATTCTTTCGCCAAGATATCTCTGATAACGTATTCTCAAATTCAGGTTCGGCTCAAGAGTCAATTCATTAAAGAAGGTATCCGAATGTGCGAGTTTTCTTGAAGAAATATGGTGAAAAAGTGTGCTGAAAGTGCAGTTTTTACGCGCTAAAAAATTCATAACTTGAAGATCGTGACTCGTTTTGAACTCATTCCGGTGGCCAAAATTCCGTCTTGACATTATCTACGTTTTCATATCTCACGACTGGAAGCCAATTTCGATCAGAAGGTCTTCAAAAATGTGGATTTATCAAGTATTTTCGTACAGAAAATTTGTGACAGAAGTTTATTTGCGTCATGTTCAGAAAATCATAACTTGGTCGATTTTCATCGTATCGAGCTGGTTCCGGCGCCAAAATTTCACAAATTGAGTTGGATACATTTTCACAGGAGGCATCAAGTTCGAACGGTGTTCAAAAGACCTTCATTTTTTGCTCAGAGTGTGTGACACGCCGAAAATCCTGAATGCTGAATATTATTTCATCTGGGCCGAAACTTCGAAAATTCATAACTCGGTCAATTTTTATCGGATTGGACTCATATTTTTACACAAGGTCACTGACTCATAGGTCTACAACTTTGCTTCAAAAGTCGAGACCAAATTATGCACCAATCAATACCATCTTTTTATTGAAGAACGTGTCAGAGTCGACACTGGAGCCCAAAATAAGTTTGTCTGAGCTGAAACTTAAAAAATTTATAACTAATTCACCGTTTATCTGATTGAGCCGATTTTTGGACAGGAGTTAGTTATCGATGTCGGATACATTTTGTTTTCACATTTCAACTTCAAAAATTCCACTTAAGTCCCTGCGATTTAGCCTGGAAAGTGACGAACTCAAGTGAACATTGGAGGCCCAATTGCACATTCAAAGTCCATTTTCTTTACCCTAATTTCTATTATATAATCACCTTCTTTTCACACAAACCAGAGAGGAGGAAAAGAGAGAAAAAACCTTGCCACAACACTGTTAGAATATCAAATTCTTTCAAGAACCCTAAAACCTTGAAATCCTTATTACAAATCTCTCTCTCACTACAAACAAGCCATCACAGTTACAAACCAACACCTCATTACTTCTTCAGTAAGGATAAGGCTGGCTTGATCTCCATGATCCAAAGGGCATAAAAGCATTCAGGTCACTAATTTCCCAGTAAGGGTAAGATTGATTTGATCTCCATGATCAAAAAGGTATAATCATTCATACATGCCATATTGTGCCTAAACATTAAATTTCTTCATATATTGGCTTTATTTGCATTTTATGATTTTATTTAATGTGTTCATGAGATTCAACACTGCAGATTTAGACAGGATCCCATGCAGGTTCATTAAGGAACATTGAGGCCAAAAGCCAAATGGCCAAAAGCCAAAAGCCAAATAACCAAAAGAACAACTTATGCATGACACCAATACATGGCGAGACAGACATCCTGAGAAGATTAAGGAACATTGAGGCCATAACACAAATGACCAACAGCCAAAACACAAATGGCCATGAAACCCAATCCAATGGCCAAAGAATGCAGACCACGGTACTCAGGAGTCAATGAACACACACGTGATGCCAGAAAGTCAAATAAGGCTTTTTGTCTAATGGGCCAGATTTCTCACAAAAAACCTCCCTTTGGGTCTGAATACCCCCCATGGTTTGCACATTTTTATTTTTTTATTTGATTTTCCTTTTTATACTTTTAATTGTTTTCAATTGTTTTCTTTAATTTCATAAATTAATTTTCATAAGATAAAAAATCAGAAACTAAAATATATTTAATTATTATTATTTCACTATTAATTTATTTTGTAAATAAACTTTAATAATTAGTTTAGTAAATTAGGTTTTAAAACTTTAATCTTTTTCTCAATAAATTAAAATATGTAGAAATTAGGTTTTTTAGCATTTTTATCCTTTTTCTTAATAAATAATTTTTTCTTATTATCATTATTATTAATTACTAATTTATTTTGTAAATATCCATGTAATTAATTAATTAGTGTAAATTAGGTTAAACTTGAATATTTTTCATAAATAATTAAAAATAATTTAGAAATAGGGTTTCATTTAACTTCTAATTTTAATTAATTTTCTTTATTCTCATTAAATACAAAAAAAAACCTAAAAACATTTCTTTTCTTTAAATTAATAATAATTAGCTTTTCAATTTCAATTTAATTTCAAAAGGGTCCAACACCCTCGAACGTTCTTTTTTTATTCTTTTCGCGCATTTATTCTTATTTTCCTTTTTTTATATTATGTAATTGCTCAAGCCTTGTAATAGTAATTAGGAATTTATTTACTTTCCGCATTTTTATTAAAACGGGTCTTTGTTAATTTGGCGATGTATAGACCCGCGCCTTGTAATAGCGTAGGATTTTATTTTCCGCATTTAAATTTCCGCACTCTTAAACTATTAAACTTTGCATGAAAGAATGTATGGCCTAAATTAAAAACAAGCGTAGATCACCGTGATGCATGTACAAGATAAAACATAAATATGAAAATAACACACAAATTCACACACCACTCTTAGGGTACGCCTCACTGTTGCCTTGCCCTCGAAACGTGGTCGTCGAGTATAGGACGTTTTAGTAAGTCCTTATGTCCATGATCTATGGCATAGGGGTAGCTTCTAAGGTGTTCTACTGTTGCTCTGGTGACCACACTGTCCCTAACAATCGAATTGACCCGAACACCTCCAACGGTGGTGCTACCTACCTCTCAATGGTGGGATGGCACTACCTAAAGGACACTTACACAACTTAATTCCTTAGGGTAGGTAGATGACTCGTAGATACTTGCTCTATTTAAAAAACAAATCAAAACTCTTTTCACACCGACACTTTTCAAAAAGCTTTCAAAAACAACTTTTCAAACACTCTTGAGGACTGATACATGAATCGAACTGAAATTTTAAACGAAACTTTTTCAAACCCACTCACACTTGAAAAGCAAACAAACATTTTGAAAACACAAATGAGCAAGTATCTAAGAGCCCATGGATAACCATGGACAGAAAGGGTGCTAACACCTTCCCTTTCTATAAATCTACCTCCCGAACCGAGAAACTATCTCATAAGGAATTTTGCTGTGCTTTTGTCCTGTCCATGTTGGAGAAAATAAAAGACGGTGGCGACTCTTGCTTACCGCGACATTTCGCGAAACCAGCGTTAAACAGTCAGTTCCAGATCCACCGATCACAGCACCCTCAGGGTATTCTTGAGCCTCAAGATACCTCTTTACCTCATGGAACCAGGGTTTATGGGTTACCTCCTCAGTCTCGATGTCACAACAATGTGCGGGTTCATCCAATCTCTCAATGGTAATCTGGGGAGCTTCATTGTCCCACCGGACCTTGAATAAAGAAGACATAGTAGCTAGCGCGTCCGCTAACTGGTTCTCCTCTCTTGGGAAGTGTTCAATGTTTATCTCCTCGAAGTGCTGAAGCAACGTCAATACATACTCTTTGTAAGGAACAAGATTTGGGTGCTTTGTATCCCACTCGCCTTTGATCTGACTGATCACTAGAGAAGAATCTCCAAATACACTCAAGAACTTAATCCTCAGGTCAATAGCAGCTCGAAGACCCATGATACATGCTTCATACTCTGCCATGTTGTTGGTGCAGTTAAAACATAATCGGGCAGTGAACGGAGTATGACAGCCCTCAGGAGATATGATCACAGCGTCGATGCCATTACGTAACGCGTTTGAAGCTCCATCAAAATACATATACCATCGGGATCCTTTCTCAGGTCCTTCATCCGGTCAAGGTTCTTCACAGTCGGTCACCAACATGATGTTCTCATCCGGGAACTCGAAATTCATGGATTGGTAGTCATCCACGGCCTGATGCGCCAAATGATCCGCCAATACACTCCCCTTGATTGCTTTTTGGGTCGTGTATTAGATGTCGTACTTAGTTAAGATCATCTGCCATCTTGCTATTCTTTCGGACAAGGCAGGCTTCTCGAAGATATACTTGATTAGATCGATCTTTGATATCAATAGGGTAGTGTGAGTCAGCATATACTGTCTCAGCCGGCGAGCAGCCCATGCCAAAGCGCAACAAGTTTTCTCGAGCAATGAGTATCGGGTCTCACATTCGGTAAACTTTTTGTTAAGGTAGTAAATAGCGTGCTCTTTTCGGCCAAACTCGTCATGCTGCCCCATCACGCACCCCATTGAATTATCCAGCACTGTCAAGTATAAGATCAAAGGTCTTCCTTCAACTGGAGGCATTAGAATATGTGGCTCTTGGAGGTATTCCTTGATCCTTTCGAAAGCGGTCTGACATTCATCATTCCATTTTACCACTTGATCTTTCTTCGGCAGCTTGAAGATTGGCTCACAAGTAGCAGTCAGATGTGAAATGAATCGAGCGATATAATTCAGACGTCACAAAAAGCCTCTAACTTCCTTTTCTGTTCGGGGAGCTGGCATCTCCTGTATGGCTTTTACCTTGGCAGGATCCACCTGAATACCTTTATCACTGACGATGAAACCCAACAGCTTACCAGACCTTACCCCGAAGGTGCATTTGTTCGGGTTTAACCTCATCTTATACATCTTCAACCTATTGAACAGTTTCTGGAGATGATCAAGGTGTTCTTCCTCAGTCTGGGACCTTGCGATCATGTCATAAACATAAACCTCAATCTCATGGTGAATCGTGTCGTGGAACAAAGCGACCATGGTGAGCTGATAAGTTGCCCTAGCATTCTTCAACCCGAAAGGCATTACCTTGTAACAGAAGGTGCCCCACTGCATAACAAAGGTTGTCTTCTTCATGTCTTTGGGAGCCATCTTGATCTGATTGTAACCAGAAAACCCATCCATAAAGGAGAAGATCTTATGTTGCACGGTGTTGTCGACCAGAACATCAATGTGAGGGAGTGGGAAGTCATCCTTGGGGCTCGCCCTGTTCAAATCTCTATAGTCCACACACATCCGTACCTTACCATCTTTTTTAGGCACCGGAACAACGTTGGCAACCCACTGTGGATAGGAAGTGACCGCTAAAAATCCTGCGTCGAACTATTTCATGACCTCAACTTTGATTTTCTCAGACATCTCAGGGCGCATACGGCGAACCTTCTGCTTTACCGGAGGACAGTCTTCTTTAGTTGGCAGGCGATGAACCACAATATCGGTGTCCAAACCAGGCATATCTTCGTAGGACCAGGCGAAGATCTCAACATAGTCGCGTAGCATCCGTCTCAACCGTTGCTTGATACTAGGCTCCAGATTTGCACCTATCTTGACCTCTTTCCTGTCTTCCTCTGTATCCAAATTTACTGATTCAACTGGCTCTTCATGAGGCTGTATGGCCCTCTCCCCCTGCAGTAACTGTCTAGCAAGTTCCCCAGGCACCTCACAATCATCCTCACCTTCGTCCTCAGTTTGGTTGATCGGATTTTCGAAGTCATAACCGGCAGTAGCAGAGTCGTTATCAATGGGATCCAGAGTGGATATGGATCTGCATTATGATATGTGAGTGTGTGTAAGAGAATAGCTAGTTTTGATAAAGTGAGAGATAGAAAAGAAAAAGAAGGAGCGCAAAATTTATAATGCAAGAAACTTCCAATGCTTTATTAATGATATATGAAAATGACAGATAATAAGCCCTCACAAGCAAAGCCAAGGTGCCTCAGGCAAGGCACCGGGCCATAAAGTTTCAAACTGTTTATTACAATTCTTAAAACAAAAGTCAATTACTGTGGAATAAAAGAAACATGTATGAAGTCCTTCGCTGTCCAGTTGTTCAATCCACCATTGGTTGTAGGGTAGATCCAGCTGTCGATATTTGGGTTCTCATCATCAGCATCTTTTGTGGCGGAGACAACCTCAATAGCATTGATTCCCGAGTCATACTTGGGAATGGGAGCAGTTATGACATTGGGCTTCTTCGGAGCGTCAAACTCAATCTATTTGGCTTCGATCAAGTCTTGCACCTTATTTTTCAAGGCCCAACAATTGTTTGTATCATGACCTGGACTTTCGGAGTGGTAGGAACAGCAGGCATTCGGGTTATATTGAGGAGAAGTAGTGTTGGGGTTCTTTGGGGCTTCCCTCTGAGTTACCAGATTGGTCTTCAACAATTGAGGTAGAATTTGAGACAAGGTCATATTGAGCCGAGTGTACTGTCTCTGTGGTCTTTCCACCCTTTGTTGATTGTTATGTTGTGGGGCAATCGTGGGTCTTGATATCACTATCGCATTTACTGCTTGACGGTGTTCAGGTCTGTTTTGGCCCCTCAGGCCGTAGACTGCACTAGCTTCCTTCTTACCGGTGAAAGGCTTCTTCACTGCACTTGATGAAGTATCTTTCTGTATCTTACCACTTCGAATACCAGCTTCTACTCTCTCTCCAGTCAAAATCAACTCAGTAAACCCAGATGATGAACTACCGATCAGATGGTTGAAAAATGGACCAGATAGCGTCCATAGAAACATGTCAACCAACTCCCTATCAGACAAAGGGGGTTGGACTCTTCCGACCAAATCTCTCCACTTTTGAGCATAGTCCTTAAAACCTTCACTTGCACCCATTGACATACCTTGAAGCAGAGTACGAGTGGGAGTAAGGTCGACGTTATACTGATACTTCCTGTAAAAAGCAGCAGCAAGGTCTTCCCAGTTTCAGACATTAGCTCCTTCCAACTAATAAAATCATTCAAGCTGAGTCCCTGACAGACTATCTTGAAAGAAATGCACCCACAAATTTCTATCAGCAGTGTAGGGTTGGATTTTTCTGACGTATGAGCGGAGATGGAGTTTTGGATAGGATACTCCATCGTACTTGGAAAAAACCGGAGCTTTGAACTTATGAGGGATCACCACTCCCGATACTAGTCTCAGTTCTCAAAAATCCAAACCAGGGATCTTCTAAATCTCCATAGCACTTAACCGGTCTTCTAGTTTCTTGTATCTATCCTCAGCAGGAGGATATTGTTCATCATCAAAATCAGCATCATTATCAGAGATCGCAGGACTAAGGCCTTTTTCTTCCTCTTAGTTCTCCCCTTCCTTGGATGAAAAGGACAGATCAGCTTGTTGTTTCAGCCTATCCCCAAACCTTTTGCCCATACTCAGAAGAACGACCTTCTTCTTCTTCTTCTTCTTCTTCTTCTTCTCTTTCTCTTTCAGAATGAGAGTTTTTAGATCCTCTTGCCCTTTATCCAGACTCAAGAACATCTCTTGGAATTGGGCGTTTTGTGCCTGGAGATCTTTGATGGCTTGATCGGAAGATATTTCTACTGAAATAAACAGTGAAGAAGATGAGAAACCTGTAATGGTATCTGTAATGATGTGCATGATAATGGGATGCGTATGTAATGATTTCAAAGACTTTGGGAGATTTAAATTTGCAAACCAAAAATAAACAAACTTTATTAGATTAATTTGTAAAAAGGGTTCAACAATGCCTTTAAGGCGTTACAAAGGAATAAATGGAAAACAAATCTAAACTAGAAAAGCAAAATAAAAAATCCCATGGACGCTTCCCCTTTGTGGTGACATAGTCATTGATCGTTCTTTCATTCTCGAGTTGCCTGGTGAGCTTCAAGATCTTCCTTTCTTGCTCATGGTACTTCTCCCGGTAAGTATCTCTCTCCTCTTTCAGCTGAATCTAGGATCTCCGCAATGCCCCAAGATCAGTGGGCATGTAAGGGTAAAGAACTGTGTAAGAAATTCCCTCTTCATTAGTGGGCTCCACAATCACTGGCAACACAGCTTCATAGGGCATCCCAAGCTTCTGGGCTCGAGCTCGGACCCATTGTAGGTAAGGCTACATAGGAAAGGAAGTCCTTGGTCCTAGCTCTTGGGGGTCAGATCTGTTCACCATGCCCCATGCTCGTATAAACCTCCGGTGATGCTCGTCAACGTCTTCCTTGTAGTCAAATGCAATATCTATAAGAAGTAGCTCATGGGGACCGTCTCTCCGAGCACAACCAAACTGTCGCAAAGCTAGACAAGGATTTTAGGTTATACCCCCTTTGATTCCAAGCAAAGGGACATTAGGGTATCCCCCACAGCGATCAATGAAAGCAATGCTTTACATAACCCGAGAGCTCCAAAGAATGTTTGTATGTGCAAGTGACATTATCTTGTAGGACCATCCCAAACCTTCTTCGTTCTTCAACACGGACTTAGGGAGGTGCGAAATAAACCACCTCGACAACAATGGTATGCAACACATAAGAGTCCCTCTTCTACGCACAATACGAGTGTAGAGGGTATGCAAGATATCACCCAGTAGAGTAGGCACAGGATTGCGAGAAAGGAAGATCTTAACCGCACTCACATCTACAAAGGAATCCCGATTCGGGAAGAGAACCAAACCCTAGACAAGGAGAGCCAAGATGTCTTCGAAAGCTTGAAAGTCCAAACTATCCCAGAATAGCTGAGCTTGATCTATCAGAAACTTGGCTAAGAAACCTTCAACCCTGCTTCGTGTTTCCCAATTAGATACCACATCATCCCTTTTTAGATGCAGAGCTGAAGCAATGTCTTCTGTTCTAGAAGTCTCTTCCATACCTGTGAAGGGAATCTGCTCAAGGATAGATATGCCCAATAAGTGAGAAAACTCTTCCAAAGTGGGAACCAGCTGATAATCTAGGAAGGTGAAGCAATGATGCACAGGATCGAAGAACTGGAAAAGCACACTCATCATATGCTCATCAAACTTTGAGGTAACCAGGCTAAGAAGTTGACCATGTCTCTTAATGAATGAAGAAGTCTCAGAAACTCTTGAGGCTAACTCTTTGAGTTGAGCAGGTATTTGCACAAAGTTAACTCGGATGGTGTTTCTGCGCACGGAAGCCATAATCTACAAAACAGAACAAAGATAACCCCCCCCCCCCCCCCCGGTCTTTGAAATGGTTAGTATAGTGAAGTATGCATGCTATGTTATGATGCATGATGTCATGATAAAAACATTAGGTATAGCAGATAACAGACACGACAAAGGCAAATAAGTCACACAAAAGCCCTTAAGTTTAAAGCTTGCATGGGGTTAAAGGTATTACCCTCTTGAAGTTCAGTTGGTTTCAACCTGTCCTAGCAAAAGTAAAGTGGTTCTAGAAGTTCTCAATATCACTTACCATCCTCCATCGGTCATGGTTTCAGTTCACACAATCTTTTCTTGCGGCCGGAACTATCTCGAGAGTATGATCTCAATGAGTGTAGTATCGAGTATCAACCAGTTCTCAGCTTTACACTGAGGCCGGCTATCTCACTACTTCCTAATGGCCAAGTTGGTCGATTAAAGGTTCTAAGGTCTGTTGATGCTTAACGACACACATAACGGCCCCGTATTCTCCTCGTTTCTCCACAAGGGATACCGGTACCAACCAATGTGCCACATCAATGTAGCTACTGCTTCAACCGTATCGTTCTATGCTGTACAGTTCCCTCACAGTTTATTGCTACTTACCTAAAATGTGTCTCCCAAATCCAGGATAAGATCTATAGTAACTCCCAATACAAAACCCTTAAAAGTAAAGCAACCAAAACAAGCAAGAGAAGCAAATTATGATGAACTAGATCCTAAGGTATACCCCACTTATCTGTTTCCCCAGCAGAGTCGCCAATTCTGTGATACGGTGGCAGAACCGACTATTTTTGAAAATGCTGGTTTGCATTTTGCGTTTGTGTTTGCAAAATGTCACGGTAAGCAAGAGTCGCCACCGACTTTTATTTTATCCAACTGGAAAGGAATAAAGCACAAAAAAATTCCTTTTTGAGATTTTGAGTACGGGGGGTAAATTATAGAAAGGGAAGGTGTTAGCACCCTTTCTATCCATGGTTTTCCATGGGCTCTTAGGTACTTGCTCATCTTTTAAATTGCTTGTGTGTGTTTGTTTTGAAAAGTTTTTTTTACTTCGTTTTAACCCTTGTTTCTGTCCTCAAGAGTGTTACGAAGTGTTTTGAAAACTTTAGTTTGAAAAGTTTGTTTGTCTTGAGCAAGTACCTACTAGCATCTACCTACTCGAAAAAAGATTGTTTTTGTTCTTGTTTCCTTTAGACAATGCTACCCTACTATTGAGAAATAGGAAGCACTGTCGTTGGAGTTTGTAAGGGTCAATTCGTAAGGGACGTACGATCACTAAAGCAATGTTAGGACGTCTTAGTAATAACCCTAATGTCTTAAGATCATGTTCGACGCAACATTTCCGAGGCGACATTTCCGAGGCAACAATTCTGAACGGGACATTTGATCTTTGTTTAGACAGGAGGGCGACCACTAAGACACCCTATACTTAATGATCGTTTACCGAAGGCAACCGAAGTGAGGGTATACCCTAGGAGTGCGCATGTGCGAGTGATTTGATTTCAATTATCATCTTTGCACATTAGGGTTTGCTAGCCATTTTAAATTGTCATGTAATCTTTCCATACAATCCTATTAACATACATCTAGTAGTTAATATTTGCAGGAAATAAAATGCGGAAAAGTAAAAACTACGCTATTACAAGGCTTCGGGGAGGGGATTAATTACATAGCCAAAAAAACTCGTAAACCGATAAATAAAAGAAAATCCTAATTAAACTATTACATATCATGAGTAGTTACATTAATATTGCAAAAATAGTAAATGCGCACGATGAATCGAGAACGAGAAAATTAGGGTTTTGGCCCCGACTAATCCTAATTAAAGGGAAAATCATTTTTTTTGTGGTTTTTGATTGTTTTGAGAAAATAAGATTTTAATTGAATAAATAAAGAAAAGCCTAATTACTAATTAATTTAAATTAGGAAAAATAATTAAGTTAATCTATTTTTGGTATTTGTGTTTTATTGAAAAAGAAATAAAAATTAAATCAAGTTAACCCTAATTTTCTAATTTGATTTTAAATACATAAAAAATTAGAATTAATCCTAAATTAAATTAGGCTAATATTAAATTAAATTTGAAAAAAATAAAAATAAAACCTAATTCTATATTTGTGAAATTGATTTTATGATTTTTTTTTTGTAAAAAAGAAATTAATTTGTGTTAGAAAATAATTAAATAAAAGAAATTAAATAAAAAGAAAAATTAGAAAAGAAATAGAATGGGTCTGGTTTTGTAGCAAGAAGGGGGTGTGACTTGCAAATTCAAGACCAAATGTTGATGGCCTTATTTGACTTTTTTCAATCCTATGGGTACGTTTGACCTGTGCTTATGGTAGGCCCTCATATGGGAAGCCCTGGATCTTGGCATACTGTGGATCTGATGGCTGAAAGCTGATGGTACATGATGGACTTATGGGACACCTGGGCACCTGATTACACAAAGAAAAATAATATGCAACAATATGGGGACCTGGGGATCGAACCCAGGCCTTTAGGCGTTATCCCAATGCATGATGACCATCTGAGCCGGCTTAGTTTTTTGTGTGAATAATAATAAACAAATATTATATGATAAAGACAAAAGTGAATTCTGAAAACGCGCGAAATTTTAATGGGCCAGTTAGGGAAGGCCACGTTACTTTCTTCTTCCTCCCACCGTTGCTAAAAGTTTCTGAACTTTTACCTACAGTCATCTGGGCGTGGGTACAACCCTGTGTATCTCCAAAATCTTATGCAAGTATCATAAAATCACAACCAATGGTGCCAATCAACTCCTTGCAACCTCACGAGCATCATGGTACCATTATCCATGGCCAATTGTTCCTGTATGAAGAATCCCTAAAAACGAAGCATAAACCCTAGCCATGGCATATTTGTACACAGTCAATAAAAATGCAATTAAACATAACCATTAGCTGGAAAACATCATAAGGATTAAGAATATGTCAATTATTCATGCTAAAGATGCCAGAATTAATGGATTCGAAATCAAGAAAAATGAGAAACTGTGTGGTACTTACAGCGCATTTCAAAGCTTGAGGGAGCTTGCTAATGGTTGAAACACGTTCCTGGGATGTCCAACAAACATTTGGGATGCTTGGAATGCTTTGGATTGGTCTGCAACTTAGAAATCAGTGTGCCACTTTTTTCCAATTTTTTGAAACTTGCTTTCTTGTTTACATGTCTCTCCTCCCTTTGTTTTTTATCTGAACATGTTCCTTATGTACCCTAGAATGAATTAGGGTTACAATTTGGTTTCAAATCTTCTCCAATTATGATGATTGAATCATGATTTAATCCTTATGCAAATCTTTCCAAATCAAGTCAAATCTAATATTTTTGGGTCCAAATGAAGCTTACACGATTTGATCTCACTTCCAGCTGTATAATAGACCTAAACATGCACAAAATCTCAAGCTTTGATTAGTTTTTGATATTTTCATGATTTTATTTTGATTTTATTTGATTTAATTGAAATAAAATCAAAATAAATGACAAAAATAAAAGAATGACAAATGGAAGGGCTCATGGGTCGTGGGTCACATTACAAACCCAGTGCAAGCATAAAAAGTTGGGTCCATTTGACAAAAAAAATGCAATTTTGGGCATATTTGACTTTTGGCAATTTTGCAAAAAGGGTCAACTTTACCAATGCACAACTCTCTCAATTTTTACCCTAGAGATGTGTTCTTTGACTTTTTATAAATATTAAGATATCCTTTAAGAAACCCTTTTGGTCTAATCTCAATTGAGTCTTCCATGTTCATGTATGAAGCTTTGACCCAAAAGGTGTTTTTGTTGACTTTCCAAAATGACCTATAATGTCCAAATTCATATCTTCTTGTGAGTGCATATTTTTAACTTTGGAGATGAAGATGAATTGAAGGGAATTGCATCCTCTTCAAAATGAGCTTTTTATGGGTCATTTTTGATAAAGTATGAGAAAGTTATGCTTGGTCAAAGTTAAGTTAACTTTTCCTGCAAAGCCCTAATTTAGCAACTTTTGGGTTTTATTGAATTGGGAGCAATCCTTGAGGAATCATGACAAACCCTTGATAAAATGATGAATAATACTTCAAAATGAGAATGTTGACCAAAAATCTTGAAGTTTGACTGTATGTGGACCACAGTTGACTTTTGCCCTAACACAGTCGATTTTCAGGCCTTTGAGCAATTGACTGAGCAAACTTTCTCTACAAGGCTTGAAACTTGACATGGATGATCTTGAGAACATATTAGGACAATGGTGAGGATTTTGGATCCTTTGGACTCAAACATCTTGATGCAAACTAAAACCCTAGTTTGAGGTAGACTGCCTTAGGAGAGGGTTTGTCTGGTCAACCTTTGGACTTCCTTGAGCAATTTGAGGACCTCACTTGAAATGTATTGGGAAATATGGGAGGGAAAATTTTGGGGTACAACACTTCCCTTAGCCCTACTATCCAGGCTTTCATCTCAAAGTAACCCTACTATCAAGGTTCCTTCCCATAACCCTTCTATCCAGGCTTTCATCTCGAAGTAACCCTACTATCTAGGTTCCTTCCCATAGCCGTACTATCCAGGCTTTCATCTCGAAGTAAACCTACTATATAGGTTCCTTACCATAACCCTAATATCCAGGTTCCTTCCCATAGTCCTACTATCCATGCTTTCATCTCGAAGTAACCCTACTATCCAGGTTCCTTCTCCCTTATCTCCAGACAATAGTTTACAACACTGTAAGACCTAGACCCGACCAGATACAGTCAATTCGACATTTCCCCAGTAAGTCGTTGTGCAACCTGGATCCTAACCATGATATGCAGTTTACTCCCACCTCCTCAACCAGGAGTTAATTCCCTTAATAGAGTAATGGACAATCGAAGCTCCTATACTATATTTTCCCAAACGTAAATCAACATTTTCCAGCGAAGTCCCCCTCAGCGGCAGGTACAAGAATTCTCGTAAAGGAATCTCTTATACAACCAATAGTTTTTTTGGATGGCATATTTAAGCCCATCTCCGCGACTCTCTGTTGACTTCCAAATGGCATCTGAAAACCCATTCCCGATATCACCGATCAGTATTACTTCATGCGAGTGCATATTTCTGGGGACTCTAGTGTTCAATCATATTCCACCTTCGGATCACGAAAGGCTGACCAGCCAATCTACATCCTGAAGTTTAAGAAGATTGAACAGGGGAAGCTATTGTACCCCAAAAGTTTCTCTCCCATCTTACTCAATATATGTTCATTAAGATGCTTAACTTGCTCAAGGATGCCTAGGAGTTGACCAGGCAAACTCTCTCCTAAAGCAATGAACCTCCAACTAGGATTTCAATTTTCAGCAAGATGTGTGAGCTCCAAGGATCCAAAATTTTCTCCATTGTACTAAGATGTCCTGAAGATCATCCATATCAAATTTCATTCCTTGCACAACAAGTTTGCTCAGTCTATTGCTCAAGTGTTGGTAAATCAACTGTACTAGGTCAAAAGTCAATTGTGGCCCAAATACAGTCCAACTTCAAGATTTTTGGTCAACATCAACATTTTGAATTGATATCCATCATTTGATCAAGGGTTGATCATGATTTCTCAAGAAATTCTCATAATTCATCAAAAGTCAAAATTGCTAAATTAGGGTTTCTATAGGAAAAGTCAACCAAACTTTGACCAGACATAAATTTCTCATACTTTATTAGAAAATTTCCCACCAAATATCATATTGAATAGAATCTCATTCCCAACAACTTCTCTTCATCCCACAAGTTCAAGAGATTCACCATTTGAAAGATATAAGCTCAGACATTATAGGTCATTTTTAAAAAGTCAACAAAAGTCACTGTTTTCCAAGACCTTTTACATCAAGATACCATCCTCAAATGTAAAATTGATAAAGAGGGATTGAAGTATACATCTTGGGATTTCCAAAAAGTACAAGATCATCATCATGAAATAAAATTTGAGCAAGTTATGGCTTTCCCAAGTTGGGAATATTTTGGAAATTTCAAGAATGGTGCATTGAGCAAATTTGAACTTTTGAACCAATGACTTAACTTTTTAAGGTTCAAATATCTCCCTAAGCTTATTAAGGACTTATCAACTCATTTTGGCATGACCATGATTTCACTTGTATTTCATTTTAATTTTATTTGATTTAAAATTAAATAAAATAGAAGAAATACTAGAAAAATATAGGCCATAACATTTAGGCCTGACTTGGCCCATTAAGAGGACCCATTTTTCGTGCAAACTTCATCCCAAATGTCTAGATACATTGCATTGATCAAAAGAGGCAAGAACATGCAATTATGGCATTCTTTCAGAGTGTTTGATTTTGTTTTCACGAACCATGATTAAGAATGATTATTGCCATAATATCTTGTCCTCTCCATTCTCCTCTATATATACTAAGTCCCTGCAAGCATCAGGTACAAATAGATTGCCTAGAAAGAGCCATACAAAATTCAAAATTTTTGTCAAAGTGGTCAAATTTCAAACAGATACTTCCAACTTGTTTCAATCCAACCTAATCCCTCCATTCACGTCCAGAGGTTCCCAGGAACACGTACCAGCCTTTTATTCAAGCAACGCCAGAACCATCATCCTCGATCATCACCGTTTGGTAAATTTATGGAAATCTAATCTTTCTTTTTTCGCGTTGTTGAATGCTTTAATGCTTTGATTATTGCTTATGACCTTCATTAGGACAAGATGGACGTTTCGTGTGGAAGTTTTTGGACCTAAAACACCAGATGCCATTGTTAGGGCATCCATGGATGTTATGGATGGATCTCTCAATATAGGGACTTTCAGACCGATTTAAGGCCAAATTCGAGTTTAGGGCTCGATTTTACGTAGGATAGGCCCTTTAACCATTCATGAATCTCACATTTTTGTAGGTTTTGAGTTTGGTGTGGCCAGAGAAGGTGACCGGAGGTTTGACTCCGTCCGCTGACTCCGGCACCTAGCTGTCTTCCTCCCATTGGATAATTTGAATCGCGCGCGTTTTTTTATGTCAAACATATTTATGATTTCGTTTATTATATAATATTACTTTGTTATGTATATTAATGAATGAGCAGGTTGGTGTAGTGGTGAGGCACATGTTTATGAAGCTGGAGGGCCTGGGTTCGATCCCCAGGCCTTGATTTTTATTTTTCCATTATGTGTTTTCTACTGATCAGGTGTTGAATAAGCCCATAGGTACATCGTGCGTCCTCACCTTCAGGAAGTTTGATCACCACCAATTCAGATCAAATGATCCAGATCTAAATGTCCATGATAGATTCTCACGAGACAATAATACTGAATTGGGCGGAGAAACTGGGATGATCTATCATGCACTTAATTAATTCCAATTTCAACAGACCCCCATTTCGTTTTTTGATGCCTGTCCCATGTTTTATTTTATTTTCTCATTTTATTTTATTTTGTTTATTATTCTCAAAAGTCATTTTTTTAACAAGTCATAAAAAATTAAAAATAAATAAATAAATAGATTTAGGTTTTATAAAATTAGTTTAATTAATTAATTAATCATCTTAATGCAATTTTATTAATTTAAAATCAAATTAGACTTAGGTTCTTTATTTAATTTAAATTATTTTCTTAATAAAAATGAAAAAAATATTAGAACTAGGTTAATTTCCCTTAGAAATTTATTTTCTTAATTTAAATTTAGATCTAGCTTAATTATATTTTCTTAATAAATAAAAACAAAACCAAAAAAAAGATTTTTTCTTGTTTACTTAGGACCCTTTTTTAGTTTTTAGACGTATCATTTTATCTCGCGCGCGTTATTTTATTTCTCGCATTTTATGAATAATGTAACTGATTATGGGATATAATAGGCTAGGTTTAAAATTCTGCTTATTTATTTTTTGCGCCTTTTTTATGTAAATATCCTAAAGCCTTGTAATAGCGTAAATTTTCTTTTCGCACTCTTTAAATTCCGTAATTATTAACTGCCTAGATGTATGAATAATAGGATTGAATGGCAAGACAAATAACTTTAAAATGGTAGATAACCCTAATTGTGCAAAGATAATTAACTGAAAAAACACACTTGCACATGCTCTCTCCTAGGGTTTGCCCCACTTGGTAGCCACAAAAATAATGGTCGTGTCCCTCGAACATAGGGATACCTTAGCAATGACCCGCGATTCAAAGTCGTCATAAAGATCATAGTCCCTACTTGTCCCTCGAGATGCGTACGAAAAATGATCTTATGACGATAGTCCCTTTGAAATGCTAAGGTATCCTTACTTGTTACCTCCAGAGACCATTTCGTCCCTTCGAACGTTCCTTAAAAATTCCAACAACGGAGCTACCTACTCCTTAATAGTAGGATAGCCCTATCTAAAGGAAACAAAAAAGAACATAATTTTTTCGAGTAGGTAAAAAAATCTTAAGTACTTGCTCAAAACAAAAACTTTTCACACAAACACTTTTCAAAAACAGTTTTCAAAAACAACTTCGTCACACTCTTGAAGACAAATACAAGGGTTATCACGAAGTAAACAAAACTTTTCAAAACAAGCATACACAAGCAATTTAAAAAAATGAGAAAATACTTAAGAGCCCGTGGAAAACCACAGATGGAAAGGGTGCTAACACCTTCCCTTTCCATAATCTACCCCCCTTACTCAGAAAACATCTTGAAAAGGTATTTTTCTGTTATTTTCACCATTTCCTTTGTTGGATAAAAGAAAAGTCGGTGGCGACTCTTGATTATTGCAACATTTGCAAATACAAACGCAAAAACCAGTATAACAGTCGGTTCTGCCACCGTATCACAGGCATAATTAATGGTTTTCCAACATACAGGAATCTATCTGGGTATAGCATTAAAGATCAACATGCGTGTTCTATTTGTGAAGATGGAAACGGTATGATGTGATTGGAACTTTGTCAGAAGAATGTATTTCTCGGTCATTATAGCATCTTTCATTCTAATCATCACTACCGTGGGTGGAGAAAAGCATTCAATGGAGACATCGAACAACGTAAAGCTCCACCTGCATTGTCAGGTGACCAAAATTTTGAAAAGGTGAAAGATGTGTGTACTCAGTTTGGCAAGCCTTTTGCACATAAGGTTGTCAAAGGTGGGTGGAAGAAGAGGTCGATTTTTTTTGAATTTCAATATTGGAAGTCTTTGTATGTGAGACATTTTCTCGATGTTATGCATATTGAAACAAATGTATTCGAAAGTGTTATTGGTACGTTACTCAATATAAAAGGAAAGTATAAGGATGACCTTAAAGAAAGGGAGGGCATGTTAAAGATGGGAATAAGAACTGAATTAAGACCAATGAAGAAAGGAAGATGAACATATCTACCACCCGATGCTTTTACTCTATCTAGAAAGGAGAAAAAAAATGTTGTGCAAGTTTTTAAGTGAATTTAAAGTTCCAGAAGGATACTCTTCAGATATTAGAAGACTTGTGTCTATGAAAGACCTCAAGTTGAAGAGTTTAAAGACACATGCTTGTCATGTTATAATGGAGCATTTTCTACCAATAGGTATAGGTTCTATTTTTCCATAAAAAGTAATAAGCGTCATAACTAAATTGTGTTTTTTCTTTAGGTCAATTTGTAGTAAGGTGATCGATCCTGAGGTCTTACCAACACTGTAAAAAGAAATAGTTATTACCTTGTGTGAGCTTGAGATGTATTTTCCTCCCTCTTTTTTGAAATAATTGTACATCTAGTTGTTCATCTTGTGAAAGAGACACAGTTGTGTGGACCAGCTTATATGAGATGGATGTACCCTGCTGAACGTTATATGAAAATATTAAAAGGGTACGTGAAAAACTGAAGTCGCACAGAGGGTTGTATTGTTGAACAATACATTGTTGAAGAAGCGGTTGAGTTTTGTACTGAATATTTTTCCAATGTTCAATCCGTTGGGCTTTCCAAAACTCATATTTTTGAAAAAAAGGAAGGTAAAAAATTAATTGGAAATAAAATTGAGACATTATCAAGGAATGAACGGGAGCAAGTGCATTTGTATGTTCTACACAATGACAGTGAGGTTAAGCCATATGTTGAAATGCACAAGGCTGTACTCTGAGGGTTAAATCAGAACAGAAATGAAAATTGGATAGTACGAGAGCATAATCAAAGTTTTATACAATGGTTTAAGGATCATATTTATTCAAAGCACTCTTTAGATCCCGCTTCAATAACAGAAAGGTTGAGATGTTTGGAATATGGTCCAAGTTTGCATATGTTTTCTCATAGCGCATACGCAATAAATGGATACACATTTATACCAAGGAATAAGATGATAAAAGTATTATGCAAAATAGTGGTGTCATCGTGCTAGCTGAAGCAATGCACATATCAAGTATGAAGGACTTAAACCCCAAATATGCAAATTTGTCATGTTTTGGGGTTATTGAGCACATTTGGGTGTTTGATTACGATAAATTTCAGATTCCTATCTTTGGTTACAAGTGGGTAAATAATAGTGGCATACGAATGGATAAGTTAGGATTTCTTCAAGTTGATCTTAATAGGGTGGGGTACAAATCCGAGCCTTTTATTCTAGCATCTCAAGCTAAACAAGTGTTCTATGCCACTGACCCGACGAGTACGAAATGGTCTATAGTGCTTTTATCTAACAAAGTGATTGATGATACCGGTGTAGATCAAGGTGATATTGATGTTGAGAATCAGTCTTGTATTAGACAAAATGATCAAGATGAGAATATTATAGCGAATGAATCATATATTAGAAACGATCATAACAAGGGAATTTGGATCAATACTGACATCTGCATTGCTAAGAAACAAGTAATTCATATTCCAACCAAGAAAAGAAAGAGATGTTAGTGAAAGAAGTAATATAGTAAAATGTTATATATTATGTCATTTTCAATAAATTTATATGCTCTTCTTTATTTGTCATTTGTTATATATTCAATTGATTTTGGATTTTTATATTGGATTTATGTTTTTCTTTATTACATGTTATATGACTAGTAACGAGGATCATCCACACGATGATGCTATTGATGATAGAGATCATGAGACCGTTATTGATCAGGAAGCGAAAATTATATGGGAAATAACAGTTATGAAGTAAGTCATTTGTGATAGAGACCGAGGCATAAAACTAGATGCGCATTGGAGCTAAAGTGGCCAACTAATTGAGCCTAACGGTTCAACGGTGACAAGTTTTATTGGTACACTTGTAAGGAATGAAGTTCCAATTACTTGTGATGATTGGAGAAAACGAGAGTTGAAAGAAGCTAAAGAAAAAATTTGGATTGAGATACAGGTACCATATTTAATGAAGTTCCAATTTATTTTTAATGATGATTATGTATTTAAATTACTTGTACTAACGCACTCTGTATGTTTTTCGTAGAGGTCTTTCAACAACATTGATGATACTATAAGACCTTTTTGTCTCCGATTGACCGGAAAACTACTAAGTGGATTTAGGACTTTTTTAAATATCACGTTTCTTAGGGATGCGGATAAATTTTTTGTTGATACAGATCTTCCATGTAAATATGCAAGTTTGGTTTCACCTAAAGAATGAGAAACGTTTAAAGCCAAACTAAAAACCCAAGAATTTTAGAGTGTACGTGAAACAAATCGGTAAAGAGCATCAAATCCCGCGTATCCATACAGAAAAGGGCGTATTGGATATGGACGCTTAGAACAGTCTATCATAAGTATCTATAAATTGCAATGATATAATTGTTCATCATGAATTATATTTGATCATATTATTTGTCTTAATATGTAGTTAACAAAGGAGAATAGTTCTGAAACATCTCTTTCGGCACATGTTTTATGGAAGGAAGCCCGTGTGGGTAAGGATGGAGTTGTCAAAGAATATGTTCAAAAAGTTTTTGAGAAATGTGTAAGTATAGCATTATTTCTTTAATTAAATCAAAAGTTTAGTAACATATAATAAAGAGAAACCTTGGAAGTACTACAAGCTGAAGTCAGTGAATTGAGAAGGGAAACAAAATTAAGAGAGCAAGCTGTTTTAAAGCTACTAGTGACAAAGGTAGTATCAGTTGTAATTTTCAACCGAATATTCCAAAGGTAATTATATATATCATTATGAAATTAAAGTAGCTTAATTTATTTAATTGAAATATATACACAATAACAATTTGAAATTTATTATTGGTTTTAGGGCATTTCACCTTGTCAACTCTACTTATCGTCACCGACTTATCGGATGGTTGGCATGGGAAAAATGCATAACACTTTGGGAGAATTACTTCACACTAAACTGCTCTCTAATGTAAGTTTGAAAGTATCGGTTGACATTTCTTTGGAGAAGGATGCAGTATTACCATATCCTGACGATGTTTCGGATGCCACACTAGTGGGAGATACAATAGGTTCATTTGTTGCATGGTCATCAAGCCTCATTAGTATAGCTGATGGGGTATGCTTAAAACCATATATATGAACCTTTGAGTATTCAAAGTTTTTACGCGCATTTTACGTACATTTGTTTTTACATGGTTATGTTAATTAGACTCCAACAAAATCCAAAGCAAAAGATAAGGGGATTTCGCAGTAAATCGAGTCAGTTGCATCAATAAAAGAGGTACATCACAATTATATGATATTTATGCATGGAAAATGTTAATTCGTGATCTTATACTTCATATAACTAATTATATGATCTTTAGATTCATGCTAAAGAGAATGAAGATGTTGGTAGGGGTAAGAATCCTGAAATTAGCAACATTTCCACACAAAAAAAGGTTGTTGCCAAGAAAACCGCGACTAAAAAAAACCTACTTCCAAGTTTAGGTCATGCCTTGGGACATTTTTAGAAATGTATGATATTCCGGAAGGAAATAATCGTCTTCTACCTATGGAGTTTGGTATTTTTGGTTTTGAATATTCCGAAACAATTGGTATGGAGGATTTTGATCAAGTTTTACAACATATGCAATTACGCATGGGTGTTGTTAATACATACATAAGGTATATCCGATCTACTATATCTAATTAATTGATCAATTCATTTACTCATTTAAAATGTTAATGAGGTCTTTTATTTATGGTTTTTGTATGATAAATTGATGCGCCCGAGTGGATTGGAGTAAAGATTCGCTTTCTTATCTCCTTTCAGTACCAACTTAGGGTCAATCATCCATAAACCAGATGAAGTCATGGCGTATGTACTCGAGCGCTTTATGGCCGACAATGATACATAAAAGTTGTTCTTTTTACAGCTTAATACTGGTAATGAATTAGATTTTCATTCTAAATTAATCTATTATAATTTTTCATATTTTGACGTTGTGTAGAAAGTTTTCATCTCAAATGTGTTTAATCTTACAATGGACATTAGTTGTTGGTCGCGATTAATCCTATCAGAGAAGTTGTATATTATTTGGATTCTTTATGCAATGATCCATGTACATACCAAGATATGAAGAATATGGTTGATACGTAAGTGATATTGTTCTAAATATTCGTGTGTATATTTATTTATTTATTTATGTGAATTGTTCTAAATATGCGTTTATGTTTTATTAGCATTATACAAGTGTTTCGAGCACAAAGAGGTGTTCAAGTACCAAAGAGTAAAACCAACAACATTACATGGATTATAGTGGAGGTATATTAATTAATCATCACAATTTTAATTATATTAATAGTGATGATACTTGATAAAACTTAGGTCTTATCCATATTTTCTTTTCATGTGTAGTATCCTCGGCAGCGTAATGAAGTACATCACGGTTTTTACATGCTGAGATTTATAAGAGAAATCCTTCTTTTGGATCGAATAGAGATTCCATCTAAGGTATGAATTTATAACTTAGGAGCTATTTTAATATTTAACACATATTTATCATATAATTAAATAGTTTTAACTTAAACATACTATGTTATATTATTATGTAGTACTTTGATGAATTTAAGTGTGCTTATTACTCAAGTTCTCAGTTGGATGAACTTAAGGAGGATTGGTGTCAATACATTATTGAGACGAAAGTTATATAAGGTATATTATATTCTTACTTTAATTGATGAGAATTTTGAGTATATTTAAGTGTTGCAATTTATTGTTGTTTGTCATGTGGTAAATTATATATATTTTGTTTATATCATTCTATGAATTATGATATTTTGGTATTGTTTCAGGTTATATGTGCATATGTAGAAGATAAAGATGAATAGATTTTGTAATGGTATATAATGGTGTTGTTTTTTTGTAAAAGTATATATGTACAAGAGTAATAGTATATATAAGTACATTGGTGCACATGTATAGTATCTTTTGGTATTATTTTTTATTGGATTGAAGCTCCAATATTAGTGAAAATCTAGTGAAATTTGTAATGGTATATACAGGTGCAAAATATGGTGAAAACCTGGTGCAAATATGATTACAACCTGTGCATATGAAATTGTATATATTAAACAGCATTTTTTTTTCAAAAATGTTATATAAAAAATTTCGTGGACATTAGACAGCGCTTTAAAAAACATCGTCTAAAGCCCCCTTTAGACAGCACTTTTACTGTAAAAGCGCTTCCTAAAGGGGATTTTTTTTAAATTTTTTTTTGTTTCAGAAAAAGCGCCGGCTAAAGGGGTCCTTTAGCAGCACTTTAAAAAAGCGCTGCCTAAAGGGGGCATTAGATAGCGCTTTAACATTAAAAGCGCTGCCTAAAGGGAATTTTTTTATTTTTTTTTGTTTCAGAAAAAGTGCTGGCCAAAGGGGGCCTTTAACAACGCTTTAAAAGTAAAAGTGCTGGCTGAAGGGGGAATTTAGCAGCACTTTAAAATTAAAAGTGCTGACTAAAGGGTGCCTTTAGCAGCGCTTTCAAAGTAAAAGGGCTGCCTAAAGGGGGGATTTAGCAGCGCTTTTATTTTTAACAAAGCGCTGTCTTTACCTACAACAGCGCTGGAATAGTTAGCACTTTAAATCGTTGTCTAAAGCAAAAAAAAGTGCTGTCTAAAGTCTTGTTTGACGTAGTGATCAGGCTATGATACGTTGTTTTACTAAAATTGTTGCAATAATAAAGTCATAAACCTAACACTTTCTTTTACTAGTTATTATAGATAAATGTATTTTTTAGAAAAGATCTTTTGTGAGTGAGAGGTTTATGTAATTCTGGACGGCTAGCAATGTATAAAATTCTTTAATATTGTTATTATTACACCTTTGTGAATATAATTTATGTTTAGGAAAAAATTATGTGGTTCGAAGCTAAATCCTATAAATGATTTGGTTGGGGATTAAGTGATTAGTTCTCATGTTCATGGAGGTTGAAGATAGTTAATATTGATGAGTTTCCCTTAAGGCTATTATAATTCCTTGTTTATTCAAATATTGAAGATCATTAATATTGATGAACTTACCGATAGGTTCATGGTTAACTCGTTATAAAACTATAGGTTAGAATGTCATTCTGTTAAATTCTTAAGAGGTTAATGGTTATCCTGTTAAACAATATTGAGCTCAAATATTTTACAGTTGAGAAGGAAGTTTGGCCACTTCACTCTCAACAATGAAGAAGATGCAAACGATCATATTATTTATCTTATAATATATTGATTGTGGGACAACTAACATTTTCTTATATGAGAGGAGTTTGTGAGCTTCACCTACTAAAAGCTCTCAAGTATATAATGGAAACTCTCATGACTAGTTCTTGAGGAGAGCAATAGGTCCTTTGATTAAACCGGAACTCTATATACGTGGTGTTTTTCTTTTCTCTCAACTTTTACTTTCTACACTTTACTTTAAATTTATAATCCGCTGCAAGGGTATAGCAAAATCTTTAAAAACTCTGATAGATCTTAGATTTTGAAAATAGATTTTCAAACTCTGGTTTTTAATCTCCAAATTATTTTCAAACCACACAACTCAATCCCCTCTTCTTGTATGTGAAATATCAAATACAACATTAAGGACTTTGTTTTTAGTTGTTTTCCACTTCCTTTGAAATTTTTTTAGAAGGCATGCTTAGGTTATTTCAAGGGGAAATTGTGGAGACTCATTTCAATGGTAACTTCAACAATAAAGTTGATCATACTCACTTGGTAGAAATATTTCTTATCTTTTTATGTTGCAAGCTTTTGAGCATGTTTAATTTTTTATGTCAAAATTGGAAATTTTTTTATTAATAATTCATTTGATTATAGAGAGAACGTGTAGAATAATATAGAATGATTTTAGTTTGAGAGAAAGAAAATAATGGATAGAATTTTTATTTATTTTAAAATTGAAATTTTGTATTATTGTTTTATTTTAAAATTGAATTTTTTTATTAATATTATATTTGACGAGAGAGAGAGTATCATAAGTTGAAAGGAGAAAAATGCAGAATGATTTTAGTTTTAGAGAGATAAAATAATGAAGTGAGTGTATGGTAGACAAAATAATAAATAAAAATATATAGACAAATCTGAAATGATATTAGTTTGAGAGATAGAGAGAAAGTAATGGATAGAGTAGAGTTTAATTTTTTTATTTTACAATTCAATTTTTTTATTAATGTTATATTTGATGAGAGAGACTATCATAAGTTGAGAGGAGAAAAATACATTTTAGTTTAAAAGGGTTAGAATAATGAAGTAAGTGTATGACATACAAAACAATAAATACAAACCACTGAATGTATAATTTGGTTTATTATTGACATTATTATTGACCTGTTTTATTCTTCATATTAATCCTCAAAATATCAAATTTATTGACAAAATTTTAAATTTTCCTCATCATCAACAACAACAATTACAATAACAAAAACAAAATCAATAGAATTTTTAAATATTAAATCTCAACTACAAAAACAAAAATAATAATAACAACAACAAAATCTATAGATTCTTTAAACATTAGACCTGATTGAAAACTTATATGGAACAATTTTTCATTATTTGTAATTAGACTAGGTTAAAAATTTATTTAGATTTATATTTTGTATTATTAAATTGTGTGTGATGATTATATTTAAAATTTAAGTTTAAAAAATAAAATATGAAATTATGACTTTTTAAAATTTTGAAATTTCATAAGTGTCGTGATATTTTATAGAAGTCGAGTCATCCGGTTCAACTTGTTTAATAAATATATAATTTTGGTAAAGAAAATGATTTATTCAACCAAATTATCCAGTTTAAGCTGATTTAATAATATAATTCGACTAATAATTTTATGGTTCGGCCAATAAACCAGTGACTCAGTACTCTCGTCAATTTGATGAATGGTCTAATTTTAAATTTTTTGATTTAAAGTGTGTGTAATAAAATTTTTAAGAGAATAATATAGTATATCCAACAATAATGTAAAATAAAATATAATAACAAAGAAAATGGGTGATATACTAATTCTGTAAATTAATTTTACACATCACTATTTTATTTTAAAAAAAGTTTAATGATATGATAAATTATTGATTTACTATTAAATAATAATATAAAACTATTTTACATTATCGGTACATATTTATTAATTCCATAATAAAATATATTTAAAGTTTTTATATTTAAAAGAAGTTTGACTGCCCTTAAAAAAGTATCATAATACAAAATGTTAGTAAATATGAATTTGACTCCCCAGAACTGAAATTTGACTTAATACAATCAATGATAATATCACAATATAAAAAATTCAAATATAACGTTTCCATTGAAGTTAATTTTACACATGTTATCCCATTTTACACAATTAAAAAAGAAAGTTTTCTTCAATGTAAATTTATTTACAAAAAATCTATATTCCTTTTTTTCTTTTACTTTTTCCTTAAATATTTTTTGTTTTCTATATATAAGTGTGTATAATGATCTTGTTAATCCCACATCTATCAAGAACTAAAATACTAGTATAAGGTGAAATTAACCCTACACAATGGCCTCTCGTTTTATCATATTTTTGTGCTTTGTTTTCATTTTGCTTTCAGGTAATAGGAATTGATGTATCTCTTTAATTTATTTTTTATGTAATAATTTATCATGAAAATTGATATTGTTTTCTGTATACTTGTTTTCTTAGTTTTCTAATTCTAAAAGAAACTTCATGATTTTAGATTAGTATGATTCAACAGTTTATATCATATAATTTTTTAATTTTTTATGAACTTGATGAGTCACATATATCAAACCTCTATAATAATGTGTTTTGATAAAGCCATATTGGTGATCTATTATATAGTTTTAATTTTTTTTTTTTGTTGTTGCAGGTTTCGCAAATAGTTTGGGTCCAAATCCAAACTGCTCTGGGGTATGCACAAATGTTCAAGAGTGCAGTAAAAATTGCTCTAATAGAGGCTTCAATAAAGGTGGTTACTGTTTAAGAATGGGACTCCAACCTCAGTATGAACTTTGTTGTTGTACATAATGTTTTTATTGTACTCTTTAAATAAAGCTACATAAATAAAATGCAAATGTGAACTTCCGTTAGAGAAATTGTGAACTAAGTTTAGAACTCTACAATCTATATCTATCTCTTAAAAATCAATCAATCAATAAAATATTCAACTATTTATTTATAAAAGAAAAATACTACAAAATGTCATATATTATTCTTTAATGTTAATAATATTTACACTGCATTAGAATTTTGTTAGTAATAATCTAATATATGTATTATTCTCATTTTAAATCAATAAGAATGTCATATGTGATTCCATTACTTTTTTTCAAATTTTAAATTTCATTAACATTTCTCTTTCATATATTTTTTCACTTTCATTTTAACTAATAGTATACATGTGTGTCCGCACAAGTACTTCTGAGACCGCAGATTATCATCAGTTTATCATAGAAATTCAAATCACTTAGAAAATATAAAAACATTATTGGAAAAAAGAAGAAAAAAAGGACTTGAAGATAATTGCATAAATTTTTGAAAACAATTATTGTTGAGAAAAACTATTAAACACAAACTTTATAAAAAAAATTGTGAAGAATAGAAAAAAATAATATTTTGTTAGGGTTGATAGAGTTGTTATAATAAAAGAGTTTATAAAGTTTAATAAATAAGATAAAAAAATATCCAAAATTATAAAATTAGTTGAAAAGAAATAGAAAACTAATTTTATATAAATGTCCAAAAAGAGAATGTTCTAAAATAATTTAGTTTAATGTTGTATTTATTAAATTTTAGATGATGGTTTAAAATATAAAAATAATGAAAAGTTAGTAGTACAACTATCATAAATTTTACTTTTATTTTCTTTAATTATATAAAAAATATAAAAATTCGGACGTTCACACGAATTTCGATATAATTATCCAAACATTTATACAGCACTGACGTGTTACTCGTGCATTCACACGGGTAGTGGTGTGGTAAATACACTTTTATTTTCAAAGTGTAATAAAAAACTAAATAATCAAAATAAAATTGTTTTACTAAATTAGTTTATTATTTATAAGAAAATGACATATTAAAAAAAACAAAATTGTTTTACAAAATTGTTTTCATATATTATCTTTAAACTATATATATTTATCTTAAATTAAAAATAATTTCAAAATAAAAATATTATATGCATAAATAATTTAAAAAAACAACACATTTATCTCGTGTTTCTATTAGTACATTATTTTTACTTTTATTTATTTTTATTTGTAAATAAGTAATAACTCATGCGTTTGTACAGATTTTGATATGATTACCCGTGAGTTCACATGTTACTGATGTATTACTCGTGTGATCGCACGAGTATTGGTGCGGTACACTATAATTTCACCATTTGTAATTTAAAAAATAAAATAAGTTTTAAATGAACGTGAGTATTATTCTACATGTTGGGAAAAGAATATGTAGCTCTTGTTTTATTAAATTTTGATGTTAAAAATATAACATTTAAATTTAACCAAAACCAAAATGCATGATCACAAAGGTCGATTTCTTTTAGCAAGCTCTCGTATCGAAATATGCATGATGACGGGTGTTATTTCTCTGAATTATGATTGATATGAATTTTGGTAAAATTAACTTTGTAGCAACATGTTGAATAACATATTTCAAATTGGAGATTCAACGTGTCGAGTGTGATGTCCTAACCAGGAGTATAGGACATTCGGTCTGTTACAATTTTACAGTTTGGAAAATATTTTAATTTGCAGTTTCAATATGTCAAATGTGATGTCCTAACCAGAAGAGCAGGATATCTGGATTGTTACAATTTTGCAGTTTGGAAGTTGTTTCAACTTGCTGTTTGAACATATCGAATGTGATGTCCTAACCAGAAGTATAGGACATCAGGTCTGCTACAAATGACAGTTTGGATTCAGTTATTGTGATTTAATTACTGAATATTCTTAGAATATTTAGTAATTATATATGGCGTCCAAGATTGATAAATCAGAGATTTTATGTTGGTATTCAAGATATTCAAAGTTTCTAAATATGAAGATATTTTAGGAAAAATTTGATTGAAGAATTATTTCTTGGAGAAATATTTGCATACTTTGTGTAGTCTCCTTGATTCATTTTTTAGGCCCAAATCCAGTTGAGAATAAAGTTAATAGAAGCATCATAACCTAGACGAGCGTACCAACCCTGAATAAAAATATATAGTTATAAGGGTTGAGTCTGTACCACTCTCTAGGAGAGTTGGTTATGTGTTCCACTCGGTTGTGAGTTGGACTGATGTTATAGAGTTGTAGTCTCTATTATTGATCTCACTCAGAAGCCTTTAGGTAATGAATTGAGTATTGTTCTTGGAGGAAGCTTGTAAGCAACTCCAAGTTTTGTTCTTAGACAATAGTCTTGGCTAGGTATTATCATGGAAGTGTGTCTTCTAGTATTTTTGTATTTGAAGTGTGATCTTCTTTTAGGTGAAAGACCGTCAATATAGTAACTGAGACTGGGACTATTATACGTTACTGCGGTGATTAGAGGTGAGATCTGATTTCTCATATCTAGGGAGGATCTTGGTAGAAGTTGCACATGATAGTGATTAAGTGATAATTTATAAACGAGAGAGTTTAGCTTTGAATTGATATTGTCTAGTAGATTTCCTTCCTGGCTTGGTTTTCCCCTGGAGTTGGTGTTGTTGTCACCGAATTGGATTTACAGTTCTGTGTGTTGTTTAACTTTTTAGTCTGTTGATTGTATGTTTATACCTTGCATGTGTATTTAAATCAGATCAGATGTCTCGACATCTTATAGGACATATGAGATTTGATATACCAGAGTTTTTCAATTGGTATCAGAGAAGGCATCCTGTTCTGTTTCTGGGTGAGATCCTAGGAAGGTATGTTTTCGTCATGGGCAAGGAAGGAGGTTTATACTGAAAAGTTGTTTGAACATGGTCATTTCATATGGTTGATTGGAATATCCCTTGAAAGGGAGTTTAGTCCTGTTGTGCAGGCTGAGATGTGGTCCTGACTGAAGGTGTCAGGCATGTTCTTAGGAAGCAAACTTATGTGCTTCTTGTTTGTTGGTTTGATCTATTTTCAAACTATGGTGTTCTGGTGTCACCTACATTGTGGTGTTTACGTGCAAGTGTGACTGAGCCATGCCTAAATATTATTGAGGAGTTATTGACTCGTGTTTCCACTGCATGTGTATCTGATAGAAAACTCCTGGTGGTTATTGACTTGTATTTTGGATGTTATTGTCAAGTGCATCTGCATAAAGGTTCCTAGTTCATGGCTTTATCAGGAAAGTGGTATTGATGTTGTTACTTCGGTTTGAAGATGGACATTCATTGAAGAACTTGAAGGTGATCAAGTAATGAGCTGATTTTCTGGGAGAAGTAGTGGCTACCAAGATGTGTTCATTGGAAAGATGTTATACGAAGTTGTTGGAACATCATATCAGCAAGGTATGCAGAATCAAGCTACACAAAGGATATGCATAACAGATGCTTGAGTGATAAACAAATGCATGTTGATCATATATGTTTGAAACCTACTCCTGGTTTGGAAGAGGATGTGTCACTTTATGAGTCTAAGAAGTTTTTATTAGAGAAACATGTATTAGATATGTGTGTTTGGTCAAGGCATGATCAACATTTGTTTTCTTTTCCTCAGGTCAGTCTATTTCTGGTCAAAGAAAGTAGAAGTGCACAAGCTAAGCTCTACTTTGAAATGGAGGACTGCTAAAGACATCTATACCAGAGTCTACATGAAGGTCAAGTTTAAATTTCGAGGAAATTATCTTTCACATCTAGAAGATTCCTCTGGCCAAAGAAACTAGATGTGTGTGTATGGATTAAAGAAGGGAACTTGAAGTAGAATCTGATCAAGATGGTTGGCTGGTGTTTTTCTATAAATAAGACAGAGGTTGTTTACTTAAACTTGATATTTTTATCAAGTCTATGAGAACATGGGACTCTTGTTCTGTCATAATGGAAGAGACATCCTTGGTAGGGTGATGTATGGATGTCTGGTGGTGTCTGCATGTAGTTAGAGGAATGTATTACAAATAACCATTGTTCACTATGCCAAACAAGGGATTAGACAACGCTTTTTTAGGCCTTTAACAGCACTGCTAAAGCCTCTGCTGCTAAAGCCTCTGCTGCTAAAGGTATAGACCGCTTATGTAATTTCAAAAGCGCTGCTATAGATACCCCCTTTAGCAGCCCCTTTAGCAGCGCTTACACTTTAGACAACGCTTTTAATGTGGAACTTTAGACAGCGCTTGGCAAAAGTGTTGTCTATTCCCCCCCTTTAGCAGCGCTTTTCCTTAATATTTTTTAATTTTTTTTTTCAATCACTTTAGACATCGCTTTCATTAAAAGCGCTGTCTATTCCCCCTCCCCCCCCCCCCCCCTTTAGTAGCGCTTTTCCTTTTTTTTTAATATAACTTTTTTCTAACACTTTAGACAGCGCTTCTCATTAAAAGCGCTGTCTATTCCCCCTTTTAGCAGCGCTTTTCCTTATTATTTTTTTAAATATAATTTTTTTCCATTTAAAACAAAGCGCTGCCTATCAAATTTAATCTCACCATTTTTGCACCAGAATTTATAGCTTCCTTATAACATTTTAAACAACAACAACATCAATATTCATCTCTTCGATCCTTTTTGCACAATATACACAACAACAACATTAGTATATACAACAATGAAACAAAATCAACAATGAATTACAAAATAACTCTATCTTCTACATCGAGCTGCACCTATATAACCTAAAACAAAATCAAAAAATCAAAATTCATACAAGTTACCAAATAACAACAACAAAAACAATAATATTGTAACACAACTATAACGACATATATTATATTCTCAAAACTCAAAGTTATACCTTATAATAAAACTCTCAACTCCATAACAAATTGGCACCAATCCTCCATAAGTTCATCCAATTGATCTTTTGAGTATGAAGCACACTTGAATTCATCAAAGTACTACATAATAATATAACATAGTATGATTTAATTAAAATACTAAGTCATTTTATGAGAAATATCAAAATAATTCCTAAGTTAGAAATTCATACCGTGGATGGAATCTCTAATCGGTCCAAAAGAATAGTTTCTTTCATAAACCTCAACATAAAATAACCGCAATCTACACCATTACGCTGACGAGGACACTACACATAGAAAGAAAATACGGATATACATCAATATATACACCTTAACTTGTTTTATCAAGTATCATCGCTATATAATCAAAATTGTGAAAATCTATACCTCCACTTTGATCCAAGAAATATTGTTGACTCTACTCCTTGGTACTTGAATATCTCTTTGTGCTCGAAAACTTTGTAGAATTCTATAATAAAATAATAACGAATATTTAGAACTATCACACATAAATAATTAAATATACACAATAATATTTTGGAACAATCCCACTTACGTGTCAATCGTCTTCTTCATATCTGGGTATGTTGTCCAATCATTGCCCAATGAATCCAGATAATATACAATTTCTCTCACAGGATTATTTGCAACCAATAACCAGTGTCCACTGGAATATTAAACAAAGGTTAGATGGAAATTTTCTGCACAACGTTAAAAAACGGAAAATTATAATAGAGGAAATTTAGAATGAAAATCTTACTTGGGGCCAGTATTATATGGTAAAAAGAACAATTTTTCTGTATCTTTGTTGTCCATAAATAAACTGAGCACAAATTCTATTACTTCATCTAGTTTTGAGATGATTGACCCTGCGTTGACAACGTTGGGATTTATGAAAGCGAATCTGGACTCCAATCCACGCGGGTGAATCAACTTGTCATACAGAAACCTTAAATAAAAACATCATTAACATTAATTATTCATTGAAATGAGTAAATAAATTCTGCAATTAATTAAACAAAGTTTGTTGGAGTATACCTAATGTATGTATTGATAACAGTGATGCCTAATGTCAAGTGTCCAAAAACTTCTTCCAAATCCTCCTTACCAATTGCTGTCATGCCTTCAGAACCATAAATCCCTTCATCCAGGGGTATAAGAGAAGTACCACCTTGCGAAATAGTTGTGAAGCTTATATATGTCTGAAGGCACGACCTATATTGTGAAGTAGTTTTCTTTCTAGCCCCAGTCCTCTTAGAAACACTCTTTGTTTCTGTGGGAATGTTGCTAATTACAGGCTCCTTACCCCTACTTACAACTTCAATCTCTTTAGCAGGAATAATCTAAATATCATAAAATTAGAGTGGTCAAGTATAGGACGACAAATTAACATTATCTAAGCATAAATATCATATAATTATGTTGTACCTGTTTTTTTGCTGTCACTGACTCCTTTGGCTGCGTAATCCCTTTATCTTTTGGTTTGGGTTTTGTAGGAGTCTAACATTACCATGCAAAAAAAATGTAAGTAAAACGAACGTAAAAAATTTGAGTACTAAAAGGTTCATAATGGTTTTAATTATACCTCATCATCTATGCGAACGAGTCTTGACGGCCATGCAACAAATGTTCCTATTGCCTCTCCCACCAATGTTGCACCCGAAACTTCATCTGGGATTGGTAATAACGCACCTTCCTCTAAAGCAATATCAATCGACACTGTCAAATATCCAGAAGGGAGCGGTTTATGATGAAGTACTTCTCCCAGAGTGTTATGGACTTTTCCCTTGCCAACCATGCGATAAGTTGGTGTCTCTAAAAAGAGTTGACAAGGTGAAATGCCCTAAAATCAATAATAAATATGACATCGTTAATGTGTATATATGTCATTTAAATAAATTACACTAATTTAATTTCATAATAATATATGTAAGTACCTCGGGAATACTCGGTTGAGCTGCACAATTGACACTAGCTATGTCACTAGTTTCTTTAACACCCGAAGCTTCCCTTTCTGATTGGTACTGTCTTGCTTTTTCCTTCCTCAATTCAAGAACTTCAGCTTCTAATGCATCCAACCTTGCCTGCAGTTCTTTATTGCTAGCAAATTTTGTCTTTTGGTTGTTCTTTTTCAAGGAGCTTGGAGTAACCCCATGTCCTTTACCCCTCACCCGACCAGAATACTCACGAACATCTAATGCTCGACTAAGTATGCTCCTGCAATCATCTGGTGGAGATGTAGACTGAGACAGACTCTCCTGAAATTCATATGAATATTGGAAAAACATGAATACTATATGTTAATAAAATTTTGATTTAATTTGAATTAATGTTATACTTATGCATTTTTCAAAAATTTGTTGTACATCTTCTTTAAGAACTTCATCCTTACCCACACGGGCAGCCTTCCACAAAACATGCTCCGGAAGAGATGTTTCAGAACTACTCTCCTCTTCTAACTACACATTAACACAAAAAACAAGCTCAGTTATAACTCTTGATGAACAAGTATATCATTGCAATTTGTAAATACTTATTATTTTTTGTTCTAATCGTGCATATCCCAAACGCCCTTTTTTGTATGGATATGCGGGAGATGATGCTCTTTGACGATTTACGTCACTTACACTCTGAAATTTTGGGGTTTTCCATTTGGCTTTAAAAACATCCCATTCTTTAACTGAAATCACATCCGCATATTCTGTTGGACGCTCTGCATCAATAAAATTTTTTTCGGCATCTCTAAGATATTTTCTGTTTAAATATGTTATAAACCCTCTTAGTATTTTGCCGGCCAATCCAAGACAATAATCTTTTCTTGTGTCATCAATGTTGAAAGACCTCTACAAAAAACATACACAAAGTGCGTTAATATAAGTAATTTAAAGACATAATTTAAAGTACATAATCATAATTTAAAGACATAATTTAAAGTACCTGTATCTCACTCCAAATTTTGTTTTTAGCATCATCCAGCTTATCATCTCTCCACTCATCACAAGTTATTGGAATTTCTCTCCTTACAATTGTACCAATGTAACTTGTCAATTTAGAACCGTTAGGCTTAATTAATTGGTCATTTGGACTCCAATGCACATCGTATTTTATACCTCTATCTCTATCACGAATGATATTCTTCATAATAGTTTTTCCTCTTTTAATTTCTTTTTCCACTCCCTTACTAGATTTTCCTCCATCATTGTCTCCATCATTAATAGAATCATCGTGTGGATGCTCCTTGTTACTAGCCATCTAACCTGTAATAAAGAAAAACATTAGTATCTAATGACAAATATTTAATTCTAAATATATAATTCCAAATATCTATTCAGTATATAAAATGACAAATATCAATTGTGTATATAAAATGACAAATATATCATTTATTAGAAGTTTGCTAAGTGTTAACAGGTATGGAGGAATATATATTACCTCTTTCACTAACATCTCTTTCTTTTCTTGGTTGGATTCCGAATTACTTTTTTCTTAAGAACGCAGACGGAGGGATTAATCCAAATTCCCTCATCATGATCTTTTCTGATATATGATTCATCCGCAGTAGTATTTTCATCTCGATCATTTCTAATATACGACTCATTCTCAACATCAACATCACCTTGATCCACACTTTTATCATCAATCACTTTGTTAGATAAAAGCACTATAGACCATTTCGTACTCTTCGGGTCTGTGACATAAAACACTTGTTTAGCTTGAGAGGCTAGAATAAAAGGCTCATCTTTGTACCCCACCCTACTAAGATCCACTTGCAAAAAGCCTGACTTATCCATTCGTATGCCACTAGTATGTACCCACTTGCAACCAAATATAGGAATCTGAAACTTCTCATAATCAAACACCCATATGTGATTGATAACCCCAGAGTATGATAAATTTTCATATTTGGGGTTTAAGTCCTTCATACTAGAAATGTGCATTGCTTCACATACCACCGTGACACCACTATTTTGTATAGTACTTTTCTCATCTTGTTCTTTGGTATAAAATGTGTATCCATTAATTCCGTATCCTCTATAAGAGAACACAATCGAACTTGGACCATATGCCAAACATCTCAACCTGTCTGATATTGAAGCGGGATCTGAATGAAACTTTGAATATATATGATCCTTAAACCACTGTATAAAACTTTGATTGTGCTCTCGTACTATCCAATTTTCATTTCTACTTTGATTTTCACCTCGGAGTATAGCCTTGTGCATTTCAACAAACGGCTCAACCTCAGTGTCATTGTGCAGAACATACAAATGCACTTGATCCCGTTCATCCCTTGATACTGTCACAATTTCATTTCCAATTAATTTTTTACCTTCTTTTTTTCCGAAAAAATGAGATTTGGGGAGTCCAATGGATTTCACATTGGACAAAAAATCAGTACAAAACTCAACCGCTTCTTCAATAATGTATCGCTCAATGATACAACCCTCTGGACGACTTCGGTTTTTCACGTACCCTTTTAATATTTTCATATAACGTTCAACAGGGTATATCCATCTCATATAAGTCGGTCCACACAATTGTGTCTCTTTCACAAGATGAACAACAAGATGTACCATAATGTCAAAAAATGATGGAGGAAAATACATTTCAAGGTCACACAGAGTAATAACGATTTCTTTTTGTAATACTGGTAAGATCTCAGGATCGATCACCTTACTACAAATTGACCTGGAAAAAAAACACAATTTAGTTATAGCGCTTCTTACTTTTTCTGGAAAAATAGAACATATACCTATTGGTAGAAAATGTTCCATTATGACATGGCAATCATGTGTCTTCAGACTCTTTAACTTGAGGTGTTTCATGGGCACGAGTCTTCTAATGTCTGAGGAGTAACCTTCTGGAACTTTAACTTCACTCAGAAACTTACACAATATTTTCTTTTCCTTTCTAGATAGAGTATAAGCAGCAGGTGGTAGATATGTTTGTCTTCCTTTCTTCACGGGTCCTAATTCAGTTCTTATTCCCATCTCTACCATGTCCTCTCTTGCTTTAAGGTCATCCTTAGACTTTCCTTTTATATTGTGTAACGTACCAATAACACTTTCAAATACATTTTTTTCAATATGCATAACATCAAGAAAATGTCTTACGTACAAAGATTTCCAATATGGCAATTCAAAAAAAATTGACCTCTTCTTCCACCCACCTGTGACAACTTTATGTGCAAAAGGCTTGCCAAACTGAATACTCACATCTTTCACCTTTTCACAAATTTGATCACCTGTCAATCCAGGTGGAGCTCTACGTTGTTCGGTATTTCCATTGAACGCTTTTCTCCATCCACGATATTGATGTTTTAAATTTAAGAATCTACGATGACCGAGAAAGACATTCTTCTGACAAAGTTTCAATCGTGTCGTATCGGTTCCATCTTCACAGACAGGACACGCTTTTTCACCTTTAATGCTATACCCGGATAGATTTCCATATGCTGGAAAATCGTTAATTGTGCCAAACAACATCGCCCTCAAATTGAAACTTTCTTTCCTATATCCATCATAAACCCCACACCGTTCTCCCACAAAATCTTCAAATCTTCGATTAAAGGTTTCAAGTATACATCTATGTCATTCCCTGGTTGTTTAGGCCCAGAAATTAACATAGATAACATCATGTACTTGTGCTTCATACATAGCCATGGAGGTAGGTTATAAATCATAAGAATCACAGGCCATGTGGAATGTGAGATACTTTGAAGACCATGCGGGTTCATTCCACCCGTAGATAATTCCAAGCGAAGGTTTCTTGTTTCTCCTCCAAAATCAAGATAATCATTATCAATTTTCTTCCACTGTGGTGCATCTTCCGGATGTCGAAACTTTCTATCGATAATTCTTTCATCTGCATGTCAAGTCAAGTGTCTAGCATCGGTTTCACTATGAAACATGCGTCTAAATCTCAGAATAATAGGAAAATACCATAAGACTTTCGCTGGAGATAATTTTTTCTTATATCGAGATAAACCGCACTTTGGGCACTCATTCAACGATGCATATTCATTTTGAAACAAAATACAATCATTTAGACATGCATGTATCTTATCATAGCTCATGCCAATAGAGCACAACATTTTTTGGCCTCGTAGGTTCGATTAGGAAGAACATTATCCTCAGGAAGCATATCTCTCAAAAGGGCTAATAACTGTGTGAAACTTTTATCCGACCATCCATTTCGCGCCTTTAAGTTGTACAATTTTAATACCGCAGACAGTCTTGTGAATTTGGGGCAATCTTTATACAACGGTTTCTCCGCATCGCTTACCAACCTCTCAAACATTTTGGGACAATCTTGAAGATCTTCTTCAAGTTCTTCTGCAATCTCTTCAACTCGATCACAATCATATGTATCCGTGGCATTGTCGTACGAAACATAGGTCGCATTACTTTTCACCCCCGGTTCAACATTCTCGATGCTTTTCTCACCATGAAATATCCAACACGTATAACTTCGATCAATTCCGCACATTAGTAAATGTGATTTCAATCCATCTGCGTCAACCCGACCCACATAACAATAACCCAAGCAAGGACATTTCATTCTATTCGGGTCTTCAGCATGTTCAACAACAAACTTAACGAACTCTAATACCCCATTCTCGTACTCTTTTGACAATCGATCGACACACATCCATTTTTTATCCATGGTTTTAACTATTATCTAAGTTAAACAAAAACACTAATTAGGTCACAAAACGGTATAATGCGTTTCTCTCAAAACACAAAGTATACACAGATTTAAAATAAATTTGAGTTCTAAAAAATCAATTCGGAGAAAATATAAAAATTGATCTAAAGTTCCAACATAACTAAGGAATACCATATCATAAGTAAGGGTAGTTAATTACGGTTCGGTTCAGCAAGTTATGGTTTGGTTAACTATGGTTTCAGTTCGGTTATTGAACTGTTTGATGACATGTGGTTCGGTTCATAAACCATGAATAATGGTTCGGTTATTTAAAAACGGTTCAGTTCGGTTCTGTGTTTTCAGTTCAGTTCTGTGGATTTTTTAAACACCCCTAATTATGATTTATTTTTTCTTCACATTATCAATAGCATAACCACAAGTTTACGAATCTCACTACACATTATTTGGTTGCTGGTAATTGCTATTTAGTTAGCAGGTGATAGACAAGTTTAAAAAAATAATATGCTTTTATAAACATATTAAAATTGCATAATAAATAATCACATGTTAAAAAATTGAACTAGTTTTGTTTTTGACCATAGAGGTTTACTATAGTAATACAAAACTTGGAAGCAAAGAAATAGAAAGAGAAAGAGTTTCTCACCGTAGTGCCTGCAACCAGGAAAATTGCACTAGATAAGCTTCCCGTTAATATAAAAAAAACATGAATAAGTTAAATTCACACACAAAAGCACTTATTTACAAAAGCACTAACATTCTTGAGATTCTTGAGATTCTTGAAAGCACTTATTCACAAAAGGGTGTGTTATCCCCTGTGGTACGGTGGGAAAGAACTGACTGTTTTTGGAATGCTGGTTTGCGTTTTGCGTTTATTTTCGCAAAATATCGCGGTAAGCAAGAGTCGCCACCGACTTTTATTTTATCCAACAAGGAAAGGAAAAAAGCACAGAAAAATTCCTTTTTGAGATATTTCTCGGGTTCGGGGGGTAGATTATATAAAGGGAAGGTGTTAGCACCCTTTCTATCCATGGTTATCCACGGGCTCTTAGGTACTTGCTCAATTATTTTCAAAATATTGCTTTCTTTGTGCTTGTGGGTTTGAAAAAGTTTTCTTGTTTGAAAACTTCGATTTAACTCTTGCTTCTGTCCTCAAGAGCGTATGAAGTGTTTTTGAAAACTTTGTTCGAAAAGTGTAAGTGTGAGAAGTTTTTGTTTTTTTGAAAGAGCAAGTTTCTAAGAACCATCTACCTACTCGAAAAAGGAATCATTCTATGCTATCTTCCTTTAGACGATGATATCCCACTATTAGTGAGTAGGTAGCACTGTCGTTGGAGTTTGAGGGTCAATTCGAATGCGGGACATACGGTCACCAAAGCAATGTTAGGATGCCTTAGCGGTAACCCTAACGTCTTAGATCATTTGTTTTGAGGCAACAATATCCGAGGCAACCATTTCGAGGCGACTATGATCTTTGGACAAGAGGGCGACCTCTAAAGTGACCTATACTCAAGGACCGCGTACAAAGGCAACCAAGTGGGGTGTACCCTAAGAGTGCGCATGTGCGAGTTGTCATTTTCAGTTAGTTTTATCTTTGTACATGTTAATGGTGATCTACGTTGATTTTAGGTTAAACATTCAGTCTTGTCATGTCATCCTATTATCAAACATCTAACAGTTATATTTTGCAGAAAATAAAAGTGCGGAAATTAAATTACAAGGCGTCGGGTATTTACATCGCCACAGACAAACCCTTTGAAAATAAAATGCGGAAAAATAAATAAAGCGATAAAATGATTAAATGGTCCTAATTATCTATTACATTCCGGGAACAAGTACAATATTGAATAACTAGATCGCATGCGGAAAATTAAATTGAGCGCAAGTAGGGTTTTGACCCTTTTTGTTATTAAAGAAAAGATTTTTTTTGTTTATTTTTGAATTAAGAAAGAAAATAATCTAAATTAATTATTAAATTAATAAATTAATTAATTAACTAATGAAAATAAATTATTTTTGGGTTTTTGGTATTTAAAGAAAGAAAATAAAATTAATTAATGTTAGTATAAACCTAATTAAGTCTAATTGATTTTAATCATTTACAAAAATATATTAAAGTTATTTCTAATTAAAGCCTAAATTAATTTAATTAGTATTTGTTAAAAAAAATTAAAATTTGATTTCATGAAGAAAATATTTTGTGGTTTTAATTTTATAAAGAAAAAAAATTGATTGGTTAGTTAATTAAATAAAATATAAATAAACAATTAAATAAAACAAAAAGAAAATAAATAAATGAAAGAGAGAAAGGGTATGGGCCTGAAAAAAAGGGTGTTTGAGAAGCAATCCTTAGGCCCAAACGAACTGGCTCTTTGACCTTTTGAGATCTTCTATGCGCTGGTTGACTGGGTCTATGATGGACCATCATCTCTGGATCACCGGATTTGGCCTATGGCCATCTGGCCATCAAACGCGTGAGGATGCATGATGAGCTTCACGCTTGGAGACACACAGGATCACCTGGAAAATAATGATAACAAAGAAGTGAAGGACCTGGGATTCAAACCCAGGTCCTGATGGTATTTGTAATGCTTGCTTCGCCACTAGGCCATTGTGTTTCAATTGTTAATATATTAGACAATAATAATAATAAAAGATAATTCCTCAATATGCCAGCACAACAAAATAAGCGCGTTATGGTTTGAATTAGCCAACGATGGTGTCACACGTCTCCATCTTCTTTCTCACGTCCGTGGATAAAACTCTGTAACACCTATAGCCACAGACATCGCCTGTCACTAAAAGTCACGTATCCCTATAATCTGCTGTGAGCCATGAAAATGAAATCTAAGGGCAGGGTTGTGCTCGTCTCCTCGTCCCAGTCACAACCATGCCCTTCTCATCAGCCATTTTTTCCTGAAAAAGAAATACCCAAAAACAAACCATGAAACCCTAGATATGGTACTTGGCTTTACAGGTGAGATAAATAAAATTGGATAATGCAGAATGCTTGGAAACTTGATGAGGATTATGAATATGTAAATAATTTGTACAAAAGATGCAGGAATAAAGATTTGCGAATTCAAGAAAGAAGCAATTTTTGTGACACTTACAGTGCTTTGTGATGTGCGTGGAGGCTTGCTTGGGATTGGTTCTGCTTCAGTGATCGTCAAGGAATCGATTGAGATCGTTCTTGGCTTCTGAAAACACCTCTAGACACGATTTTGATTTCCAACTTTTTACCACTTTTTTCAAGTTTTGTATTGCCTATTCTTGCAGCCTCTAACCCCTGTTTTCGTGTCTTAAGCTTCCTTATGTATTGTGGAATGCATTAGGTTAACAAATATGCCTTGAATCTTCCACATCAATGCATTGCATATTTGATTTGATTCACTTTTGAAAGCTTGCCTAATTTGTCAAAAATCCATCTTTTTGTATATGATATGGTAAGATACGAATTTGATGCTGATCATGATGATGATTAAGTCCTAAAACAACCAAAAAGATCTCAAGTAATCAATATTTGGATTTTACATGATTTAATTTGATTTAAAATGAAATAATTCAATAAAAAAATCAAATAAAAGAATAAAAAATAAAATTATCTCAAGGCTGAAGCTATGACACGTGTGAAATGGTACAAGCTCAAATCAAGTGGAAAAGAATGGGCCCATTTGACAAAATTTGATGTTTTGGGGATAGTTGACTTTTGGCAATTTTGCAAAAATGTCCAACTTCAACAATGCATAACTTCTTCAATTTTGAACTTTTGGAGGTGTTCTTGGACTTTTTAGAAAGATTAAGATGTCCTATAACCAAAACTTTTGGTATCATCTCATTTTGATATTCCATGATCAAGTTATAAGCTTTGGAAAAAAAGGTGTTTTTGTTGACTTTCAAAAATGACCTATAATGTCCAAATTTATAACTTCTTGTGAATGCATTTTCGTATCTTTGGGTATGAATATGTATTGTAGGAAATTGCATCCTATTCAAAATGAGCTTTGGATGAGTCATTTCTCATAAAGTATGAGAAAGTTATGCTTGGTCAAAGTTGAGTTGACTTTTCCTACAAAACCCTAATTTAGCAACTTTTGAGTCTTGATGAATTTTGAGCAATCCTTGATGAATCATGATAAACCCTTGATCAAATGATGAAATATCCTTCAAAGTGAGAATGTTGACAAAAAATATTGAGGTTTGACTGTATTTGGGTCACAGTTGACTTTTGCCCTAGCACAGTCGATTTTTGGACCTTTTGAGCATTTAACTGAGCAAACTTCCTCTGCAAGGCTTGAAATTTGACATGGATGACCTTGAGAACATATTAGGACACTGAGGAACACTTGAGGTCATTTGGAATCAAGGATCTTGATGCAATGTGAAACCCTAATTTGAGGTTGACTGCCTTAGGAGATAGCTTGTCTGTCCAACTTTTGAGCAACCTTGAGCCACTTGGAGATTTTTCTTGCAATGTTTTGAGAAATATGAGAGGGCAAATTTTGGGGTACAACATCCCCCAAACAAAAGAACTTATTCACAAAAGCATTGTTTCCTTCTTACCCAGCTCTAGCTAGTATCATGACCACCCACATTTTTATTCAATAGAAAAGAACAACTTAATAATGTAAAAGTGCATAAATGGTGTTATCGGAACTGACCGGTTATTGTTATCGGAACACCGGAGAGAGTTGCTTCTGCTCGTAGGAAGAACCACCAAAGTACGGTTCGACGGTGAGGAGACGAGTTGGAGAAGAGTTGGAGGAAGAACCATGGTTGGACGGTGAATGGGAGGAGACGAGTTGGAGAAGAAGATGAACATGAGCGATTTCTGGGTGTGGGGTTTCGTTTGTACGATTTGGGATTTCTGGAAATCTAATAACCAATTTAGGGATTAAGACACTATTTAATTACCTTAGACAGTGCTTTCAAGAAGTGCTGCTAAAGGTATTACCTTTAGCAGCGCTTTAGGATTTAGCAGCGCTTTTAGAGTAATGCCTTTAGCAGCGCTTTTGGAAAGCGTTGTCTAAGGTATACCCTTTAGCAGCGCTTCTGGAAAGCGATCTCTAAGGTATACCCTTTAGCAGCGCTTTAGGCTTTAGCAACGCTTCCTAGAATAACACCTTTAGCAGCGCTTTTAGTAAGCGCTGTCTAAAGTATAACCTTTAGCAGCGCTTATTCTAATTTTTTAATTTTTTTTTACTGAAAACCTATAGCAGAGCTTAGGGAAAGAAAGCGTTGTCTATGGTAAGGCCTATAGCAGCGCTTATAATAAGCGCTGTCTATAGTATACCTTTAGCAGCGTTCTCCTTTAATTTTTAATTATTAATTTTTCTGAAAACCTATAGCAGCACTTTAGGCATAAGCTCTGTCTATGTGGCGCTGTCTAAAGTCAATTTTGGCATAGTGGTTATTTGTTTATGCTCAAAGGAGGTCCTCCTAAGCTTAAAGGCCAATCATGTGGTGTTCTCACATAATGAAATACTTTTTTGTGCACAAGGACTAAAAGTGAATCATTGACCATTGGAGGACATCGAAGAAGCAGATGTGTTTGTGCTATGGTGTTGGTTCTATACCCTTTCTGTTGGACTCTGTCCTAGTTACATGTTAGAGGGAATCTCCTATTTAGATGTAGTAGGATGACGTGTTACACATGATAGTTAGACAACATGATTGGTTATTGTGCTTATCAAAAGAAGCCTCTTAATGTTTGTAGTATGCAGGTTACTTCATGTATTCATGGTCTGCTATTGGAGGTTGATCAACTACTGGTGTGTTCTCTTGTGTCCCCTACAAGAGTTGTGTATGGAATTACATGGGTATTGTCTCCAAAGCCATGGTAAATGGTTAAGTCCATGTATTTTAGGTTGATGTCTGAACTGATGTTGGAACATCATTTCATTTATTTGTTTCTACGTCCAAGGATGGTTGTTTTGCCCAGGGTGGAGGGTAGAGTCGAGTCACTGACCAAATCTAGTGTGGTATGTGGTGTGGATATCTTTCATGTATGCCTGTTATGATCCACTTGTGTTTTTGTTTCTTAACCATTTGTGAGAAAGGGGTTCTATCTGCAGCGTGTACCTCTAAAGAAGGTTGTGAAGGATGGAATATAAGCAAACTTTTCCTTTGATGAGGTGGTGCATATGACTGATTGCAAATACCTTGACGGGAGCTGGGTAGTTTTCTAATATGTTGCTGTGAAATTGAAGTCATAACAAAGGTTGCATGGTGTCATACAATATGTGCTAGTCTTCCTATGGAGATTTTATGATGTCAAATAAAATGTCTTGACATTGTGTTCAGTGTTTTTTTGAACCTGGATTAAGATAGTATGCTTGGAATTCTGTGGAAAGCATTAGTTTTTGGAGCATTGTGGTGCTACCTCTGATCTATGTTCTACAGTGTGTCATAGTTTCTCTTGTGTCCTTGGAATATCCTAAGAAATTGTGTTGGTTGTTTCCTGAGAGAATTTATTTTTCTCTGCAGAAGTTCTAGAGCTCAAGAGGGAGTTCTGTTGTTAGACGATGGCCAAAGTGATCAGGTTGTGTGATAAGAAGCTGATGTTCTACATGATGTTGTAATATCATGCTTGTTGATGGCTATCATTGGAAGAGTCCTTGAATGTGTATCTATGAGGACTTATAGAAATCAATGATATTGTTTTTGTTGTCAATAAATTCTTTATCATATCATCAACATCGTGATACTTTATTGACTAATGTTAGTGTTAAGAAAACATAATATCCCTGTCCTTGCATTACTATTTGTTTGGAAGGAAATATGTTTCAAACATTGTTGTGACATCAACTCAGGTGAAGACTATGCTTACTAGGATAAGGATATTTCTAATCCTGTTACATCAGATATTGAATATGCTTGTGTTGATGCTGATGAAGAAGGAGAAGAGTGTCAGAGAGTGTAATCTAATCATAATGCTTGTTGGGGAGGTGGAGTCTTCTACTATAAGAAGAGTTTGTGTGAATCTGGATCTTATGGAGCAAGCTATCTGACTACAGTTATTTTGGAGTATATGGGAAACTTTAAAACAAATGTGCATGACTTCTTATCTATACAAAAGAATCATGATATTTTGTGCGTATTCTCAAGGAGCTAGAGTATCTGGGATGGAGCCTACATGGTATGAGGTTGTTAAGCAGGTGTGTGAAGTGGTATTTCTTCACTGTGAGAGTGTGAAAATCTTTCATGAGATTTCATATGGTTCTCAAGTGTTTGTGACTAGAAGGAGCATTGGTTATCCATGATAGGGGGAGTGAAGTACTTGTCTACGGATTGTTGCTACAATAGTGCATATATTGTGAAGCTTGCGTGTGTTTCAAGCTTGTGGAGATTGTGTGCCTCCTATGAGGTTATGATGTCAGACAATATGTCGTGACATAAGGGTAAAAGATGTAGTTCTTTGTTCTCTTAACATGGAATGTATGGTTCTATTCATGTGAAGCTTGATGATTAAATCAGGGGTACACATGTCTCTTAGGTGTACTCTGAGAGACAGTGTTTGTGGAAAGGAGAAAAGTCATGTGAAGTTGATGGTGTTGATGAGGATGATGCGCGAATGTTGCATCCGTGCTCTTTTGTTTTGGTTCTGCATTAGTATTATCTTAATGTGCTACTGTGGTTTATTTTTTGGTTAGTTGCTTCCTTTGTCATATTATGGTTAAAAGGGGGAGAAGTGTGTATGTGTGCACTTACCACTGATTGTTGGCTATTATTGAGGGGACAAATTTATGGTTCTCTATGGTTTGTGATAGCAGGTGTTGATGGGGAGTCTCTGTTGTTCTTTACTGAAGGGTTCTGAAGAGATGTCGGACATGATGTCTTGATATCATGGTGTTGAGAATTTAGTTTCTCTATTTGTTGAAACTTTATTTAGTAGACCGACTAACTACTTAATGTTTCTCTGTTTGTTGCTGCTCATAACTCTATTGTTATGTTTTCTGCTGCTGAGCCTCTAATGTGTGTGTTTGATTTATTTTCAAACATGTTTATGGTGTTTTTATTGAACAAGGATTATTTGGTTGGTTTAGCCAAAATTTTCCAAAGGGGGAGATTGTTATTTCTCTGAAATTAGGATTGACATGAATTTTGGTAAAACTAACTTTGCACCAACATGTTGAACAAGATGTTTCAACTTGCATATTCAACATGTGGAGTGTGATGTCCTAACCAGAAGTATAGGATATCTGGTCTATTACAATTTTGTAGTTTGGAAAATATATTAACTTGTAGTTTCAACATGTCAAATATGATATCCTAACCAGAAGAGCAGGACATCTGGACTGTTATAGTTTTGTAGTTTGGAAGTTGTTTCAACTCGCTGTTTGAACATGTAGAATGTGATATCCTAACTAGAAGTATATGACATCCGGTCTACTACAACTAACAATTTGGATTCAGTTGTTGTGATTTAATTACGGAATATTGTGAGAATATTTAGTAATCCTATGTGGCGTCCAAGATTGATAAATAAGAGATTTTATGTTGGTATTCAAGATATTCAAAGTTTCTAAATATGGAGATATTTTAGGAAAGTTTTGATTGAAGACCTATTTCTTGGAGAAGTTTTTGCAGACTTTGTGCAGTCTCCTTGCTGTGTTTTTGAGGCCCAAATCTATTTGGGAAAAGGTTATAAAGAGAAGCATTATAACCTAGAAGAAAGTACCGGCCATGAATGAAAAGATATAGCTATTAGGGTTGAGTCTGTATCACTCTCTAGGAGAGTTGGTTGTGTGTTCCACTCGGTTGTGAGTTGGACTGATGTTATAGAGTTGTAGTCTCTATTATTGTTCTCACTCAGAAGCCTTTAGGTAATGAATTGAGTATTGTTCTTGGAGGAAGCTTGTAAGCAACTCCAAATTGTGTTCTTAGTCAAGAGTCTTGGCTAGGCATTGTCATGGAAATGTGTCTTCTAGTGTTTTTATATTTGAAGTGTGATATTCATTTAGGTGAAAGTACGTCGATACAATAATTGAAACTCAGACTGTTAGACATTACTGCGGTGATTGATGGTGAGATGGAATTTCTCAAATCTAGGGAGGACCTAGGTAAAAATTGCACACGATAGTGATTAAGTGATAAGTTGTAAACGGGGTAGTTTAGCTTTAAATTGATATTGTCTAGTGAATTGCCTTCTTTGCTTGGTATGTCTCCAAAATAGGTGTTGTTGTCACCGAACTGGGTTAATAATTCAGTGTGTTACTTATCTTTTCAGTACTGTTGATTGTATGTTTATACCTTGTCTGTGTGTTTAAGTTAGATCAGATGTCTTGACATCCTATAGGACATTTGAGATCTGATAAACCAAAATTTCAACAGGCAACCCTTTAACTTTTTAATTACACTCAATTTGTCAAAAACGGGAATTTTAATTCAAAAATTTCAGATTCTTTCTATAAACATGAAGCACTCCATGTGAAGTTACCCGAAGACCTCACCCTCCTTATGTATATATAATGAAAATTGCTTAACGCCCCTTAGGATAGAAGATTGTCGGAACAAAATAGGTACAAAATCACTCTAAGTTTAAAAGCTATAAATCTTCTTTTCTTCAAAATATTTAATTGTAGCTTGGGTTGAAAAACCTTACTCTCACCTCACTTAAGTATCAAGAAAAGAAAACACTATGAAACACTAATTTCTTCTTAAAACATCATATATTTCAAAAGGCCTTTATTTCAAGAACTGCTTAAGACTACACTTTGAAGGAATCTTTGTGTAGTATTATCTATTTTTCTTGGTGGAGTATTATCTATTTTTCTTGCTGCTTTAGAAGGAAATCAGCTTGTGCAATGATAACCTGCATAAAAAAAGGAGAAATTATTAAATAATTGATTATAAAATCAACCATTTGTGTATAAATGGTATGAAATATGCATTTGAGGGATTTAACAGTTGAACACATGTTAGGTAGCATCATTTTAGCAAGAGGTATTAATGTTCAATGTTAAGATCAATATATTTTTAATAAAATTGAACATTAACTAATCTTTAAAGTACCAACTCAAAACTTACAGTGATGAGTGCATCACGATCCAAATTACAATGTTGTATGAAAGCATCAACTGCGGCTGAATCTTGACCGGGTAGAATTTCAAGAACACCACCATTTTCATACTGAACAGCCTGTTGCCTCTGTGAACATGGGACAACAAAAGCTCAAGAAAATACCAGTCTTGAGATGGAGTCCAATTGACCCTCGAGTTGTCCAAAGTTATCGATGAATTATCCCTCATTTCATTACCTGTAACGCAAATAAATTACAATCCAAAAAACCATAGAGATCTTCCCTTAATCTATAAAGGAACCATATCAAATTCAAAATCTACCTTGCATAACTTGATCCCATGTAGGTACAAACAAATGTCAACCAAGTTTGAAAAAAAAGTTATTCTCAATGCATTTTGCTTTTAGCCAACCTGACAATAAACAAATTCCAACTTAACAAAGAATAAGCTATTTTCATAAGTTATTTGTCTTTGTAGCAATTAATTACAACACTATATCACCATGGTATTGCATAAAAAAATGATAAATTGAGTAATAATAATAACTCGCCTTCCTCGCACCTACTATCTTACATGTTTGTGCTCTTGCTCTAACTGTGTCAACTTCAAATGAGTTGCTCCACCCCACAGGACATATAAATAAAAAATTAGGGATTAAGGTTTATCATAACAAACATAAATCTAAAACGAAGCAGAGATATTGAAATCAACAAAAATATTAGAGATTAGGGTTTATTAATTTCAACTGATTCACACAGTTTCAAACCTTAAAAGAGATATCAAAACCTATTCACTAATCCAACCGATGCACCACTGCAAAACTGATTCCCACACCATTCATCTATCGTTGTGATACCAAAATAACCAAAGATATACCTAAAGAGAAGGAGATTTTTTCTATATGGTAGATTTTCTCTTTCTCCATTTTCTCTATCTTTTATTTTTATTTTATGGAACATAAATAAATAAATAAATTGAATCTTTTTTAATGGAATAAAGAGGAACACATAAAAATTTACTCAACTGAAAATATAATTATTTAATCATTATTAAAAAATTATTCATAATTATTAAAAAAAATTTTTAAATGTCAAGATTTTTATTTTTCTCACGAGCTAATATCAATAAAATAATTATTTTATTTTAATTACCAGCTGTCCTTATTAAAAACATAGAATTCTTCTTTTCAAATGTGTAAATTTCTATTTTACTCACGAGCAACTATTACCAAAATATCTATTTTATTTTAATTAATAATTATCTTTATTTGTGACACAAATTTCTTATTTTTAAATTTTAAATTTTCTATTTTTCTCACGATCCACTATAAGCAAAATACGTATTTTATTTTAATTAAAAATTATCTTTATTTGAGACATAAAATTCTTATTTTCAAATGTGAAAATTGAATTTATATTATTATTATTATTATTATTATTATTATTATTATTATTATTATTATTATTATTATTATTATTATTATTATTATTATTATTATTATTATTATTATTATTATTATTATTAAACTTATAATTAAATAACTAATTTCAAAATTACATGTATATCTAAGTAAAATATATATCGTATTAAATAAATTTACTCGTGCGGACACATAGGTATCTTGCTAGTATCTATTAAAAATCAATAGCATGAACTCTCAAAATTGTGATTTCACCATAAATTTTTTACACTAACAAAATGACATTTCAGTAATCAAGTAATGTCTACTTTTTTCATTTTCATCTTCTATTACATCATGACAAGTGAAATTTATTTTTCAATCTTCACTAATTAAATCACAATTACTTTTTTTCTTCCAATAAACAACAAACTATGTTGAAAGGAGTACAAGGGGTATTCAACTAAACAAACAAACTACCTTCTCAACTTATAACACTCTAAGGGAGAGGCATACCAATTATAAAAGTACAAGAAAGAAATACTTTACAACATAAATCTAACCATCTCAAGGACATAAACTTAATAGATTCCAAACAATCCTCAAACTAAACACCTTATTTTGGAAAACAAGAGTTTCTAACGAACCAAATATTCAAGACAGAGGCAAGCCAAATAAGTTGTATACTTTTCCTACTACCCTTATCCCTCACTATATGACCACAGAACCGAAAAAAGTCATACAGTCAGAATTGATCTCTATTGAATTCCCCAACCACCTGATAACAGCTTCCCACACCCTTCTAATAATTGCACAATGACCAAATAAATTCCTCGTATCTTCCTCCTCTTCCAAACAGAAAACATATCAACTATCCCTCATAATCGTCATAATTCCTCTCTTAGCGAGTTGATCTTGGGTTGGAAAACGATTAACAAATAGCCTCCAACCAAATAAAAGAATTCTCGCTGGAGCTTTGATCTTCCACAGAACATATAGCGTTGTTCAAGCAGAAACAAATCAGTAAATTGTAGAATTGTGAGTAACAATACACATGCTTCAAGTAGTCGACCACCTATGGAATATAAGGAAAACTTTAATCAGATTGATGAGATGGTTGATGATGCTTTTGGTGTGAACGTGACCTATGGTCAACCTGAAGATTTTGATGAGGAAGAGTTTCCGAATGAGGAAGCGTAAAGATTTTATCAGTTGTTGAATGAGATGAATATTTCGTTGTTTGGGATCGTCAGACTCAAAGTTATCAATGTGTGTGAGATTATTGACTGTCAAGTGAAATTGGAATGTTTTTTATTAGTGTTTGGAATTATTTTCAAAAATGATATTGGACTCCTCTGCAACGAAAGATAACTTGTTTATAAGTTTTTATGATGCAAAGAAGTTGGTGTCAAAGTTGGGCTTACAAGTAATTAAGATTGATCGTTGCATTAATGGTTACATGTTGTTTTATGACAATGAGTTTTGTACTTAAGTTGGATTGTTGGAGGAATGTATGTTTTATAAGAGTCCAAGATATCAAGTTCACAATAGAGCCATTAACAACAAGCAAAAACGTGTAGCAGAAAAGTAAATTATTTATCTTCTGATAATTCCAAGGTTAAAAAGAATGTTTGCTTCAATGCACGGTGCAAGTCAAATAACATGGAATCATACAAACTAAACAAGTCCAGAAACTATGTGACATCCATCTGATGGCGAGGCATGGAAGCACTTTCATCGTATACATCCTAATTTTGTCGTAGAACCTAGAAGTGTCAGGCTTTGATTATGCTCTGATGATTATGCTCCATATGTCCAAGCATCGGGAAATACATATTCTTGTTGGACAGTTATCGTAACCCACTACAACATCCCTTCTGAGATGTGCATGACAAAACCATACACGTTTTTGACGTGCACCATTCCAGGTCCGTCTAGTCCAAAAGTCGGAATCAATGTGTACTTACAACCTTTAATTGATAATTTGAAGAGGTTGTGGATTAAATAATGGACTTATGACATATCATGTAAACAAAACTTTACTTTGCGAGCTTCCTTGATGTGGACCATTAATGAATTTCTAACATATGTCATGTTGTCTGGTTGGGGTACGCATGGAAAATGGGTTGTACGCATTGCATGGGATACATCAAGGCATTTACGTTCGATAAAGGAGGGGAAAGCTCATGGTTTGACTGTCACTGCATATTCCTACTAACAAATCATTCCTATATAAGAAATAAGACAAATTTCAAAAAAGACAAAGGGGTAACAGATTTGGCTCTGCCTCGATTGTCACCAGGTGCTATATGGAACCAAGTTTTTGAACTACCAAAATTCTCAGATATTGGAAAAGCATATAGAATTGAAGGATATAGAGTCACACACAATTGGACAAAAAGAAGTATATTTTAGGATCTTCCGTATTGGAAAAATAATTTGTTGCGTTATAATCTTGATGTTGTGCATATTGAGAAGAACTTTTTTCATAATATAGTTAACACCGTGATGGATGTTAAAAACTAGACAAAAGATAATGAGAAGACTAGACAAGACACGAAAATTTGGTGTAATAAGAAAAAGTTAGAGTTAAAGCCTCAACCAAATGTAAAATTATTAAAACTCAAGGCTGGTTTCAGTATGAATTCCCAAGAACCTAAAACGGTTTGTTAATGGTTAAAAAGATTTCATAATTTCTAATGGGTATTCTTCAAATTTAGCAAGGTGTACCGATGCTAACACTGGGAAGTGCATGGTAGGAAAAGTGATGATTGCCACGTCTTTATGGCACAATTGCTATCAAATGCATTTGGTTCACTACCTAAACATGTGCTTAATCCACTAACCTAAATTAGTCAATTTCTCAGAGATATTTGTGCGTCAGTTATAAGAGTGGATGACATTATTAAGTTGGACCAAAATATTCCACCCATTCTCTGTAAAGTTGGAACAAGTATTTTCGCCTGATTTTTTTTACTCCATGGACCATCTACATGTGCATCTTGCATATGAAGCTTATCTTGGCGGACCTGTTCAAAATAGGTGGATGTATCCGTTTGAAAGGTTCATGGGTGATTCACAGCGATCAGTACAAAATAAAGCTACAATTGAAGGATTCATATGTGCACATTACTTGCATCGGGAAACATCACATTTTTGAAGCAAATATTTCAATCACTTGATGTTAACTCCAAGAATCATACGAAATCCTGTAAATATTAATGAAAGAAGTCAATTCACCTTATCAGCCTTTGAGATTCCAGGTTGTCCCTCTGGAAAGAAGGGTTTGCATTGGTTGACCAAAAAAGAAATGCCCTTATCCTTCCAACAGTCAGTTCTGCCACCGTATCACAGGCACAATTAATGGTTTTCCAACATACAGGAATCTATCTTGGTATAGCATTAAAGGTCAACATGCGTGTTCTATTTGTGAAGATGGAACCGGTATGATGTGATTGGAACTTTGTCAGAAGAATGTGTTTCTCGGTCACCGTAGCATCTTTCATTCTAATCATCACTACCGTGGGTGGAGAAAAGCATTCAATGGAGACATCGAACAACGTAAAGCTCCCCCTGCATTGTCAGGTGACCAAAATTTTGGAAAGGTGAAAGATGTGTGTACTCAGTTTGGCAAGCCTTTTGTACATAAGGTTGTCAAAGGTGGGTGGAAGAAGAGGTCGATATTTTATTTTAATTTCAATATTGGAAGTCTTTGTATGTGAGACATTTTCTCGATGTTATGCATATTGAAACAAATGTATTCGAAAGTGTTATTGGTACGTTACTCAATATAAAAGGAAAGTATAAGGATGACCTAAAATAAAGGGAGGACATGTTAAAGATGGGAATAAGAACTGAATTAAGACCAGTGAAGAAAGGAAGATGAACATATCTATCACCCGCTGCTTTTACTCTATCTAGAAAGGAGAAAAAAATGTTGTGCAAGTTTTTAAGTGAAGTTAAAGTTCCAGAAGGATACTCTTCAGATATTAGAAGACTTGTGTCTATGAAAGACCTCAAGTTGAAGAGTTTAAAGACACATGATTGTCATGTTATAATGGAGCATTTTCTACCAATAGGTATAGGTTCTATTTTTCCAGAAAAAGTCAGAAGTGTCATAACTAAATTGTGTTTTTTCTTTAGGTCAATTTGTAGTAAGGTGATCGATCCTGAGGTCTTACCAAAACGTAAAAAGAAATAGTTATTACCTTGTGTGAGCTTGAGATGTATTTTCCTCCCTCTTTTTTGAAATAATGGTACATCTAGTTGTTCATCTTGTGAAAGAGACACAGTTGTGTGGACCAGCTTATATGAGATGGATGTACCCTGCTGAATGTTATATGAAAATATTAAAAGGGTACATGAAAAACTGAAGTCGCACAGAGGGTTGTAATGTTGAACAATACATTGTTGAAGAAGCGGTTGAGTTTTGTACTGAATATTTTTCCAATGTTCAATCCGTTGGGCTTTCCAAAACTCATATTTTTGAAAAAAAGGAGGGTAAAAAATTAATTGGAAATAAAATTGAGACATTATCAAGGGATGAACGGGAGCAAGTGCATTTGTATGTTCTACACAATGACAGTGAGGTTAAGCCATATGTTGAAATGCACAAGGCTGTACTCTGAGGGTTAAATCAGAACAGAAATGAAAATTGGATAGTACGAGAGCACAATCAAAGTTTTATACAATGGTTTAAGGATCATATTTATTCAAAGCAATCTTCAGATCCCGCTTCAATAACATAAAGGTTGACATGTTTGGCATATGGTCCAAGTTTGCATATGTTTTCTCATAGCGCATACGCAATAAATGGATAGACATTTATACCAAAGAATAAGATTATAAAAGAACTATGTAAAATAGTGGTGTCATCGTGCTAGCTGAAGCAATGCACATATCAAGTATGAAGGACTTAAACCCCAAATATGCAAATTTGTCGCGTTTTGGGGTTATTGAGCACATTTGGGTGTTTGATTACGAGAAATTTCAGATTCCTATCTTTGGTTACAAGTGGGTAAATAGTAGTGGCATACGAATGGATAAGTTAGGATTTCTGCAAGTTGATCTTAATAGGGTGGGGTACAAATCCGAGCCTTTTATTCTAGAATCTCAAGCTAAACAAGTGTTCTATGCCACTGACCCGACGAGTACGAAATGGTCTATAGTGCTTTTATCTAACAAAGTGATTGATGATACCGGTGTAGATCAAGGTGATATTGATGTTGAGAATCAGTCTTGTATTAGACAAAATGATCAAGATGAGAATATTATAGCGGATGAATCATATATTAGAAACGATCATAACAAGGGAATTTGGATCAATACTGACATCTGCATTGCTAAGAAACAAGTAATTCATATTCCAACCAAGAAAATAAAGAGATGTTAGTGAAAGAAGTAATATAGTAAAATGTTATATATTATGTCATTTTCAATAAATTTATATGCTCTTCTTTATTTGTCATTTGTTATATATTCAATTGATTTTGGATTTTTATATTGGATTTATGTTTTTCTTTATTACATGTTAGATGACTAGTAACGAGGATCATCCACATGATGATGCTATTGATGATAGAGATCATGAGACCGTTATTGATCAGGAAGCAGAAATTATATGGGAAATAACAGTAATGAAGTAAGTCATTTGTGATAGAGACTGAGGCATAAAACTAGATGCGCATTGGAGCCAAAGTGGCCAACTAATTGAGCCTAACGGTTCAATGGTGACAAGTTTTATTGGTACACTTGTAAGGAATGAAGTTCTAATTACTTGTAATGATTGGATAAAACGAGAGTTGAAAGAAGCTAAAGAAAAAATTTGGATTGAGATACAGGTACCATATTTAATGAAGTTCCAATTTGTTTTTAATGATGATTATGTATTTAAATTACTTGTACTAACGCACTCTGTATGTTTTTCATAGAGGTCTTTCAACAACATTGATGATACTAGAAGACCTTTTTGTCTCCGATTGACCGGAAAACTACTAAGTGGATTTAGGACTTTTTTAAATATCACGTTTCTTAGGGATGCAGATAAAATTTTTGTTGATACAGAGCTTCCATGTAAATATGCAAGTTTGGTTTCACCTAAAGAATGAAAAACGTTTAAAGCCAAACGAAAAACCCAAGAATTTCAGAGTGTATGTGAAACAAATCGGTAAAGAGCATCAAATCCCGTGTATCCATACAGAAAAGGGCGTATTGGATATGGACGCTTAGAACAGTCTATCGTAAGTATCTATAAATTGCAATGATATAATTGTTCATCATGAATTATATTTGATCATATTATTTGTCTTAATATGTAGTTAACAAAGGAGAATAGTTCTGAAACATCTCTTCCGGCACATGTTTTATGGAAGGAAGCCCGTGTGGGTAAGGATGGAGTTGTCAAAGAATATGTTCAAAAAGTTTTTGAGAAATGTGTAAGTATAGAATTATTTCTTTAATTAAATCAAAAGTTTAGTAACATATAATAAAGAGAAACCTTGGAAGTACTACAAGTTGAAGTCAGTGAATTGAGAAGGGAAACAAAATTAAGAGAGCAAGCTTCAGGTTTTAAAGCTACTAGTGACAAAGGTAGTATCAGTTGTAATTTTCAACCGAATATTCCAAAGGTAATTATATATATCATTATGAAATTAAAGTAGCTTAATTTATTTAATTGAAATATATACACAATAACAATTTGAAATTTATTATTGGTTTTAGGGCATTTCACCTTGTCAACTCTACTTATCGTCACCGACTTATCGGATGGTTGGCATGGGAAAAATGCATAACACTTTAGGAGAATTACTTCACACTAAACCTCTCTCTAATGTCAGTTTGAAAGTATCGGTTGACATTTCTTTGGAGAAGGATGCGGTATTACCACATCCTGACGATGTTTCAGATGCCACACTAGTGGGAGATACAATAGGTTCATTTGTTGCATGGTCATCAAGCCTCATTAGTATAGATGATGAGGTATGCTTAAAACCATATATATGAACCTTTGAGTATTCAAAGTTTTTACGCGTATTTTACGTACATTTGTTTTTACATGGTTATGTTAATTAGACTCCAACAAAATCCAAAGCAAAAGATAAGGGGATTTCGCAGTAAATCGAGTCAGTTGCATCAATAAAAGAGGTACATCAAAATTATATGATATTTATGCATGAAAAATGTTAATTTGTGATCTTATACTTCACATAACTAATTATATGATCTTTAGATTCATGCTAAAGAGAATGAAGATGTTGGTAGGGGTAAGAATCCTGTAATTAGCAACATTTCCACACAAAAAAAGGTTGTTGCCAAGAAGACCGCGGCTAAAAAAAACCTACTTCCAAGTTTAGGTCATGCCTTGGGACATTTTTAGAAGTGTCTGATATTCCGGAAGAAAATAATCGTCTTCTACCTATGGAGTTTGGTATTTTTGGTTTTGAATATTCCGAAACAATTGGTATGGAGGATTTTGATCAAGTTATACAACATATGCAATTACGCCTGGGTGTTGTTAATACATACATAAGGTATATCCGATCTACTATATCTAATTAATTGATCAATTTATTTACTCATTTAAAATGTTAATGAGGTCTTTTATTTAAGGTTTTTGTATGATAAATTGATGCGCCCGAGTGGATTGGAGTAAAGATTCGCTTTCTTATCTCCTTTCAGTACCAACTTAGGGTCAATCATCCATAAACCAGATGAAGTCATGGCGTATGTACTCGAGCGCTTTATGGTCGACAAAGATACATAAAAGTTGTTCTTTTTACAACTTAATACTGGCAATGAATTATATTTTCATTCTAAATTAATCTATTATAATTTTTCATATTTTGACGTTGTGTAGAAAGTTTTCATATCAAATGTGTTTAATCTTACAATGGACATTAGTTGTTGGTCGCGATTAATCCTATCAGAGAAGTTGTATATTATTTGGATTCTTTATGCAATGATCCATGTACATACTAAGATATGAAGAATATGGTTGATACGTAAGTGATATTGTTCTAAATATTCGTGTGTATATTTATTTATTTATGTGAATTGTTCTAAATATGCGTTTATGTTTTATTAGCATTATACAATTTTTCAAGCACAAAGAGGTGTTCAAGTACCAAAGAGTAAAGCCAACAACATTACATGGATTATAGTGGAGGTATATTAATTAATTATCACAATTTTAATTATATTAATAGTGATGATACTTGATAAAACTTAGGTCTTATCCATATTTTCTTTTCATGTGTAGTATCCTCGGCAGCGTAATGAAGTACATCGCGGTTTTTACATGCTGAGATTTATAAGAGAAATCCTTCTTTTGGATCGAATAGAGATTCCATCTAAGGTATGAATTTATAACTTAGGAGCTATTTTAATATTTAACACATATTTCTCATATAATTAAATAGTTTTAACTTGAACATACTCTGTTATATTATTATGTAGTACTTTGATGAATTTAAGTGTGCTTATTACTCAAGTTCTCAGTTGGATGAACTTAAGGAGGATTGGTGTCAATACATTATTGAGAAAGTTATATAAGGTATATTATATTCTTACTTTAATTGATGAGAATTTTGAGTATATTTAAGTGTTGCAATTTATTGTTGTTTGTCATGTGGTAAATTATATATATTTTGTTTATATCATTCTATGAATTATGATATTTTGGTATTGTTTCAGGTTATTTGTGCATATGTAGAAGATAAAGATGAATAGATTTTGTAATGGTATATAATGGTGTTGTTTTTTTGTAAAAGTATACATGTACAAGAGTAATAGTATATATAAGTACATTGGTGCACATGTATAGTATATTTTGGTATTATTTTTTATTGGATTGAAGCTCCAATATTAGTGAAAATCTAGTGAAATTTGTAATGGTATATACAGGTGCAAAATATGGTGAAAACCTGGTGCAAATATGATTACAACCTGTGCATATGAAATTGTATATATTAAACAGCGTTTTTTTTTTCAAAAATGTTATATAAAAAATTTCGTGGACATTAGACAGCGCTTTAAAAAACACCGTCTAAAGCCCCCTTTAGACAACACTTTTACTGTAAAAGCGCTTCCTAAAGGGGCTTTTTTTTTTATTTATTTAATTTTTGGTTCAGAAAAAGCGCCGGCTAAAGGGGTCCTTTAGCAGCACTTTAAAAAAGCGCTGCCTAAAGGGGGCATTAGACATCGCTTTAACATTAAAAGCGCTGCCTAAAGGGATTTTATTTTTATTTTTTTTGTTTCAGAAAAAGTGCTGGCCAAAGGAGGCCTTTAACAACGCTTTAAAAGTAAAAGCGCTGGCTGAAGGGGGAATTTAGCAGCACTTTAAAAGTAAAAGCGCTGACTAAAGGGTGCCTTTAGCAGCGCTTTCAAAGTAAAAGGGCTGCCTAAAGGGGGGATTTAGCAGCGCTTTTATTTTTAACAAAGCGCTGTCTTTACCTACAACAGCGCTGGAATAGATAGCACTTTAAATCGTTGTCTAAAGTAAAAAAAAAGTGCTGTCTAAAGTCTTGTTTGACGTAGTGATCAGGCTATGATACGTTATTTTACTAAAATTGTTGCAATAATAAAATCATAAACCTAACACTTTCTCTCACTAGTTATTATAGATAAATGTATTTTTTAGGAAAGATCTTTTGTGAGTGAGAGGTTTATGTAATTTTGGACGGCTAGCAATGTATAAAATTCTTTAATATTGTTATTATTACACCTCTGTGAATATAATTTATGTTTAGGAAAAAATTATGTGGTTCGAAGCTAAATCCTATAAATGATTTGGTTGGGGATTAAGTGATTAGTTCTCATGTTCATTGAGGTTGAAGATAGTTAATATTGATGAGTTTTCCTTAAGGCTATTATAATTCCTTGTTTATTCAAATATTGAAGATCATTAATATTGATGAACTTACCGATAGGTTCATGGTTAACTCGTTATAAAACTATAGGTTAGAATGTCATTCTGTTAAATTCTTAAGAGGTTAATGGTTATCCTATTAAATAATATTGAGCTCAAATATTTTACAGTTGAGAAGGAAGTTTGGCCACTTCACTCTCAACAATGAAGAAGATGCAAACGATCACATTATTTATCTTATATTATATTTATTGTGGGACAACTAACATTTTCTTATATGAGGGGAGTTTGTGAGCTTCACCTACTAAAAGCTCTCAAGTATATAATGGAAACTCTCATGACTAGTTCTTGAGGAGAGCAATAGGTCCTTTGATTAAACCGGAACTCTATATACGTGGTGTTTTTCTTTTCTCTCAACTTTTACTTTCTACACTTTACTTTAAATTTATAATCCGCTGCAAGGGTATAGCAAAATCTTTAGAAACTCTGATAGATCTTAGATTTTAAAAATAGATTTTCAAACTCTGGTTTTTAATCTCCAAATTTTTTTCAAACCACACAACTCAATCCCCTCTTCTTGTATGTGAAATATCAAATACAACATTAAGGACTTTGTTTTTAGTTGTTTTCCACTGCCTTTGAAATTTTTTTAGAAGGCATGCTTAGGTTATTTCAAGGGGAAATTGTGGAGACTCATTTCAATGGTAACTTCAACAGTAAAGTTGATCATACTCACTTGGTAGAAATATTTCTTATCTTTTTATGTTGCAAGCTTTTGAGTATGTTTAATTTTTTATGTCAAAATTAGAAATTTTTTTATTAATAATTCATTTGATTATAGAGAGAACGTGTAGAATAATATGGAATGATTTTAGTTTGAGAGAAAGAAAATAATGGATAGAATTTTTATTTATTTTAAAATTGAAATTTTGTATTATTGTTTTATTTTAAAATTGAATTTTTTTATTAATATTATATTTGATGAGAGAGAGTATCATAAGTTGAAAGGAGAAAAATGCAGAATGATTTTAGTTTTAGAGAGATAAAATAATGAAGTGAGTGTATGGTAGACAAAATAATAAATAAAAATATATAGACAAATCTGAAATGATATCAGTTTGAGAGATAGAGAGAAAGTAATGGATAGAGTAGAGTTTAATTTTTTTATTTTACAATTCAATTTTTTTATTAATGTTATATTTGATGAGAGAGACTATCATAAGTTGAGAGGAGAAAAATACATTTTAGTTTAAAAGAGTTAGAATAATGAAGTAAGTGTATGACATACAAAACAATAAATACAAACCACTGAATGTATAATTTGGTTTATTATTGACATTATTATTGACCTGTTTTATTCTTCATATTAATCCTCAAAATATCAAATTTATTGACAAAATTTTAAATTTTCCTCATCAACAACAACAATTACAACAACAAAAACAAAATCAATAGAATTTTTAAATATTAAATCTCAACTACAAAAACAATAATAATAATAACAACAACAAAATCTATAGATTCTTTAAACATTATACCTGATTGAAAACTTATATGGAACAATTTTTCATTATTTGTAATTAGACTAGGTTAAAAATTTATTTAGATTTATATTTTGTATTATTAAATTGTGTGTGATGATTATATTTAGAATTTAAGTTTAAAAAATAAAATATGAAATTATGACTTTTTACAATTTTGAAATTTCATAAGTGTCGTGATATTTTATAGAAGTCGAGTCATCCGGTTCAACTTGTTTAATAAATATATAATTTTGGTAAAGAAAATGATTTATTCAACCAAATTATCCAGTTTAAGCTGATTTAATAATATAATTCGACTAATAATTTTATGGTTCGGTCAATAAACCAGTGATCCAGTACTCTCGTCAATTTGATGAATGGTCTAATTTTAAATTTTTTGATTTAAAGTGTGTGTAATAAATTTTTTAAGAGAATAATATAGTATATCCAACAATAATGTAAAATAAAATATAATAACAAAGAAAATGGGTGATATACTAATTCTGTAAATTAATTTTACACATCACTATTTTATTTTAAAAAAAAGTTTAATGATATGATAAATTGTTGATTTACTATTAAAAAAATAATGTAAAACTATTTTACATTATCGGTACATATTTATTAATTCCATAATAAAATATATTTAAAGTTTTTATATTTAAAAGAAGTTTGACTGCCCTTAAAAAAGTATCATAATACAAAATGTTAGTAAATATGAATTTGACTCCCCAGAACTGAAATTTGACTTAATACAATCAATGATAATATCACAATATAAAAATTTCAAATATAACGTTTCCATTGAAGTTAAAACACATGTTATCCCATTTTACACAATTAAAAAATAAAGTTTTCTTCAATGTAAATTTATTTACAAAAAATCTATATTCCTTTTTTTTTCTTTTACTTTTTCCTTAAATATTTTTTGTTTTCTATATATAAGTGTGTATAATGATCTTGTTAATCCCACATCTATCAAAAACTAAAATACTAATATAAGGTGAAATTAACCCTACACAATGGCCTCTCGTTTTATCTTATTTTTGTGCTTTGTTTTCATTTTGCTTTCAGGTAATAGGAATTGATGTATCTCTTTAGTTTATTTTTTATGTAATAATTTATCATGAAAATTGATATTGTTTTCTGTATATTTGTTTTCTTAGTTTTCTAATTCTAAAAGAAACTTCATGTTTTTAGATTAGTATGATTCAACAGTTTATATCATATAAATTTTTAATTTTTTTATGAACTTGATGAGTCACATATATCAAACCTCTATAATAATGTGTTTTGATAAAGCCATATTGGTGATCTATTATATAGTTTTAATTTTTTTGTTGTTGCAGGTTTCGCAAATAGTTTGGGTCCAAATCCAAACTGCTCTGGGGTATGCACAAATGTTCAAGAGTGCAGTAAAAATTGCTCTAATAGAGGCTTCAATAAAGGTGGTTACTGTTTAAGAATGGGACTCCAACCTCAGTATGAACTTTGTTGTTGTACATAATGTTTTTATTGTACTCTTTAAATAAAGCTACATAAATAAAATGCAAATGTGAACTTCCGTTAGAAAAATTGTGAACTACGTTTAGAACTCTACAATCTATATCTATCTATTAAAAATAAATCAATCATTAAAATATTCAACTATTTATTTATAAAAGAAAAATACTACAAAATGTCATATATTACTCTTTAATGTTAATAATATTTACACTGCATCAGAATTTTTTTTAGTAATAATCTAATATATGTATTATTCTCATTTTAAATCAATAAGAATATCATATGTGATTCCATTACATTTTTTCAAATTTTAAAATTTATTAACATTTCTCTTTCATGTATTTTTTCACTTTCGTTTTAACTAATAGCATATACGTGCATCCGCACAAATACTTCTGACACCATAGATTATCATCAGTTTATCATAGAAATTCAAACCAATTAGAAAATATAAAAATATTATTAGAAAAAAGAAAAAAAAAAGACTTGAAGATAATTGCATAAGTTTTTGAAAACAATTATTATTGAGATAAACTATTAAACACATACTTTATAAAAAATAATTGTGAAAATAGAAGAAAAAAAATTTGTTAGGGTTAATAGAGTTATTATAATAAAAGAATTTATAAAGTTTAATAAATAAGATAAATAAATATCCAAAATTATAAAATCAATTGAAAAGAAATAGAAAACTAATTTTATATAAATGTCTAAAAAGAAAATATTCTAAAATAATTAAGTTTAATGTTGTATTTATTAAATTTTGGATGATGATTTAAAATATAAAAATAATGAAAAGTTAGTAGTACAATTGTCATAAGTTTTACTTTTATTTTCTTTAATTGTATAAAAAATATAAAAATTCGGACGTTCACACGAATTTCGATATAATTATCCAAACATTTATACAACATTGACGTGTTACTCGTGCATTCACACGGGTAGTGGTGTGGTAAATACACTTTTATTTTCAAAGTGTAATAAAAAACTAAATAATCAAAATAAAATTGTTTTACTAAATTAGTTTATTATTTATAAGAAAATGACATATTAAAAAAAAAACAAAATTGTTTTACAAAATTGTTTTCATATATTATCTTTAAATTATATATATTTATCTTAAATTAAAAATAATTTCAAAATAAAAATATTATATGCATAAATAATTAAAAACAACAACACATTTATCTCGTGTTTCTATTAGTACATTATTTTTACTTTTATTTTTTTAATTTGTAAATAAGTAATAACTCATGCGTTTGTACAGATTTTGATATGATTATCCGTGAGTTCACATGTTATTGATGTATTACTCGTGTGATCGCACGAGTATTGGTGCGGTACACTATAATTTCACCATTTGTAATTTAAAAAATAAAATAACTTTTAAATGAATGTGAGTATTATTCTACATGTTGGGAAAAGAACATGTAGCTCTTGTTTTATTAAATTTTGATGTTAAAAATATAACATTTAAATTTAACCAAAACCAAAATGCATGATCACAGAGGTCGATTTCTTTTAGCAAGCTCTCGTATCAAAATATGCATGATGACGGGTGTTATTTCTCTGAATTATGATTGATATGAATTTTGGTAAAATTAACTTTGTAGCAACATGTTGAATAACATATTTCAAATTGGAGATTCAACGTGTCGAGTGTGATGTCCTAACCAGGAGTATAGGACATTCGGTCTGTTACAATTTTACAGTTTGGAAAATATTTTAATTTGCAGTTTCAATATGTCAAATGTGATGTCCTAACCAAAAGAGCAGGATATCTGGATTGTTACAATTTTGCAGTTTGGAAGTTGTTTCAACTTGCTGTTTGAACATGTCGAATGTGATGTCCTAACCAGAAGTATAGGACATCAGGTCTGCTACAAATGACAGTTTGGATTCAGTTATTGTGATTTAATTACTGAATATTCTTAGAATATTTAGTAATTATATATGGCGTCCAAGATTGATAAATCAGAGATTTTATGTTGGTATTCAAGATATTCAAAGTTTCTAAATATGAAGATATTTTAGGAAAGCTTTGATTGAAGAATTATTTCTTGGAGAAATATTTGCAGACTTTGTGTAGTTTCCTTGATTCATTTTTTAGGCCCAAATCCAGTTGAGAATAAAGTTATAAATAGAAGCATTATAACCTAGACGAGCGTACCAACCCTGAATAAAAATATATAGTTATAAGGGTTGAGTCTGTACCACTCTCTAGGAGAGTTGGTTGTGTGTTCCACTCGGTTGTGAGTTGGACTGATGTTATAGAGTTGTAGTCTCTATTATTGATCTCACTCATAAGCCTTTAGGTAATGAATTGAGTATTGTTCTTGGAGGAAGCTTGTAAGCAACTCCAAGTTTTGTTCTTAGACAATAGTCTTGGCTAGGTATTATCATGGAAGTGTGTCTTCTAGTATTTTTGTATTTGAAGTGTGATCTTCTTTTAGGTGAAAGACCGTCAATATAGTAGCTAAGACTGGGACTATTATACGTTACTGCGGTGATTAGAGGTGAGATCTGATTTCTCATATCTAGGGAGGATCTTGGTAGAAATTGCACATGATAGTGATTAAGTGATAATTTTTAAATGAGAAAGTTTAGCTTTAAATTGATATTGTCTAGTAGATTTCCTTCCTGGCTTGGTTTTCCCCTGGAGTTGGTGTTGTTATCACCGAATTGGATTTACAGTTCTGTGTGTTGTTTAACTTTTTAGTCTGTTGATTGTATGTTTATACCTTGCATGTGTATTTAAATCAGATCAGATGTCTCGACATCTTATAGGACATATGAGATTTGATATACCAGAGTTTTTCAATTGGTATCAGAGCAGGCATCCTGTTCTGTTTCTGGGTGAGATCCTAGGAAGGTATGTTTTCGTCATGGGCAAGGAAGGAGGTTTATACTGAAAAGTTGTTTGAACATGGTCATTTCATATGGTTGATTGGATTATCCCTTGAAAGGGAGTTTAGTCCTGTTGTGCAGGCTGAGATGTGGTCCTGACTGAAGGTGTCAGGCATGTTCTTAGGAAGCAAACTTATGTGCTTCTTGTTTGTTGGTTTGATCTATTTTCAAACTATGGTGTTCTGGTGTCACCTACATTGTGGTGTTTACGTGCAAGTGTGACTGAGCCATGCCTAAATATTATTTAGGAGTTATTGACTCGTGTTTCCACTGCATGTGTATCTGATAGAAAACTCCTGGTGGTTATTGACTTGTATTTTGGATGTTATTGTCAAGTGCATCTGCATAAAGCTTCCTAGTTCATGGCTTTATCAGGAAAGTGGTCTTGATGTTGTTACTTCGGTTTGAAGATGGACATTCATTGAAGAACTTGAAGGTGATCAAGTAATGAGCTGATTTTCTGGGAGAAGTAGTGGCTACCAAGATGTGTTCATTGGAAATATGTTATACGAAGTTGTTGGAACATCATATCAGCAAGGTGTGCAGAATCAAGCTACACAAAGGATATGCATAACAGATGCTTGAGGGATAAACAAATGCATGTTGATCATATATGTTTGAAACCTACTCCTGGTTTGGAAGAGGATGTGTCACTGTTATGAGTCTAAGAAGTTTTTATTAGAGAAACATGTATTAGATATGTGTGTTTGGTCAAGGCATGATCAACATTTATTTTCTTTTCCTCAGGTCAGTCTATCTCTGGTCAAAGAAAGTAGAAGTGCACAAGCTAAGCTCTACTTTGAAATGGAGGACTGCTAAAGACATCTATACCAGAGTCTGCATGAAGGTCAAGTTTAAATGTCGAGGAAATTATCTTTGACATCTAGAAGATTCCTCTGGCCAAAGAAACTAGATGTGTGTGTATGGGTTAAAGAAGGGAACTTGAAGTAGAATCTGATCAAGATGGTTGGCTGGTGTTTTTCTATAAATAAGACGGAGGTTGTTTACTTAAACTTGATATTGTTATCAAGTCTATGAGAACATGGGACTCTTGTTCTGTCATAATGGAAGAGACATCCTTGGTAGGGTGATGTATGGATGTCTGGTGGTGTCTGCATGTAGTTAGAAGAATGTATTACAAATAACCATTGTTCACTATGCCAAACAAGGGATTAGACAACTCTTTTTTAGGCCTTTAACAGCGCTGCTAAAGCCTCTGCTGCTAAAGGTATAGACCGCTTATGTAATTTCAAAAGCGCTGCTATAGGTACCCCCTTTAGCAGCCCCTTTAGCAGCGCTTACACTTTAGACAACGCTTTTAATGTGGAACTTTAGACAGCGCTTGGCAAAAGCGCTGTCTATTCCCCCCCTTTAGCAGCGCTTTTCCTTATTATTTTTTAATATTTTTTTTCAATCACTTTAGACATCGCTTTCATTAAAAGCGCTGTCTATTCCCCTCCCCCCCCCCTTTAGTAGCACTTTTCCTTTTTTTTTAATATAACTTTTTTTCTAACACTTTAGACAGCGCTTCTCGTTAAAAGCGCTGTCTATTCCCCCCTTTAGCAGCGCTTTTCCTTATTATTTTTTTAAATATAATTTTTTTCCATTTAAAACAAAGAGCTGCCTATCAAATTTAATCTCACCATTTTTGCACCAGAATTTATAGCTTCCTTATAACATTTTAAACAACAACAACATCAATATACCACAATAAAACAATATTATAACAACATCAATATTCATCTCTTCGATCCTTTTTGCACAATATACACAACAACATTAGTATATACAACAATGAAACAAAATCAACAATGAATTACAAAATAACTCTATCTTCTACATCGAGCTGCACCTATATAACCTAAAACAAAATCAAAAAATCAAAATTCATACAAGTTACCAAATAACAACAACAAAAACAATAATATTGTAACACAACTATAACGACATATATTATATTCTCAAAACTCAAAGTTATACCTTATAATAAAACTCTCAACTCCATAACAAATTGGCACCAATCCTCCATAAGTTCATCCAATTGATCTTTTGAGTATGAAGCACACTTGAATTCATCAAAGTACTACATAATAATATAACATAGTATGATTTAATTAAAATACTAAGTCATTTTATGAGAAATATCAAAATAATTCCTAAGTTAGAAATTCATACCGTGGATGGAATCTCTAATCGGTCCAAAAGAATAATTTCTTTCATAAACCTCAACATAAAATAACCGCAATCTACACCATTGCGCTGACGAGGACACTACACATGGAAAGAAAATACGGATATACATCAATATATACACCTTAACTTGTTTTATCAAGTATCATCGCTATATAATCAAAATTGTGAAAATCTATACCTCCACTTTGATCCAAGAATTATTGTTGACTCTACTCCTTGGTACTTGAATATCTCTTTGTGCTCGAAAACTTTGTAGAATTATATAATAAAATAATAACGAATATTTAGAACTATCGCACATAAATAATTAAATATACACAATAATATTTTGGAACAATCCCACTTACGTGTCAATCGTCTTCTTCATATCTGGGTATATTGTCCAATCATTGCCCAATGAATCCAGATAATATACAATTTCTCTCACAGGATTAATTGCAACCAATAACCAGTGTCCACTGGAATATTAAACAAAGGTTAGATGGAAATTTTCTGCACAACGTTAAAAAACGAAAAATTATAATAGAGGAAATTTAGAATGAAAATCTTACTTGGGGCCAGTATTATATGGTAAAAAGAACAATTTTTCTGTATCTTTGCTGGCCATAAATAAACTGAGCACAAATGCTATTACTTCATCTAGTTTTGAGATGATTGACCCTGCGTGGACAACGTTGGGATTTATGAAAGCAAATCTGGACTCCAATCCACGCGGGTGAATCAACTTGTCATACAGAAACCTTAAATAAAAACATCATTAACATTAATTATTCATTGAAATGAGTAAATAAATTCTGCAATTAATTAAACAAAGTTGGTTGGAGTATACCTGATGTATGTATTGATAACAGCGATGCCTAATGTCAAGTGTCCAAAAACTTCTTCCAAATCCTCCTTACCAATTGTTGTCATGCCTTCAGAACCATAAATCCCTTCATCCAGGGGTATAAGAGAAGTACCACCTTGCGAAATAGTTGTGAAGCTTATATATGTCCGAAGGCACGACCTATATTGTGAAGTAGTTTTCTTTCTAGCCCCAGTCCTCTTAGCAACACTCTTTGTTTCTGTGGGAATGTTGCTAATTACAGGCTCCTTACCCCTACTTACAACTTCAATCTCTTTAGCAGGAATAGTCTAAATATCATAAAATTAGAGTGGTCAAGTATAGGACAACAAATTAACATTATCTAAGCATAAATATCATATAATTGTGTTGTACCTGTTTTTTTGCTGTCATTGACTCCTTTGGCTGCGTAATCCCTTTATTTTGGTTTGGGTTTTGTAGGAGTCTAACATTACCATGCAAAAAAAATGTAAGTAAAACGAACATAAAAAATTTAAGTACTAAAAGGTTCATAATGGTTTTAATTATACCTCATCATCTATGCGAACGAGTCTTGACGACCATGCAACAAACGTTCCTATTGCCTCTCCCACCAATGTTGCATCCTAAACTTCATCTGGGATTGGTAATAACGCACCCTCCTCTAAAGAAATATCAATCGAAACTTTCAAATATCCAGAAGGGAGCGGTTTATGATGAAGTACTTCTCCCAGAGTGTTATGGACTTTTCCCTTTCCAACCATGCGATAAGTTGGTGTCTCTAAAAAGAGTTGACAAGGTGAAATACCCTAAAATCAATAATAAATATGACATCGTTAATGTGTATATATGTCAGTTAAATAAATTACACTAATTTAATTTCATAATAATATATGTAAGTACCTCGGGAATACTCGGTTGAGCTGCACAATTGACACTAGCTATGTCACTAGTTTCTTTAACACCCGAAGCTTCCCTTTCTGATTGGTACTGTCTTGCTTTTTCCTTCCTCAATTCAAGAACTTCAGCTTCTAATGCATCTAACCTTGCCTGCAGTTCTTTATTGCTAGCAGATTTTGTCTTTGGGTTGTTCTTTTTCAAGGAGCTTGGAGTAACCCCATGTCCTTTACCCCTCACCCGACCAGAATACTCACGAACATCTAATGCTCGACTAAGTATGCTCCTGCAATCATCTGGTGGAGATGTAGACTGAGACAGACTCTCCTGAAATTCATATGAATATTGGAAAAACATGAATACTATATGTTAATAAAATTTTGATTTAATTAGAATTAATGTTATACTTACGCATTTTTCAAAAATTTGTTGTACATCTTCTTTAAGAACTTCATCCTTACCCACACGGGCAGCCTTCCACAAAACATGCTCCGGAAGAGATGTTTCAGAACTACTCTCCTCTTCTAACTACACATTAACACAAAAAACAAGCTCAGTTATAACTCTTGATGAACAAGTATATCATTGCAATTTATAAATACTTACTATTTTTTGTTCTAATCGTGCATATCCCAAACGCCCTTTTTTGTATGGATATGCGGGAGATGATGCTCTTTGACGATTTACGTCACTTACACTCTGAAATTTTGGGGTTTTTCGTTTGGCTTTAAAAACATCCCATTCTTTAACTGAAATCACATCTGCATATTCTGTTGGACGCTCTACATCAATAAATTTTTTTCGGCATCTCTAAGATATTTTCTGTTTAAATATGTTATAAACCCTCTTAGTATTTTGCCGGCCAATCCAAGACAATAATCTTTTCTTGTGTCATCAATGTTGAAAGACCTCTACAAAAAACATACACAAAGTGCGTTAATATAAGTAATTTAAAGACATAATTTAAAGTACATAATCGTAATTTAAAGACATAATTTAAAGTACCCGTATCTCACTCCAAATTTTGTTTTTAGCATCATCCAGCTTATCATCTCTCCACTCATCACAAGTTATTGGAATTTCTCTCCTTACAATTGTACCAATGTAACTTGTCAATTTAGAACCGTTAGGCTCAATTAATTGGTCATTTGGACTCCAATGCACATCGTATTTTATACCTCTATCTCTATCACGAATGATATTCTTCATAATAGTTTTTCCTCTTTTAATTTCTTTTTCCACTCCCTTACTGGATTTTCCTCCATCATTAATAGAATCATCATGTGGATGCTCCTTGTTACTAGCCATCTAACATGTAATAAAGAAAAACATTAGTATCTAATGACAAATATTTAATTCTAAATATATAATTCCAAATATCTATTCAGTATATAAAATGACAAATATCAATTGTGTATATAAAATGACAAATATATCATTTATTAGAAGTTTGCTAAGTGTTAACAGGTATGGAGGAATATATATTACCTCTTTCACTAACATCTCTTTCTTTTCTTGGTTGGATTCCGAATTACTTGTCTCTTAAGAACGCAGATGGAGGGATTGATCCAAATTCCCTCATCATGATCTTTTCTGATATATGATTCATCCGCTGTAGTATTTTCATCTCGATCGTTTCTAATATACGACTCATTCTCAACATCAACATCACCTTGATCCACACTTTTATCATCAATCAATTTGTTAGATAAAATCACTATAGACCATTTCGTACTCTTCGGGTCTGTGACATAGAACACTTATTTAGCTTGAGAGGCTAGAATAAAAGGCTCATCTTTGTACCCCACCCTACTAAGATCCACTTGCAAAAAGCCTGACTTATCCATTCGTATGCCACTAGTATGTATCCACTTGCAACCAAAGATAGGAATCTGAAACTTCTCGTAATCAAACACCCAGATGTGATTGATAACCCCAAAGTATGATAAATTTTCATATTTGGGGTTTAAGTCCTTCATACTAGAAATGTGCATTGCTTCACATACCACCGTGACACCACTATTTCGCATAGTACTTTTCTCATCTTGTTCTTTGGTATAAAATGTGTATCCATTAATTCCGTATCCTCTATAAGAGAACACAATCGAACTTGGACCATATGCCAAACATCTCAACCTGTCTGATATTGAAGCGGGATCTGAATGAAACTTTGAATATATATGATCCTTAAACCACTGTATAAAACTTTGATTGTGCTCTCGTACTATCCAATTTTCATTTCTACTTTGATTCTCACCTCGGAGTATAGCCTTGTGCATTTCAACAAGCGGCTCAACCTCAGTGTCATTGTGCAGAACATACAAATGCACTTGATCCCGTTCATCCCTTGATACTATCACAATTTCATTTCCAATTAATTTTTCACCTTCTTTTTTTCCGAAAAAATGAGATTTGGGGAGTCCAATGGATTGCACATTGGACAAAAAATCAGTACAAAACTCAACCGCTTCTTCAACAACGTATCGCTCAATGATACAACCCTCTGGACGACTTCGGTTTTTCACGTACCCTTTTAATATTTTCATATAACGTTCAACAGGGTATATCCATCTCATATAAGTCGGTCCACACAATTGTGTCTCTTTCACAAGATGAACAACAAGATGTACCATAATGTCAAAAAATGATGGAGGAAAATACATTTCAAGGTCACACAGAGTAATAACGATTTCTTTTTGTAATACTGGTAAGATCTCAAGATCGATCACCTTACTACAAATTGACCTGGGAAAAAAACACAATTTAGTTATAGCGCTTCTTACTTTTTCTGGAAAAATAGAACGTATACCTATTGGTAGAAAATGTTCCATTATGACATGGCAATCATGTGTCTTCAAACTCTTTAGCTTGAGGTGTTTCATGGACACGAGTCTTCTAATGTCTGAGGAGTAACCTTCTGGAACTTTAACTTCACTCAGAAACTTACACAATATTTTCTTTTCCTTTCTAGATAGAGTATAAGCAGCAGGTGGTAGATATGTTCGTCTTCCTTTCTTCACGGGTCCTAATTCAGTTCTTATTCCCATCTCTACCATGCCCTCTCTTGCTTTAAGGTCATCCTTAGACTTTCCTTTTATATTGTGTAACGTACCAATAACACTTTCAAATACATTTTTTTCAATATGCATAACATCAAGAAAATGTCTTACGTACAAAGATTTCCAATATGGCAATTCAAAAAAAATTGACCTCTTCTTCCACCCACCTGTGACAACTTTATGTGCAAAAGGCTTGCCAAACTGAATACTCACATCTTTCACCTTTTCACAAATTTGATCACCTGTCAATCCAGGTGGAGCTCTACGTTGTTCGGTATTTCCATTGAACGCTTTTCTCCATCCACGATATTGATGTTTTGAATTTAAGAATCTACGATGACCGAGAAAGACATTCTTCTGACAAAGTTTCAATCGTGTCGTATCGATTCCATCTTCACAGACAGGACACGCTTTTTCACCTTTAATGCTATACCCGGATATATTTCCATATGCTGGAAAATCATTAATTGTGCCAAACAAGATCGCACTCAAATTGAAACTTTATTTCCTATATCCATCGTAAACCTCCACACTGTTCTCCCACAAAATCTTCAAATCTTCGATTAAAGGTTTCAAGTATACATCTATGTCATTCCCTGGTTGTTTAGGCCCAGAAATTAACATAGATAACATCATGTACTTGTGCTTCATACATAGCCATGGAGGTAGGTTATAAATCATAAGAATCACAGGCCATGTGGAATGTGAGATACTTTGAAGACCATGCGGGTTCATTCCACCCGTAGGTAATGCCAAGCGAAAGTTTCTTGTTTCTCCTCCAAAATCAGGATAATCATTATCAATTTTCTTCCACTGTGGTGCATCTGTCGGATGTCGAAACTTTCCATCGGTAATTCTTTCATCTGCATGTCAAGTCAAGTGTCTAGCATCGATTTCACTATGAAACATGCGTCTAAATCTCAGAATAATAGGAAAATACCATAAGACTTTCGCTGGAGATAATTTTTTCTTATATCGAGATAAACCGCACTTTGGGCACTCATTCAACGATGCATATTCGTTTTGAAACAAAATACAATCATTTAGACATGCATGTATCTTATCATAGCTCATGCCAATAGAGCACAACATTTTTTTGGCCTCGTAGGTTCGATTAGGAAGAACATTATCCTCAGGAAGCATATCTCTCAAAAGGGCTAATAACTGTGTGAAACTTTAATCCGACCATCCATTTCGCGCCTTTAAGTTGTACAATTTTAATACCGCAGACAGTCTTATGAATTTGGGGCAATCTTTATACAACGGTTTCTCCGCATCGCTTACCAACCTCTCAAACATTTTGGGACAATCTTGAAGATCTTCTTCAAGTTCTTCTGCAATCTCTTCGACTCGATCACAATAATATGTATCCGTGGCATTGTCGTACGAAACATAGGTCGCGTTACTTTTCACCCCCGGTTCAACATTCTCGATGCTTTTCTCACCATGAAATATCCAACACGTATAACTTCGATCAATTCCGCGCATTAGTAAATGTGATTTCAATCCATTTGCGTCAACCCGACCCACATAACAATAACCCAAGCAAGGACATTTCATTCTATTCGGGTCTTCAGCGTGTTCAACAACAAACTTAACGAACTCTAATACCCCATTCTCGTACTCTTTTGACAATCGATCGGCACACATCCATTTTTTATCCATGGTTTTAACTATTATCTAAGTTAAACAAAAACACTAATTAGGGCACAAAACGGTATAATGCGTTTCTGTCAAAACACAAAGTATACACAGATTTAAAGTAAATTTGAGTTCTAAAAAATCAATTCGGAGAAAATATAAAAATTGATCTAAAGTTCCAACATAACTAAGGAATACCATATCATAAGTAAGGGTAGTTAATTACGGTTCGGTTCAGCAAGTTATGGTTTGGTTAACTATGGTTTCAGTTCGGTTATTGAACTGTTTGATGACATGTGGTTCGGTTCATAAACCATGAATAACGGTTCGGTTATTTAAAAACGGTTCAGTTCGGTTCTGTGGTTCAGTTCAGTTCTGTGGATTTTTTAAACACCCCTAATTATGAGTTATTTTTTCTTCACATTATCAATACCATAACCACAAGTTTACGAATCTCACTACACATTATTTGGCTGCTGGTAATTGCTATTTAGTTAGCAGGTGATAGACAAGTTTAAAAAAATAATATGCTTTTATAAACATATTAAAATTGCATAATAAATAATCACATGTTAAAAAATTGAAATAGTTTTGTTTTTGACCATAGAGGTTTACTATAGTAATACAAAACTTGGAAGCAAAGAAATAGAAAGAGCAAGAGTTTCTCACCGTAGTACCTGCAACCAGGAAAATTGCACTAGATAAGCTTCCCGTTAATGTAAAAAAAAACACTTATTTTCGAGATTCTTGAAAGCACTTATTCACAAAAGGGTGCGTTATCCCCTGTGGTACGGTGGGAAAGAACTGACTGTTTTTGGAATGCTGGTTTGCGTTTTGCGTTTATTTTCGCAAAATGTCGCGGTAAGCAAGAGTCGCCACCGACTTTTATTTTATCCAACAAGGAAAGGAAAAAAGCACAGAAAAATTCCTTTTTGAGATATTTCTCGGGTTCAGGGGGTAGATTATAGAAAGGGAAGGTGTTAGCACCCTTTCTATCCATGGTTATCCACGGGCTCTTAGGTACTTGCTCAATTATTTTCAAAATATTGCTTTCTTTGTGCTTGTGGGTTTGAAAAAGTTTTTTTGTTTGAAAACTTCGATTTAACTCTTGCTTTTGTCCTCAAGAGCGTATGAAGTGTTTTTGAAAACTTTGTTCAAAAAGTGTAAGTGTGAGAAGTTTTTGTTTTTTTGAAAGAGCAAGTATCTAAGAACCATCTACCTACTCGAAAAAGGAATCGTTCTATGCTATCTTCCTTTAGACGATGTTATCCCACTATTAGTGAGTAGGTAGCACCGTCGTTGGAGTTTGAGGGTCAATTCGAATGCGTGATATACGGTCACCAAAGTAATGTTAGGATGCCTTAGCGGTAACCCTAACGTCTTAGATCATTTGTTTTGAGGCAACAATATTCGAGGCAACCATTTCGAGGCGACTATGATCTTTGGACAAGAGGGTGACCTCTAAAGTGACCTATACTCAATGACCGCGTACAAAGGCAACCAAGTGGAGTGTACCCTAAGAGTGCGCATGTGCGAGTTGTCGTTTTCAGTTAATTTTATCTTTGTACATGTTAATGGTGATCTACGTTGATTTTAGGTTAAACATTCAGTCTTGTCATGTCATCCTATTATCAAACATCTAACAATTATATTTTGCGGAAAATAAAAGTGCGGAAATTAAATTATAAGGCGTCGGGTATTTACATCGCCAAAGACAAACCCTTTGAAAATAAAATGCGGAAAAATAAATAAAGCGATAAAATAATTAAATGGTCCTAATTATCTATTACATTCCGGGAACAAGTACAATATTGAATAACTAGATCGCGTGCGGAAAATTAAATTGAGCGCAAGTAGGGTTTTGACCCTTTTTGTTATTAAAGAAAAGATTTTTTTTGTTTATTTTTGAATTAAGAAAGAAAATAATCTAAATTAATTATTAAATTAATAAATAAATTAATTAACTAATGAAAATAAATTATTTTTGGGTTTTTGGTATTTAAAGAAAGAAAATAAAATTAATTAATGTTAGTAAAAACCTAATTAAGTCTAATTGATTTTAATCATTTACAAAAATATATTAAAGTTATTTCTAATTAAAGCCCAAATTAATTTAATTAGTAATTGTTAAAAAAAATTAAAATTTGATTTCAGGAAGAAAATATTTTGTGGTTTTAATTTTATAAAGAAAAAAAATTGATTGGTTAGTTAATTAAATAAAATATAAATAAACAATTAAATAAAACAAAAAGAAAATAAATAAATGAAAGAGAGAAAGGGTATGGGCCTGAAAAAAAGGGTGTTTGAGAAGCAATCCTTAGGCCCAAACGAACTGGCTCTTTGACCTTTTGAGATCTCCTATGCGCTGGTTGACTGGGTCTACGATGGACCATCATCTCTGGATCACCAGATTTGGCCTATGGCCATCTGGCCATCAAACACTTGAGGATACATGATGAGCTTCACGCTTGGAGACACACAGGATCACCTGGAAAATAATGATAACAAAGAAGTGAAGGACCTGGGATTCAAACCCAGGTCCTGATGGTATTTGTAATGCTTGCTTCGCCACTAGGCCATTGTGTTTCAATTGTTAATATATTAGACAATAATAATAATAAAAGAAAATTCCTCAATATGCCAGCACAACAAAATAAGCGCGCTATGGTTTGAATTGGCCAACGATGGCGTGACACGTCTCCATCTTCTTCCTCACGTCCGTGGATAAAACTCTGTAACACCTATAGCCACAAACATCGCCTGTCACTAAAAGTCACGTATCCCTATAATCTGATGTGAGCCATGAAAATGAAATCTAAGGGCAGGGTTGTGCTCGTCTCCTCGTCCCGATCACAACCATTCCCTTCTCATCAGCCAATTTTTCCTGAAAAAGAAATACCCAAAAACAAACCACGAAACCCTAGATATGGTACTTGGCTTTACAGGTGAGATAAATAAAATTGGATAATGCAGAATGCTTGGAAACTTGATGAGGATTATGAATATGTAAATAATTTGTACAAAAGATGCAGGAATAAAGATTTGTGAATTCAAGAAAGAAGCGATTTTTGTGACACTTACAGTGCTTTGTGATGTGCGTGGAGGCTTGCTTGGGATTGGTTCTGCTTCAGTGATCGTCAAGGAATCGATTTAGATCGTTCTTGGCTTCTGAAAACACCTCTAGACACGATTTTGATTTCCAACTTTTTACCACTTTTTTCAAGTTTTGTATTGCCTATTCTTGCAGCCTCTAACCCCTGTTTTTGTGTCTTAAGCTTCCTTATGTATTGTGGAATGCATTAGGTTAACAAATATGCCTTGAATCTTCCACATTAATGCATTGCATATTTGATTTGATTCACTTTTGAAAGCTTGCCTAATTTGTCAAAAATCCATCTTTTTGTACATGATATGGTAAGATACGAATTTGATGCTGATCATGATGATGATTAAGTCCTAAAACAACCAAAAAGATCTCAAGTAATCAATATTTGGATTTTACATGATTTAATTTGATTTAAAATGAAATAATTCAATAAAAAAATCAAATAAAATAATAAAAAATAAATATTATCTCAAGGCTGAAGCTAGGACACGTGTGCAATGGTACAAGTTCAAATCAAGTGGAAAAGAATGGGCCCATTTGACAAAATTTGATGTTTTGGGGAGAGTTGACTTTTGGCAATTTTGCAAAAATGTCCAACTTCAACAATGCATAACTTCTTCAATTTTGAACTTTTGGAGGTGTTCTTGGACTTTTTAGAAATCTTGAGATGTCCTCTAACCAAAACTTTTGGTATCATCTCATTTTGATATTCCATGCTCAAGTTATAAGCTTTAGAAAAAAAGGTGTTTTTGTTGACTTTCAAAAATGACCTATAATGTCCAAATTTATAACTTCTTGTGAATGAATTTTAGTATCTTTGGGTATGAAGATGGATTATAGGAAATTTCATCCTATTCAAAATGAGCTTTGGATGAGTCATTTCTCATAAAGTATGAGAAAGTTATGCTTGGTCAAAGTTGAGTTGACTTTTCCTACAAAACCCTAATTTAGCAACTTTTGAGTCTTGATGAATTTTGAGCAATCCTTGATGAATCATGATAAACCCTTGATAAAATGATGAAATATCCTTCAAAGTGAGAATGTTGACAAAAAATATTGAGGTTTGACTGTATTTGGGTCACAATTGACTTTTGCCCTAGCACAGTCGATTTTTGGACCTTTTGAGCATTTGACTGAGCAAACTTCCTCTGCAAGGCTTGAAATTTGACATGGATGACCTTGAGAACATATTAGGACACTGACGAACACTTGAGGTCATTTGGAATCAAGGATCTTGATGCAATGTGAAACCCTAATTTGGGGTTGACTGCCTTAGGAGATAGCTTGTCTGTCCAACTTTTAAGCAACCTTGAGCCACTTGGAGATTTTTCTTGAAATGTTTTGAGAAATATGAGAGGGCAAATTTTGGGGTACGACATCCCCCAAACAAAAGCACTTATTCACAAAAGCACCGTTTCCTTCTTACCCAACTCTAGCTAGTATCATGACCACCCACATTTTTATTCAATAGAAAAGAACAACTTAATAATGTAAAAGTGCATAAATGGTGTTATCGGAACTGACCTGTTATTGTTATCGGAACACCGAAGAGAGTTGCTTCTTCTCGGAGGAAGAACCACCAAAGTACGGTTCGACGGTGAGGAGACGAGTTGGAGAAGAGTTGGAGGAAGAACCACGGTTGGACGGTGAATGGGAGGAGACGAGTTGGAGAAGAAGATGAACAGGAGCGATTTCTGGGTGTGGGGTTTCGTTTGTACTATTTGGGATTTCTGGAAATCTAATAACCAATTTAGGGATTAAGACACTATTTAATTACCTTAGACATCGCTTTCAAGAAGCGCTACTAAAGGTATTACCTTTAGCAGCGCTTTAGGCTTTAGCAGCGCTTTTAGAGTAATGCCTTTAGCAGCGCTTTTGGAAAGCGCTGTCTAAGGTATACCCTTTAGCAGTGCTTCTGGAAAGCGCTGTCTAAGGTATACCCTTTAGCAGCGCTTTAGGCTTTAGCAACGCTTCCTAAAATAACACCTTTAGCAGCGCTTTTAGTAAGCGCTGTCTAAAGTATAACCTTTAGCAGCGCTTATTCTAATTTTTTAATTTTTTTTTACTGAAAACCTATAGCAGCGCTTAGGGAAAGAAAGTATTGTCTATGGTAAGGCCTATAGCAACGCTTATAATAAGCGCTGTCTATAGTATACCTTTAGCAGCATTCTCCTTTAATTTTTAATTATTAATTTTTCTGAAAACCTATAGCAGCACTTTAGGCATAAGCGTTGTCTATGTGGCGCTGTCTAAAGTCAATTTTGGCATAGTGGTTATTTGTCTATGCTCAAAGGAGGTCCTCCTAAGCTTAAAGGCCAATCATGTGGTGTTCTCACATAATGAAATACTTTTTTGTGCACAAGGACTAAAAGTGAATCATTGACCATTGGAGGACATCGAAGAAGCAGATGTGTTTATGCTATGGTGTTGGTTCTATACCCTTTCTGTTGGACTCTGTCCTAGTTACATGTTAGAGGGAATCTCCTATTTAGATGTAGTAGGATGACGTGTTACACATGATAGTTAGACAACATGATTGGTTATTGTGCTTATCAAAAGAAGCCTCTTAATGTTTGTAGTATGCAGGTTACTTCATGTATTCATGGTCTGATATTGGAGGTTGATCAGCTACTGGTGTGTTCTCTTGTGTACCCTACAAGAGTTGTGTATGGAATTACATGGGTATTGTCTCCAAAGCCATGGTAAATGGGTAAGTCCATGTATTTTAGGTTGATGTCTGAACTGATGTTGGAACATCATTTAATTTATTTGTTTCTTAGTCCAAGGATGGTTGTTTTGCCCAGGGTGGAGGGTAGAGTCGAGTCACTGACCAAATCTAGTGTGGTATGTGGTGTGGATATCTTTCATGTATGCCTGTTATGATCCACTTGTGTTTTTGTTTCTTAACCATTTGTGAGAAAGGGGTTCTATCCGCAGCGTGTACCTCTAAAGAAGGTTGTGAAGGAAGGAATATAAGCAAACATTTCCTTTGATGAGGTGGTGCATGTGACTGGTTGCAAATACCTTGACGGGAGCTGGGTAGTTGTCTAATATGTTGCTGTGAAATTGAAGTCATAACAAAGGTTGCATGGTGTCATACAATATGTGCTAGTCTTCCTCTGGAGATTTTATGATGTCAAATAAAATGTCTTGACATTGTGTTCAGTGTTTTTTTGAACCTGGATTAAGATAGTATGCTTGGAATTCTGTGGGAAGCATTAGTTTTTGGAGCATTGTGGTGCTACCTCTGATCTATGTTCTACAGTGTGTCATAGTTTCTCTTGTGTCTTTGGAATATCCTAAGAAATTGTGTTGGTTGTTTCCTGAGAGAATTTATTTTTCTCTGCAGAAGTTCTAGAGCTCAAGAGGGAGTTCTGTTGTTAGACGATGGCCAAAGTGATCAGGTTGTGTGATAAGAAGCTGATGTTCTACATGATGTTGTAATATCATGCTTGTTGATGGCTATCATTGGAAGAGTCCTTGAATGTGTATCTATGAGGACTTATAGAAATCACTGATATTGTTTTTGTTGTCAATAAATTCTTTATCATATCATCAACATCGTGATACTTTATTGACTAATGTTAGTGTTAAGAAAACATAATATCCCTGTCCTTGCATTACTATTTGTTTGGAAGGAAATATGTTTCAAACATTGTTGTGACATCAACTCAGGTGAAGACTATGTTTACTAGGATAAGGATATTTCTATTCATGTTACATCAGATATTGAATATGCTTGTGTTGATGCTGATGAAGAAGGAGAAGAGTGTCAGAGAGTGTAATCTGATCATAATGCTTGTTGGGGAGGTGGAGTCTTCTACTATAAGAAGAGTTTGTGTGAATCTGGATCTTATGGAGCAAGCTATCTGACTACAGTTATTTTGGAGTATATGGGAAACTTTAAAACAAATGTGCATGACTTCTTATCTATACAAAAGAATCATGATATTTTGTGCGTATTCTCAAGGAGCTAGAGTATCTGGGATGGAGCCTACATGGTATGAGGTTGTTAAGCAGGTGTGTGAAGTGGTATTTCTTCATTGTGAGAGTGTGAAAATCTTTCATGAGATTTCATATGGTTCTCAAGTGTTTGTGACTAGAAGGAGCATTGGTTATCCATGACAGGGGGTGTGAAGTACTTGTCTACGGATTGTTGCTACAATAGTGCATATATTGTGAAGCTTGCGTGTGTTTCAAGCTTGTGGAGATTGTGTGCCTCCTATGAGGTTATGATGTCAGACAATATGTCGTGACATAAGGGTACAATATGTAGTTCTTTGTTCTCTTAACATGGAATGTATGGTTCTATTCATGTGAAGCTTGATGATTAAATCAGGGGTACACATGTCTCTTAGGTGTACTCTGAGAGACAGTGTTTGTGGAAAGGAGAAAAGTCATGTGAAGTTGATGGTGTTGATGAGGATGATGCGCGAATGTTGCATCCGTGCTCTTTTGTTTTGGTTCTGCATTAGTATTATCTTAATGTGCTAATGTGCTACTGTGGTTTGTTTTTTGGTTAGTTGCTTCCTTTGTCATATTATGGTTAAAAAGGGGAGAAGTGTGTATGTGTGCACTTACCATTGATTGCTGGCTATTATTGAGGGGACAAATTTATGGTTCTCTATGGTTTGTGATAGCAGGTCTTGATGGGGAGTCTCTGTTGTTCTTTACTGAAGGGTTCTGAAGAGATGTCGGACATGATGTCTTGATATCATGGTGTTGAGAATTTAGTTTCTCTATTTGTTGAAACTTTATTTAGTAGACCGAATAACTACTTAATGTTTCTCTGTTTGTTGCTGCTCATAACTCTATTGTTATGTTTTCTGCTGCTGAGCCTCTAATGTGTGTGTTTGATTTATTTTCAAACATGTTTATGGTGTTTTTATTGAATAAGGATTATTTGGTTGGTTTAGCCAAAATTTTCCAAAGGGGGAGATTGTTATTTATCTGAAATTAGGATTGACATGAATTTTGGTAAAACTAACTTTGCAGCAACATGTTGAACAAGATGTTTCAACTTGCATATTCAACATGTGGAGTGTGATGTCCTAACCAGAAGTATAGGATATCTGGTCTATTACAATTTTGTAGTTTGGAAAATATATTAACTTGCAGTTTCAACATGTCAAATATGATATCCTAACCAGAAGAGCAGGACATCTGGACTGTTACAGTTTTGCAGTTTGGAAGTTGTTTCAACTTGCTGTTTGAACATGTAGAATGTGATATCCTAACTAGAAGTATATGACATCCGGTCTACTACAACTAACAATTTGGATTCAGTTGTTATGATTTAATTACGGAATATTGTGAGAATATTTAGTAATCCTATGTGGTGTCCAAGATTGATAAATAAGAGATTTTATGTTGGTATTCAAGATATTCAAAGTTTCTAAATATGGAGATATTTTAGGAAAGTTTTGATTGAAGACCTATTTCTTGGAGAAGTTTTTGCAGACTTTGTGCAGTCTCCTTGCTGTGTTTTTGAGGCCCAAATCTATTTGGGAAAAGGTTATAAAGAGAAGCATTATAACCTAGAAGAAAGTACCGACCATGAATGAAAAGATATAGCTATTAGGGTTGAGTCTGTACCACTCTCTAGGAGAGTTGGTTGTGTGTTCCACTCGGTTGTGAGTTGGACTGATGTTATAGAGTTGTAGTCTCTATTATTGTTCTCACTCAGAAGCCTTTAGGTAATGAATTGAGTATTGTTCTTAGAGGAAGCTTGTAAGCAACTCCAAATTGTGTTCTTAGTCAAGAGTCTTGGTTAGGCATTGTCATGGAAATGTGTCTTCTAGTGTTTTTATATTTGAAGTGTGATATTCATTTAGGTGAAAGTACGTCGATACAATAATTGAAACTCAGACTGTTAGACATTACTGCGGTGATTGATGGTGAGATGGAATTTCTCAAATCTAGGGAGGACCTAGGTAAAAATTGCACACGATAGTGATTAAGTGATAAGTTGTAAACGGGGTAGTTTAGCTTTGAATTGATATTGTCTAGTGAATTGCCTTCTTTGCTTGGTATGCCTCCAAAATAGGTGTTGTTGTCACCGAACTGGGTTAATAATTCAGTGTGTTACTTATCTTTTCAGTACTGTTGATTGTATGTTTATACCTTGTCTGTGTGTTTAAGTTAGATCAGATGTCTTGACATCCTATAGGACATTTGAGATCTGATATACCAAAATTTCAACAGGCAACCCTTTAACTTTTTAATTACACTCAATTTGTCAAAAAAGGGAATTTTAATTCAAAATTTCAGATTCTTTCTATAAACATGAAGCACTCAATGTGAAGTTACCCGAAGACCTCACCCTCCTTATGTATATATAATGAAAATTGCTTAAGGCCCCTTAGGATAGAAGATTGTCGGAACAAAATAGGTACAAAATCACTCTAAGTTTAAAAGCTATAAATCTTCTTTGCTTCAAAATATTTAATTGTAGCTTGGGTTGAAAAACCTTACTCTCACCTCACTTAAGTATCAAGAAAAGAAAACACTATGAAACACTAATTTCTTCTTAAAACATCATATATTTCAAAAGGCCTTTATTTCAAAAACTGCTTAAGACTACACTTTGAAGGAATCTTTGTGTAATATTATCTATTTTTCTTGGTGGAGTATTATCTATTTTTCTTGCTGCTTTAGAAGGAAATCAGCTTGTGCAATGATAACCTGCATAAAAAAAAAGGAGAAATTATTAAATAATTGATTATAAAATCAACCATTTGTGTATAAATGGTATTAAATATGCATTTGAGGGATTTAACAGTTGAACACATGTTAGGTAGCATCATTTTAGCAAGAGGTATTAATGTTCAATGTTAAGATCAATATATTTTTAATAAAATTGAACATTAACTAATCTTTAAAGTACCAACTCAAAACTTACAGTGATGAGTGCATCACGATCCAAAAATTACAATGTTGTATGAAAGCATCAACTGCGGCTGAATCTTGACCGGGTAGAATTTCAAGAACACCACCATTTTCATACTGAACAGCCTGTTGCCTCTGTGAACATGGGACAACAAAAGCTCAAGAAAATACCAATCTTGAGATGGAGTCCAATTGACCCTCGAATTGTCCAAAGTTATCGATGAATTATCCCTCATTTCATTACCTGTAACGCAAATAAATTACAATCCAAAAAACCATAGAGATCTTCCCTTAATCTATAAAGGAACCATATCAAATTCAAAATCTACCTTGCATAACTTGATCCCATGTAGGTACAAACAAATGTCAACCAAACTTGAAAAAAAAGTTATTCTCAATGCATCTTGCTTTCAGCCAACCTGACAATAAACAAATTCCAACTTAATAAAGAATAAGCTATTTTCATAAGTTATTTGTCTTTGTAGCAATTAATTACAACACTATATCACCATGGTATTTGTTTTGGACTGGGTCCGACAGGCCCAAAGGCATTGTAAAGGCTCAGTCCAAATGGAATTACAAGGGCCACGCCGACCAGAGAGCACGACATGCTGCTCGACGGCAAACCTCCTGCTCGACATGCTGCGGTCCAGCACCACAACCTGAGGTCCTGCTCGACATTACCTCGAGCAATCCAGCTAGGGCAGACTCAGTCCACTGTTCCCCCAACGATACTCCGAAAAGACCGCGTCTTCGTCCGCCCGCACTTCACGCAGAACATCCAGGAAGGGGACCACGTGCGGGTCCCCACTACGCACGTAGAACCTGGCAGTTCCTCCATTGGGCCAAACCTGCCCGGCCCAATGAAGGAACCTTGGCCCAGCGCTGGGGGCTATAAATACCCTCTGCTTCCAGAGGGTAAGGTATTCATCATTCTAACCTTACACTTGCTATTATCTGCTCGTACTCCTACTTACTTCAGCATCGGAGTGCCTTGCAGGTACCCCCCCTCCCCCCACCTCGTTCAAGAAAGCTTTCTGCTCGGAGCCAGCCGTGACGGTCCATTTCTGATCAGGTCGGATCAGTGGCGTCGGCTGTGGGAAACAGCTTCCCCGTCTAACGAACAACTCTAAAGACCAAAGCTCAATTCAACTACCTGTCATGGCTGACCCAGCTCGCGACGAGCAGCCCGTCCGTGTCGCCGACACTAATAACGGTACCGCGGACAAGAATGGACACATCGATAACCCCGGTGATCCCGACCACAGTACCATCCCTGTGACGACCGCCCCTGGACCTTCCTCCTACAGCGACGGGGCTACTGCATCATCCTCTTCGACCCCTCCAGCACTCGAAGACGACCCGGTAGCTCTCGCTCATTACTGAGCTGCCCGGTTCTATGAAGTCCCAGTTCCCGCCGGGGCAAATGCCACGACTCAGGCACTGTTCGCGGCCATTAATCAGACAAATTATCTCATCTTCGCCCAAGGAGAAAGATTAAGGGAACTTGAAGATGATCGACGACCCCCGAGGAGGCATCGGAGGCCACATTCTCCACCTCCTCGGGTCACAGAAGTTCGACACCCTTCTCCCCCGCGGAGACACTACACAGGGAGAACTCCAGGAGCCCCTCTCCCCGGCCAAAGCAGAGGCGGTCCTACTATGAGAGACAGCCCGCCATCCCTGCCGGAGAACCCAGTCGCGACCCGTCAAGGCACGACAAGAGGCACGCCGGGGACGGGCGTGTGACCTTCAACCACCGAGCATCACGCTCGAGGGAAACTCAGCACGATCATCGTGCCAGACATAACTACAGGACCCCTTCTCTTTCTCCGGAGAGGAGCGACGAGGACGACCCCCGCGGTCCCCTATCGCAGGCCATCATGGATGCACCCATCCCCCCGGGCATGGAGAAGCCCCCGCACCTGAAGGAGTATGACGGAGTAGCGGACCCGGTCGACCACATTGACGGGTTGGAAGCCATGCTCCACTATCATAATGTCGGGGGGCCCATCAAGTGCCGTCTTTTCCCCACGACTCTTAGGAAGGCGGCCATGGACTGGTATAAAGGACTCGCCCCGGGCTCAATCACGTCATGGCGGAACCTGAAGAACCAGTTCATCAGTTCCTTCACAGCTTCTCGGCGCCATCCGAAGACCGAGGCGGCCCTCGAGGCCATCATCCAAAGACAGGATGAAACCTTGAGGGAGTTCATCAACCGCTTCAACCGAGAAGCAATACAGGTCCCCTGCGCGGACCATATGAAAAGATACTTGTTGGAGAGGGGCCTCCTCCCCGGCACAGAATTCAGAAAGGCTGTGGGTATTGAGCCACCTCCAACTTTTGATGCCCTCCTCGACAAGGCCCGAGCATACATGGACTACGAGGAGAGGGAAGCTGCCAACAGGGCCCGAGACTCCAGGGCTCGCGCTCCCAACAACAGCAGCAGCTCACGACAAGAGCCTCCTCCCCGACGTACCGGGGAGAAAAGGAAAGAAGATCGACCCCGGGAAGTCCGAGAACAAAGGGGCCCCTCGGGCCGTTTCACCGAGTACACTCTGCTCACGGCTTCCCGCGAGCGTATTTTGGCGGAGTGTGCCAGTACAGATTTCAGAGACGGTGGCGTCAAGCGTCCCCGACCTGCTCCCGCCAAGCCAGGGGCAGATAAAAATAAATACTGTCAATACCATAGGAGTCATGGTCATTTGACAGAGGACTGCGTCCACCTCAAGGACGCCATTGAAACCCTCATCAAGGGAGGGAGGCTCGCACAGTACAGGCGAAACGACGCTCCCCTTCGTGACGCCCATGAAACCAAGGAGCCCGAAGAAGATGCCCGACCATCAGACGAGTCGGTGCCTATCCAGACCGCCTTCTCGGTAACCAGGCCCGAGGATTTCGACGTTCCCGAGCTCCTGCAGGAGCCCTTGACAACACACAGCAGGTGGGAATACTTCCCCTCCGCCATGGTCATCAACGGGGGCGGGTTCAACGACCTCACCATCAATTCAGCTAAGAGGAAGTTGGACGAGCTGATCGACATAGCTCCTCCGCAAACGGTAACATTCGAAAGGGTGAAGGGCAGGTCAGAGCCCATCACCTTCTACCTAGAAGAACTCCCCGGCGGAGCCCCGAACGCGGTCATCCCCTTACTGATAAGGGCAAAAATGGCCAATTTTGACGTGCATCGCATCCTGGTCGACGAAGGGAGTTCCGTCGACGTGATGTACAGCCAGCTGTTCCGGACCTTGCAACTGGACGACTCACATCTCTCTCCGTATGTGGGTTCGGATCTACAAGGCTTCAACGGCTCGACTTCCAAACCTTGGGGTTATGTCGAGCTCCTGGTTACGTTCGGCGAAGGAACGGCTACGCGACAGGTTAAGGTCCGCTTCCTCGTCATTGATTGCCCGTCTCTATACAATTGCATCTTGGGGAGACCGACACTGGCGGAGCTGACAGCGGTGCCCTCGACTGTCCATCTGAAAATGAAGTTCTATACTAAAAGGGCACGGGTAGCCACCATCCAAGGAGACCTCGCCGCTGCCCGCAGGTGCTTCAACTCCGCTTCAAAGGGACGGGATACCGTCGACGTGGGGACCAGACCCACCAAGAGGACAAAGCAGGAGCCCGACAGAAAAGCATCCCCCGAGGAAGAAGTCCAGAAGGCTCCATCAAAGGTCGACTCCATAGCCCTCGACGCCCGCTTCGATCAGGAAGAGCCATCCAGCAACGAGCAAATCCCACTCCGACCAATCCCGGACGGGGATTTTGAACTCGTTCCCCTCGGCACAGACCCGACCAAGGGAGTGAAGATTGGTAAAGACCTCCCCGACTTGGCCAGGAAGCAAATCAAGGCCTGTCTGTGCGAGAATGCTGATCTCTTCGCCTGGAGCGCCGCAGAGATGCCCGGACTCGACCCTGAGGTCGCCTGTCACCACCTCGCCATTGAACCAGCCGCCAAGGCCGTAGTATAACGTAGGCGTAGGCAGTCTCCAGAAAAAACGGAGGCTGCTGAAAAAGCTGTAAAAGACCTCCTAGAGGCAAATTTTATTTCCGAAGCCCGGTATTCCACCTGGCTGTCAAATGTTGTACTTGTGAAAAAGAATAATGGAAAATGGAGAATGTGTGTTGACTATACCGATCTCAACCGGGCTTGCCCGAAGGATGCTTTTCCTTTACCTAACATAGACATGCTGGTCGACAACTCGGCCGGCTACAAGACTTTGTCGTTCATGGACGCCTACTCGGGATATAACCAAATCCCAATGGCTCTGGGCGACAAACACTGCACGGCATTCATGACCAGCTCGGGCAACTATTACTACAACGTAATGCCCTTCGGACTGAAAAACGCCGGAGCAACTTACCAACGTATGATGAACAGAGTGTTCAACAAATAGATTGGCGACATGCTCGAGGTATATATGGACGACATGATCATCGAATCCCGAGCAGACACCGATCACGCAGCTCATCTCAAGACAGTCTTCGCCCAAGCAAGACAGTGCAAAATGAGGTTCAACCCCGAGAAGTGCACATTCGGGGTTAAGGCAGGAAAATTCCTCGGATTCTATCTAACAGAAAGAGGGATTGAAGCCAACCCCGACAAATGTCGGGCATTCTGCGACCTCCCAACACCGACGTTGAAGAAGTCGATACAAATCATGAACGGAATGCTGACGTCACTATCCCGCTTCGTCGCGAAGTCCGCTCAGCACGCCCTCCCCTTCTTCAAACTCCTTCGAAAGGAAGCAGCCTTCGAGTGGAACGAGGAATGCGAGCACGCACTTCGCCATCTGAAGCAGAGCCTGTCTCAGCCGCCCGTGCTGTCTCGACCAGACGACAGGGAACCGCTGTACTTATACTTGGCCGTTTCGAATGAAGCCATCAGCGCAGCCCTTGTCCGCGAGACCCCCGACGGGCAGAAACATGTCTACTTCACGAGCAAAGCCTTACAAGGGCCCGAAAGTAGATATCAGCAGATAGAAAAGGTTGCTCTGGCCCTCGTCAACACTGCGAGGAGGCTCAGACACTACTTTCTAGCCCACACCATCATCGTGCGAACCGATCAGCCGGTGAGGCAGCTCCTGGGTCGGCCAGATATGGAGGGCAGGATGCTGAAGTGGTCCTTGGAACTTTCCGAATTCGACATTCAGTACGAAAGCAGGAAATCCCTGAAAGCACAAGCCTTGGCCGACTTCGTCGCGGAGATGACCACTCACGACCTTCCCGCGGGGAAGGAACACAAGTGGACCATCTTCGTCGATGGAGCGTCCAGCTCGTCCGGTAGCGGCGCGGGGATCCTCCTGGAAAACGAAGAAGGCGTAGTGATCGAGCACTCCTTAGTTCTCTCCTTCCCGACGTCAAATAACCAGGCAGAATACGAAGCCCTGCTCGCAGGACTGAGACTAGCCGAGGACCTGGGAGCCCGCGAGGTACAAATTTACACCGACTCCCAGCTCGTCGCCTCTCAAGTACAGGGAAGCTACCAGGCCAAAAACGACAACCTCATCGAATATTTGAACTTAGTCAAAAAACACATGGCAAAGTTCGTACGAGCAGAAATTGCTCATGTTCCCCGCGAGCAAAACACGAGGGCGGACATATTGTCCAAACTCGCGAGCACACGAAAGAAGGGCGGGAATAAATCCGTCATCCAGGAATCTCTGGCGCGTCCAAGTATCGAACCACCCTCGACTACGGTCGAGATCCATGCCATCGGGGATGCCATGTCCTGGATGACCCCGGTTTATAATTTCCTGACAAAAGGAGAACTCCCATCGAACCAGGCCGAGGCTGCCATAATCAAGCGACGAGCGTGTTCCTATGTGGTTCTCGAGTAGAAACTGTACCGACGAGGATTCTCCATTCCCCTCCTGAAATGCATCGACGAGTCCGCCATCCCCGACGTACTGCGGGAGATACACGAAGGGATCAACGCCCAGCACATGGGCGGTAAATCCTTGGCACGGAAAGCCCTTCGAGCAGGATACTACTGGCCGACGATGCAACAGGACGCCAAGGAACACGTGAAAAAATGTGATAAGTGCCAGAAGCACGGGGATATGCACCTCGCCCCCCCGCACGAGCTGAACACATTGTCGTCCCCATGGCCGTTCGCCTGGTGGGGCATGGACATCCTCGGGCCCTTCGTGCAAGGAACCTACCAGAACAAATTTCTCATCGTCGCCGTGGATTACTTCACGAAGTGGATCGAGGCCGAGGCACTCGCGAAAATTACCTCGCACAATATCCTCCGTTTCTACAAAAGAAACGTCCTCGCCAGGTTCGGAATTCCGCAGGCCCTGGTGACCGACAACGGTACCCAGTTCACCGACCACGGGTTCCGGGACTTCGTCACCAAACTATGGACAAAACAACATTTCACGTCAGTCGAGCACCCCCAGACCAACGGGCAAGCCGAAGCCGCAAACAGAGTCATCCTCCGAGGGCTCAAACGTCGACTCGGCGAAGCCAAAAGAGGATGGGTCGAGGAGCTCCACAGCGTCTTGTGGGCATACCGCACCACACCCCACTCAACAACGGGTGAGACACCATTTCGACTGACGTATGGCACCGAGGCTGTCATCCCGATCGAAATCATGGAACCATCCCGACGAACAGAGGAGCCCCTCGACGAAGAAATGAACGACAAAGCACTAAGGGATGAACTCGACCTAGTCGAGGAAATCCGATCGGGGGCAGCCCTGCGCGAAGCCACCCTAAAACAACGAGTGGCTCTACGCCACAACGACAAGGTCATCAAGCGCGAGTTCGAAATCGGCAGTCTGGTATTACGCAGGAACCAGAAAGATTCCCGCGAAGGGAAGTTGGCCGCAAACTGGGAAGGACCTTACCGCGTCCACGGCACCACGGGTACCGGGGCGTACTACCTCGAGCAATTAGACGGAGAGCCATTACCACGACCCTGGAACGCTGCTAAGCTAAAGCAGTACTACAGTTAGAAACTACCAACACCTGGGACCCTCGACCAACGGCTCCCGCGCTCGGTCAACGAGGAAAAACGTCCGACTTCGTATAAAGGCTAAGGTACAAGCCCGACATACGGCCAAATGGCACAGCATCGCGCGGTAAACGATGACGATCGATAGTGCCCGACGTGGACAGCTATACCGAGCACCACCGTCGTTGTACCCATAAGGCAGAACACCCAGCTCGCGATGGGCAGTTCACACCAAGGGCGAATAGTCCCTAACGGGATTCACGCCCGACTGAGCAACTTCGCTCCAAATGCCCGACATGTCATCAAGAATGACGGGCCATCTAAAAGGGTCAAAGGGAAGTCTCTCCCCTTGAGCACAAAACTTAGGTGACTCTGGCCAGCGAAAGAGGGCCGGACACGCATACAAACGGAAGGCGGGCAGGCTCGCTCGCCAAATCAAAGCCACTTACGGGCACTCCTCGGGCCCATGACTTAGGCAAAAATTTCACGCAAATATATAAGATTTCAAGCAAGGGCAAAACATCCAAAATGTAAAACAGCATTCAGATAAAAATGCCCGAAGGCGACAAAACAATTATAAACCGACCAAGAAGGCCGACGATGTTCGTAACGTACAACAAACGGGCACGCAGGCCCAAAGAATACAAATGTCAAGGGCACGCAGGCCCGCTATCCTAGTCAGGTTTCCCCAGAACCATCATTGTCGACGCTTGGAGAGTCGGGCGGAGGAACGATCACGCCATCCACGATCTGATGTGTGTGGTCGATACCCTCAGTGACCAGGTCGGGGTTTAGCAAGGAGAGCTGACCGACTGCGGAGTTGAACCCATCCTCCAGGGCACCGACGCAATCTGCCTCGAGGAGCCGGATATGGGCGACCAGATCCAACCGACTCTTCAAAGCCGCTATGTCCTCCGGCTCGTCCTTAGCAGGTTGCATGGCGGTGTTCATTTCCTCGATCTGCTGGGCCAAGCGTCCGACTTCGGCCCCCAGACGATCCCTGTCTGCCCGGAGAAGCTCCCCCTCCTCGGCCAACTTCCCTGACTTTTCCTTCTCCAAGGTCAACATCTCCCTCTCAGCATCCAGCATCGCCGTCTGCTCGCGGAACATCCCCTCGGAGCGTTCCAGGGCGGTCTTCAACTTCCGCGAGCTCGAGGTAAGGGCCGCCTTCTCCTGCTCGAGTTCTTTGATACAGGCAGGATCCCCTCCTTCCTCGGACAGCACCAAGGCCATCTCGGCCATTTTCACCAGCCTGTCCATACTGGCGGCCAGATACATCTTCCGATCCTCTTTGCTCATCCTTTTGATAGCTTCAGCCTCGTCGGCAATCACTGTCAGAGGGAATCTCTCGAAGAAGCCCTCCTCTTTGAAGCAAGGGGGGAACGCGAAAGATTTAACGGCACTGGCGTCCTCGCCAACAGTCGGACCACTTTCCACACGGGTCCTCTTCCTCTGTATCAGGACGGCACTAGGGTCGACCTCTTCAACTTCTGGGGTCCCATCCGACGCGGCCCCCGAGCTTGACGACGAGTCCACCCTCACCGGCTGAGGAGCACTTGGACTGTGTGGTGGGCCCATCCTCGTCGCCTGTGGGGCCTTCACGACCCTCCTGCCTCGCTTCTGGTCGCAAGACAATTTCAAAAGCCTTTCATGTCGACCAGCCATCGAACTTGCGCAAAATAAAAGTTGGGTCAGTATCGAGCAAACTCATAAATAAATGACGAGCAAAGAAATTCAAGCAATAAACGACCTAGCAGACGGGCAGCCTGCCTGTACGTCTCGCACTCCACGAGTGCCTTGGTGTCGATCGGCCGAGACTCAAACGTTGGGTAACCCTCTGCGTCCAGGATGTCGTCCCCTTCCCTCGTAGCCCACCGGGCAGGATGGAAGCTATCGACAAATCGACAAAGGGCGGCGTACGCCTCCTCGTCCTCCGAGCACATGTCCCCGACAGTAGTGTGGTAGTAACCAGTCCCATGCTCGTAGTGCCTGCCAGTGCACAGGGAACTTAGCCGTACGTGTCATCACAGGACTCCCATCGTCGCCCAAAACCGCCTCCCCTTCTTCATCGCTTAGAGCCTCCTCCTCCTCGTACAGGGTTCCTAAAGCCGAGGTGGTAACTGGCCGCACAATGTACCACTTGTCTTTAAAACCCCTTACGGAGCCCATATACATTTTGAAGAGTCTCCTCGACTGCTTCAAGGAGATCCAGCTGTGTTTCCCTCCTCGGGACTGGCGCTGCAGATGAAAAATCCGGAAGAAGAGCGGTATGGTCGCCCCGATCCTCAGATAGCGACACGTCAGCTCAAACGCCCGGATGAAGGCGAGCGAGTTTGGATGTAGCTGGGACGGGGCCAACTCCAGGTGAGTGAAGACCCCGACCTGGAAATCAGTGAAGGGCAGTCGCAGCCCAAGATCTTTGAACGCGATCTCGTACATCGCGAAGCTATATTCCGGATAAACCGAGCAGATCCTTGAACGGGATGACGGGCACATGACTACGAAGTTCCTTTGGAAGTCGGGCTGGCCCTGGCCCGCCTCGATGACAGCGTACGGATTTTGGTCGTCTCGGATGTAGATCGACGCGATCCCTCGAGGCTCGACGCCCATCCAATCCAGCAAAGGGTCGGTCACAGTATCAATCAGGTTGACCGACTCGTCGGCGCTTTGTTCTTCACGATCGTGACGCCCGGAGGAGCTCGGATCGTCCGCCATGGTTAACTGCAGAGCACGGAAAACTAGTCAATTGGGCACGAAGCCATACGCTCGACAAATCACGTCGTCCCATTCACGACCACGTAGTCCGTTTCCACGAATGGTTGCCTCCCCGACATCCTGAAACTCGGTGTGTTCTTCCTCAAACCAACTACGCGGTCACTCTCCAACATGTCGACCCAAGGTATGAACATGGCGAGCCACACCATGAGGACCACGGCCAAGACCATGAACATACCGGGCGCGATCATGAATCAGGCGCCCTGGATCATGAAGACCCCGGGCAGCGCTGAAGTTTATCACCTAAAACTATGAATACGCCGACCACAAACACGCGTTTGCCGGTCCTAGGCATGAATATGTCGGGCTAAGTATGAGTTTACCGGGCTAATCCCACGCGCACAACCCCTAAAACATCTACAAACGCCAAAAATCATGCATTTTAACAGGAAAATGAAGAAGATAGACCACTTACTTGAATCAAAAAGTAGGATTTGGCTACGGAGTAGAAGAATCTGTGACAGAAAGTCGCAACTGGAGAAGATCTGGAAGAGAAGCAGCGGAGAGAGCACAGAGAATAGAAACGTGTTATGGGGCCCAAGGTTCCTATTTATAGTGATGACGTGGAATACCAAACGTCACCTCGGGCAACCACGGAGTCTCTCTCCTCGACGCGCCGCCCCCAACGCAATGATGACCCTATCCCCATAGGGTGGTGGCACAGTTCCCGAAAGATACCTCGTATGCTCGACAGACGCGCCCGGTGAGGATCCTCCAGGCATCCACCGCGGAAGACGTCTCCGAGCACGACACAAGGAGGCCCTCGAGGGCCCACACCTCTGTCCCGGGCACGAGACCCCGATGAGGAAGCGACCTGAGTTCAAGCCATGGCTCCTCACAAAGGAACCACGACTTAGGGGGCTCCTGCTCTGGATTAAGCCCGACAGGCCCAAAGGCATTGTAAAGGCCCAGTCCAAATGGAATTACAAGGGCCACGCCGACCAGAGAGCACGACATGTTGCTCGACGGCAAACCTCCTGCTCGACATGCTGCGGTCCAGCACCACAACCTGAGGTCCTGCTCGACATTACCTCGAGCAATCCAGCTAGGGCAGACTCAGTCCACTATTCCCCCAACGATACTCCGAAAAGACCGCGTCTCCGTCCGCCCGCACTTCACGCAGAACATCCAGGAAGGGGACCACGTGCGGGTCCCTACTACGCACGTAGAACCTGGCAGTTCCTCCATTGGGCCAAACCTGCCTGGCCCAATGAAGGAACCTTGGCCCAGCGCTGGGGGCTATAAATACCCTCTACTTCCAGAGGGTCAGGTATTCATCATTCTAACCTTACACTTGCTATTATCTGCTCGTACTCCTACTTACTTCAGCATCGGAGTGCCTTGCAGGTACCCCCCCCACCTCGTTCAAGAAAGCTTTCTGCTCGGAGCCAGCCGTGACGGTCCATTTCTGATCAGGTCGGATCAGTATTGCATAAAAAAAATGATAAATTGAGTAATAATAATAACTCGCCTTCCTTGCACCTACTATCTTACACGTTTGTGCTCTTGCTCCAACTGTGTCAACTTCAAACGACTTGCTCCACCCCGCAGGACATATAGCACGATAAATAAAATATTAGGGATTAAGGTTTATCATAACAAACATAAATCTAAAACGAAGCAGAGATATTGAAATCAACGAAAATATTAGAGATTAGGATTTATTAATTTCAACTGATTCGCACAGTTTCAAACCTTAAAAGAGATACCAAAACCGATTCACTAATCCAACCGATGCACCACTGTAAAACTGATTCCCACACCATTCATCTATCATTGTGATACCAGAATAACCAAAGAAATACCCAAAGAAAAGGATATTTTTTTCTATATGATAGATTTTCTCTTTCTCCATTTTCTCTATCTTTTTTATTTTATTTTTATGTAACATAAATAAATAAATAAATTGAATATTTTTTAATGGAATGAAGAGGAACACATAAAAATTTACTCAACTGAAAACATAATTATTTAATGATTATTAAAATATTATTCATAATTATTAAAAAAATTAATTTCAAATGTCAAAATTTTTTTATTTTTCTCACGGGCTAATATCAATAAAATAACTATTTTATTTTAATTACCAACTATCTTTATTTGAAACATAAAATTCTTATTTTCAAATGTGAAAATTTCTATTTTACTCACGAGCCCCTATTACCAAAATATCTATTTTGTTTTAATTAACAATTATCTTTATTTATGACACAAAATTCTTATTTTGAAATGTCAAATTTTCTATTTTTCTCACGATCCACTATAAGCAAAATACCTATTTTATTTTAATTAAAAATTGTCTTTATTTGAGACATAAGATTCTTATTTTCAAATGTCAAAATTGAATTTATATTATTATTATTAAATTTATAATTAAATAACTAATTTCAAAATTACATGTATATCTAAGTAATGTATATATCGTATTAAATAAATTTACTCGTGCGGACACACGGCTATCTTACTAGTATCTATTAAAAATCAATAGCATGAACTCTCAAAATTGTGATTTCACCATAAATTTTTTACACTAACAAAATGACATTTCAGTAATCAAGTAATGTTTACTTTTTTTTCATTTTCATCTTCTATTACATCATGACAAGTGAAATTTATTTTTCAATCTTCACTAATTAAACCACAATTACTTTTTTTCTTCCAATAAACAACAAACTATGTTGAAAGGAGTACAAGGGGTACTCAACTAAACAAACAAACTACCTTCTCAACTTATAACACTCTAAGGGAGAGGCATACCAATTATAAAAGTACAAGAAAGAAATACTTTACAACATAAATCTAACCACCTCTAAAACATAAACTTAATAGATTCTAAACAATCCTCAAACTAAACACCTTATTTTGGAAAACAAGAGTTTCTAACGAACCAAATATTCAAGACAGAGGCAAGCCAAATAAGTTGTATACTTTTCCTACTAGCCTTATCTCTCACTATATGACCATGGAACCGAAAAAAGCCATACAGTCAGAATTGATCTCTATTGAATTCCCCAACCACCTGATAACAGCTTCCCGCACCCTTCTAATAATTGCACAATGACCAAATAAATTCCTCGCATCTTCCTCCTCTTCCAAACAGAAAACACATCAGCTATCCCTCATAATCGTCATAATTCATCTCTTAGCGAGTTGATCTTGGGTTGGAAAACGATTAACAAATAGCCTCCAACCAAATAAAAGAATTCTCGCTGGAGCTTTGATCTTCCACAAAACATATAGCGTTGTTCAAGCAGAAACAAATCAGTAAATTGTAGAATTGTGAGTAACAATACACATGCTTCAAGTAGTCGACTACCTATGGAATATAAGGAAAATTTTAATCAGATTGATGAGATGGTTGAGGATGTTTTTGGTGTGAACGTGACCTATGGTCAACCTGAAGATTTTGATGAGGAAGAGTTTCCGAATGAGGAAGCGTAAAGATTTTATCAGTTGTTGAATGAAATGAATATTTCGTTGTTTGAGGGGTCGTTAGACTCAAAGTTATCAATGTGTGTGAGATTATTGACTGTCAAGTAAAATTGAAATGTTCTTGATTAATATTTGGAATTATTTGCAAAAATGATATTGGACTCCTCTGCAACGAAAGATAACTTGCTTACAAGTTTTTATGATGCAAAGAAGTTGGTGTCAAAGTTGGGCTTACAAGTAATTAAGATTGATTGTTGCATTAGTAGTTACATGTTGTTTTATGACAATGAGTTTTGTACTTAAGTTGGATTGTTGGAGGAATGTATGTTTTATAAGAGTCCAAGATATCAAGTTCACAATAGAGCCATTAACAACAAGAAAAAACGTGTAGCAGTAAAGTCTATTATTTATCTTCCGATAATTTCAAGGTTAAAAAGAATGTTTGCTTCAATGCACAGTGCAAGTCAAATGACATGGAATTATATAAACTAAACAAGTCCAGGAACTATGTGACATCCATCTGATGGAGAGGCATGGAAGCACTTTCATCGTATACATCCTAATTTTGTCATAGAACCTAGAAGTGTCAGGATTTGATTATGCTCTGATGGTTATGCTCCATATGTCAAAGCGTCGGGAAATACGTATTCTTGTTGGCCAGTTATCGTAACCCACTACAACCTCCCTTCTGAGATGTGCATGAAAAAACCATACACTTTTTTGACGTGTGCCATTCCAGGTCCGTCTAGTCCAAAAACCGGAATCAATGTGTACTTACAATCTTTAATTGATAATTTGAAGAGGCTGTGGATTAAATAATGGACTTATGACATATCCTGTAAACAAAATATTACTTTGCGAGCTTCCTTGATGTGGATCATTAATGACTTTCTAACATATGTCATGTTGTCTGGTTGGGGTACGCATGAAAAATGGGTTGTACGCATTGCATGGGATACACCAAGGCATTTACGTTCGATAAAGGAGGGGCAAGCTCATGGTTTGACTGTCATTGCATATTCCTACTAACAAATCATTCCTATAGAAGAAACAAGACAAATTTCCAAAAAGACAAAGGGGTAACAGATTTGGCTCCGCCTCGATTGTCACCAGGTGCTATATGGAACCAAGTTTGTGAACTACGAAAATTCACAGATACTGGAAAAGCATGTAGAATTGAAGGATATGGAGTCACACATAATTGGACAAAAAGAAGTATATTTTAGGATCTTCCGTATTGGAAAGATAATTTGTTGCGCCATAATCTTGATGTTGTGCATATTGAGAAGAATTTTTTTGATAATATATTTAACACCGTGATAGATGTTAAAGACTAAACAAAAGATAATGAGAAGACTAGACAAGACATGAAAATTTGGTGTAATAAGAAAAAGTTAGAGTTAAAGCCTCAACTGAATGGAAAATTATTAAAACTCAAAGCTGGTTTCAGTCTGAATTCCCAAGAATCTAAAGCGGTTTGTCAATGGTTAAAAAGATTTGAGAATTCCTTATGGATATTCTTCAAATTTAGCAAGGTGTACCGACGCTAACACTGGGAAGTTGCATGGTAGGAAAAGTCATGATTGCCACGTCTTTATGGCACAATTGCTACCAAATGCATTTGGTTCACTACCTAAACATGTGCTTAATCCACTAACCTAAATTAGTCAATTTTCAGAGATATTTGTGCGCCAGTTTTAAGAGTGGATGATATTATTAAGTTGGACCGAAATATTCCACCCATTCTCTGTAAGTTGGAACGAGTATTTCCGCATGATTTTTTTTACTCCATGGACCATCTACATGTGCATCTTGCATATGAAGCTTATCTTGGCGGACCTGTTCAAAATAGGTGGATGTATCCGTTTGAAAGGTTCATGGGTGATTCACAGCGATCAGTAAAAAATAAAGCTACAGTTGAAGGATCGATATGTGCACATTACTTGCATCGGGAAACATCACATTTTTGAAGCAACTATTTCAATCACTTGATGTTAACTCCAAGAATCATACGAAATCCTGTAAATATTATCGAAAGAAGTCAATTCACCTTATCAGTCTTTGAGATTCCAGGTTGTCCCTCTGGAAAGAAGGGTGTGCATTGGTTGACCCAAAAAGAAATACCCCATACTTCCAATAGACTGGAGGATCCAGTTTTCCACATCCCACACAAATGCCCTCATCCTTCCAGCAGACTGGATGATCCAGTTTTCCATATCTCACACAGACAGTAGGATTCCATACCCCACATCCCACACACGTACGTGTATGTGAGGATGATCATGCATAGCCGAATGATGACGATCTGGATGGAGACGATGATGAGTTGGATGGAAACGATCTTCAAGAGGATGATGATCTGAGTGAAATTCGTGTCATTGAGGGGAGATTTTGGAGTTGGCCCGGAGGAAGCTCATAAGTTTCTTATTTATATATTTTTATTTAAGTATACATTTCCATTTTTAATATAACTTTATAATTAATATTTATAATTCAAATTATTGTTGTTTAGTTTCGAGCCGAGTTAAACTGCTGCCAAGTTTGTAAGTTATATAATTCAGCAGAGGTATAAAGAATTTTGAAAGAGTTTTAAAGACATTCCAGATAAAGAAGATTGGTTTAACGCATTTCAGATATAATTAATTTATTTTTTTAGTTATTTTTATTTAAATGACTTTTTCATTATAATTATCTAACTATTTATTTTAATTTCATACAATATTGCAGAAAAAATGTACGTTGGATCCAAGGAACGAGAGGCAGATTAAGTTTTTTTTATTATGGTAGAACATTATGACACTTTCTTACATACTACGGGGTGTTAAAAAGCGTTGAAAGTTTATGGGTATCCGTCTCAATTGGATATGAAAAAAAGTTTTTGATGACCTTCTTAAATATTGGGAGACACCAACGTTTCAGACCAAATCTGAAAATGCAAAGAAGATGAGAGCATCTAAAATAGAAGTTTCCTTAATGCAGTTTGAAGTATAAGTATCACTGAGCATGTTCGGCGCATGGTAATTATTATCAATTTTTAAGTTATATTTTGATTTATAATATATTTTATTAATTAAAGTTAATTTTATTATTTAGACTAAGACTTTGGAGAGACCACCAATGATGATTGAGACTGTTAAAAATACTCGGACAAAGAAAATGGGAGATTTTGTTGACGAACGTACACAAAAAGCTATAGTAAGTTATTTAATTTACGTTGTTTATATATTTTTTAATTTAATGGAAACTTTATGGCGTGATTTTCACGTGGCTAGTAAGCTATGTTGTGGCGTGAAAATCACGTGACAACTGAGAAGTTGTGGTGTGAAATTCACGTGGCAATATTTCATATATTATTTAATTTCATTTAATTTAAGTTATATTTAACTTAATTTTTTTATTTAATGTGTAGGAGGATTATCAGATATTGCTCGTAGAATTTCTGACTCATAATCCTCAATATACTACGAGAGAGGGAGAACCGATTCATCCAAATATGGATTTTTATATTTGGAGTAAAGTCAATGACAGAAAGGGGTCTAACGATTATTTTTTTGGTGGTGGAACTTTGGCAGGAACCTTAAGAAGTGGGGATATAACTCTATTTCAAAGGGTTAGAGAAGGGGAAGGAGAGTCACGTCAACCAAACTTGACACCAGAACAACAAAAAATAGTTAGACAATTGGCGTTAAATGAGGCAAGATGTGAGTCACCGCAATGTGAGGTGCCATTGAAGGCCCAAATTGAGGCAATGAAGCAAGAGCAACAACGAACAATGGAGGTCATGGCGAAAAGGTAAGTTGATATGGAGCACCAAATGAGACAATTTATGCAAGAGTTTGGTGGAAATCAAAAAGTTCATGGTCAAGAGCCAGTAGATGACGAAAACGAAAATAATTTTGACACGGACAACTTTTTCAATCCAGATGACCCTGTTGAATTAATTTTATTTTTATTTTGCATTTTAATTTTGAATTTGTGTAACATACTAATTAAATCTATTTAGTATATTAAATTTAGAAATATTAAATTTATAATTTTAGTTTATTGATTTTATTATATTAAATTGATTTAGTTTATTAATTTATATATTTAGTATATTTATTTTATTATTTTATTTTATTAATTTAATTTATTAATTTAATTTATAAATTTATTTTATTAATTTAATTTATTAATTTAATTTATAAATTTAATTTATTAATTTAATTTATTAATTTAATTTATTAATTTAATTTATTAATTTAATTTATTAATTTAATTTATTAATTTAATTTATTAATTTAATTTATTAATTTTATTTATTAATTTATATTTTGTTTGAGAAATTGAATTTAAAAAAAGGAATCAGTGACGTGATTTCCACGTCACAAAGTTGTGACATGTAAATCACATTGCAACCTTCAACTATAGTTCTACGTTACTTTATAAAAACAAATTAATTAGTGACATGGTTTTCACGTCATAAATTAGTGCCGTGAAAATCACGTCGCAACAAAAGTTGTTGCTCTGACCAACTGCCAGCTACGCCTACTCCTTCGGTAACATTGGGATTTTTGTGCAAATATGTTGCGACGTGATTTTCACGTCACAACTTTGTGACATGAAAATCACATTGTAACATAATTTTCACACGCTCCCCTATGATGTAATTAGTCATGTTGCAAAAAAAATATTGTGACGTGATTTTAAAAGTTATGACGTGATAATCACATCGCAAATAAACTTCTTTTTTGTAGTGTATATCAGCACACATATATTATAATTGATCCAAGAAACTCAAATAATATCAAATATAAAAACTATTCATATATCTATCATTGATTAGCTTAATTAAGCTTACAAGAAAACTGACTCATGCAATATATTGGAGTCTCCTCTAATACTCTATGTAATTCTAAAAGAATGATTACTGTGAGGAACCCTTGAAACAATAATCAATTTTGTCTTTCTCTCCATTCTTCTCTAACATTACATTTGGTTCGACAGGTGAGAATGCAAGATTCGAATCATCCATTATAAATCTCTTGAGTATCTCTTTGACATAATTCCTTTGATGTAGCACCATACCTTGCTTCGACATTTGAAATTTCATGTCTAGGAAATAAGACATTTTTCCTAGATTCAACATTTCAAATTCTCTCATCATCAGCTCTTTGAACTTCGACAAATTCTACAAGCTATTTCCAGTTACCAACAAATCATCAACTTATAAGTAGATGATGATTATATCTTGTGTTACATAGACACCATACTCAGACTTGCATTTTATAAATCCCAATTCGACTAAGTATGAGTCGATCTTCATGTTCCATGCTCTAGGTTCTGGATTGAGGCCATAGAGCGCTTTGTGAAACTTATATACTTTACTCACTTACTTCCGAATCACAAATCCTGGAGGTTGTGTGACATAGATCTTTCGTCTAAATGACCATTCCGAAATACTGATTTCACATCTAAATACAACCCCGACCAACCTAGGTTGCATGCCTAGGCTACTACTAGTCAAACAGTCTCCCATCTTGATATTAGAGAAAATACTTCAGAGTAGTTGAGTTCTTCTCTTTGAAGAAAATCTCGAGCTACTAATCTTGCTTTATATCTTGCTATCGGTCCATCAATATTATGTTTCTAATTGAATACCCACTTTATTTCGATAGCTTTTGTATGTGCTGGAAATTCGACTAACTCCCATGTTTTGTTTCTTTTGACTGCCTGTAACTCTTCGACCATAGCAGACTTTCACTGTTTAATATTTAAAGCTTCACTATAGTTGATTGGTTCAACACCTGCAAGTAAAGCCAAATGAACTAATTCTCCATCTGGTGTAACTTTATCATCACCAACTATTTCATAATCATGACGTCTTGCTGGAAAAACTCTAGTTCTTTGAGGTCTTTGGCTTGTATCAGCCACACCCTCTTCGACTTCGACATTATCGGATATGTCAGCAACTGCTACGACATCGAGTTTGACTGAAATATCAGCAATTTCTTCGACTTTGACTTCATCAATTTCTTCGTCGAAACCATAGCTCATTAATGGGTTATTATGTACAACATTAGTATTTCAATACCAGGAAGAATTTTCATTAATCACAATATCTCGACTCAACACAATCTTCTCATTGATTGCATTAGGAAAATGCTTGTAACACATAGAGCCAAACAACTTCAAATGACTTACTGATGGGTGTTTTCCATTCCACACTTCTTTAGGAACCCTGATCTTCAATTTCTGGATAGGGCACCTGTTCAAAATCTGAATTATAGTCAAACAGATCATGGTCTTAAATGTCATGTTCTTCGACATAGGACATTTCAAAACCAAATTGTTCTTGGTGTCAAACAATTTTAAAGCCCCATCTTTCATAACAACACTGAAACCTTTTTCGACAAGTTTTCCAACACTTAGCATGTTGCACTTTATTCCAAATACATAGAGCACATATTTGATCATAACTTTCCCTCCATTACTCATTTGAAAAACTATGTTGACAATACCATCTACTTGCAACGAACTATTATCAACAAGTTTTATCCTGCTCTTCTTCGACTCGTCGAAATCTGCCAATCACATCTGTTTACCACTCATGTGATCGAATATCCTGAATCGAGGAACCAAATCTTAGATTCGACATAGTTATCCGCTACTGCAGTCATACAACCAACACTTAGGATAGGGGTGACCAATTTTTAAAATATTTTTATAAATATGTATAGTATAATTTTTTATTAAAACTTATAATTATATAATAATCATGGAATCAATAGTTAAGTATGCGTGGTAGCCGAGTTGCTGTGTCACATTTGGTAGTCTCTTAAACTTCACCCACATGGAGTTTGTTTGAATTGTTAATGAATTCATCAAAACCATACACTAACAATTTACTAAAATTTATTTTAAAATTTCTTGCTAAAAATTGTTTAAAAAATATAATTCAATATATTTATTAATATACTATCCATCTACTTTATTTATAAAATAATTTGAGAATTTAATTCAAATACACTAATACCGTAAAAAAAATTTACACCGTCAATGAATGGTAATCGTCATATTTTAAATTATTTTTAACTTTTATTTTTATTTTTAAAAAAATTATTTATTTATAAATATCAATAATAATTATGAATAATTATGATTGATTAGTTGTGTAAAACTTTTTATATTGACAGTGTATAACGATTAATGCCATAATTTTAATATTATAATTGTTAATAAACACTATATTATTAAAAAATATATTTAAAATAATTTTTAATTGTAATATTTTGAATTCTCTCTTGCACAAATATTATTGATTCCCTCCCTCCAAACACATATTATTTGATTGTTACTTTTTTCCACACTTAGTGCTTTCAACCTGGTATCAGTGACAAAATCAATTTTTACATTTAAAATTTCAATCCTCGATTTTATTATTTTTATATTGCACATTTTGTTAACACTATCACATGACAAATAAATATTTTTTTCTCCTCAAATATTTAAAAATAAAAATTGACTCGAAATAAAAATCTAGACTATATAATAGAAAGAAAAGACAATTAATTTTCTATTTACAAATCGTCAATATATACGTTAATTATTATTAAAAAAAATTTCTAATCATATATATTGGCCCCCTCTAACAACAATGAGGGCTATGGTCTGCAAGATATGTATAGCTTATACTTAATTGAATCAACTATATAAAGAAAATAATATGTGAAATCTGAGTTATTATGTAATGCTTCCCAAATTATTTTCTTTCAAATTACTTTTAATTAAAAACAATTAACTAAGATTATATTAACAATCTAAGTTATTATGTAATGCGTATTGAATCCATTTATGACTGTAATCTGCAACTACTTTTCCAATATTCAACCTGTTCCATAAAATTTAACTGATTAAGCCTATTTGCTTTGAACTTCTTTCAAGAATAAGAAATTAAAGAATGTTGTTGAAAACTATGAATTAAGTAAGATACATGGTACATACTGTTCTCCATAGTTATAGATCTTATGTGACATCTTGAAGAAAAGCTCGGCTTAAAGACTTTTGTTAGGTTGAACTAGTTTGACGCTGAAAAGTTAAAGATCTAGAATCCATCATCCTAAACCAATATCTTATACATGCATATACAACACAAAAGTTTAGGTTTAGGCGTGATCAGAAACATGTTTGGGTGTGGAAACCATATTAGACTAAAGGCTTTTCAGTTAGTTCAACTTATGGTAACCGTTTGACTTTGACTAGAATCATGAAAGGTAGGTCAGGGAGGTTTTTCTGGGGAATTCTAGGATTTGAAAGAGTTTGATGCCATCTAGTGGTTATTGTCTCTTGGCAGTTGATTTAAAATAGACTACTGGCTACGGAGAATCTCTAGAAATACAGGTTATGTGATGTGTAGAAAAATAAACGAGCACTGACAGTGTTTTACACACATGTCACATATTAGAGAATAAAGAAAATTATATAATTTGGTCGGATGGACATACCTATTTTGATACCAACTATGTAATACTCTAATTTCTCGACGTATATTTAATAAATAATTAGAGTATTTTCACCAATAGAGTGTCACACATTCTCAACATAAAACATTTGTACAACTTAAACACATCACATCAGAATTTGTAAAACCCTTTAATCAATATCTCGTAGTCTCAAATAGAATTAACTTCTAATTAAATAAAATATTAGTTTCATAACAATTTAACATTAAGCAGAAGAATGAAATAATGATCACATCTCCAGTGTTACACTTTCATAGCGACATCAAGTATTACACAAAACGCAGAAAACGATAAATAAAGAAGGCACGAGCCATCTTCCACACATAAACATCTAAGACTTCTCAGTCTCTACCTGAATATCTACATCATAGGCGTAAAACCAACATAACAAGCAAAGAGGGGGTTATAATACAATTCAAAATATAACAACGGTGCAACGTGCAATAGGGATAGCTAACACACAAGTATTCTCAACATCAGAAAACTCAATCACACAACAATCAATCACACAATACAGTTTATATATGCGATGCACCACTCGACTCTATTTTAATGTATGTGGTACGAAGTTTTGAAAGTTTGGAGTTATGTTACTGAGTTCATCAACTCACCAGGTTACATCTCTAAACCTGACTACACGTCCAGATTACAACACTAGATCAGACAAGTCATGATCACAACACTAGATCACGACTCACCTATCTCTAATATACATGATGTATGCAATTAAATAACAGACAGAGGCCCGAAGGTATCACCACCACCCCTAACTTCACAACTCGTAACTAGTAACAACATTAAACTTATTACTTGAAATTGGATACAACACTAAACCAATAACATCACTTAAATTGGTTACAACACTAAAGCAATAACATAAACATCATTATTGTTAATATAAGGCCATCACAAAGTATAAGATCCATCTATGAAATAACACCATCAATTTAAAAACAACATAATAATGCCAATCATAAGGCAACATCACACATTGAGTACAATTTTAAATTGAATATGCAAACATATCAATTATTAGAACACTATCATAACGATTTATCTATTTCTAAATTATCATTAATTACACACACACAATTAAACTCGTAGGGTATCACCAAGGGATAGTAATTTGCGTTAGCTTTCCAACGTTTTGAATTGTGCTTCAATCGGAGTCATAGAACCGAATTTACGTTATTTTTTAATTCTGTAATTTATCACCCCAAACAATGGTATCCAGTTACAGTCGGTGCGTAACTGGTTACACGCACAAAAACAACTTAGAAATTCATTTTTCACTATTAGATACCTTTTGGACCTCCAATTTCGATTTCGTAAAACTCTCAATCATAGAATTTAACATACGATAAGTATTCAATGACTAAAACAACAAATTCACAATATATGATAAATTGACATCACCAAAATCATATACTTTCGTCATTAATTTCATGGATATCATGATATATCATCAACATCCATTAAGTCAGAATTATCAATTAAAGGCACATGAGTTTTATAAACAAATTCATTATAAACAATTAAAGGCACATGAGTTTTATAAACAAATTCATTATAACAACAACATCAAATTTCAACAATCAACACAATTAAATGAAGAGGTTTGCACAACCATCTCTAATTCCAAAAACTCCATAAATAGAGGAAAGGAAAGGGAAGAAGAATAATGTATGTACCTCTCTTTATCATTCATGCATACTATACACCCATAGTAGAATCAATCTCCCCCCTCACCTCAATTTTTTGCAAGTGAAATCTCTAGCTATTGCTTCCTCTCCCTTAGTAACCTTTGTTTTTATCTTTGTCACACCAATAACTCTTTCTCCAAATTTCCAATTGTATATCATGATAAAAATTTCTCCACTCTCCCTCTATTAACATTAATCTTTTAATTATTTTATCTTGGCTTAAACATATACTTAATTCGACCTCTTTCTCTTATTTTCTCATTTTAACTCCAACCCTCTAAATTCTCTATTTTTTAAATTATTTTAATTAATTAAATTAACTAAAATTATAATTAAATTTTAATAATTTCTGCATAACTCAATTAATACCTATAAAATACTTGAGCTCACAAATAATTCATAATAATTAACAATAAACTTGATCAATAATCATCAAAATACCCTATACCTAGGGTTAAGGAGAGTCCCCAGCAGAGACGCCAGTTGTTGCAACTGATTTTTTAATCAGAGCCACCACTATTAATTTTTATCCTAGGGAAGGAAATCTAACAGAAAACCCTAATTCGCAGACAGAGATTCTAGGTTTCGGACTTCTTTAGAGTTTTAGCATAAACGAATTTTATTAGTTTAAAAGATGGAACTTTTTGAGGCTTCGCTTGATTTTTATTTCACTGGTGGTTAGGCGTGATCAAGAACATGTTTGGGTGTGGAAAGCATATTATACTAAAGGCTTTTCAGTTAGTTCAACTTATGGTAACCGTTTGACTTTGACTAGACTCATGAAAGGTATGTCAGGGAGGTTTTTATAGGGAATTCTAGGATTTGACAGAGTTTGATGTTGTCTCTTGGAAGTTGATTTAAAATAGACTACTGACTAGGTAGAATCTCTAGAAATACAGGTTATGTTATATGTAGGAAAAAAAAACGAGCACCGACAGTATTTTACACACATGTCACATATTAGAGAACAAATAAAATTACACAATCTAATCGGATGGACAAACCTACTATGATACCAACTATGTAACACTCTAATTCCTCGACGTATATTTAATAAATAATTAGAGTATTTTCACCAATAGAGTGTCACACATTCTCAACATAAAACATTTGAACAACTTAAACACATCACATCAGAATTTATAAAACCCTTTAATCAATATCTCATAGTCTCAAATAGAATTAACTTCTAATTGAATAAAATATTAGTTTCATAACAATTTAACATTAAGAAGAAGAATGAAATAACGATCACATCTCCAGTGTTACACTTTCAGAGCGACAACAAGTATTAAACAAAACGTAGAAAATGATAAATAAAGAAGACACGGGCCATCTTCCACACATAAACATATAAGACTTCTCAGTCTCTACCCGGGTATCTACATCATAGGCGTAAAACCAACATAACAAGCAAAGATGGGGTTAGAATACAATTCAAAATATAACAACGGTGCAACGTGCAACAGGGATAGCTAGCACACAAGTATTCTCAACATCAGAAAAATAAATCACACAACAATCAATCATGCAATACAGTTTATATATGCAATGCACTACTCGTCTCTACTTTAATGCATGTGGTACCAAGTTTTAAAAGTTTGGAGTTATGTTACCGAGTTTATAAACTCACCAGGTTACATCTCTAAACATGACTACACGTCCAGATCACAACACTAGATCAGACAAGTCATGATCATAACACTAGATCACGACTCACCTATCTCTAATATACATGATGTATGCAATTAAATAACAGACATAGGCCCGAAGGTATCACCACCACCCCCAACTTCACAACTCGTAACTAGTAACAACATTAAACTTATTACTTGAAATTGGATACAACACTAAACCAATAACATTACTTAAATTGGTTACAACACTAAAGCAATAACATAAACATCATTATTGTTAATATAAGGCCATCACAAAGTATAATATCCATCTATGAAATAAAACCATCAATTAAAAAACAACATAATAATGCCAATCATAAGGCAACATCACACATCGATTACAATTTTAAATTGAATATGCAAACATATCAATTATTAGAACCCTATCATAACGATTTATCTATTTCTAAATCATCATTAATCACACACACACAATTAAACTCGTAGGGCATCATCAAGGGATAATACTTTGCATTAGCTTTCCAACGCTTTGAATTATGCCTCAATCGGAGTCATAGAACTGAATTTACGTTATTTTTAATTCTGTTATTTATCACCCCAAACAATGGTATCCAGTTACAGTCGGTGCGTAACCGGTTACACGCACACAAACAACTTAGGAATTCATTTTTCACTATTAGATACCTTATGGACCTCCAATTTCGATTTCGTAAAGCTCCAGATCTTAGAATATAACATACGATAATTATTCAATGAATAAAACAACAAATTCACAATATATCATAAATTGACATCAACAAAATCATATACTTTCGTCATTAATTTCATGGATATCATGGCATATCATCACCATCCATTAAGTCAGAATTATCAATTAAAGGCACATGAGTTTTATAAACAAATTCATCATAATAACAATATCAAATTTCAACAATCAACACAATTAAATGAAGAGGTTTGCACAACCATCTCTAATTTCAAAAACTCTATCAATGGAGGAAAGGAAAGGGAAGAAGAAGAATGTATGTACCTCTCTTTATCATTCATGCATACTATACACCCATAGTAGAATCAATCTCCCCCCTCACCTCAATATTTTGAAAATGAAATCTCTAGCCATTGGTTCATCTCCCTTAGTAACCTTTGTTTTTATCTTTGTCTCACAAATAACTCTTTCTCCTAATTTCCAATTGTATATCATGATAAAAATTTCTCCACTCTCCCTCTATTAACATTAATCTTTTAATTATTTTATCTTGGCTTAAACATATACTTAATTCTACCTCTTTCTCTTATTTTCTCATTATTCTCATTTTAACTCCAACCCTCTAAATTCTCTATTTTTTAAATTATTTTAATTAATTAAATTAACTAAAATTATAAGTAATTCTAATCATTTCTACACAACTCAATTAATACCTATAAAATACTTGAGCTCACAAATAATTCATAATAATCAACAATAAACTTGATTAAAATTTAAAATACGAGAAATAGGATGTTAAAGCTGCCACGTATCGAACATGATTATGTTTCAAATGTTGTCATCGCGTTATGAACATTGTTATATGTAGAAAACTCTTGCATATCCAACACAATCACCATGTAGAGTGGAGCTTTTGCATATTGAAAACTGATGAGGGTAGAACATCGATGCCACATATCAAACATAATTATGTGTCAAACGCCCTTATCACCTTATGAACGATATTGTGTGGAGAATATTGTCGTGTTTCAAACACGGCCCCAGTGTTGAACATACCTTTAGCATATTGAATATTGTGGAGTGTGGAATATCACTGCCAGGTATCAAATAATTTTGCCTCATATGAAATGGTGTTGTGTGTAGAACACTATTGTACGTAAGACACTGAATCTTGGATTCGATTAGAAGTGTCTATATATAGATCTGTGGGATTTTGGATCGAACTCTAGTATGATCGAAGTACATGCTGTAGTCGAAGAAGGATCTAGCATGCATTTGTCGAAGGATGCTTGTCGAATTAGGTTTTAGTGTTTAAACCCTAATTTGTTAAGTTAGCTTGTTTGTTAAGTTAGCTTGTATAATGGGCCTTGTGGAAAAAGCCCATTAGTTAGTATGTTAGGTTTTATTATAAATAGCATACTAGTCTCTCATCATTGTATCACAGCAAATCCTAATTTAGGGTGAGAGGGTTATTTGTTATTCTTGTAAACTTGTAATCTTGTTTTCTAAGAGAAAGTAAAGAATAGCAGTTATAACCAATTCTTGTGTTCTTCTTCTTCCTTGTTCTTATTCCTCCATTTATTCTATACTTTGTTATTGGCATTGAATTCACAACAAATTGGTGCGGTGAGCGTGGAGAAGATGCCTTCAACAAAATATGAGATTGAAAAGTTCACCGGAGTGAATGATTTCGGTCTATGGCGCTTGAAGATGAAAGCCCTACTGGTTCAGCAGGGTTGTTTGGAAGCATTGAAGGGAGCGACGGCGATGGACGCTGCGTTAACAGAAAGAGAGAAGACGGCCATGATCGAGAAAGCACACAGCGCAATTTTGTTGAGCCTTGGTGATAAGGTTCTTCGACAGGTATCAAAGGAGACGACGGCATCAGGGTTATGGGTGAAACTTGAAAGTTTGTATATGACCAAATCTCTGGTAAATCGACTCTACCTGAAGCAAGCTTTGTATTCATTCAAGATGATCGAAGACAAAGTGTTGGCTGAGCAGTTGGATATGTTCAACAAACTGATTCTTGATCTTGAAAATATTGATGTAAAGATTGATGATGAAGATCAAGCGCTGTTATTGTTGTGCGCTTTGCCCAGATCACATGCTCACTTCAAAGAAACCCTCTTGTATGGAAGAGAGTCCCTGACCTTTGAAGAAGTTCAATCAGCTTTGTACTCTAAGGACTTGAACGAACGTAAGGAGCATAAACCTTCGACGGTTGGTGAAGGTTTGGCTGTTAAAGGAAAATTCGACAAGAGGAAAGGTAAAAGTCAGTCGAAGTCTTATAGTGGTGATGCATCTGGTATTAGATGCTATCACTGTAAGAAAGTAGGTCACACAAGAAAGGTGTGCCCTGAACGCCTGAAAGATCATGGAGGTAAGGATAATGGCAACGCAGCTATTGTCCAAGATGATTTCGAATCATCTGATGTTCTTGTGGTTTCAAGCAAAAACTCGTCGAAGGAATGGATTATGGATTCTGGATGCACTTGGCACATGACTCCAAACAAAGACTTGTTCGAGGAATTATGTGATCAAGATGGTGGATCTGTATTGCTGGGAAACAACAAAGCTTGCAAGATTGCAGGCGTTGGATCTGTGAGATTCAAGCTCCATGATGAGTCAATAAGATTGTTGACTGAAGTCAGGTATGTACCTGATTTGAAGAGAAATTTGATTTCTCTTGGTGAATTCGACAAGAAAGGATATGTGTTTCAAGGAGAGAAAAGTATCCTGAGAGTCATGAAAGGGTCGAAGGAAGTCTTGAGAGGCGTGAAGAAACAAGGCTTGTATACCCTTGAGGCTGAAGTTGTAAGTGGTTCGACAAATGTTGCATCCACGAAACCTTTGTCGAAGACAGAAATTTGGCACATGAGATTGGGCCATGTCAGTGAAAGGGGTCTGGTCGAATTAGGGAAACAAAATCTGCTTGGTGGAGATAAAGTCGAAAAGCTGAAGTTTTGTGAACCCTGTGTACTTGGAAAGTCCTGTAGAATGAAGTTCAACAAAGGCAAACAAAGAACACATGGATCCCTTGATTACATCCATGCTGATCTTTGGGGGCCTGCAAGGTGTCCATCACATTCAGGAGCAAAGTATTTTCTATCCATAGTAGATGACTATTCCAGAAAGTTATGGGTATTCATCCAGAAGACTAAGGATGAAACTTTTGAGAATTTCAAAAGTTGGAAGACTCTTGTCGAAAATCAAACTGGCAGAAAGGTAAAGAGGTTGAGAACCGACAATGGCCTTGAGTTTTGCAATGAGGCGTTCGACAGTTTTTGTGTTGCCTCTGGTATTGCAAGGCACAGAACTACCGCAGGTACTCCACAACAAAATGGTTTGGCTGAAAGGTTTAATCGAACTATTTTGGAGAGAGTTAGATGCATGTTGACTAGTGCGGGATTAAAGAAGGTGTTTTGGGCTGAGGCTGTTTCGACAGCAGCATATCTGATAAACAGATGTCCTTCGACAGCGTTAGATATGAAGACACCCGAAGAAGTTTGGTCGGGACATCCACCAGATCTCGACAAACTAAGAGTATTTGGCTGTGTAGCCTATGCTCACATTAGGCAAGACAAGGTCGAACCTAGAGCTCTGAAATGCATGTTTATGGGATACCCTGAAGGAGTGAAAGCTTATAGGCTATGGTGCCTAGAGCCAGGTCACAGGAGGTGTATCACCAGTCGAGATGTAGTTTTCAATGAAACTGAAATGGCTTTCAAGAAAACTGATGATGTTGACGAAGAGCTGGAACAGGCAGAGATTCCTGTTGAGGTGGAGCATGTTGATGCTGAAATGCGTATCCCAGATGAAGTCGAAGAAGAAACAGAAGATTCTGATGATGTTGAGGAAACTGTTGATGACTACCTATTGTCGAGAGATAGGCAAAGAAGAGTCATAAAACCACCTCAGAGACTTGGATATGCAGATCTTGTAGCTTATGCCTTAATCTCTGCAAGTGAAGTTCTAGACGAAGAACCTAGAGATTATAAGGAAGCTATAAGGAGTCGAATGAAGACTGAATGGCTAAAGGCCATGCATGATGAGATGAAATCTCTTCATGATAATCACACTTGGGAACTAATCAAGAAACCTGTTGGGGCAAGGTTAGTCAGCTGTAAGTGGATTTTCAAAGTTAAGGAAGGAATTGAAGGAGTAATGTCGAAGAGGTACAAGGCAAGATTAGTCGCAAGGGGTTTCACTCAGAAAGAAGGTGTCGACTTCAATGATGTATTTTCCCCTGTTGTGAAGCACAGATCCATTCGAATGTTGCTTGCCATGGTGGCTCAGTTCGACCTTGAACTGGAACAAATGGATGTGAAGACTGCGTTCTTGTATGGTGACTTAGATGAAACAATCCTGATGAGGCAACCTGAAGGGTATGTCGAAAAGGGGAAAGAAGATTATGTGTGCAAACTGAAGAGATCTTTATATGGACTTAAACAATCTCCTCGACAGTGGAATAAGAGATTCGACAAGTTCATGGAACACATAGGTTTCATTAGAAGTCAGTTCGACCATTGTGTTTACTCCAGATTTCGACCTGAAAATTCATTTGTAATTTTGTTGCTTTATGTTGATGATATTCTGATAGCAAGCAACAATGTCGAAGATGTAATGAGGGTGAAGGCTGAACTCAATAAGGAGTTCGACATGAAGGATCTGGGAGCTGCATCTAGGATTCTTGGAATTGACATTCGAAGAGATAGAAAGCAGTCGAAATTATGCTTATCTCAAGAGGCATACCTACGAAAGATTCTTGACAAGTTTGGTATGTCGAACTCAAAGCCTGTTGTGACTCCAACAAACCCTCAATTCAAGCTGAGCATTGATCAATGTCCCAGTACTGATGTTGAAAGAACCTATATGAACAGCATCCCATATGCTAATATAGTTGGTTCTTTGATGTATGCTATGGTCTGTACTAGACCCGACATAGCATATGCAGTAAGTCTTGTAAGCAGGTACATGGCGAATCCTGGAAAGGCTCACTGGCAAGCGTTAAAGTGGATTTTAAGGTACATAAATGGGTCTCTGAACAGAGTCTTAATTTATGGTGGAGCCTTGGGTGAAGATAGTAAAGCAGCTGTCGAAGGCTATGTTGACTCCGATTATGCAGGTTGTATGGATTCCAGAAAATCTATTTCTGGATATGTTTTCACTATGTTTGGTACAACAATTAGTTGGAAAGCAACTCTTCAGAAGGTTGTTGCCTTATCAACTACTGAAGCAGAATATATTGCCCTAACTGAAGCTGTGAAAGAAGCATTGTGGCTTGAAGGTTTTGCAAAGGAGCTGAAACTTCAAGGTCAAGGTATCACTGTTAAATGTGATAGTCAAAGTGCAATACACCTGTCGAAGAACTCAGCCTATCATGAGCGAACCAAGCACATAGATGTGAGGCTGCATTTCGTCAGAGGGGTAATCGAGCGTGGAGAAGTCCAAGTGCTGAAGGTCTCGACAGATCACAATGCTGCTGATATGATCACCAAAACATTGCCAAGTTGCAAGTTTTTCCACTGTATGCAGTTGATAAAGCTGCATGAAGAAAGCTAGTTAGTGTCTCTTGATGCTGTAGAGTTAGGTCCAAGGTGGAGATTTGTGGGATTTTGGATCGAACTCTAGTATGATCGAAGTACATGCTGTAGTCGAAGAAGGATCTAGCATGCATTTGTCGAAGGATGCTTGTCGAATTAGGTTTTAGTGTTTAAACCCTAATTTGTTAAGTTAGCTTGTTTGTTAAGTTAGCTTGTATAATGGGCCTTGTGGAAAAAGCCCATTAGTTAGTATGTTAGGTTTTATTATAAATAGCATACTAGTCTCTCATCATTGTATCACAGCAAATCCTAATTTAGGGTGAGAGGGTTATTTGTTATTCTTGTAAACTTGTAATCTTGTTTTCTAAGAGAAAGTAAAGAATAGCAGTTATAACCAATTCTTGTGTTCTTCTTCTTCCTTGTTCTTATTCCTCCATTTATTCTATACTTTGTTATTGGCATTGAATTCACAACAAGATCATATCGATACAAACACTCTAACTAGTCCATTTGGTTCTCTGTGATAAGTAGGTTATAAAGTTTTTTATGGTTCTGATGACGATTAAAAGAAAAAATCTAAGTTAATAAAAAATCAAGATAAATTCAAAGATCAACATCGAAAGAAATTGAAGATGTAAAATCTTGTGTAGTCCTTCATTTTATTATTTTTCTGTATTTTGATCATATGTTGTAAAATATAAAAAAAAAGTAATTTTTGAGTTACTAAGGTTGTGTATGTGTGTGTGTGCGTGTGTGTGTGTATGTGTGTGTGTGCGCGCGCACGAGCTCACACACACACACTCACCGAAACATATTTTCATAACCCCGTCTATTTTTCAAAATCTCTTGAAAATTTGTGTCTAATCTTTAACTAGTCTAATAGGATTTGCATCTAATCGATTAAGGAAGGAGCTCGCCTCCTAATCAATTACTAATCCTATTTATCGATTTATGAGCATGTTTGACTTAAGAATTTCATTTTTTGCTAGGTCTTATAGATTACTACTGCAAGTTAATCAATTAGAGAGCGGCCAGAGCCACTGGATAACTTCCTTTATGAGTCAAGTTAGTTTTGCTATATAAATTATATGCGTGCTATCCTCCATGGTACAAATTTACTGATTTACTATTATCCTTTGACACATAGTCTCTTACCATAAACAATTTTTATTTACTATACACTTATCCAATATTGAAAGAGTGAAATACATATATTGAGAGTTGTGTAATTTTGTTGTGTTGTTGAAATTTTAATTCAACAACATAATTATCTTATAAAATTCTGACTCTTGCAACACATGTTAATACTGATGACCTAACATCCGAACATAATATTAGGACAGATGTTTAGTCATTTGTTCCTACTACAACATAATACCAAACTTTAAAATCAATTGTAGAATGATAAATAATACAACAGATTGTTATCTCAGGTAAATGCAACGTCAAATACTCTGGGGGCTACCAAGCCAGGAAGGAAATTCACTATGATAATAATAGTTCAAAGCCTAAATATTTCCAGTTTACAACTTCTTGCCTAATTACTACCTTGTGAAACTTCTACCGAGAAATCACCATCTAGATATGAGACCCCCCCTCTTACATCTATTCACCAAAGTGATACCTATAACCACAAACCTCATGACTAGAATTGAAACCATATATAAGTTTACACTTCAAATAAACAATACATACTCAACTCTTTGCTTAAAAGCTCATGAGTGGGAATAATATTTAGTTTTGCTTAAAAGCTTTAACCAAGAACAATAACTTGATAAACAATCAAGTAATAATAACTTGATAAACTATAAAGTAACAATAACTTGATAAACTATCAAGTAACAAACTGTTTGCCTCACTATATCAAATGATATGTGGGTGACTTACAAAAATACAAGAGACTCTCAAAACCTAAGACTTAGACTTCCCTTAATTGTACAATTGTGAAAAATTAAATTACATTAGGTATAGGTTTCTCTTTAAATACACCTCAGTAGTCTATGATATTGCAACTGATTTTTTAATCAGAGCCGCCACTATTAGTTTTTATTCTAGGGAAGGGAATCTAACAGAAAACTCTAATTCGCAGACAAAGATTCTAGGTTTCAGACTTCTTTAGACGAAAGGAAGGTGTTATGCACCTTTTATCTACCTTATTCACAAGGATACTAGGTTTTAGGTTTGAGTTGGGGAAACAAGATTTAAATTTTATTAGTGGAAGTGTTTAAATTTTTTATAGGGGAACTCGCTACGATTTTTGATCTTATGCCTACATATCCTCTTAAGAGGAATCAGAGTCCCAATTCGTAGTTCGTATGAGGTTGGTGTTTTTTAGGGGTCACAATTGATTAGCTTAGTTGATTGTGAAAAATAGTTTTTTGTTTGTTGAGTATTTTTTAATCGTATTAACTACAAAAAATCTTGTTAATGCATGATTAAAAAATATTTGATGCAAATAATATAAGAAAATAATATGCATTTTGGAATAAAACAATTTAAATGATATAATAAATAATATTAATATTTACACATGGATAAGAAATAAATAATATTTACATAGTAAATAAAATAATAGTAAATAGAAAAAAAATTAATAGATAATAATTATAATAATAATATTAAAAAATATGATAATTATATTACTAATAATAATAATTATAAATAGAAAATAAATAATATGAGGGAAGATATAATTAAAAGTAAAAAATAAAATAATTTAATTATGATCTAGGGGTGTGTAAAAATTAGTTGGGCCTGGCCTATTCAGTAAATTGAGAGGGTCGGTTGGGTTACATGGGTGAGGGAGCATCAAAGTTACGATGGGACTCGGCCTATGGTCATCCGATCATGATCTAGTGGATGATAACGAGGGAGTATGATAATTAGGATATATGCGCACGTACTGGATTTGAACGGAACATGACTTTGTTTTTATCTTTTATATTTTATTCATTCGTTGCTTCAGTTCACAGCCTTCTCTCTCTCTCCCGCGAATAACAACCCTCTTCCCTTTCACTCCCAAACCCTAAATATCCACCCACGGTAGCGGCTCACCAAACTCATTTCCTAAATCCCCAATCAACAATAAAAAAAGAAAAAACAAGCTAAGTTACCCTCTGTAGTGATTCCAATATTGTCTTAGATCTGGTACTAATCTCTTTTCCTTCTTTGATTTCGTAGATCTTGCGAGTGGTGGTTCTCAGTGATGAGAGATTGAAGATGATGGTGTACGGAAGAAGCGGCTAGCAACGACGAATGTGGTTTCAAATAATGAAATCCCAATCGTCCTTCTCTTCTTCAACAACGGCACTGGATCTTCCCCCTCTGTCTTCAAGCTTTCGACTCTTTCTCAATTTTGGTCAAATCCGTAGTTTTGTTCTTCAAACTTCCCCCCTTTATTTCTCTGTATTTGGTTCTTGTATTTATAGGCTTAGTATCTTAGGGTTGTTACGATTTAGCCTTAGTTTTAGGGATTAGAGAATGAATTAGGGATTTCAATTATTGTAATTGATATATTTGTTCTATTGGATTTGTTCTATTAATTGTTTTCTGTAATATATTTGATTTTATTTTAGTGAAGATTGAGATTTAGTTTTCTATAGTATTTGGATTTGATTTGGTAATTGACTCGCAATATTGTCGCCGAAAAAGATTTGGTTTTTTTAGTGAATTTTTAGACACTTTTTGATGAAAAATGCATAAAATAAATTAAATATTTTTTTTAAATTGTCTAAAATGAAAAACGAAAATAATATTTAAATAATAAAAAACATGATTTTTGGGAAGATTTGAATATAACTTGAAAATAAAATTAACAAAAATAGAATAAAATAAATCATCAATCCAAATAATTAAAACCCAAAAAGAAATCAAACTTTTGGATTTATAATTATTGTAACCAATTACATTGATTCTCTCCTAAAACAAATATTACTACCTAAAATACAAAAGATAAAAAAATATTTTTAAATCTTTTTGTATTTTAGATTTTTTTTTGGTTATTTTTAGAATAAAAGGTAAAAAATTTTTTTTTTTAAAATTCATTAATTGTAAATACGAAATTTAAAAAATGATTTTTTTTAATGATTTTTATAAATGGAAATAAAATTAGTAACAATAAACAAAGAAATATAAAAAATATACCAAGTGAGATTTGAACTCGTGACCTTATGCTTTCAAGCTATGTTTCCTTACTAATTGTTTTATGTTATTTGTTTGAAATAAGAAGTCAATTGAAAGTATACGAAGATGAGCAATTATTTTCTATTTTAAAAATACAAATAATAATTATATTTTTACACAGACTTGAAAGCAAATATTTATTAAAAACCCCAAAATATTAATGCAATTAAACCAAAGGAATTTTACCCTGTAAAACCCAAGTTCAAAAATAACTTCGACGGTAGCACTAAGGCGGGAAAATTTGGGGTATGGCAGCTGCCCCTATTTAATAATTCTTCGATTGAATGGTGCGAGAATGCGTAGGTCTTAGTTCATTCAAATCAGAGATTTATTAAATAATAGAAGATCCCAAAATTTGACCAATGGTTGGCTAGATATGGTTACGCTGATATAGCATAACCCTAAGAGTTGGTTAGATAGGGTTACAATGATATAGCATACTCCCAAGAGTTTTGAAGAGAATAGGCAAAGCTGATGATGTATCGCTTACCAGGATTTAAATAAAGATGAGGACAATGATTTTGAGCTTGAGAGAGCAATCTTGTATGTCTTGGTTTTGCTTTAGCTTATTCATCCATTTGGAGGATGAATACAACGATAATTGACGATGCATGGCTGCTTGAAGACTGAGGCTATGGGTTATGTTCACGAATCGCTGCATGACGTCTGAGGAGATTGGCTAGATTTTTTGTTTTTCGAGCATCGATGCGTGAAGTCTGAGGAAATGATCAGTGTCGCGAAATAAAGAAATACATTATTGTATGAAGTTTTTAGGAAATGAGCTTAGGTTCACAAATCGCTGCGTGGAGTCTGAGGCGATAAGCTAGATTTTGGTTTTTGAGCATCGCTGCATGAAGTCCGAGGTGATGGTCTGGAGCTCGGAATAAAGAAACACATTGCTGCATGAAGTATGAGGCAATGGGTTAGGTTTGCGAATCGCTGCATGAAGTCTGAGGCGATGACCTAAATTTTGTATTTTTGAGCATCGCTGCATGAAGTCTGAGGCGATGGTCTGTGTTGCGGAATGAAGAAACACATTGTTGCGTGACGTCTGAGGCAACGGGTTTGGTTCAAAAATCGCTGCGTGAAGTCTGAGGCGATAATCTAAATTTGTTTTTGAGCATCGCTGCATGAAGTCTTAGGTGATGGTCTATGTCGTGGAATAAGGAAACACATTGTTGCATGAAGTATGAGGCAATGGGTTAGGTTCGTAAATCGCTACGTGAAGTCTTAGGCGATGGTCAGAACGTGTCACGGCATGAAGACTAAGGTGACGGGTTGAATCGTAGGAGAAGTGTTTTGTTGGTTGACCCTTAGATAGATAAATAGAGGGAGAGACTGTTTGTTTGCTACATGATACATGCGTATGATGTCTGATATTGAGATGTTTGGATGTATGCAAAATGTATGATATTTGACATTGATATGGCACCCTGAATATATGCGTATTGTATGCAAAAATGTATAGTGTATGTATGCTATGCAAAATGTATATATGAAATATGTGTAAGATGTGCGTATTCCTTGAAATGTTATGAAGACTATTTCTAGAAGTCTCTCCTTTAAACCATTGACTTAGAGTTACCAGTCCCCTGTCGTTGTATGTTGTGTCGTCGTAACTTTGCTAAATTCGATTTGAATGCGGTGAAAAAGTGTTAGAAAAATTTTGAACATTGATTTTGTATTATGAGCGCAGGTGTAGACATAGACGTAGACGTAGGTAATGGCATATATGTAGATTTGTATGTTGTAAGCGCAGGCGTAGACGTATGTATTGGCATATGTGTATCCTTTTATATTATAAGCGCATGCATAAGCGTAGATGTATGTATTGGCATATGCATAGATTCGTATGTTGTAAGCACATGCGTAAGCGTAGACGTATGTATTGGCATATGTGTAGACTTTTATGTTGTAAGAGCAGGCGTAGACGTGGACATGTGTATAGAATTTTCAAGAGTACACATGTGCGTGGATGCATGTGCAGACGTAGACTTTGTGTTGCAAGTGTAGGCATAGGCGTTGACATGTATATAGACGTAGACTTTGTGTACGGACGCATAAATGTAGGATATATATGCATAGATTTTTGTGTTGTAAGCGCAGGCGTAGACATGGACATGTGTATAGAATTTGTATTGTAGACGCGAGAGTAGACATGTGCGTGGACGTAGACATGGATTTTCTTTTGATTTTTTTCTAACTCAAAATTATTTTTCAATGTTTTGTCAAATTCTTTTATTTTGTTAACCCCCCTAAGTGATTTCAAGACAATATTTTCAAGTAATGATCGTAGTATTTTGTAAACAAGTCCGAGAGAAGAAAAAATACAATTTGAAAGATGTAAAGAAAGAAAATGTTTTATTGATATGCCTCTGAATAGGCGAGAATATAAGATGCAATTCCTAGAAAGAGGTAATTACATAAGGTTTTAAAACTGTAAATGGCAATAAAAATGATAATTGCTACTGCTGTTCCCCAATATCCTTTTAATGATCTTATCTCCTTTGCTTCTGAGTTGTATGATTCAGATCTATCTCTCCCTTCGTGGTTCGTACTCGCAGTTCTTAGATCGCAATCTTTTTATTCTTTGTTTCTTTGTATGGAATCCCTAACTTTTGCCTGGATTTCCCTTTCGGGTTTTCAATCCACCAGGATAATTTTTTTGTTTATATGCCCCTAATTTTTGCTTGGATTGCCCTTTAGGGTTTTCGATCCACCGGGACGCTCCTTTTTGCCTAAGTCACCCGTTTGAGGTTCGAGCTTAGCGAGCTTCTTATACATAGTATTTTTTACTGCGTCTGAATTTACCGGATGCGGTAGTTCTTCCCCATCCATTGTTGTGGGGATAACACCACCATCGGAGAATGTTGTTTTGACTACGTATGGACCTTCGTAGTTGGGTGTCCATTTACCATGTGAATCGAGGCAAGGTAGCAAAATCTTCTTGAGTACTAGACCATGTCGTGGTTCATCTTGTGTAGTACACTGTTACTCTGAAAGAGTTTTGAGGCTAATTTCCATATAGTTTGTTTGTCAATGCTGGAGGCATTTTCTGGATGTCCTAAAACCAAGGCTTATCATCCGGTCCTTCTTCAATAGCAAGGCAATGTGTGGGCTCTTGGAAGTGTCTAATTGTGATGCGTGGTTCGTGATTCGGCCAGGTTATTTTGAACATAGCTGAGAGACTTTCCAGAGCGTCTTCCATTTGATTTTATTTTCATGAGATATGGCTGAAGGTGATCTCTATGAGTTCCGCAGCCAGCTTTAAAACATGATCCCGATAGGGAATCAGTTTTGGATATTTAGTATCCCATTCGCCGTTGACTTGGTATATGGCTTGTGAGAATTCTTTGGAGAAGTCAAAACTGCCTCTATATCGTGCCCCAGTGTATTTGAAGCCCCGTCGAACGTGAGTATCCAACGTTCCCCTGGCTTGGGTCCTTTTTCAAGTCCTGGTATTTCATAGTTTCTTATTTTTACAGTAATGTATGTACCTAACCTTGGCCTGTTTCTGTAGGAACAAGCAAATATGTGCAATAATTTGATCAGCTTCTTTATGGCTTCTCTCTAACATTGCCCCTTATCTTGGTTTCTTTCAGATATTCCCCTGTGCTTAGATTGATGGTCTCAATAGCCTCTTGATATTGTTGTTTGTTATCATCCTTTCGCTCTATTTCCCTCGCCATTTTCTCAGAGAGTTCAAGATCTCCATCACTTTCCTCTTCAGCTTGGTTGATGGGAGCATCAAAATTATATCGGGTCACAGCAGTAACATTATCGGTGGTTCTGGGCATGAATTTGCACACTTATCATGTTTTTGTGCATATTTAGTATATGCAATTTGAAAATGCATATGTAGAGAAAGTATTGCCATTTTTAAATTTACGGAATAAATGCAAGAGAAAAACAAGGATCTTAATTGAAAATAAAATATAACTTTTATCAATTGAAAATATTGTCTGAAACAAAACGGGGGAACCCTTACAAGCAACCCCTATGCCCCGGGCTTGACATAGGTTCTTTCAAAAAACAAGAAAAATTACTTAGGAAAGAAAAAAGATCTCAGGAATCTCCATGGTCGTCCATCTTTTGAGTTCTTCTCCTGGGGTGCATTCTCGAATGAAGTCATTGGCCCCTTTTGGTATTGACTTTGTTGGATATCTTTTCCACATGTTCGCCCTGCTCTATTCCCTTGTTAACAAAGGTTTCCTGGATTGGAGAGACCCATGCTTTATCCCTTAGAGTAGCTACGTAATTCTCTTCAGGGTATTGTCCGAACTGGACTATCCCCTGGTCCACTAGCTTTAGCGGAGTTTTCTCAAAGGCTTCATTATGCTCCAATAGGAATCCACACTCCCATAGATATTCCTTCAACAAGCTTATCGAGGCTTTTGCTTGTCTGGTTGCTTCGCAGTCGGCGACTACTTCAATTGCCTTTATTGTTGGTCCACCGTGTGGAGGCATAGGGTTTGATTTGATGTTAGGTCCCTCAAGAGTGATGTTTTGAGATTCTAACAAGTCTTGTACCTTATATTTAAATGGCCAACATTGTTCTATGGTGTGCCCCGGAGAGTTAGCATGGTATTCGCATCTGGCGTCGACATTATATCTTCGTGGGAGTGGCCCGACTGGAGGAGCTAGAGGCTTGATTTCCACCAAGGATGCCTTAACCAGCTGTTGCAATAACTGGATAGGTGGCATAAGGAGCAAATCAAATTTTCTGGGTGGCCTTCGGCCTTGCTGTTGTCCTTGTGGGATCACTAATGGTCGTGGTATCCTTGCTTGTGAGGCCACGACATTGATTTCTCCCTCTTGTCTCTTTGGGGGGTCTGAAATAGGCCTTTTTGGATTGAGGAGTCCTGCTTCTGGATCTTTTCTTAGTTGGTGACCACTTGATGCACCAATCGTTTGAGCTACTTCTTCGAAAGCTAGCCTGGGGATCTGGTCTTGTTTGTCAATGAAGTTCTTTAAGGCTAGGAGAACTTGAGATCTCCTTTCATCGAACTCACATCACCTTTGACTTGGTCTAGGTCTTCCTTGAACGCAGTCTGGTTTTCCTCGATCTGTTCCAGGGTTCTTTGTTGATAGGCCCTTACTTGATATGGAGGCCAAGGAGGTGGTGATCTTCTTCTATCCATGGCTTAACTAAAGATATAATTTTTCAAGAAATGAGTTTTGATATGATATGCAGGTCTTTATGAATGCATGCATGCGAATGAATATGTATGAATATGAAATGGTTACTTGTTTTGAATGTATTATACACTTGGGTATGTATTTGTCTTTCGCTTATTTATTATTCGGTGACCAGCTTAAAAATAGACACGCCAATAAGATGGGGAACAAAATGCCGTTATTAAAGGTAACATAATTCAGATATTGAAAAATATTACAATCTTAAACCAAAATTTTATTTGCGTGAAATCAAGCAAAGGGAAATAAGTCTTCTAGGTGAGCCTACAGATATCTGCTCTTGAAACCATCCACCTTTTCTTGACAAATCTTGAGAAAGTCTTCATCACATTATTTCCCTTTTGTGGCTTTGATTTCATACATGTTTGGTGCACTGACGCAAACAAGTTGTTTCCTTCGGTATCTATTTTTAAAGACAGTCACCGAGATCTTGAGTTTATTATTATCTTTTATACCCACTGTGAATAAGACAAATAGAAAGAAACGGGTGACTAATATATGAAATGTATGACGAATATATGAAATTTATGAATGCATAGGTGTATGGTTGAGTGACATGTTTTTTGTAATAAGTACCCCTATAAGGTAGGGATGTATGGTTCAGTGACGGGGTTTTTGTTATAAGTACCCTTAGAAGCTAGGCTCCTTAATTTTGATCTACGGTTAGTCTACCCTTCCAAAAGGTGGTTTCCTTAAAGGTATCATGAATAACACAAGAGGGAAAAGGCACAAGGGCCTCCCTTAGGTGGAGCCTCTTTACGGATCGAAACTTTTGTCTCAAAGTCGTGAAAGTTCTCGTCATGAGATTTTAGGTTAAGGCCGTTACAAAGAGTCATGGGTGACCTTTCAAAGTCCTACTCGTTAAGAGGATATCTCTCGATAACTATTCCTTTTTCATAAGTTCACCGACTCTAGGCGAAGTCGTCACATAAACTCGCAGGGATGATGTACCCCCTAAGCTAATAGACGAACCTTCTTTCTAAGGGTTATCGAAAAAAAAAATTTGAAATAAAAACCCTCCACATAGTAAATATATAATAATAAATAAAAATAGACAATAAAAAAATGCAATAAATAAATTAATGCAAATAAATAAATAAAAATAAAAACCCAAAAGAGACCTAATACCTAGGGTTAAGGAGAGTCCCCAGCAGAGCCGTCAGCTGTTGTAACTGATTTTTTAATCAGAGCCGCCACTATTAGTTTTTATCCCAGGGAAGAGAATCTAACAGAAAACCCTAATTCACAGACAAAGATTCTAGGTTTCAGACTTCTTTAGAGTTTTAGCATAAGTGAATTTTATTAGTTTAAAAGATGGAACTTTTTGAGGCTTCGCTTGATTTTCATTTCAGTGGCGGTTAGGCGTGATCAGGAACATGTTTGGGTGTGGAAACCATATTATACTAAATACTTTTCAATTAGTTCAACTTATGGTAACCGTTTGACTTTGACTAGAATCATGAAAGGTAGGTCACGGAGGTTTTTCTGGGGAATTCTAGGATTTGAAAGAGTTTGATGTTGTCTTTTGGCAGTTGATTTAAAATAGACTACTGACTAGGTAGAATCTCTAGAAATACAGGTTGTGTTATATGTAGAAAAACAAACAAGCACTGACAGTGTTTTACACACATGTCACATATTAGAGAACAAATAAAATTACACAATCTAGTCTGATGGACAAACCTGCTATGATACCAACTATGTAACACTCTAATTCCTCGATGTATATTTAATAAATAATTAGAGTATTTTCACCAATAGAGTGTCACACATTCTCAACATAAAACATTTGTACAACTTAAACACATCACATCAGAATTTATAAAACCCTTTAATCAATATCTCATAATCTCAAATAGAATTAACTTCTAATTGAATAAAATATTAGTTTCATAACAATTTAACATTAAGCTGAAGAATGAAATAACGATCACATCTCCAGTGTTACACTTTCAGAGCGACATCAAGTATTAAACAAAACGTAGAAAATGATAAATAAAGAAGACACGGGCCATCTTCCACACATAAACATATAAGACTTCTCAGTCTCTACCCGGGTATCTACATCATAGGCGTAAACCCAACATAACAAGCAAACAGGGGGTTAGAATACAATTCAAAATATAACAACGGTACAACGTGCAACAGGGATAACTAGCACACAAGTATTCTCAACATCAGAAAAATAAATCAAGCAACAATTAATCACACAATACAATTTATATATGAAATGAACTACTCGTCTCTACTTTAATGCATGTGGTACCAAGTTTTGAAAGTTCGGAGTTATGTTACTGAGTTCATCAACTCACCAGGTTACATCTCTAAACCTGACTACACGTCCAGATCACAACACTAGATCAGACAAGTCATGATCACAACACAAGATCACGACTCACCTATATCTAATATGAATGATGTATGCAATTAAATAACAGACAAAGGCCCGAAGGTATCACCACCACCCTCAACTTCACAACTCGTAACAACATTAAACTTATTACTTGAAATTAGATACAACACTAAATCAGTAACATTACTTAAATTGGTTACAACACTAAAGCAATAACATAAACATCATTATTGTTAATATAAGGCCATCACAAAGCATAAAATCCATCTATGAAATAACACCATCAATTAAAAAATAACATAATAATGCCAATCATAAGGCAACATCACACATCGATTACAATTTTAAATTGAATATGCAAACATATCAATTATTAGAACACTATCATAACGATTTATCTATTTCTAAATCATCATTAATCACACACACAAATTAAACTCGTAGGGTATCACCAAGGGATAGTACTTTGCGTTAGCTTTCCAACGCTTTGAATTGTGCCTCAATCGGAGTCATAGAACTGAATTTACGTTATTTTTAATTCTGTAATTTATCACCCCAAACAATGGTATCCAGTTACAGTCGGTGCGTAACCGGTTACACGCACAAAAATAGCTTAGGAATTCATTTTTCACTATTAGATACCTTATGGACCTCCAATTTCTATTTCATAAAACTCTCGATCTTAGAATTTAACATACGATAATTATTCAAAGACTAAAACAACAAATTCACAATATATCATAAATTGACATCAACAAAATCATATACTTTCGTCATTAATTTCATGGATATCATGACATATCATCAACATCCATTAAGTCAGAATTATCAATTAAAGGCACATGAGTTTTATAAAAAAATTCATCATAACAACAATATCAAATTTCAACAATCAACACAATTAAATGAAGAGGTTTGCACAACCATCTCTAATTCCAAAAACTCCATCAATGGAGGAAAGGAAAGGGAAGAAGAAGAATGTACGTACCTCTCTTTATCATTCATGCATACTATACACCCATAGTAGAATCAATCTCCCCCCTCACCTCAATTTTTTGCAAGTGAAATCTCTAGCTATTGCTTCCTCTCCCTTAGTAACCTTTGTTTTTATCTTTGTCTCACAAATAACTCTTTCTCCTAATTTCCAATTGTATATCATGATAAAAATTTCTCCACTCTCCCTCTATTAACATTAATCTTTTAATTATTTTATCTTGGCTTAAACATATACTTAATTCTACCTCTTTCTCTTATTTTCTCATTATTCTCATTTTAACTCCAACCCTCTAAATTCTCTATTTTTTAAATTATTTTAATTAATTAAATTAACTAAAATTATAAGTAATTCTAATCATTTCTACACAACTCAATTAATACCTATAAAATACTTGAGCTCACAAATAATTCATAATAATCAACAATAAACTTGATTAAAATTTAAAATACGAGAAATAGGATGTTAAAGCTGCCACGTATCGAACATGATTATGTTTCAAATGTTGTCATCGCGTTATGAACATTGTTATATGTAGAAAACTCTTGCATATCCAACACAATCACCATGTAGAGTGGAGCTTTTGCATATTGAAAACTGATGAGGGTAGAACATCGATGCCACATATCAAACATAATTATGTGTCAAACGCCCTTATCACCTTATGAACGATATTGTGTGGAGAATATTGTCGTGTTTCAAACACGGCCCCAGTGTTGAACATACCTTTAGCATATTGAATATTGTGGAGTGTGGAATATCACTGCCAGGTATCAAATAATTTTGCCTCATATGAAATGGTGTTGTGTGTAGAACACTATTGTACGTAAGACACTGAATCTTGGATTCGATTAGAAGTGTCTATATATAGATCATATCGATACAAACACTCTAACTAGTCCATTTGGTTCTCTGTGATAAGTAGGTTATAAAGTTTTTTATGGTTCTGATGACGATTAAAAGAAAAAATCGAAGTTAATAAAAAATCAAGATAAATTCAAAGATCAACATCGAAAGAAATTGAAGATGTAAAATCTTGTGTAGTCCTTCACTTTATTTTTTTCTGTATTTTGATAATATGTTGTAAAATATAAAAAAAGAAGTAATTTTTGAGTTACTAAAGTTGTGTGTGTATGTGTGTCTGCGCACACAAGCACGCGCACACACACACTCACCGAAACATATTTTCATAATCCCGTCTATTTTTCAAAATCTCATGAAAATTTGTGTCTATTCTTTAACTGGTCTAATAGAATTTTCATCTAATCGATTAAGGAAGGAGCTCGCCTCCTAATCAATTACTAATCCTATTTATTGATTTATGAGCGTGTATGACTTAAGAATTTCATTTTTTGCTAGGTCTTATAGATTACTACTGCAATTTAATCAATTAGAGAGCGGCCAAAGCCACTGGATAATTTCCTTTATGAGTCAAGTTGGTTTTCCTATATAAATTATATGTGTGCTTTCCTCCATGGTACAAATTTTCTGATTTACTATTATCCTTTGACACATAGTCTCTTACCATAAATAATTTTTATTTACTATACACTTATCCAGTATTGAAAGAGTGAAATACATGTATTGAGAGTTGTGGAATTTTGTTGTGTTGTTGAAATTTTAATTCAACAGCATAATTATCTTATAAAATTCCGGCTCTTGCAACACATGTTAATACTGATGATCCAACATCAGAACACAATGTTAAGACAAATGTTGAGTCATTTGTTCCTACTATAACATAATACCAAACTGTAAAATCAATTATATAATGATAAATAATACAATAGATTGTTAACCCAGGTCAATGCAACATCTAATACTCTGGGGGCTATCAAGCCAGGAAGGAAATTCACTATGATAATAATAGTTCAAATCCTAAATAGTCCTGGTTTACAACTTCTTGCCTAATCATTACCTTGTGCAACTTCTACCTAGAAATCACCATCTAGATATGAGACCCCCCTCTTACATATATTCACCAAAGTGATACCTATAACCACAAACCTCATGACTAGAATTGAAACCATATATAAGTTTACACTTCAAATAAACAATACATACTCAACTCTTTGCTTAAAAGCTCAGGAGTGAGAATAATATTTAGTTTTTCTTAAAAGCTTTAACCAAGAACAATAACTTGATAAACAATCAAGTAATAATAACATGATAAACTATCAAATAGCAATAACTTGATAAACTATCAAGTAACAAACTGTATGCCTCACTATATCAAAAGATATGTGGGTGACTTACAAAAACACAAGAGACTCTCAAAACCTAAGACTTATACTTCCCTTAATTTTACAATTGTGAAAAGTTAAATTACATTAGGTATAAGTTTCTCTTTAAATACACCTCAGTATTCCATGGTGTTGCAACTGATTTTTTAATCAGAGCCACCACAATTAGTTTTTATCCTAGGGAAGAGAAACTAACAGAAAACCCTAATTCGCAGACAAAGATTCTAGGTTTCAGACTTCTTTAGACGAAAGGATGGTGTTAGGCACCTTTCATCTACCTTGTTCACAAGGATACTAGATTTTAGGTTTGAGTTGTGGAAACAAGATTTAAATTTTATTAGTGGAAGTGTTTAAATTTTTTATAGGGGAACTCACTACGATTTTTGATCGTATGCCTACGTATCCTCTTAAGAGGAATCAGAGTCTCAATTCGTAGTTCGTATGGGGTTGGTGTTTTTTAGGGGTCAGAAACGTACTTTAAATTACCTCTCATTTTGACCGGGAGTAGTGATTGCGGAGATTTTGGCTAAATGCGCGGTTAGTCAAAATCTGTTTGAAACCCTTTTGCAAAAATAATTGATTAGCTTAGTTGATTGCGAAAAATAGTTTGTTGTTTGTTGAGTGTTTTTAATCGTATTAACTGCAAAAAAAATCTTGTTAATGCATGATTAAAAAATATTTGATGCAAATAATATAAGAAAATAATATGCATTTTGGAATAAAACAATTTAAATGATATAATAAATAATATTAATATTTACACATGGATAAGAAATAAATAATATGTACATAGTAAATAAAATAATAGTAAATAGAAAAAAGAAATTAATAGATAATAATCATAATAATAATATTAAAAAATATGATAAATAATATTATTAATAATAATAATTATAAATAGAAAATAAATAATATGAGGGAAGATATAATTAAAAGTAAATAATAAAATAATTTAATTATGATCTAGTGGTGTGTAAAAATTAGTTGGGCTTGGCCTATTCAGTAAATTGAGAGGGCCGGTTGGGTTACGTGGGTGAGGAAGCATCAAAGTTACGATGAGACTTGGCCTAAGATCGTCCGATCATGATCTAGCGGATGATAACGAGTGAGTATGATAATTAGGATATATGCGTACTTACTGGATTTGAACGGAACATGAGTTTGTTTTTATCTTGTATATTTTATTCATTTGTTGCTTCAGTTCACAGCCTTCTCTCTCTCATGAATAACAACCCTCTTCCCTTTCACTCCCAAACCCTAAATATCCACCCACGGCGGAGGCTTAACAAACCCCTTTCCTAAATCCCCAATCAACAATAAAAAAAAAAGAAAAAACAAGCTAAGTTACCCTCTGTAGTGATTCCGATATTGTCTTAGATCTGATACTAATCTCTTTTCCTTCTTTGATTTCGTAGGTCTTGTGAGCGGTGGTTCCCGGTGATGAGAGATTGAAGTTGATGGTGTACGGCGGAAGCGGCTAGCAACGGTGAATATGATTTTAGATAATGAAACCCCAATCATCCTTCTCTTCTTCAACAACGACACTGGATCTTTCCCCTCTGTCTTCAAGCTTTCGCCTCTTTCTCAATTTTAGTCAAATCCGTAGTTCTGTTCTTCAAACTCCCCCCTTTTTTTCTCTGTATTTGGTTCTTCTATTTATAAGCTTAGTATCTTAGGGTTGTTACGATTTAGCCTTAGTTTTAGGGATTAAAGAATGAATTAGGGATTTCAATTATTGTAATTGATTCTAATTGATATATTTGTTGTATTGGATTTGTTCTATTAATTGTTTTCTGTAATATATTTGATTTTGTTTTAGTGAAGATTGAGATTTAGTTTTCTATAGTATTTGAATTTGATTTGGTAATTGATTCGTAATATTATCGCTGAAAAAGATTTGGTTTTTTTAGTGAATTTTTAGACACTTTTTGATGAAAAATGCATAAAATAAATTAAATATTATTATTAAAAATTGCCTAAAATAGAAAAACAAAATTAATATTTAAATAATAAAAAAAATGATTTTTGGGAAGATTTGAATGTAACTTGAAAATAAAATTAACAACAATAGAATAAAATAAATCATCAATCCAAATAATTAAAACCCAAAAAGATTTCAAATTTTTGGATTTATAATTGTTGTAACCAATTACATTGATTCTCTCCTAAAATAAATATTTCTACCTAAAATACAAAAGATAACAAAATATTTTTAAATCTTTTTTGTATTTTAGATTTTTTTGGTTATTTTTAGAATAAAAGGTGAAAAATACTATTTTTTTAAAATTCATTAATTGAAAATACGAAATTTAAAAAATCATTTTTTTAATGATTTTTACAAATGTAAATAAAATTAGTAACAATAAACAAAGAAATATAAAAAATGTACCAAATGAGATTTGAATTCGTGACCTTATGCTTTCAAGTTATGTTTCCTTACCAATTGTGCTACGTTATTTGTTTGAAATAAGAAACCAATTGAAAGTATATGAAGGCAAACAATTATTTGCTATTTTAAAAATACAAATAATTATTATATTTTTACACAGACTTGAAAGCGAATATTTATTAAAAACCCCAAAATATTAATGCAATTAAATCAAAGGAATTTTACCCTGTAAAACCCAAGTTCGAAAATTACTTTGACGTTAGCACTAAGGCGGACAAATTTGGGGTATGAGACATGGGCTTCGAAATCTCCACCCAAATATATCTTGATCCACAAGTTGAGGGCTGCACAATTTATGCAGAAAAATCTCCTTAAATCTTGGAACAAACCACAAAGTTTCCTAAATTGTCTCATCATCCAATTTTAGCAACGTGTCTACAATTGGAGATTAGATCACTTGTTCCAGATTAAATCTTCCTGACTTGCAAAATTTATTGAGATATATGCAAAAGAAATATCACAAAATCAAATCAAATATGTCATATGTAACCCAATTTGTACTACTGTTCTGGTACAACATGTCACAACATCTGACAAAATATTTGTCTTTAGTGTAACCTTCACACTTTATTGTAATAGTCAGATCAAGATTTTATGACATCTTGCTCAACATCTGTCATGAATCATGTTTTAGAAAAATTATTGTCAATCCTAAAACCAATGATCTTACAATCTCCCCATTTCGCAAATTTTGGCTGAAAGAACCTTTTATACAATAAACTTGGAGAGAGAAATAAAACTACAAACAGAAACACAAGTTAAACTTTGTACATGAGGAAGAAGATACCATGTTGTTTTAGAACTATCCAAGTTACTCCCTCTATCACACAAAACCAATTATTTTTCTAGAGAACCAAATCTCCCCTCAAAGGAAAAATTCAAATAACCAGCAGAAAAAGAAACTTTTCTCAAAAATTGTACATTAGAAGAACATATAGCAGAAGCAACACACATAACTCAGAACACCAAAATCCTAGACTACCATAAACCTAATCACAAGACACAACAGTCAGGATGTTAGAATATTTGGTAGAACATCATGTACACAAACAACCAACAACAACAACAACAACAATAGTAGCAGCAGACCCGCATGATATACAATCATGCCCCCCCAAATAAATTACATGTAGTAAGCAACAATGCTAGACTAGACTCGCTGACACTTTTCCCCATTTTTAGTCAAAAATTGACAAAATCAGAGTGAAAAGAAATTGAAACATAAAGAACTAAAAAGCCACAAAACTGAGGCAAGACAAACTAAATAAGATTGACTCAACAACAGAAAGAAAAAAAATAAACTCACCCAAATAGCAAAGTACTAATCCCGCCCAAAGTAATAAAAACCAAGATTCGCCCGAAGAGACAAAAACTGAGACTTACCCAAAGAGACAAAAACTAGTAAAACAAAGGAAAATGAAAACAAAAAGTTAAAAAAACTAAAAATAAAAACTTTTTTTTGTTTTTTTTAATAAAAGATAGTAGACAACAACTAACCAAACCTCCCTCCTGAGTCAATGAAATTGGCATAATATGAATCAACATCTGAATCTAAATCATGTATTTTCACATGGCTTTTCTTGAGGGAATTTGTAACATCCTCTAAACCCCGTAGAAATAATACGGCATAATCGGAGTAAATTAGCATGCATATCAAAAGAGGGTGTCACATGTATATAAAATCCAACATAAATACACCGGTCATGTTCATAACACGCATTTAAAATCATGTTCCATACACTAAGACATATGCATATCGCAGCGGAATAATTCTTTTTTATAATAATAGTAATAATTGAAATCCCATAATGACAATTATATAATAAAATTTTAGCCACTAAAGGCCACTCATCACATAATCTCAAAATTATAATACTAAATAAAGAAGAGTATATCAAACATCTCATAAAACAACATGAGTTCAAATGTTCTCCGTGTTACATAGATCAGAGCATGACTCACTACCTAACAAGCAGGTAAACAAGGAACTATCTTCTCTGACTATTACTCGCAAGAAGCAGCACTATCTTCGGTACCCGAGCGATATCGTAGAAACATCATTTCAGTAGAAGAGTGAGAATCTATATCATTATGAATATATAATAATAAATAATGCATAACATACATTCACCAATTGAATTCATCACACTTCATGCATTCATGTATTTTACATTTTCCATTCCAATTCACATATTTACATATACAATATTGCTCAACATTTCATGGTTTTAAAGAAAATCAATCACAAGTATTACAATTGTAACATTCACTCCAATATTACATAATGCACACCAATTAATTGTTTCAGATAGACACTTGTGACTCGAATACAACTCAATGCAATATGTATCTGGCATTAATTGTTATCCTTTATGATTTTTATGTTTAAACCATGTCAATCCCTCAGACAATAACTATCAAAAAGCGTATTCTCTAAACTTTCAAACCAATCCGCTTTGAAAATAATTGAATTCTATTAAGCATGGTTGCAATACATTGAAAATAAATTTAGAATAGAGGGTGTGATACATTAATAGGTATTTTAAGGTAGTATTATGCATGGTTTCAATTAATTTTCTTCATTAGATGTTTTTTCTATATCTTAGTGGAGTGTGCACAAGTTAATATAGATTGTGTACAAATTCTAGCACACAATGCTTTAATAATTTAGCTATGAACACCAATTTTCGCATTGGAATGGTTTTTGGTCTACTCGTTTTGGTTTTGGATGTATGGGTGTTGTGAATTTTTGCTTTAGCCTAAATTGTATGTCTCTTAATATTGATGATGTGTAGCTTTTTCTTTTGATTGAGGGTCCGCGGCTCTGCAGTTTTTATTTCTTTTAATCAATATTTTAAAAATCAAATTTGAGATTGAATCGATAAAACTTCCGATTTAAAGTTTAATTGATTTTATCGGTTAAATTTATGGTTGAATTATTTATTTAATAAAATGTTAATATGAAACAAAATTTTATAAATATGTTACACATAATCATATATTGACAACTTAATAAAATAAATATTTTAAAAATTTATTACAAATTTAATAAAACAATATCAATAATATATATAATAACACAACATAATTATATATTTCATTTTAACCTTTATTTAAGAATAATTTGAACAAATTAAACTAAATCAAATCAAAATTAAAATAATAGAACATTACTAAATAAAATAAAATTCAAATAATTAAAAATACCTAAATTAAAAAAGATAGAATACCAAAAATAAATAATATAATATTTTAAGTTTTGATATTGATATATTAAACTTTTTTTAAAAATTGCGAATTCGATATATTTTTTTGAACGAGGTGATTTTACCAAAACAACTTCATTATTTGATTCGATTTATTTTAGACGGTCCAATTCGATTTTTCCGATTTCAACCCAATAGCAATTTTTAAAAATTGATCCAATTAAATTTATCTCTGATTCTCAGTTCAATCGATTAAATCAGTCAATTCACACTGCTTTTTAAAACATTTGGGTTTAGCCTACTATGTTTTCTCGATTATAACTTTGTAACTATAGGCATCATCCCTTATGCCTTATTTTAATTGAAGTTTTTCCTTTTGCTCTTTCAAAAAAAAAATTAGTTTAGCTAGACATTTGACTTTCATGTAGTTTAGTGGACTTTTGGTCTTTTTAATGATTTTTGTTATCAAATATATAAAGAGCATTTGATTAATCTTATATTTTTTCCAAGAATTATTCCATTCAAATCAAACATGTTTTTTGTGGTATAAAAAAACCAAACATATTTTAAATTATTCTCAGAAATATTCAAAAAAGTATAGCAAGAGTTCAAATTGATAACCAAATACTTTTTAAAAATATTCTAAAGAATATAATTCCTATTATTTTATTTTTAAAAAATTTATTTCAGGAAATAATTTTTAGATCTATGAAACAAACGCATTCTTAGTTGTAGTGAATCGTATCAGAATATTTTTCTTTAGATTAATCTTATATGAATATATAAAATGTAAATCATTATAGTAAATCCAATAATAAATCATAAAATTATTGTAATTTTTATTTTATATATATTAACTAATTAATGTTTCCATTCCTGTAAAACTAACCCGTTTTATAAAGAAACTCAAAGATGGAATTCTGCAAAAGGTTGAATTCATTGTATTATCTATCTGTATGCCCACGGTATAGGAATAAATAAATAAAAATTGCAAAAAGGGTAAAACAATCAAAGTAAAATTTGTTTACCATAATTCTTTTCTCTATTATTTTTTCTTTAAATATTTTTGTTTCATATATATATATATATGTATGTGTGTGTGTTATATAGATAAACAAGTTAGTCCTGTGCAATGGCTTCTTATGTCTATCAAACTCGTTTTTTCTGGATTTTGTGTTTTGCTATAGTTTTGCTTTCGGGTAATTAATATAAACTAGTTATATTTATTTCTTTGTATATATTAATTTATCATGAGGATTGAAATTGTTAAATTTTTAATTTTTATGAACAGCATATGAATCTAAGATGAATAATATTTTATTTTGGCAAAGCATATTGCATTTTTAATTTAATTTTTGTTGTAGGTTTGGCAACTTGTTTGGGTCCTGTGGGTCCTCCAGGACTAATGTGCTCTGGGAAATGCATTGATGGACCAACATGCAATAAATCTTGCATTGACAGAGGCTTTCAGAATGGTGGTGCATGTGTAGGCTTTACTTTTCAAGCTATGAGTTGTTGTTGTAAAAAATAAAAACCCTTGAACTTCATCTATGTAAGTTAATGAATGTAGTTTTTATGTTTTTGTTTTGAACCATCGTACTACGATAGAATAAAATTTGAATTAATATGTGATGTGTTTCCTATGTATGTTTTCATACTTTTATTTACGTGTAAGTGATTTAATAAGGAAAAGAAAAAGAAAAAAAAAAAAAGAGAAATTCTATGATAGAGTACAAAATATGTGATTTCAAAAAGCACAAGACATGCCTAATGAAAACACCTAAAATAATACTTAACAAGCTAGAAAAATAACAAAATAACTAAAAAGATAGTAAAAAAATAGCGGAAGAATTCAGACCAAAAATTCATCCACTAGAAGAAAATGCTAGATCTCAAACCATCTGAACCAGAGAAGATGCTTTTTTCTTTCACTACTTTCTTGTTTGTTAATGAACCAGAAAAGATAATATCGATACAAACCCTCCAAATAGTCCATGTGATTCTATGCGATAGGTTGATTATAAAGTTTTTATGGTTTTGATGACGACAAAAAGAGAAAAGCTAAGTTAATAAAAAACATCATCAGATATGAGCTATCAAAAAGCAAAGTTGATCAAATTTTAATATTGAGAGAAAATATATCAAGATAAATTTAAAGATCAACATCGAAAGAAATTGAAGATGTAAAAGCTTGCTTAATCCCTCACTTTATTATTTTTATCTATTTTGATCATATGTTATAAAATAAACAAAAGTAATTATTGAGTTATTAAGATAGTGTGTTTGCATGCGCGCGCACACACACCGAAAAGTATTTTCATATCTCCGCCTGTATTTCAAAATCTCTTAAAAAATTGTGTCTAGTCTTTACCTAGTCGATTTGAATTTGCATCTAATCGGTTAAAGAACGAGCTCACCTCCTAATCAATTACTAATCTTATTAATCGATTTAGGAGCGTGTCTGGGTTAAGCATTTCCTTTTTTGACAGGTCTTATAGATTACTACTGCAAGCTAATCAATTAGAGAGCGCGGCCAAAGTCACTAGATAGTTTTCTTTATGAGCCAAGTTTGTTTTTCTATATAAATGATATGTGTGCACTCCTCCATAGTTCAAATTTTTGATTTATTATTATCCTTTGTCACATAGTCTCTTACCAAAAGTTGAAAGAGTAAATACATATATTGAGAGTTGTGTAATTTTATTGTGGTGTTGAAATTTTAATTCAATTGAATAATTCTCTTGTATCTCGTAATTGGCTCGGAGGTTGCAAGATAAACTTGGTGTAAGGAAGGTTGTTGTGTTGATCCTAGTGTAAAATCTAAAGCTATTGTTAGAGAAAAATTGAAGGGGAAATTCTTGGGATTATGAGTAGGTCGTGAGGTTTAAGGGTGGACATGTATAAATTATTGCACGATCTTTCTATCTCTTTATTTTATTTTCTCATATTTTATTTTATGATGCTTAATCTATTCTTCTACTTATTTCTTAAAATCAATCAATCTAAAACTAATCATTTTGTAAAAACTTTTCAAAAACCAAATAACATAATTCACCTCAACTCCATTGTTTGAAGTGAATTGGTCAATAGTCCACGTAATCGCATGCCAGATCATAGTGAAACCACCCCTATTCTTGGTCATGCCACCTTGAGAGATAAATTCAAAAAGAATCGTGGATGGTCAGACCGTGGTGATAGACTCGAGCTTTTATAGGTTTGAACCTCAGCATCCTCAAAAATTATATTCTTTCAACATTAAGGTGCACCTTTTCTTTTTTATCTAATTTTAACAAAGAAAAAAAACATCACAACGATTTTTATGTCCAACCGTTGTGATATATTTTTTCTTTGAAAGCTATAGCACTACAGCTTGTCTTGTCAACTATGAGGAAAAGTGATATTTTTTTATATATATAAATATCGCCCATTTCTTATCAAATGTTTCTCTCTAAAGAAAACACTAACATGTCTTCTCTCTAAAGGATTCTCTGAAACTGCAGATAAAAACAATCCTTTCTCTTGCAACAACCAGCACAAAAGTGAATGTCCCAAATGTTGCCATGGATAAAAATCACCTATTTCTGCAGTCCCACTTTCTGCACCTTCACTTTCAAGCACAAATGTAACAAGGAGCAATGTATGGCGCAAACTCCGACGGTGACGAAGATGGTATGTTTTCAAGATCTCTCTGTTGATACTTAGAAGTTATGATTTATGAGTTTTGAGTTTTAAGGTTTTGCTGATATGTGTGGTTGTATTGTGATGATGCTCATGTTTAAACTTTGTTGTGTTTCGTTGTAGATATGGTGTTGGATGGTTAAGAGGATGATAACAAGCATATAGTAGAATTTGATGGTAGGCAAGAGATGTTGATGGAATTCTGCTGAAGAACATATGATTTGTGTTGCAATGGAAAATATACAAGAAGTATGAAGTTATTGTGGAAACTTCATCCACCTTATATTTCTTCTTCGTTGCATCACAAACTAGATAAACTTTATAATTTGTTACAGCTCCACGATTATTTTCAATAAAAGGTACGTTCTTGAAATAATTTAATATAACTTGTGATTTTGTATGCTTTTGTGTTTTTATTTTGTTGCATGTATTTGTTTTGTTGTTGTATGTTGTTGTTGACAAATATTCTCAAAACAAGAACATAATATTGCTAAGTCACAAGAAAAAGGCTTCTTGTGACTTTGCAATATTTTGTACTTTAAATTCTTATAGAGGCTGATAGTAGATGAAGTTTAGTTTATTATGTGCAATGTAGATTGTTTATTTAACTAACCTTTTAATGAAAATATATTCATTTAAATTGACATGGAAACTATGAAAATTAAGTTGTATTTGAAAACCAAATTATATTAATCGATATTTTCCGAATTATATTTCTTGCTCTTTAACATATAGAATATAGTTCAATGACATGTTTCCTTCAATACATCAATGTCTTCTATTATGGTTTAATTTGAATAAAATCTAGTTATTGGCTAAGATGAGATAGACTTAGCCAATAATTGCATTTTATTAAAAACAAAATATAATAGAAGATATCGATGTTTTGAAGGAAACAAACTATTGAACAAATTTTATATGATAAAGAGCAAGAAATGGATGATTACAGAAATGAAATTTGGAAAATAGTGGTTTGTTTTAGTTGGTTTTCAAGAATAGTTTAATTTTCAAATTATATACTTCTTCATTAATTTGAATGGTTGTATTTCTATAATAAGGTGTATAGAAAAACAAACAATCTACATATTATATAATAAACTATGATACATTCCACAATGGTTCCTTAATGTAACCATGATAAATAGTAATTTATATTTAGTTCTATCACAACGGTTGGTTTACTTAACCAGTGCGATAACGTGCATGCTTTCCATATTACTATAATGGTCTTTGGACCATGATTGTCAGTATCACATTTACAACAATACTCTACATAACAACACCTGGACTCGTGTCATTATATATCTTTCCCAACCGTTGTTAAATGCCTTATTCGTAGTAGTGCTTACTTGAGAAAGACACAATGGACAAAATATTATTAATAATATGAAGATCCTCATTATACTTACTATAACGTCTCTCTCTCTTGGAACCCTCTTCTTCAACAAAGACACTTGTGAAAGCAAGCTTCCAACGCCTCTTTTATTCCTCAATATTAGGGGTTGAAGATTCAAAATAAGTAATAAGAAATAATACAACAAGAACAACAACAAACAACTGAATATTGCGAGAACTGTTTCTCTCTTTAAGATTCAGTATGTAGTTGTTCTATTGCACATTGACTTGAGAGTTTATTACACTTTTATATCTTAGAAATCTTAAGTAACAAGGTCTTTGCTTGTGCTATATTATTTGTACCTCTGATTAAATATCTGGTACATCTTCTTGTAATCCTAAACAATTTGCTTAGAATTTGTAAGAGTCTCAAACTAAGTGTTTGAGAAAAGTAGTCTCAGGCTGGGTGTTTGAGCAAGAAAGTTTTTTTCAATTGTGATTGAGAAAGAAAGTCTTGAACTCTAGATTTAGGAAAGGAAGTCTCTTTCTGGTTAAATTGAGCAAGAAAGTCCTAAACTGTAGGTTTAGGCAATGAAGTCTCTTTCTAGTTAGATTTAAAGAAGTATTGAACGAGTGTGTTTAGGCAAGCAGTCTCTTTCTTGTGAGATTGAGAAGGAAGTCTTGGAATGGTGTGTCTAAGAAAGTTATAATCAGGTTTTTATTATACTGAAAAGCTCTTATGTGGCAAGGGGACTGGACTACTCTCTTTATAGAAAAACCGTGATAGTCTCTGTGTTTGATTTACTTATTTCTTATGCACTTTAAACAATTTTGTTGTTGCATACTCTAGCTTAGAAACTGAACTTGGTCAGATTCAGAAGTTGTTGTTTTGAAAAAGCATAAGTATCAGATCCACAATTCAACCCCTCTTCTTGTGAATTTTTCTCACAGTCAATCATATCCTAAATTAACTCCCCATCTTGACACCATCCTATCTCACCAACCTTCTTCTTAAGTTGCAAGGAAATCGAGAAAGTGTTGAAGCTAAAGTCTTTACTTGACTTTCATTTAACAACCATTGTGTTGAATTTAAAGATATGACTTGATCTTCAAGAGCATCTTGAAAAGTATGTCTTTAAACACTTTGACTAAACCTTGAATCTTATTTTGATGAGACTTGAGATAAGTCTTCATAATAAACTTCATCATTAAGAAAACTACTATATTAGAGATCTTTGTTGACTTCCTTGAACGCCTCTTGGCATAAGAGGTTGTCTTCACAGATAGGCACATATAAGTTAATCTCCAAGCATAGTTACTTGATATAAAAACTTGTCAATCCCCACCACTTGATAAGAAATGTGTCAAGCACCATAACTTGAGAAAACACATCAAGCGCCATCACTTGAAAAATCACATCCTTGAACAATAAGATTGATGAAGACTCCTCTTAAGAGTATTGTTAACATCAAAATCAACTTAACATGTTGTTGCAATCTTGCACATAAATCCAAAACCACTACTCTTAGATTTACCAACCTAAGATGACGGAACCCAATAAATCTCGGAGCCCTCCTTCACCCAACCATAAAGGAACCTTTTTTTAATCCAAATAAAGTTCTTCCAAAATTTCACATAAATTTTACAAAAAGAAAAGAAAAAATAAGAATACAATTAAAGATAAAGTTAAGAAAGATCACACGGACACCAAGAATAACATACCTATGTTTCCATGAATGGATCTCTTTGGATATTTAATTAACAAGAGGGTCCCAAGTGGATTCTACACAAGGGTTCACTCCTATAGGTAAGCCTATATAACTAAAACGGATAGACTCAAGCTTACAATTGAGAAAAGCATTAGCCGAATCCAAAACTAGTTAATCAACGTTAACCCCTTACCAGGCTATGGATAAATTTACCCAAAGGCCTGAAGCCTACTAAAAGCTCCTAATAATAGGCTTGATACTCTAGAAACAGATCAACCAAGATTAAGGCATCACTCACATATTGAAGATGAGAGACCAAAAACTCAGAGGATCCAACTCAATTACCTTGTTTAATAACCCATTAAGCACCTCATTACCAACCACCACATTATCAACCCTTGACCTACCATTAAAGAAGGTTGATTAATTAGAAGACATAAGTTTATTTGTCACCTTCTCTAATCCCAAAGTTGGGATTCTAGGTGGACAGTCTTGCATCATAGAGTATTGTTCAGTATGGTACTATTCCCAAAGTTGGGATTCTAGGTGGACAGTCTTGCATCATAGAGTATTGTTCAGTATGGTACTATACATCCAATTATTTATGTGTTAGTTATTTTTTATTTTAATTATTTTAAAGTGAAATAAGAAATTTAATTAAGTTTTACATGAGTTGAGATGTCGATACAATTAAAATTTAATGGAACTATAGAATTAACCTAAAATTGGAAAGTAATATGAGTTCTAAATCCGTACTCTCTCTTTTGAAAGGCATGCTAACTATGTGTTAACAAAGATATACCATGTGAGAAAACCAAAGTAACCTAGCAAGGATGAATGAAGCTCTTGAGAATAACTGAAGGCCGTACAAACTAACACAAGAATAAATACCATAAAAAGCAAGGAAGAGGGGGAAGCTATCATATATGCACAAATTATGGGGAATCATTGTAATCATAGAAAACCAATATGTAACTATAACAAGTAACATTTTTTATGACGAAGCTTTCATCTCTAACATGCTAATACCAAAAGGATGTATCTTAGGAGCACAATATTTGATTTTTTTAATAAAATAAACAACATGTTACGTCGGTATTGTAAAAATTAAGGTAACGCAACTATAAGTTAGTGTCTTTTTTATCAATAAAATAAATAAATGTGTTATCTCAATTTTTTTGAGAAACGAGGTAATATAGCTATAAGGAAATTCACTTCGAATCTCCATTTCCGCATTTAAAATTTTTTTCACGTATTTATCACTTGGCGTCTTTTCTAAATGCCATGTTTTTTTTGTTTATTAGTAATTATCAAAAACTTTGTTATCAATAAACAAGAATAGGCAATATTAGAAAAAAAAATATTTCATCGATAATAAAAAAACAACACAATAAAGAAAAATACTCAACAAATTTAAACTTCTCGATCCACTCAACTTAAATATTACCCCTAATTATCTCTAAGATACTTGTCATACCAAGTAAGTGTTTTCGAGTCTTTCTCTCTTGGGCAGAGATTTGCTACTAGTAGTTGAAACCAAAAATTTGTAATTGGGAGTAGAAAAGCAAAACTAAAGAGCTTATTTTGGTTGGCATAGATTCAGTGAAGTTGAGTTGAGTAGACATTGTTGAATTCATAGTGTTCAACAGAACTATCTGTCTCTCGACAGTTAATTGTCATAGCAATCAGTGATGGAGTAATGAAGAAATGAGAGCCATTAACATAAGATTGAATGACTTAATCATGATCAGTTGGCACAACAGAGACATTCATCCAGAAATCTTTAACGAGATTAGTGTATATGGGACCATGAAAAATGTGAAAGTAACCATTCAACATTTGTTTGTTAACAACATTACTTAGTTCAAAATAATCGAAACCATTGAAATCAACATATTTTTCCTTTATAAAGAACAATATATTTGCATCCATTTTTATAAGAAAAAAAGTACTTTGAAATAAGGAAGCAAAACACAAAGAATTGGTAATGATACGTTGAAAATATGAAAATACTTTGAAACAATGTTTGAAGACACAACAAGTTGATAATTATACTTTTAAATAGCTCAAAAGCCTCATTGATAATCCAAAATATACGTTACGACTTGAATATAACTGATCAATGCTATTCTAGTGATATGATTCCAATGCATTCACGCCACCCCGGTGTTCTAACTTCTCTTTTAATTGTATTTTTTATGTTTAGATTAAATGTTTTAACCCGTCAGTTTTCCCAAAAAAACCGAGGGAACATTTAGCGTTAAAATTGAGAGTTAAAATTGGAACTCTATTTTAATTGTATTTTTTATTTGTAAATTAAACATTCTAACCCTTCGGTTTTCTACAAAAACCGAGGAAATATTTATCATTAAAATTGAGGATATTTATCAAATCCTTAATCATATCCTTTCCATCTATTTCATGTTTATCAATGCTTAAGATATTATCATTAGTGATCTGCATGAAACATAAATAACTTCCATTATAAAAGCATTCTGAAACATCATGAAGCGTTTGAAACTATCCTCCACTTTAAGATTTGCAAGAGTCTTTGTCATGAAGTGTTCTCTATGATGGATTGCAAGAACAGAAAATTATTTGGCATTAAGGTTTATGTTCTTAATTATTTATTTGAGCAGAAAATTATTTATTTATCTAACCGTTTTTTTTGTGTAACCATTTTTTGTTCATATCAAAAACAAATGCAAGCAAAAGCCATAGAGAATATTATTCACCTATCATTTGATATTCCATAAAATATCAAGGATTTAAGATTCAACATCATGAAGAGTTTAAGGTTTGCAAGCGTGTTTTCCATGAATAGTTTTCTACGGTGGATTGCAAGAGCATAAAGTTATTTGGGATTAAGGTTTGTGTTCTTAAGTATTTATTTGAGTAGAAAATTATTTATTTATCTAATCCTTTTTTGTCATTTTTTTTTATTCATTACAGAAACAAATGCAAGTAAAAGCCATAGAGAATATCTTATTTTGTTGGAAGAAAAGAGTTTCTCATGCATTTGATCTTTCCTAGAATATCAAGGAATTGAAGATCAGACATATGATCTTCAGAAACAAGTATTTTTTTTATGTAAAAAATGTAATATTATGGATAAAAATTGTAGTTTTTAAATAAATTATTTTATAAATGTTCTATGTAAAAAATGTAATGAGTTTTATCAAAAAAACTAACAACCCTTGGGTTTTCTTAATAAACCAAGATAAAAAAGGTGTTAGTTTTTGTAAATAATAAAAGTGTAGAAGCTGGCGTTCGAACTTATGGGCTAATAAAATTAGACCTCGGTGTTTTAAACACCGATGTGATAAGTCTTTACTTTTATGAAGACCTTATTTACCTCGCTTCTAATGTCGAGGTATAACGTATTTCGCGTCCGACGTTAGTTGAGTTATTTGTAGTAGTGTGTTATAAAAACAAGGGAAACAAAAGCTCCCTTTGTACATCTAGACTTTATTATTGAGAAAGAAGATTTAACAAGATTAAAAAATGCATTTGTAGGAGTAGTGGATAAATTCGATATGGCGTATAACATTCAAAAGCACGATATACATAGGGGTAGTTTTCAATAAAACTCATCCCCGAAACTAAATAGACAAATTATGGGAGTAATTGAAGTAGACATGAATAATAACTGTGAAATTTATTATTTATGTCCAAACTTTACCATAGGAATTAAAGATTTAAAATACATAAAAATTCAAGTTCAGAATAAAGGATTTAAAATTTTTAAAGGATCAAATATTGTGTTAGACATTATTTTTCTCAGAAAATTATCAACACAAGTCTCACCAAAATTTAAACTGAAAAATTGATGATATGGTTAAAACAATCACATCAAGAGGAATTAAATTTTTAGATCCAGAACCATATAATAGAATTTTTACAAGACTTTTATGCCTTAACAAGCACTTCAGGAAACTATTTTTCTACAAAATTAGGAGAAAGATTGTTTACCAAATTACCAAGACCATTAGATCATAAAATTCATGAAAGTTTAAAGAACTTAAAAGTTAATAATGACTTTGATAATATTGGAATAAGAATACAATATATTATTTCTGTATTAAAAAAGAAATGTACTTATATTAAAATTCAAAAAGAATTAGAACAAAAGAATGTAGGGTTTGGTAAACAAATTTATACTCCTCAACAATATGGCAAGCATTCTAATGATAAAAATCAAAGGAATCAGCCTAGATTTAAGAAAACTTGTATGAAGAAAAATTGCTTAAGAAAATCTAATGCCAGAAAATAGTGTTTAAGCAAAGAAAAACATGTCAGAAAATATAACTCTAACAAGACTTACAGAAATATAATTACTTATTTTGCTTGTAATAAACCAGAACATTTATCTTCTGTTTATCCAAATAACAAAATTTATTTACAAGAGAATTAAATCTTATATCTAGTATAAAAGAAGACATTTTAGAAATAACTTCAGGTATTTCAGACAACACTGAAATTTGGAGTATTTGCTCTCTATAAAGAATAGAAAATGAAAAAATTGAAATTTCTCTTGAAGATGAAAGTAATAATAATTATATTATATTAGAAAAATTGAAAAAAATCACTTTTTAAATAAAATAATGGAGAAAAAAAAATCTTTAGATTGTAACCATAATTGGAACTACAAAACTTGAAGTGACAATATTAGATGCTTCAATTGTAACTGGTTTTCTTCTTTTGATAAAAGATGGAAATGTCAAATTTGTTTAAAATAAATATGTTCAAATTGCATTAAACACATTTTAACATAGAAAATAAAATTCAGGAAATCTCATAAAATTCAAATCCTCCAAAAGATAAAAATTATTTAGAAAATAAGGTATAAACCAAGTTTAAAAACTTTAAAAAAAAATAAGGTTGACAAGTTAAAAGCAAGACTTGAATGTTTAGAAGAAAAGATTAAAAAACTAAATAAATTATTCAAAAAGGAAAATTACCAGTCTATGAAACTAATTTTAAATTAACCAAAATTACCCAGAAAGAAGTTATCATTATAAATAATACAAAAAAACCTTGTGAATTTCCTGTACCACTAATATGCAATAAAGATAAATTAATACAAATTATAATACTAGAAAAAATTAATATTCATGATTATGAAAATACTTTACCAATTTTAGTGGATACTGGAGCAACTTCATCTACTATAGATGAAAAAATAATCCCAGAGGACTTAAAAATTAAAATTGTTAAAGTAAAATCATCATATTCTACACAGTTTGATGGAACTAGATTATTGACAGATTCACAATTTAAAAATATCTAAGTAAAATTTCAGACAAATTGGAATTCTTGGTCTGATTATTATCAATGGCCAAAAATTTGGGTTAGAGACATGAATATTTTTGTTCCTATTATTATGGGATTAGACTTTATTCTCCATAATTATGGGCAAACTAGTATTAACAAGGATTATGTGATAAAAAGTAAAAATTGTTCATTAATACCTATTATTTCAAACTTTAAACCACAAATAAAAAACCTGAAACCTGCAATTGCAAGAGAAACAAGGATAAATGTTCTTGCAATAATATAGAACAAGATTAATATTTAGACCTAGATAATGGTATATAAGGTGAGTTACACTTTATAGACACTACAAATTTCACAAAAAACCTACAAAATTATGACCTACAACACATAATTAAAAAATTAGAAAAAATGGAAATAATAGGAGAAAATCCTACAAAATTTTGGGAAAGAAATAAAACTATATGTAAGTTAGAAACTATTAACTCAGACATTCCTATTAAATCACCTAATTTCAAGTATGACAATTGGGAACAAGAAGAATTTAAAATAAACATTAATCAATTGTTGAAATTAAAAATTATTCAAAAATAAAATTCTAGACCCAGAACCCCTGCTTTTATTGTTCAAAAAGAAGCGAAAAGAAAAGGGGACAATCTAGAACGGTTTTTGATTATAGAAGACTAAATGACAATACATTTGAAGACAGATACTCTATATCTGACAAAGACACTTTAGTTAACAAAATAAAACTTTTAAACCCTTCAAATTTAGAGATCACCCTTTAACATTAACCAATATGCTTAAACGTGGATTGATAAGTATAATTAATGTTCAACTCTTATATGAATTCACTCCATATTTACCAGCATTCTTAGCTGATACATTAGAAACCATAATTTCAGAATTCCCACAAAATGCAAAACTGGAAATAACATCATTATATCTAGATTTTCACAATAATTGTCCAAGTTATCATTTAATTTGGTTATATTTCAAGAATATGGATAATGAATTTGAAGAATTCCAAGTGTAAAATTTGGGTCCAAAGACTTTACACTTAGAAGATCTCCCAAAACAAGTAGAAATTGTCAGAGCCAAAATAATTTTTAAAGACTTTGGCTGATCCAAATATAAAATGGATGAAAAAAATCTCCTAAGAGAAGACAAAACATGGGAAATTTATTGTAACTCAGGTATTACAAAAAAATTCTTTTTCCCTTGTGAAGTCAAACATTCGAGGCCAAAATTGGCAGTGGCATACAGGAGAAGAAGCACGTCTTGGGAAAATAAATCAGGGTCATCAGAATCTTCACAAGATAAACTATTAATTGTGTAAATTGCAAAAAAGATATGCCACTAATGATGTAAAATAAAAGAAATTATTACCAACAAGAAAAGACTGAAAAATACAAGCATTAACGGAATAATTACTTGAACCTTCTAAGATATGTAAGGGTAATTCGGGTTCAGAAGGCTATGAAATGGACATGACCATTTCAACTTTTTATCATGTACATTATTGTTAGGAAAAGTTAGGTAAAGTTTTTTGTTTGCAAATAGTTATTTAGATGAGGTTAGTAAATAGTGTTTTATCTTTTTGTAATGTAAAGCCAATAATGTATTGTTTCTAGAGACTTCCGCTTCACCTATAAAAGGAAGCTCTCATCATTTTTGTAAATACACGAAATCAAAATATGCAATCAGTAGAATTGCTTTTCAATACACCTTACTATAAATTTCCACTTTCACATTAAATTCCTTATTCTGACTTCCTTATTGCTTCTAAGAGGTATGATTTTTTAGTAGCTTAGTCTTAATAATCTATATTTATGTTTATTATTATTGTTAATCTATGTTTAACCCACAAACAAAAAACAAATATCCGGCTTGAACTAAATGTGATCATTAATCTAAAAAAGAATATGTTAGGGAAGTAAGTCCCAAGAGGGGAAAATAGTACCGCTAGGAGGAGATTCATAGATCTTAGGTTATAAACAAAAAGAAGTCTCTGGAAGAACTCTGTGGTAGTAAGTGAGGGATAAAAAAGTGAGGTACTAGCTTAAACACAGACTATTCAATAATCATAAAAATAAGTTAAAATTATTAAGATAAAGCAACTAAGAAATCATAATACTCAAAGAACAATAGGAAGGAGGTGTTATAACCGGTTTTAAATTAAGAGTCGCTACCCTTAATTTTTATCTTTAAAAAGGGAATATAAATGGTAACTCTAATTTGGTTAGAGATTCTAAGTTGTTGGACTCGTTCTTAGACCAAGGGAAGGCGTTAGGCAACCCTCATCTACCTTGTTCACAAGGATACTAGGGTTTAGAATAACAATATTTAGGAAATAGGATTTTAATTTTTATTAGGGGAACTCGCCATGATTTTAGTCGTATGCGTATGTATCCTCTTATGAGGAATCAGAGTCCCAATTAGTAGTTCGCTGTTGGTTGGTGTTTTTTATGGATTGCGAAGATCTTTCGAATTCTCCTTGAACCAAGCCTGGGTGTGTGAATAGCAGAATTGTTAGACAAAGTTCGCAGTCGATTTAAAAGTATCTCCATAATCCTTTTTGAAAATAGCTTTGAATTAATTAAGTTTAAAAATTGTTTTGGTGTTGGTTAGGTATTTTTTAAATGTGTTAATATATAAAAGTTTTGTTAATGCATGAAGAGAAATAATTTTAACGCAATTAAAAAATATTTGGATGGATTACAAATAAACATTTGATTTTGTGATAATAATAAAATGATTTCAGAATTTATAAATATATTAAATTATAAAAAAATTAATTATAATAATAAAAAAAAAAATAATAATAATAATTAAAAAAATACATGGGGTGTATTTTATGTTTGGCTAGTAATTAAGGGGGTGTAAAAATTAGGACCCTGAATTCAGATATTAAATGTCCCAAAAACGCAGAGGGGGTGTAATTTCTAACGTAAAAGCAAATTTGGGGGATTTATTCAGAAAGGGCCCAAGTTCAAATATTGAACTGGGCCCAACGGCGGAGGGCGTGTGGTTTCTAATATTGTAGTAAAAATCAAAAGCAGGGGTGATGTGATTAGTGATGGGCTTAGGCTCAAGAACGCAAATGCTTGGGAGGTCCGTTTGGACCTTGAAAGGGAAGATGAACCTGGTTACGGTGGATACGCGTTTAGGGATGTTAGATTATGATCATGCGGTTGTGATGGGATGCGCACTGTAAGGTTCGTGGAGCAACAAACATAGAATCAAAGAGGGTTTATAAAAATAACGGTAAGGTTCGTGGAGCAACAAACACAGAATCAAAGAGGGTTTATAAAAATAAATTTCCGGGCATCAGACCCATTTTTTTCTTTTATTTCTCTTTCTACCCAAAACAATAAAACGTTTTTTATTTCTACAGAGAGGCTCTTCCTTCTCTCTAGAAATTCGTCGTGCCGGAAATCTTCCAGCCCAGAGCGCCACCGGCCATAAATTTCTTCTTCCGGTGGCTGCATCTGGGCGCCTCTGCCTGCCTTCAACATTCATCCCCAGCCACCGTGGATCTTCATCTGTGTTATATGAACACTAAGGGTTCATGATAAACACTAACCAACCAAAACCCAAAACCTTCAATTATGATGAACCCTAACCCTAGTTTTAAGAACCCTAACCCTAGTCTGTAGAACTTAATCCTAGTTCTAAGAACCTTAACCCTAACCTAACCCTGAATTTCCATAATTTTAAACCAAACACAAATCACATATTCAAGAAAAAACTCTAAGATAAATGTTAAGCTTACCTCTCCGTATTGAATCTTGTCATATCAATTCCTTTTCTGTCTTTCTGGTTCGCCTTCCTAATCCCCCTCTTCTTCTCTCTGTCTTGCAGATATGCTGGATGATGATGGCGACAATAGCAATGAAGGTGCGGTGTTGGTGAACTTCAAAGATTTAGGTTTATATACTTTGAAACCCAGATCCTGGATGAAGATGGATTTAGTTGGAGGCTCAAGACCGCAATAAGCCTATTCCCCTTCTTTAGAATTCTTAGGTTATTTTATAATTAGGTTTCTAGACGGATTTAGGAATATTTTATGTGATTGTCGTTATTTTTTGTAATTGAATTAGGAATTAGGAAGATTTAGATTTGTTTGTAAAAAGTTTTTGATTTATGAGATTTGATTTAGTTCTGTATAATATTTTCAAAGATTTGATTGTAATATTACTTGTAATTTTCCAAATTTGGTTGAGATTCGCTTTGATCTAAATTAATTGTAAACTGATTTAGAAATTTGATCCATTTTTGTTGTGATTTGATTCTGTTTTATGAATCTCTATAGTAGTCGTTTTTTGATTTCTTGGGCTTGTTAGCTTTCTTAACGAAGAAGAGACAAAGTAAGGCCACCGCAGATGCACATTAAAGTTTCAAACACCTTTGTTGACTTGGTCAACAAAAAAAACGAATATAATTTTGATAATAATAGTAATAAATAAAAACAATATTAATTTTAATAATAAATATACAATTACAAAAAATAAAATTAAAAAAGTTGAGTCGGTCAATCTTCTAGAAAATTAGTATAAAATATTAATAACAATAATATCCTATAACCATTGGGCCAACTGCAACAAAAACAAAATATATCTCTTTGTAATTCCAAACAAAAGATAATTTATTGTCCAAAAACTTTTTATGAGCCAATAATCCCTAAGAATGAGTCTGATGAAGTCAAGAGAAAGACCACACCTCCCTTATTGTAACAAAATGAACAAAAAACCTTAATGGATCGATAAATTTTCATGGGCCTTTATGATTTAGAAAGCTCATAAACTCTTTGTTAAAACAAATTAAAAAGGATAACATTAATAAGGAATAAATTAGTTAGAAATCAATAGGGAAAATTTTGGGGTATGACAATTGCCCCTATTTAATTGCCTTTCGATTGAATAGTGTGAGAATACGTAAGTCTCGCGTATTCGAATCAGAGGTTTATTAAATAATGGAAGACCCCAGAATTTGTCCGAGAGATCATAAGGATATACTGTACAACGTTCCCCGGAGTATGGAAGAAATAGGTATAGATGATGATGTATCATCTTACTGGAGTTTTGAATAGAAGATTTAATTTTGACTTAGATATGACAATGCGGATAACTCATCAATATCTAATAAGGGATCGTAGATTTTTCGCATATTTACCTTAACCTAGGAGGTAAATAATACAAGTTTGAAAGTTGATTTACTAATGCTTTGAGAATAATATAGTAAGTTTATAATGCTGATTTTGTCTATTCATCACAGCCTAGGGGACGAATAAAACAAAGTTTGATAATATATTTCTGCATGGAGACTGATACAATGAATTATGCAAATTTTGTTATGTTTACTACAATCTAGAGAGTAAACAGTACGAGGATGAACCTGTGTAGTTACCACGACCTAGAGGATAAGTGACAGAGGAATGGGCTTATGTATTCATCACGAACTTATCGGATGAATAGTATAACCCTGAAAATTCGCATACCTATAACAACCTAGGGGATAGATATTTCAAAAATTTATGCGTTTACCACTAGCTAGAGGATAAACGGAACGAGGATAGTGTGATCGGTGGAAATAGAACTGACTGTTTTTTAAGCTGGTTCGCGAAATGTCGCGGTAAGCAAGAGTCGCCACCGTCTTTTATGTTATCCAACATGGAAAGGACAAAAGCACAGCAAAATTCCTTCTTTGAGAATGTTTCTCGGTTCGGGAGGTAGATTTATAGAAAGGGAGGGTATTAGCACCCTTTCTATCCGTGGTTATCCACGGGCTCTTAGGTACTTGCTCTTATGTTTTCAAAAGATTGTTTGCTTTTCAAGTGTGTGTGGGTTTTGAAAAAGTTTCATTTGAAAAATTTCTAGGTAACTCTTGTATCAGTCCTCAAGAGTGTATGAAAAATTTGTTTGAAAACTTTTAGAAAGTGTGAGTGCGAAAAGTTATTTTGTTTGTTTGAGAGAGCAAGTACCCATGAGAAATATACCTACTCTAAGGAATTAGGCTGTGTAAGAGTCCTTTAGATAGTGCTATCCCACCATTGAGAGGTAGGTAGCATCGTCGTTGGAGGTATTCGGGTCAATTCGATTATCGGGACAGTGTGGTCACCGAAGCAATGGTAGGACACCTTAGAAGTAACCCTAATGTCCTAGATCCTTTTTTATCCGAGGCAACCGTTCGAGGCAACTGGATCTTAGACAAAAGGGCGACCTCTAAGACACCCTATACTTGATGACCACGTTCGAGGCAACCGGTGAGGCGTACCCTAGGAGTGGCATGTGCATGTGTGTTGTTTTTGCAGTTTAATGTTTGTCTTTGCATGTTATTTGTGAGCTACGGATTGATTTTATTTTTCATACATTCTTTCATGCATTTTTTTTAACAGTTAAGAGTGCGGAAAATAAATTGCAGGAATGTAAATCTAGCTATTACAAGGCGCGGGTCTATACATCGCCAAAAAACAAAAACCCGTTTTGTAAAATAAAGTGCGAGAATTTAAATAAGGCGATAAAATCCTAATTAGCTATTACATACTCTGTACAGATACAAAATAATGAATTAAAAAATAAATACGCGCGAAAGAAGATTGAATCGGGAACGTCCTAAGGGTGTTGACCCTTTTTTAAGAAAGAATTGAATTTTTGTCCTTTTTTGCAATTAAATTAAAATTAAAACTAATAACTAATTAATTTATTAAAAGAAAATTGTTTTTATTTTTTTATTTTTATGTTTTAATGAAATAAAATAACAAAGGAATTAAAAATGTCAAAAGAAAAGCCTAAGTCTAAATTATTTTATTTATTGTAAAAAGGTATTAAAGTTAACTAATTAAACTAATTTAATTTAATTTACATTTATTTACAAAATAAGTTAATAAATAATAAAAATGCTTTTTTTTTGGGTTTTCTGAATTTTATGGAAAATATTGATTAATTGGTTTTAGTGATAATAATGAAAAAGCAATAAAAATAAATAAGGTAAATGAATAATAAAATAAAAATTAAAATGCAAACCCAAGGGGAGTGATGGGCCAGCAAGCGGTTTGTTAGAAATTTCCAGGCCCAAAAAGAACACAAGCCTGTTTTGACCTTTTGAATTATCCACGCTGGCTTTGACCTGAGCACATGGTGTTCATCCCCTTTTGGCCTTTGGATTGTTGATTTGGGACACTTGGCGCGCTGATTGCTTGAGATGTATGGTAGACTTTTTCTGGAATGCTGCATGGGAACCTGTGAAGAAAAATAATAACAACGTTTGGGGGACCTGGGAATCGAACCCAAGTCCCAGAGGTCATATGCATGCGCGCTCTCCACTCAGCCAATTGCTTCAATTCGTTATAATAAGAGATAAATAATATTATATGTAATAAAAATCAAATATCCTGGAAATAAAAAAAAAGCGCGTGTTGAGTTTGAACGGGCCAGTGAGGTGAAGACACATCATCGTCTTCTTCAACAATTTGCTGGTTATTTACCTGCGGATTTTTATCCGCAGGTAGTTTCGTAGGTTGCTTCGAAAATCATCCCTAGGCCATGAAAATCCATTTCAAGACCATAGTTGATCTCGTCTCCACCTCCTGAATCCATCCATGCTTATGATTTGTCCTGATTGTGCCTGGAAACAAAATGCCTAAAAACAAACAATACAAACCCTAGACGCGGGTATCACCATATGAGGCTTAAAAATGAAATCAAATATTACAGTTATGTTGGAAATCAAGCAAGCAATATGATTATGCCCATATCTTTGAGAAAAAAATGCAAGAATGGAGAGTATGGATTTCGTGTACAGGGGTGAGTTTGAGACAACTTACAGCGCTTGGTAGTGGACCTTAGGACGCGTTTGTGGTTGCTTTGGCTTCAGGGAGTGGCAATGAAGAAGACTACGTGCTTCTTTTGATCTCAAAGTGCCTGCAACCTTGTTCTAGAACTCTCACTTTTTGGACAATTTTGAGTTTTGGTTCTGGCCGTTTCTGCTCTCTCTAGGTCGTGAATACTGTATGGCTTGCTTGCATATGTATGTGTCAATGGAATTAAGTGACATTTAGGAGCCTTAAACTTGTGCCATTATGTTTTGGATTTTGTTTGACCACCATTGAAGAACATTCCTTTCTTGGTCCAACAACCATGATTTTGTGTACAAAAATAGCTTGCACGAATTTGGCAGCTAGAAAATGCTTCATGAAGGCTATTCAAACCACAATATACCATTTAATTAATTTTTTTAGATTTATTTGAATTATTATGGATTTAAAATGAATTAAATCCATAAAAATTAAATAAAAATGAAAAAATAAATATTTGGTTTTGAGATTAATCATGGGACACATGGGCGGCATGACAAGGCTGAATCAAGTGGAAGAAAGTGGGCCCTTTTGTCAAAAATTGAAGTTTTAAGGATAGTTGACTTTTGCCATTTCATGAAAATTTCCCAACTTCTCCAATGCATATCTTGCTCAAATTTGATTATATGAACATGTTCTTGGACATTTTGGAAAGGTCTTGAAGTCCTCTAACCAATGCCTTTGGTCCCATGTCATTTTGATTTACCAATCTCAAGTTATGGTCTTTGACTTAAAGTGCCTTTTTGTTGACTTTTTGAAAATGACATATAATGTTGAAATTGATAACTTTTTGTGAGAGCATTTCTTGGACTTGGAATGTGAAGATGAGTTGTAGGAAATGTCATCCCCTTCAAAATGAGCATTGGATGGGATTTTTCTGATGAACCATGAAAAAGTTATGCATTGGTGAAGTTACAGTTGACTTTTCAGTTGTCCAAAAATAGAAACTTTTGACACCTTGATGATTTTTGAGCCATGCTTGTGGAATCATGATCAAGACTTGATCAAATGATGATTGTGGCCTCAAAATAAGATGTTGACCAAAATTTTTGACTTTTGACTGCCAAATGACCATTTTGCCCCTGCAATTGACTGTAGAGCAACTAGGGTTTTTGACTGTGCAATTTGATGTTGTGAGTCTTGTAACTTGACATGTGGATGCTTGACAATGTTTATAGGCATGTGGGACTTGATTGAGCCCTTGAAAGCCTCAACTTCCTTGCAAGAACCAAAACCCTAATTTGACTGGCTTAGGAGGGTGTTTGAACTGTGCAACCCTTGAGTAGACTTGAGCAAATTGAGATGATGCTTGTCAAAACTTTGAAGAATATGGGAGGGAAAATTTTGGGGTACAACAGTTTCCCCTGTTCAATCTTCTTAGACCTGAGGATGTAGATTGGTTTGTGTGCCTTTCGTGATCCGAGGGTGGAAGATGATTGAACACTAGAGTGCCCATAAATTTGCACTCACATAGTAGAATATCAGCAATGTGATGTAGGGAATGGGCTTACAGATGCCATTTGGAGAGATGATGGATGGGAGGATTGGCTTATAGATGCCATCTTGAGATGTGACATAAACTTGTCGGGAATGGGCTTATAGATGCCATCGGAAGGTGTCGATCGCGTAAGAGATTCCTTAGCGAGAACGTGCATACTTGAGAAAGAAAGAAAATTTCCTGGCCTGTTACAGGTGTTGATCTTCAAACTCTTCATGCAGATATGCCCTGGCTGGATACAGGTGTCGAATCTACCATCAGTTGCTCACAGATGTGCCTTGGCTATATACAGGAATCGAATCCGGAACTTCAAAAGGTTGCTTACAGATGTGCCCTGGCTGGATACATGAATCGAATCTCTAAACTCTTCATGCAGACATGCCCTGGCTGGATACAGGTGTCGAATCTACAATCAATTACTCACAGATATGCCCTGGCTAGATACAGGAATCGAATTTGGAATTCTTCGTCTACAGATTTGCCCTGGCTAGATACAGGTATTGAATCTCTAAACTTTTCATGCAGATATGCCCTGGCTGGATACAGGTATCGAATCTACAATTAGTTACTCACAGATATGCCCTGGCTGGATACAGGAATCGAATCTTGAATTGGTCGTCTACAGATATGCCCTGGCTGGATACAGGAGTCGAATCTCTAAACTCTTCATGCAGACATGCCCTGGCTGGATACAGGTATCGAATCTACAATCAGTTACTCACAGATATGCCCTGGCTAGATACAGGAATCGAATCCGGAATTGGTCGTCTACAGATATGCCCTGGCTGGATACAGGTATCGAATCTCTAAACTCTTCATGCAGATATGCCCTGGCTAGATACAGGAATCGAATCCGGAACTTCAAAAGGTTGCTTACAGACGTGCCCTGGCTGGATACAGGTATCGAATCTCTAAACTTTTCATGCAGACATGCCCTGGCCGGATACAAGTGTCGAATCTACAATCAGTCACTCACAGATATGCCCTGGCTGGATACAGGAATCGAATCTGGAATTAGTTATCTACAGATATGCCCTGGCTGGATACAGGAATCAAATCTGGAATTTGTCGTCTACAGATATGCCCTGGCTAGATACAGGTATCGAATTTGGAACTGCGACAGTTGATAGTAATCATCTTTGGATTGACCTTTTTCCTGAAAAGGCAAAACATCAGTTGTATGCAATGTCATGATGTATGAAATGCATGATGTCATGATGTTCTCAAAAGTAAATGAGATTGTGCGCTTATGATGCGTATATGCATGCGTCATGGTGTATGATAATGTGATGTTTATGAATGTATTTTCATCTAGGAAAATAAATCCTTGACGAATGCCGGAAATTTGTTGAATCCTGGGCTGATGTTGAAGAGTGAAGTTCTTCATTTCCGTTGGGGATGATGGTTGCAAGAATAAACCGGTAAGAGAAGATGACTCTGTTGGGGAATAAACTTGGCGAAGAGATTACTCTGCGGGGAATTACTCTGTGGGAATAGATACTTCGCTGAGGTTTTGATGAGAACTCCGCTGGGGACTCCGTTGATAAGTTATGTTGGGGAATTTGATGAACTCCGCTGGGGGTAGGAAGAACTTCGCCGAGGACGATCTTTCTGTGGTAATTAGCTGAGGATAACCCAGTTATAAGCTCTGGTGGAGAATAACCTTTGAATAAAGCCGGGGAGATTCGTTCGTACTCTGCAGGTGATAAGATTCCAGAATCTACTGGGGATAAGCTTCCAGAATCTACTGGGGATAAGCTTCCAGAATCTACTGGGGAGATGGTTCAACTCTCCTGGGGAGACTTTTGAGACTGTACTGGGGAGTGGCTCCACTGGGGTGTCTGTATTCCACCAGGGAACAATCTTAAATTAAGACTGCCGGGGATGCTTGCTTAGGAACATCTGTATACTCCGCTGGGGAATATTGAGATTGGTTGGGGGTATCCAACTTCCATAAGGCTGACCGTAGGCTAACTCTGCTTGGGGAGAGCGTTGACTGACTTGCTGGAGATACTGTGCCTTTTTAGGGCTGATGGGAGATCAAATCTGCTCGGGGAGAATTGTTGAATCTTTTCTTACTTAACGGGGAGTGAAGGTATCCTAGTTACGTTCTTCAGCCGAACCTACTTTGGTACCTTGGTGGACAGATCAACTAGATCTCTTAGACAACTTATTATTGCCCCTGTTTCTAATGTCACCTGTAATTAGTCCTTTGTTTCACATGCAAATATTTATGATTTAGCAATTAGTGTCAAATTCATATATCAAAAATGAACATTGGACGTTCTTTGCAAAATAAAACAGATAAAGAAAAACAGTTGGCAACTTGTCTGGAAAAGTGAATTTGTATTGATTTTTGAATTTGCCTGTAAATAGGCGTTTATGTACAAGAGGCTGACGTCCTAGTAAGAGAACACCGCCGAACAACAAAGTTTATACAATTTGTGAAAAGGAAAACAAAACAGCTATGTGAAAAATCCCATTGGGTTCCAACTCTGCTATCGCCTTTATGTCTTCAAGCGTCTCATCACTTTGCTGCTTAGTTGAAGATGAAGTTGATTGATTGATGCCGTCTGAATCTGATAGTTGATACCGAATTCTGGATGCAAGGTGATCCAATGAGACATAGTATTACACTTTATCCCTAATTTTTTCCTGGACCGCCCTTTCGGGTTTTCAGTCCACCGGGATACCCATTTTTGCCCAAGCCGCCTTTTCAGGTTTTCGACTTGCCGGGTGTACAGATTTTTTCATTTCATCCCTTATTTTTGCCCGAACCCTTTTGGTTCTCCGGGAAGCCCTTATTTTTGCCTAGGTGTGTCAACCTAGCGGGTCTTTAATTATGCGTAGTATCTTTTTACTATGTCTGCATTGGCGGGGTGAGGAAGGTCGTCACCATCCATGGTGGTTAGAATCATCGCTCCTCCTGAGAAGATGTTCTTAACCACAAATGGCCCTTCGTACGTAGGGGTCCATTTTCCCCTGGGACCACTTTGAGGAAGAATGATGCGCTTGATTACCAGGTCTCCGACTTGATACTCTTGTCGTCTGACTTTCTTGTTAAATGCCCTGATCATCCGTTTTTGGTACGTCTGACCATGACAAATAGCGGTGAGTCTCTTTTCGCCAATTAGGTTTAATTGATCAAGTCGAGTCTGGATCCAGTCATCTTTGCTCAAACCTGCATCTTTCATTATCCGGAGAGAGGGTATCTGGACTTTGATAGGCAAGACTGCCTCCATGCCATAGACCAAGGAAAAGGGTGTTGCCCCTGTTGACGTCCGTGCTGAGGTACGGTACCCATGAAGAGAAAACGGTAACATCTCGTGCCAATATTTGTAGGTCACTGTCATTTTCTGCATAATCTTCTTGATATTCTTATTGGCTGCTTCTACATCCCCATTCATCTTCGGCCGGTAAGGAGAAGAGTTGTGGTGCTGTATCTTGAATTGCTCGCAGAGCTCAGTGATCATCTTGTTGTTAAGATTGGTACCATTGTCCGTAATGATCCTTTCCGGGACGCTGTATCGATAAATCAGGTTATGCCGAATGAACCGTGCCACGACGTTCTTGGTTACGGTAGCATAGGAAGCTGCTTCAACCCACTTTGTGAAGTAATCAATTGCCACCAGGATGAAGCGATACCCGTTAGATACCGTAGGTCTGATCTCTCCGATCATATCAATCCCCCACATTGCAAAAGGCCAAGGTGCTGTCAAGACGTTTAGAGGAGCTGGAGGAACGTGCACCTTATCAGCATATATCTGGCATTTGTGACACTTCCGAGAATGTTGGTAACAGTCAGCTTCCATTGTGGACCAGAAATATCCTGCCCGAAGTATTTTCTTTGCCATGGTATGTCCACTGGAGTGTGTTCCGAAGGTACCTTCATGTAGTTCTGCCATGATCCTTTCTGCTTCAGTCTTATCCACACAACACAGTAAGGTCGAATCATGGTTTCGCTTGTAGAGAATGCCGTTGCTGAGGAAGAACTTTGCAGCAAACCTTCTCAGAAACTTTTTGTCATTAACAGATGCACCCTCGGGGTATTCTTGAGCTTCAAGGTACCTCTTCACTTCATGATACCAAGGTTTTTCAGTTACCTCTTCAGCCTCAAGATCACAACAATGTGCAGGTTCGTCCAGTTTCCAGATAATGATCCGGGGAGCCTCGTTGTCCCATTTGACTTTGAACATAGAAGACATTGTAGCCAACGCGTCTGCCAACTGATTCTCCTCTCTTGGGAAGTGTTCAAAAGTTATCTCTTCGAAATGGGGGATCAATGTCAATACATACTCTTTGTAAGGAATAAGGTTTGGGTGTTTCATATCCCACTCGCCTTTGATCTGATTGATCACGAGAGCGGAATCTCCGAAGACACTCAGAAACTTGATCCTTAGGTCAATTGCAACTTGAAGACCCATGATACATGCCTCATACTCTGCCATGTTGTTGGTGCAGTTGAAACATAGTCGGGCGGTGAGTGGAGTATGAGTGCCTTTAGGGGATATGATCACGGCGCCAATACCATTACCCAAAGTGTTCGAGGCTCCGTCAAAGTGCATAGACCATCAGGATCCTTCCTCAGGTCCTTCATCCGGTCCAAGTACTTCACAATCAGTCACTACCATGATATCCTCATCTGGAAATTCAAAGTTCATCGACTGGTAATCGTCCACTGCCTGGTGTGCCAAATGGTCTGCCAATACACTTCCCTTGATTGCTTTTTGAGTCGTGTACTGGATGTCATATTCCATCAAGATCATCTGCCATCTTGCTATTCTTCCGGACAAGGCGGGCTTTTCGAAGATGTACTTTATTGGATCCATTTTTGAAATCAACAAAGTAGTGTGAGTCAACATATACTGTCTCAGCCGGCGAGCAGCCCATACCAAAGGGCAGCAAGTTTTCTCGAGCAGTGAGTATCGGGTCTCACAGTCGGTAAACTTTTTGCTAAGGTAATAAATGGCGTGTTCTTTTCGGCCAGACTCGTCATGCTGCCCCAGCACACACCCCATTGAGTTGTCCAGTACCGTCAAGTATAATATTAGAGGTCTCCCTTCAACCGGCGGCATAAGAATGGGTGGCTCTTGGAGATACTCTTTGATTCTTTCGAAAGCGGCCTGACATTCATCATTCCAACGTACTACTTGATCTTTCTTCAGCAGTTTGAAGATTGGTTCACAGGTAGCAGTTAGATGTGAGATGAATCGGGCAATGTAGTTCAAACGTCCTAGAAAGCCTCTGACTTCTTTCTCTGTCTTAGGAGTTGGCATCTCTTGTATGGCTTTCACTTTGGCAGGGTCCACTTGAATACCTTTGTCGCTTACGACGAAGCCTAGCAATTTTCCAGATCTCACCCCGAAGGTGCACTTGTTTGGGTTCAACCTCAGCTTGTACAACTTTAGACGGTCAAACAGCTTTTGTAGATGGTCAAGGTGTTTCTCCTTAGTTTGGGACCTTGCAATCATATCGTCAACGTATACTTCGATTTCATGGTGAATCATGTCATGAAATAAAGCAACCATGGCACGTTGGTAAGTTGCCCCAGCATTTTTCAACCCAAAAGGCATGACCTTGTAGCAAAAGGTGCCCCACTGAGTAATAAAAGTGGTCTTCTCCATTTCTTCAGGAGCCATCTTGATCTGATTATAACCGGAGAAGCCGTCCATGAAGGAGAATACTTTATGCTGAGCAGTGTTGTCAACCAGAACGTCGATATGAGGCAGAGGGAAATCATCCTTACGGCTGGCCCTATTCAAATCCATGTAATCAACACACATTCGGACCTTACCATCTTTCTTCGGCACTGGAACCACGTTGGCAACCCACTGAGGGTAAGAAGTCACTGCTAGAAACCCGGCATCAAATTGTTTCATAACCTCAGCCTTGATTTTCTCAGACATCTCTGGACGCATACGGCGGACCTTCTGTTTAACCGGAGGACAGTCTTCCTTGGTAGGCAGGTGATGAACCACAATGTCGGTATCCTACCCAGGCATGTCTTCGTAAGACCAGGCAAAGATTTCCACATAATCATGCAACATCTGAATCAACCGTTGTTTCACACTGAGATTTAGATTGGCACCAATCTTGACTTCCTTTCTGTCTGTCTCAGTACCCAGATTTACCGTTTCCACTGGCTCTTCATGTGGTTGAATGACCCTCTCTTCCTGGAGTAACAGTCTTGCAAGCTCACCAGGAACTTCGCAATCATCTTCACCTTCGTCTTCGGCTAAGTTGATCGGATTTTCGAAGTCATAACTGGCAGTAGCAGAGTCGTTACCAGTGAGATCCAGAGTGGATTGAAACCTGTATAAGTGAGTGTGTGTAAATACAGCTGTTTTGCAATATATAATAAAGAAAGAAAAGGAGCGCAAGATTCGAAATGTAAAAAACGTCCAATGCTTTTATTCATGATATATGAAAGTGGCACACAAAAGCCCTCACAAATGAAGCCACGGTGCCCTGGGTAAGACACCGGGCCATAGAGTTTCAAATTATTGTTCGTTACAACTTTAAAACAAAGGAGTTCATTACCGAGTGACAAAAGTAATAGGTACGAAATCTTTCGCTGTCCAGTTGCTTGGTCTACCATTGGTCGTTGGGTAGATCCAGCTGTCAAATTCGGATTCCTCTACTTCGTCTTCATCCCTAATAGCATTTACTCCCGGGTTGGTGATGAACACATGGGGTCTTCCAATCCTTGCTTTACGCACAGCCTTCTGAGCTTCTGCAGTGAAACCCAAACCAAACTTGTCAGTCTTTGGAGTGAAATCAGGAAGTCGGCCCCAGTTTGCACACTCACCCTTCTCAACCACAGCCCGGGCATCCTTTAAGGAAGTCATCTTCAAAGGTGAACCCTCTTCAGTCACTGTCTCTGTTGCTGCCAATGTCTGAGGCACCTCTTCAAAGTGTTGAAAGGGGGTCTCAATGAACTCCCCATCCATCTCTACGTACCGGAACGAGTTGAGGTCGCTGACCATATATTCTTCCTCCCCTTGCACTGTTACGATCTTCCCCCTGACCGGGTACTTAAGCTTCTGATGTAATGTGGAGGTCACAGCTCCAGCCTTGTGGATCCATGGACGACCCAGCAAACAAGAATAGGATGGTCGGATGCCCATTACGTAGAAGGTAGAATCAAAAACTTGAGAACCAACCCTGACTGGAATGTCAACTTCCCCATGTATCATCCTTTTGGACCCGTCAAAGGCCCGGACAATAATGTTACTAGGCTTGAGTTCTAAACCCTCACAATCCAACCTGTCTAGGGCCTTCTTGGGTAACACGTTCAACGAAGAACCGGTGTCTACCAACACATGGGCAAGAGTAGTGCCCCTGCATTCAATGGAGACATGCAGGGCATCGTTGTGGTTCTTTCCCTTGGCAGTCAGATCAGCGTCAGAGAAACCCAGCCCATTATCAGCAGTTAAGTTGGCCACACAATCAGTAAATTGATCAGCAGACGTTTCTTGTGGCACATGGGCCGTCTTCAGGAAGGAGATCAGGGCCTTGGCATGGGCCTCTGAACACAACAACAGTGATAGCATGGGAATTTTAGATGGGGTGTGCCCCAGCTGCTCAACGACGTTGAAATCACTCTTTTTGATAATCTTGAGGATCTCTTCCATCTCTTGCTTGGAAGCTTCGACAGTGGTTGTCTTTGGTGCCTCCGTCTGGGCAGGCACATCAGTAGCAATCCCTTTGCCCCGAGCGTCAGATGACTCGGCAGCAGGGGTAGAAACAGGAACTTGGTCAGGAAGGGAAGCCGGCACACTGGCAGGTGTGATAACAAGAGGTCTTTGAATAGCTGGAGGCGCAATATCTGGTGAGAAGAGTCTACCACTGCGAGTAACCTTAGCAGGCCCGGTGATGTTGGTGACGCCGGTACTGGTATCAAACTCTTGTTTTACTCCAAGGACATAAACATCTGCCCCATAGTGCCACGGGACAGCTTTGTCAGATGTGTAGGGGAGGGGCCCCGGAACAGTAATGATGATAGGAGCAATCTTGTGAACATGCATGATTTTGACAGGCTTCTTTGAGGGAGCCTTAAGAGGGTTGTTGAAAATGGTGACAATAGAAACTTCTTCGGTACGGACAGCAGGGACAGCAATCTTCTTGAACAAGATTTCTTTGCTATCCATCAGGTTTTGGACGCCTGACTTCAGCAAAGGACAACCAACAGGTGAAACAGCACATAGATGGCAACCTTTACTACATCCCAGAAATAAACCGGCTAGCAACAGGTTCCTCTTGACGGTCAACAACGGAGTAGCAATATCATCCACAGAAGCTACATACAGATCCTCTTCCACAGCATTCACTCCATGCTGGGGCATGGGAGCAGTCACAACATTGGGCCTTTCGGGCGCCTCGAACTGTATTTCCTTAGCGTCAATTAGGTCCTGAACCTTATTCCTCAGAGCCCAACAATCATCAGTAGAATGCCCTGGGCCATCAGAGTGATAAGCGCAGCGGGCGTTGGGGTTGTACTTTGGAGAGGTTGTATTTACAACCTTCGGAGCTTCCTTGATAGTTACCAGATTGGTTGACAGCTGCTGCGGCAAAATCTGAGACAGGGTCATGCTGAGCCGAGTGTACTGCCTTTTGGGTCTCTCACCCCTTGGCTGGTTGTACTGCTGAGGAGCAGCAGCAGGCTTTGAAATTACCACCGCGTTGACAGCTTGGCGGCGTTCCGGTTTGTTCTGTCTTCTGGGACCATACACAACACTAGCTTCCTTTTTGAAGGGCTTCTTTTCAGTACTCGAGGAGGCACCTTTCTGATCTTCGCCGACTTGATACCAACTTCGATCCTCTCACCAGTCAGGATCAGGTCTGTAAACCTAGCAGAGGAATTACCAATCAGGTGGTTAAAGAATGGACCAGACAGGGTCCCCAAGAACATGTCCACGAGTTCACGATCAGTCAACAATGGCTGCACCCTGCCAGCCAGGTCCCTCCACTTCTGCGCGTACTCCTTAAAACCTTCACCCGTCCCAAGCGACATACCCTGGAGTTGGGTACGTGTGGGAGCGAGGTCGGAATTATACTGATACTGCTTATAAAAAGCAGTAGCCAAGTCCTCCCAGTTACGAATATTGGTTCCATCCAGCTGATAGAACCATTCGAGTTGAGTCCTTGAAAGACTCTCTTGGAAGAAATGGATCCATAAGTTCTTGTCTGCAGTGTAAGGCTGGATCTTCCTTACATAAGAACGGAGGTGCAGTTTAGGACAGGAAGCCCCGTCGTACTTCACAAAGGCAGGCTCCTTGAACTTGTGAGGGATCACCACCCCAGAAGATAAACCTAAGTCTCCAAAGTCCAACCCAGGCACACGTTGAATCTCCATAGCATTTAACCGGTCCTCCAGCTGATTGTACCGGTCCTCAGCAGGAGGGTACTGTTCATCATTGAAATCTGTCTCGCTGTCGGAGACCACAGGACTAGGAACTTCTCTCTCTTGGTGACTGCCTTCCCCAACAGATGGAGTAGTCAGCTCAGCTTCATTCTGCAGTGTATTCCCGAGTCTGCGTCCAGTGTTGAACAGCATAATCCTCTTCTTCTTCTTCTTCTTCAGGAACAAAGCCTTCAACTCCTGTTGTCCCTGGGCTAAGTTCATGACCAGCTCCTGGAACTGGGCGTTCTGGGTCTAGAGGGCCTTGATAGCTTGCTCGGTAGTAGGTTCAAGATTCATGATGATTGAGTGAGTGCTGAAATAAACAGCGAAGAAGATTAAGCAACCTGTAGAAAAAGGGTACCTGTTATGCACATGATGCATGATATGCTATTTATGCAATGCTTTCAAGGGTTCGAAAGTTCAAATTCGTTGTAGACAAAAAAGGGAACACACGTTATATTGGGAAATGATCTGTTCAGTACATCAAGGCCTCATGGGCAAAACATTACAAAATAATTAATCCCAAAAGACACTGCGCATCCTCTTTGGAGAGATGTAGGTGTTGAGAGTCTTTTCCTCGTGAAGTAGCCGGGTGAGTTCCAGGACCTTCTTCTCACTGGCATGTAGACTGGCTTCAAGAGAATTTCGTTCTTCCTTGAGTTGGATCCAGCTCTTTTGCATTTCTTCCCAGGATGTTGGCATGTCAGGATGTTGAATGGTGTAGGGAACCTCTCCTTCCAAAACTGGCTCTTTGATCACGGGGAGAACATGAGGATATGGTATTACCAGCTTCTGGGAACGGGCTCGTACCCACTTGAGATAAGGCTCTAGGGGGAATAGAGTTCTTGTGCCCTAGTGTCTTGCTATCTACCCTGTTGGGCATCCTCCAAGCTCTGATAAATCTTTGGCGAAGTCCTTGTGCATCGTTGTCGAAGTCAAAAACTATGTCAGGAATCAACATGTCATGAGGGCCATCCCTCCGAGCATATCTAAACTGCCTCAAAGCCATACATGGGTTGTAAGTAATGCCCCCTCTGATTCCAAGTAAAGGAACATTAGGAAACTCTCCGCAACGATCAATGATAGTGACATTTTCTCTGGACCGAGAACACCAATGTATATCAGCATGTGTAAGAGTCATTAATCTTTATGACCATCTCAAACCTCGTTCGTTCTTCAAAACTGATTGTGGAAGGTGAAAAATAAACCACCTTGCCAGGAGAGGAGTGCATCACATGAGAACACCTCTTTTTCTCATGGTTCGAGTGTAACATGAGTGGAGGATGTCCCCAAGCAACGTAGGTATAGGATTCCTGGACATGAAGATCTTGACAGCATTGATATCTATAAGCTGATCTGGATTCGGGAACAACACCAACCCATAGACAAGGAGTGCCACAACTTCTTCAAAGGCTTGCAGGTCAAGGGAATTCCAACATTCTTGGGCCTTCTCAAACAGGAACTTTGCCAAGAATCCTTTGATACCACTTCTGATTTCCCAGTGTCCCTTGATGTCAGATGGTTGTAGGCACAATGCTTTAGCAACCTCTTCAAGTTTTGGTTCCCTTTCCATACCGTTGTAGGGTAGTTGACTAAGGATAGGAACCTTCAGAAGCTGGGAAAACTCTTCCAAGGTAGGCACCAATTGATAATCTGGGAAAGTAAAACAGTGGTGCAAAGGGTCAAAGAACTGGAATAACACTTTCACCATATCCTCTTCAATGTTGGTATTGACCAAGCTGATGAGTCTACCATGCCTTTCACTGAAGGAAGAGTTCTCGGGAATCCTGGATGTAAGCTCCTTAAGCTGAGGAGGGACCCTTACAAGGTTGATCTGAATTGTCTTTCTGCGGATAATTTCCATGTCCTACAAAACAAGAACAAAGATGAAGATTCGAACCCTTGAAGTGGTTAGTAGATGCATATGATGCTGTATGATGCTATGATGTTATGATAAGGACACACCACAAGTATTCACAAAAAAACAAACATGATAAGGCACAAAAGTCACACCAGACAACCCTTAGAGTTTAGGCCAGCATGAAGTTTGGGGTACTACCCTCTTGAAGTTGGTGGGCTCAAAACATGTCTTATCAAAAGTAACCGGGTTCTAAGGAGCTCAATATCATTGGGTTGTTTTCTGTGTTCATTGTTTTGATTTAGCCACTGAACTGGCGATCAAAATATTCCAAGAAAACAACCCTCAATGAGTGTAGTATCGAGTATCAACCAACTTCGGATTGCACCAAAGTCAGTCATCTCACTACCCCTAAAGAGGCCAGGATGGTTCAATTAAGGTTCCTAAGGTCAGTTGATGCTTCACGACACCACGCGGCGGCCCCGTACTCTCCTTGACTTGACTCAAGGGTTACCGATACTCACCAAAGTGCCACATCAACGTAGCAAACTGCTTCAACTGTGTCGGTATACCCCGCACAGTTCCCTCACAGTTTGTTGCTACTTTCTAAGAGGTATCCCCCAGATCCGGGTTAGGATCTATGAAACTCCCAAGACAGGCCCACAATTTTAGAGCAATCAAAGCAAGCAAACATGATGATGAACTATTCCTAAGGTACACCTCACTTTAAGTATATCCCCAGCAGAGTCGCCAGTTCTGTGATCGGTGGAAATAGAACTGACTGTTTTTTAAGCTGGTTCGAGAAATGTCGCGTTAAGCAAGAGTCGCCATCGTCTTTTATGTTCTCCAACATGGAAAGGATACAAGAACAGCAAAATTCCTTCTTTCAGAATGTTTCTCGGTTCGGGAGGTAGATTTATAGAAAGGGAAGGTATTAGCACCCTTTCTATCCGTGGTTATCCATGGGCTCTTAGGTACTTGCTCTTATGTTTTCAAAAGATTGTTTGCTTTTCAAGTGTGTGTGGGTTTTGAAAAAGTTTCGTTTGAAAAATTTCTAGGTAACTCTTGTATCAGTCCTCAAGAGTGTATGAAAAATTTGTTTGAAAACTTTTAGAAAGTGTGAGTGCGAAAAGTTGTTTTGTTTGTTTGAGAGAGCAAGTACCCATGAGAAATCTACCTACTCTAAGGAATTAGGCTGTGTAAGAGTCCTTTAGATAGTGCTATCCCACCATTGAGAGGTAGGTAGCACCGTCGTTGGAGGTATTCGGATCAATTCGATTATCGGGACAGTGTGGTCACCGAAGCAATGGTAGGACACCTTAGAAGTAACCCTAATGTCCTAGATCCTTTTTTATCCGAGGCAACCGTTCGAGGCAACTGGATCTTAGACAAAAGGGCGACCTCTAAGACACCCTATACTTGATGACCACGTTCGAGGCAACCGGTGAGGCGTACCCTAGGAGTGGCATGTGCATGTGTGTTGTTTTTGCAGTTTAATGTTTGTCTTTGCATGTTATTTGTGAGCTACAGATTGATTTTATTTTTCATACATTCTTTCATGCATTTTTTTTAACAGTTAGGAGTGCGGAAAATAAATTGCGGGAATGTAAATCTAGCTATTACAAGGCGCGGGTCTATACATCGCCAAAAAACAAAAACCCGTTTTGTAAAATAAAGTGCGAGAATTTAAATAAGGCGATAAAATCCTAATTAGCTATTACATACTCTGTACAGATACAAAATAATGAATTAAAAAATAAATACGCGCGAAAGAAGATTGAATCGGGAACGTCCTAAGGGTGTTGACCCTTTTTTAAGAAAGAATTGAATTTTTGTCCTTTTTTGCAATTAAATTAAAATTAAAACTAATAACTAATTAATTTATTAAAAGAAAAATGTTTTTTATTTTATTTTTATGTTTTAATGAAATAAAATAACAAAGGAATTACAAATGTCAAAAGAAAAGCCTAAATCTAAATTATTTTATTTATTGTAAAAAGGTATTAAAGTTAACTAATTAAACTAATTTAATTTAATTTACATTTATTTACAAAATAAGTTAATAAATAATAAAAATGCTTTTTTTTTGGTTTTCTGAATTTTATGGAAAATATTGATTAATTAGTTTTAGTGATAATAATGAAAAAGCAATAAAAATAAATAAGGTAAATGAATAATAAAATAAAAATTAAAATGCAAACCCAAGGGGAGTGATGGGCCAGCAAGGGGTTTGTTAGAAATTTCCAGGCCCAAGAAGAATACAAGCCTGTTTTGACCTTTTGAATTATCCACGCTGGCTTTGACCTGAGCACATGGTGTTCATCCCCTTTTGGCCTTTGGATTGTTGATTTGGGACACTTGGCGCGCTGATTGCTTGAGATGTATGGTAGACTTTTTCTGGAATGCTGCATGGGAACCTGTGAAGAAAAATAATAACAACGTTTGGGGGACCTGGGAATCGAACCCAGGTCCAAGAGGTCATATGCATGCGCGCTCTCCACTCAGCCAATTGCTTCAATTCGTTATAATAAGAGATAAATAATATTATATGTAATAAAAATCAAATATCCTGGAAATAAAAAAAAAGCACGTGTTGAGTTTGAACGGGCCAGTGAGGTGAAGACACATCATCGTCTTCTTCAACAATTTGCTGGTTATTTACCTGCGGATTTTTATCCGCAGGTAGTTTTGTAGGTTGCTTCGAAAATCATCCCTAGGCCATGAAAATCCATTTCAAGACCATAGTTGATCTCGTCTCCACCTCCTGAATCTATCCATGCTTATGATTTGTCCTGATTGTGCCTGGAAACAAAATGCCTAAAAACAAACAATACAAACCCTAGACGCAAGTATCACCATATGAGGCTTAAAAATGAAATCAAATATTACAGTTATGTTGGAAATCAAGCAAGCAATATGATTATGCCCATATCTTTGAGAAAAAAATGCAAGAATGGAGAGTATGGACTTCGTGTACAGGGGTGAGTTTGAGACAACTTACAGCGCTTGGTAGTGGACCTTAGGACGCGTTTGTGGTTGCTTTGGCTTCAGGGAGTGGCAATGAAGAAGACTACGTGCTTCTTTTGATCTCAAAGTGCCTGCAACCTTGTTCTAGAACTCTCACTTTTTGGACAATTTTGAGTTTTGGTTCTGCCCGTTTCTGCTCTCTCTAGGTCGTGAATACTGTATGGCTTGCTTGCATATGTATGTGTCAATGGAATTAAGTGACATTTAGGAGCCTTAAACTTATGCCATTATGTTTTGGATTTTGTTTGACCACCATTGAAGAACATTCCTTTCTTGGTCCAACAACCATGATTTTGTGTACAAAAATAGCTTGCACGAATTTGGCAGCTAGCAAATGCTTCATGAAGGCTATTCAAACCACAAGATACCATTTAATTAATTTTTTTAGATTTATTTGAATTATTATGGATTTAAAATGAATTAAATCCATAAAAATTAAATAAAAATGAAAAAATAAATATTTTGTTTTGAAATTAATCATGGGACACGTGGGCGGCATGACAATGCTGAATCAAGTGGAAGAAAGTGGGCCCTTTTGTCAAAAATTGAAGTTTTAAGGATAGTTGACTTTTGCCATTTCATGAAAATTCCCCAACTTCTCCAATGCATATCTTGCTCAATTTTGATCATATGAACATGTTCTTGGACATTTTTGAAAGGTCTTGAAGTCCTCTAACCAATAACTTTGGTCCCATATCATTTTGATTTACCAATCTCAAGTTATGGTCTTTGACTTAAAGTGCCTTTTTGTTGACTTTTTGAAAATGACTTATAATGTTGAAATTGATAACTTTTTGTGAGAGCATTTCTTGGACTTGGAATATGAAGATGAGTTGTAGGAAATGTCATCCCCTTCAAAATGAGCATTGGATGGGATTTTTCTGATGAACCATGAAAAAGTTATGCATTGGTCAAGTTACAGTTGACTTTTCAGCTGTCCAAAAATAGAAACTTTTGACACCTTGATGATTTTTGAGCCATGCTTGTGGAATCATGATCAAGACTTGATCAAATGATGATTGTGGCCTCAAAATAAGATGTTGACCAAAATTTTTGACTTTTGACTGCCAAATGACCATTTTGCCCCTGCAATTGACTGTAGAGCAACTAGGTTTTTGACTGTGCAATTTGATGTTGTGAGTCTTGTAACTTGACATGTGGATGCTTGACAATATTTATAGGCATGTGGGACTTGATTGAGCCCTTGAAAGCCTCAACTTCCTTGCAAGAACCAAAACCCTAATTTGACTGGCTTAGGAGGGTGGTTGAACTGTGCAACCCTTGAGTAGACTTGAGCAAATTGAGATGATGCTTGTCAAAACTTTGAAGAATATGGGAGGGCAAATTTTGGGATACAACAGATAGGTTCACATATTCATTACAACCTAGGGAATAAATAATATGAACCCGATAATTCACACACCTACCACAACTTAGGAGATAGATGATTGAAAAGTTGTATACATTCATCACGACCTAACAGATAAACATCACGAGAATAGTCTTACGTATTTATCACGACCTAGAGGATAGATAACATAATCTTGAGAATTCGCATACCTACCTCCACCTAAAGGGTAGATAACTGGGGAAAAAATTGATGAGCGAATTTTGGATAATCAGATTAAAGATAAGATCAGAGTTTTACCAGTTGTGTCTGTTCTCAACGAAGGTATTTGTTTGCTTTGATAATATGACAAAGGGCCCCAAGATCTTTCATAGTTTTCCCCAAAGTGTGCTTGAAAAATGCCATGTATAATTATTGTACCCTAAAATTTTCCCTCTCATTTTATTCACGACATACTCATAGAGGCCCCAAATGCTCAAGGTTGACTAAGAATTGACCAGACAAATTATCCTCCTAAGCAATGGACTTCCAACTAGGGTTTCACATTTCACAAAGAAGTTTGGATTTTAAAGGCCTCAAGTGACTTCCATGGTTCCTAATATGTCCTCAAAAGTATCCATGCCAAGTTTCATGCCTTGCATCACAAGTTTGCTCAGTCAATTGCTCAAATGTTTAAAAATTAACTATATTAGTCAAAAAGTCAACCATGGTCAACATACAGTCAAACTTAAAGATTATTGGTCAACATCATCATTTTGAAGTGATATCCATCATTTGATCAAGGGTTTATCATGATTCCTCAAGGAATGCTCTCAAATCATCAAGAATCCAAAAGTGTAAAATTAGGGTTTCCAAGGAAAAGTCAACTGAACTTTGACCAAGCATAACTTTCACATGCTTCATCCATGTAACTGCTTATGGGATGTAATAACTGTAGGCCTTTACTTTCTCTCATTTTATTTTCCGCACTTATAGTTATGCATGTATATATATAACTGTGTAGTAACTAGGACGTGTATGGCAAGATCACAAAACAAAACGTTAGAAAACCTTAACATCAAAGACAAATAACTGAAACACAACACACCCGTACATGTGCACCTCCAGGGTACTCCCACTTTGGTTGCCTTCGGAATAAAACAGTCACAACTCTCGAACGTGAGGGATTTTAGTGGAAACCCTTTGGTTCAAAGATCATAAAATGACCCTTTCAATGTTGCCTCAGTACATGATCTTAAAACCCTAGGGGTGTTACTAAAGTATCTTGCCATGTTTCCTTTGTGATTGTACGATAACCCTCGATTATCCCTCAAACATCCAACGATGGGGCTACCTACTCACTAATAGTAGGATAACATTGTCTAAAGGAAAAGAGGAAAAGAACAAACCTTTTCGAGTAGGTAGATAGTTCTTAGATTCTTGCTCAAAACAAAACATTTTCCACACCTACAGTCCTTTCCAAAAATATTTTCAAAAACACGTTGTATACGTTCTCAACAATACGAGAAACATTACAAAGTTCGCCACACTAAGGCATCTTTTCAAAATACTTTTTTTCAAACACACAAACACAAGGTATTTTCAAATGAGCTAGCATCTAAGAGCCCGTAGAAAACTACAGATGGAAAGGGTGCTAACACCTTACCTTTCCATAATCTACCCCCTTTACTCATAAATAATCTCGAAAGGTCTTTTTCTATTCTTTTCACCCTTTACTTTGTTGGACAAAAGAAAATTCAGTGGCGACTCTTGCTTACTGTAACATTTTTGAATACAAACGCAAAACCAGTATAACAGTCAGTTCTCCCACCGTATCGCAGAACTGGCGACTCTGCTGGGGAGATAAAAAGTGGGGTTACCTTAGAGTTAGATCACTTTAATTGCTTTCATTGTGTGTTTAGTTTGTTTTATTTTAAAGGGTTTCTTGGGTTATTGTTAAAGATCCTACACCTGGATCTGGTGCACCTTTTTAGGCAAGTAGCAATAAATCATGGAGGTTGTACAACATAGACCGATACGGACAAAGTGATGGCTATGTTAGCGTGATACTCTGGCTTGTAATAATTTTCCTTGAGTTAGTCAAGGATAACATTAGGCTTCCTTATAGTGTCATTAAACTCTGATTGACCTTTAGAACCTTTAATTGACTCATCCTAGCCATTAGAAAGTAGTGAGATAGCCGACTTTGGTTCCGACTAAAGATCGGTTGATACTCGATGCTACACTCACTGAGATTGGACTTTCGGGATATTTTGGCCGTAATACTTTGGTGCTTGAGCTGAAACAATTCCTGAAGGAAAGTTAAATGATATGAGACTCCTTAGAACCCGGTTACTATTACAAGGATACATTGAGCCAACTGAAATTTCAAGAGGGTACTTACCTTTAAACCTCATGCAAGCCTTTAAACCTAAGGTCTTTGCGTGACTTGTTTGTGTTTGCTATATTTGTTTTTAAGCATAATCATAACATCATGACATCATGCCATAGCATTTCGTTAACCATTTAAAGGATATCTAGGGCCTGTGATGCATGTTATGATGAACCAGACGTCTAGCAAGGGGAAAGGGGGTTTATTTTCCTCTAGCCAATACCGTTAAAAGACCAAAGCACGATAACTTGAGTCAGAGGCTATGACCCACTTGACATGGTGAGCTTGATTCTTGTAGAAGGACATTCAACGATACGGAGTTCTTCCATCAAAGCTGCAATCAGAATTCAAACATTTTCTTGTGTTTACCCCACAAGATCCTTAAAAACATTGCATGCATATCATACCATAACAAGTATTCTCAAGACACGTTTCTCATTTCCTCGATGTTCATTTCAGCAAGGAAAATGGCTCTCGAACAGAATGACAGATATCTCCAAGTTCAAGATGTTCAGTTCAAGGAAATGTTCCTGAATCTATCCAATGGCTAAGAAGAATTAAAAACACTCCTCGTTGGGAACATGTCCAAGAAAAACCCTAAAGATAACAAGGATGACCAGTTGGAACAACTGCAAGCTGAGATGTAAAGGATGAGAATCCAGATGAGCAGTCAGATGGCTCTTATCCAAAATTTAGCTCGGGGACAAGAAGAGTTGAGGATTCTCATCAGCAAGCTTCATCAAGACATATACGACCGTCTGAGGAAAACTGCTAGAATTTAGGGCCTAATCAATGATCAACCTATCTTGTGAGACAGGGAATTAGATGACATGTTCATGCGGGAACATATTGAAAATAAACTCAAGAACGGTGAAATTCAGGGGACTGCATCTTCAGGTAGTCAGAAGAGATCATACAACGGAAAGAAGGAGTCCAGTAATGTGTACGACAAGAAGGATCGTAATAAGAGTGATCTCAACCAATCCATGAGGGTGGTGTGGATCTCAAATCTAACACCGGTGTGACAACAATGACAGTGCAACTAGCGTAAGCATGACACACCCAAAAGGCAATTCGCCAAAGTTAACATGTCCTTGGCTCAAGCATTGCAATATATGTTGAGGATGGAGTTGATTACGTTGAAGGATCCTCCTCAGAATCCCAACACCTCCTCTCCTAAGTACAATCCTAACGCGAGGTGTGCATACCATTCTAATTGTCCTGGACATGATACGAATGACTGCTGGGCGTTGAAAAACAAGATTTAAGACATGATCGACGAGGGAGTGCCGGAGTTCACACAAGACGGTCAGACTGGATTCTTATGTCATCCTTCAAAGGCACACCATCTGAAGTGACAAGTTCAGACGAAAAGGCTTTTTGTTCATTAGAATTTTTAAATTGTAATTTCTTTTGATTGTTCGAGCACTTATGTCAAACTTTGTTATTTCATTAATGCATTACATATGTTTGTCTTGATTTAATCCATTCATTTTCACTATAATGAAACTATGCTTTTACTTCCTTGTTGTGATATTCAACTCTCGATTAAAAGTTGTAAGCCTTTAGAGGGAGGATGACGTAAATAATACCATAATCTCTACAATATGCTTTGGAACAGACCTTGCTAACGATGTACATGCATTGTTTCAAATCCTAAACAGTGGAGTTATAAGGAAGATAATCCCTAGTCAACCCCTTTGAGCCTAAGAAGTAGGAGTTTTATTTTTCACACAAATTGAAAACTTTAATCATAACCTGGGGTAGGATAGTTTCTTAGTTAATTCAATGGCGCATTCAATTGCAAGCTTTCCCTTCGTACATGATGATAGTGTCGGAGGTATCCTTTCAAAACAAAAGATGGTAATGGTTCCACATAATCATTAAAACAAGCAGTCATTATCTCTCAAAAGAAAAGCCCTCTAAGTCAAAACCTATGAAGGAGACTTAAGAAAAAAAACTGGGGCATCCCGCTGACTGTAATCACAAAGGAAACAGTTCAGGAAAAAGGTAGGGATAATAAAAAAAAAGAGGTTGCTACAAATCCTCTACAAAAAGAAGAGGTTACAAAAATGACTGTCTACTCAAATAAACTTTCAGTATCCGAACCATCACCGGAATATCAGGGCCAAGATTCCAGAACTCAATTGGGATCTAAACGCACAGTTAACTGAGTATAGGACTGAAGAACATCACGAAGAACGGGTGGGTACAAATAAATTTCGAGCCTTTATCCTTTGTTCCTTAAACCGTGAACCAGGTCACACTACAACCCTTAAAAGTCCTAGATGAAGCGTGGGTTAGTTCGAAAGAATATTGTTACAAAAGGTATCCTGACTCCTGTAAGGTTTACTATAAATCCTGAGTTGAATTCATATTCTTACGAAATTATGTTTGTTTATTAAAAATGAATTTTCAAAACTTCAAGATAAACATAATCTTTGCATTCTTAAATGCCATTGTTTGCATATGATTAATTGTTCGACAACATAGAAATTCGCACGACGGATATTCAATGAACGAAAATCCTCTCAATGAATAGAATCACTCAGATGGAAAAACATTTCCAGTAACAGGCCTTTCATAATCAAGGGGCATGACATGGTGTATAACTGATCTGGGGGAAGTCGAATCAAGATTCAAGGAATCTCTCAAAACTTCCTAATAGCCAGGGGCAGACCTCCATGTGAATCACTAAGGGCATTGAACATGAGTTCCAGCAAAGGGCCATGTATGATCAAGAAAACATTTTCTGGCAGTGTTGCAACACTTACTACTATGGACAGTGACAATTCTCCGCACCCTATGAAAGCGGATATAGTCGGAAAATACTACGCATGAAAAAAAGAAGAAATAAAGACCCACTAGATTGAGTGGCCTAGGAAAAATAAGGGCATCCCGACGAAGCAAAAAAGTACGGGCAAAAACTAGGGATATAAATAAAATTATACACCCGACAAGTCGAAAACCTGAAAAGGTGGCTTTGGCAAAAAGGGGTATCCCGGTGGACTGAAAATCTAAAAGGACAATCTAGGAAAAAGTTAGGAATTAAAGCGTACGATTATGTCCCGTCATTTCGTCACTTGTCTATCAGTAGAAGACTTATCGCCTTAATCAGCATTCACCAAGGGCTCTAGAAGTTAAGGTATGTTCAAGTCTCAACGGATCCCCATAGAGCCAATTCCATGAGATTATCTCCACAAAGTAATCTTCACAAAGTCATATATTCCCCACAATTTCCCCGACAAATTGCTCTGGCGGATAAAGGAGTATAATCTTCTTCCTGGCAATATCACCAACCTACGGAGTTTCAATCAGTAAAATTCATGGAGTTTCTCTTCCCCAGCTGAGATTGTTCCTCCAAGGTTGTAAAACCCCCTTCAGACTTCTGCTCTCCAGCATTGTTCATTTCCTTAATAAGGGCGTTTCCTCAGCAGAGTACTTCTCCATCAATAAGATTTATTTCCCCAAACAGTTTATCATCTTCTAGATATAGTGCAGATACAATCAAGACACAGATTAATTCTAGAACTCATTCCAGATTTCTCTTCTAGATACAATACAAATACAATCAAGACACAGATTCATTCTGGAACTCATTCTAGATTTCTCTTCCAGATAGAGTTCAGATACGATCCAGATATGGATGTCATTCTGATACTCATTTAGTGCATCTTTCAGGTATGGTTCAGATATAGTCCAGATATGGATATTATTCTGATACCCATTCAATACATCTTCAGATACAATCAAGGCATGATTTATTCTAACACTCCCCAGCTTGAGTGTGCTTCTACCATAAATCACTGGAAAATCCATCTCTCCAGTGAAGTCGTCACTATCCCTAGAGAGTTGCTATGGAACCTGGAAACCAGACCAAATGTCAGTCAACTTTATCCTCCCCAGGCGAGCTGGAAGGTTATCCATCTTTTCTATTCCTAGTCAGGGTATAAACTCCCTAGTAGAACAATGAACATCCAGTGTTCTTAAAATCTTCTCCCCAAGCAAGAATTAACACGATCCAACAGAGTTTCCTCAAGCAAAGAGCAAAAATCAATGTTCCCCAACGGTGTTTCCTCGAAAAAGAAAGAAGGGATCCCCGCTGGAAACAATTCCTAGAAGATCGAATATACACATACTCTTCCTCCCTAGCAACAGTCAGAGATTTAAATTCCCCAGACAAAGATGCTCGAGTTTAAAAATGCACTTCAATAACATTTCACATTCATAGATCATTTACAAATGAAATAGCATAAGCATACAAAACGCATATAGCACAATCTTGTTTATTTTAAGAGCATCATTATGCAATACAATACCTACATCATGCCATTGCATAAAACTAACTTTGTCTTTTCAGGTTAGTTCCCGAACAAATAGAGATTGTGAATAGTTTATCATCTTCCAGATTCGGTTCAGATACTCTCCAAATATGGATGTCATTCTGATACTCATTCCAGATTATCTTTTAGATACATTTTAGATATGCTCCAAATATAGATGTCATTTTTATACTCATTCAGTACATCTTTCAGATACAATTCAGATACACTCCAAATACGGATGTCATTCTGATACTCATTCAGTACATCTTTCAGATACAGTTCAGATATGATCTAGATACGAATGCCATTCTGATACTCATTCAGTATATCTTTCAGATACAGTTCAGAGACGCTCCAAATACGGATGTCATTCTGATACTCATTCAGTACACCTTTCAGATACGGTTCAGATACGCTCTAAATACGGATGCCATTCTGATACTTATTTAGTACATCTTTCAGATATAGTTCAGATGCGATCCAGATAGGGATGTCATTCTGATACTCATTCAGTACATCTTTCAGATATGGTTCAAATACGCTCCAGATACGAATGCCATTCTGATACTCATTCAATACATCTTTCAGATACAGTTCAGATACACTCCAAATACGGATGTCATTCTGATACTCATTCAGTATATCTTTCAGATACAGTTCAGATACGCTCCAAATATGGATGTCATTCTGATACTCATTCAGTACATCTTTCAGATACAGTTCAGATATGTTCCAAATATGGATGTCATTCTGATACTCATTCAGTATATCTTTTAGATATGATTCAGATACGCTCTAGATACAGATGTCATTCTGATACTCATTTAGTACATCTTTCAGATACAGTTTAGATACGCTCCAAATACAGATGTCATTCTGATACTCATTCAGTATATCTTTCAGATATAGTTCAGATACGTTCCAAATACGGATGTCATTCTGATATTCATTCAATACATCTTTCATATACAGTTCAGATACGCTCCAAATACAAATGTCATTCTGATACTCATTCAATACATCTTTTAGTTCAAATACGATCAAGATATAGATTCATTCTGATACTCATACTCAATACATCTCTAGATATAATCATGATATAGATTCATTCTAACACTCCCCAACACATCTTCTAGATACAATCGGACACAAACTCATTCTATTATACTTCTCATACAAAGTCAGATACAGAGACCTCTTCTAGCTCAGATAAAATCAACCATAGATTTATTTTAATACTTTTTCCAGTTTGGAGTCAACATTTACTTTGGATGGCATCTATAAGACCATCTCTGACGACTCTCAGTCACATTCTCCAATTGGAATCTATAAGCCCATTCCCGATATCATCAACCAACAACGTTACTTTATGCACATGCGAGTCCAAATTTTTGGGCTCTCTAGTGTTCAATCATCTTCCACCTTCAGATTACGAATGACAGACAGGCTAATCTAACTCTTCAGGTTTAAGAAGATTAAACAGGGGCATATTTTGTACCCAAAAATTTTCCCTCTCATTTTATTCAAGACATACTCATAGAGGTCCCCAAATGCTCAAGGTTGACTAAGAATTGACAAGACAAATTCTCCTCCTAAGCAATGGACTTCCAACTAGGGTTTCACTTTTCACAAAGAATTTTTGGTTTCAAAGGCCTCAACTGATTTCCATGGTTCCTAATATGTCCTCAAGAATATCCATGCCAAGTTTCATGCCTTGCATCACAAGTTTGCTCATTCAATGGCTCAAATGTTTGAAAATCAATTGTATTGGTAAAAAAAGTCAACTATGGTTAACATATAGTCAAACATCAATGTTTTTGGTCAAAGTCAACATTTTGAAGTTATATCCATCATTTGATCAAGGGTTGATCATGATTCCTCAAGGAATGCTCTCAAATCATCAAGAATCTAAAAGTGCAAAATTAGGGTTTCCAAGGAAAAGTCAACTAAACTTTGACCAAGCATAACTTTCACATGATTCATCCATTTTGCACCAAACAAATCTCATTATTAATAAATTTAAATTCCCTACAACTTTTCTTTTGTCCTCAACTTCAAAAAATGCATCATTGGAAAAATATGAGCCAATACGTTACAGGTCTTTTTGAAAGTCAACCAAAAGGCATTTTTTGTCAAGGCAAGTTACATCAAGATAATTTCTCCAAATTAAAAAATGGTCAATATAGATATTGTATGGAACATCTTGAGATTTCTATAAACTCAAAGATCATCTCCAAAAGATAAAAGTTGAGCAAGTTATGATTATTACAAATTGGGTAAATTGGTGAAAATGCAAAAAAATCAACTTTGAGCAAAAATGAATTTTTAAGTTCATAGACCTATTTTGTGGGATTCAAATATGTTTATGACTTACTCAAGGACCCATAAATTTACTCTCACCTTGCTTTGAATAATTTCTCTATTTTTTTAATATTTATTTTGTTTTTATTCAAATAAACACAAATAAATTGCATAAAATAATAAATAAAAAGAATGGACACATGGTCTGATGATTTGGGTTGATATTGGGCCTTAGAATTCGTGCAAGGCATGATGAAAAAGATCAGGTTCATTGCATCTCAAGAAGGGCAAGTTTTTCACAATTTTGGAAGTATTTTAATATGTTTGATATTGCTTTGAAAGGAGGCCATTATATGTGGATTCTTGCCATGTTTACTCACCATTCCATCCCTCTATAAATACAAAACAAAAGCATAAGCCAAGACCACGAAATTTTTCATCAAAGCTCTCCAAAAAAAATTCAAACAAATTCGAAGAAATTGTGAAAATTATATCTCGCATCTCCAGCGGTTTTCAAACCGATCCAAACCTTTCATTGTCCTCCTGAAGGCCAGGAGTCATAATCAATTATTATCCTTTGCAAATTAACCCTATAAAACACCCTCACATCGATTCTGATTGGAAAGTTGGTAGGTTTCGTGTTCTCAAGATTTTCACACTTTAAATCCATGTAAACATGTTTGTTTCATTTATATGTATTTTCTACAATTTTCTAAAATTTTACATGTAAGCATGAAGACAGAAATAACAATAATGACCATGGTACACCCCAAGGCGCGTTCCCCACTGGATTGAAACAAATCTCCTGGACTCATCCATTTTTGGCCCATTGTTCTCCTTCCTCACACCCCTCCACTTACTTGTTCTCAACAGGCCCATTTTCATTTCTTTTTTGTGTTTTAATTAACTACTTTCTTTTTTAATCAATCTTATTTTAATAAAAAAAATCACAAAAACATTAGACTTAGGTTTTTATTAATTAAATTAATTTTAATTAATTACTTTAATCGCTTTTTTTAATTAATTAACTAATTGGAATTAGGGTTTTATAAGTAATTTATTTTCATAAATCAAGTTTAAATTATTATTAACACAAAATTCTTTTTTCTCATAAAAAGATCAAAAATATTTTTTCTTGCTTAGAGTTTTAGTTTTTTTATTTTTTTCTTTAATTTCTCTTTTAATTATTCCCTTGCTATTTAAATTCTAGAAAACAAATGTATATGTCGCACGGGTAATTTTGTAATAGTTGTAGGCCTTTACTTTCTTGCATTTTATTTTCGCACTTATATATATATATATATATATATATATATATATATATATATATATATATATATATATATATATATATATATATATATATATATATATATATATATATATATATATATATATATATATATATATATATATATATATATATATATATATATATATATATATATATATATATAACTGTGTAGTAACTAGGACGTGTATGGAAAGATCTAAAAACAAAATGTTAGAAAACCTTAACATCAAATACAAATAACTGAAACACAACACACCCGCACATGTGCACCTATAGGGCACTCCCACTTCGGTTGCCTTCAGAATAAAACAGTCTCAACTCTTGAAAGTGAGGGATTTTAGTGGCAACCCTTTGGTTCAAAGATCATAAAATGACCCTTTTGATGTTGTCTCAGTACATGATCTTAAAACCTTAGGGGTGTTACTAAAGTATCTTGCCAAGTTGCCTTTGTGACTTTACGATGACCCTCAATTGTCCCTCAAACATTCAACGATGAGGCTACCTACTCACTAATAGTAGGATAACACTGTCTAAAGGAAAAGAGGAAAAGAACAAACCTTTTCAAGTAGGTAGATAGTTCATAGATTCTTGCTAAAAACAAAACATTTTCCACACCTACACTCCTTACAAAAATATTTTCAAAAACACGTTGTATACGTTCTCAACAATACGAGAAACATTACAAAGTTCGCCACACTAAGGCGTCTTTTCAAAATACTTTTTTTCAAACACACAAACACAAGGTATTTTCAAATGAGCTAGCATCTAAGAGCCCGTAGATTTACAAATGGAAAGGGTGCTAACACCTTCCCTTTCCATAATCTACCCCCCTTACTCATAAATAATCTCGAAAGGTATTTTTATATTCTTTTCACCCTTTCCTTTGTTGGACAAAAGAAAAGTCGGTGGCGACTCTTGCTTACTGTAACATTTGTGAATACAAACGCAAAACCAGTATAACAGTCAATTCTCCCACCATATCACAATAATGTATGTGTATATTGTTTTAGATTGATATGGAACCCATAATGTATATGCATCGAATATTTTGTGTATGGCTCAAATTTTAAATATGCATCAAATGTTTGTATATGCCTCAAGTGTTTATATATGCCTCAAAAGTTTGTTTTTCTGATATTCTCTCCTTTTAAACCATAGGTTTCGTGTCACCGAATCTCTCTAATGTTGTTTGGTGCATCATGTAGCGGTAGAAATGTGTAAGACTAAGCCATTGGATTGACTAGACTCACACAGATAAAAAATAAAAATCATGATCGCACTTTATTATTGTTTCCAAAGAAATGGTAAAAGAGCGAATAATCCAAAAAGAGGGGGAAAGATTCAAGGTAAGGGGGTTGGTTATGCAAAGGGAAAATATTAGCACCCTAAACATCTATGGTACTCCGCAGGAACCTCTTTGTAAAATCTTTATATTTTGGCTATAAAATGTTGTATAAAAATAGATGGTGGAGGTGAGAAAAGAAATATATTGTTTAATGATTTTTTTCACCCGCCGCGGTTGCGAACCTTCCGTGCAATAGGGGATTAGGGTACTTGTAGTTCCTCTTTAAAAAACTTTAAAACACAAGTGTGTTGGTTAATTTTATGAGAAAAGACATCATCATCATTATCCGTGTGGAAAACATACTTACTACCCACAATCACGAGAAAGGAGAATTTGCATCATCTCAAAGTGGAGGATATGGCTTGGATTTTGAAATCAACAATGCCTCACTCAACTCCCAAGTGGAAAATATCTCACTTCAATACATATTGTAGAAGTATAGTTGTTTGCATCACTACAAGGATTGACAAGAGTCTAATCTTTTGAGAAAATTTTAAAGATAAGAGCCGAAATGGATAAATAGTTTGAATGAGATTGATTGACTTTTAGTCTTCTCACAAAAATGTCAAGTATGATTAAGTTGATTGAAGTTTATTTATGAAAATGTTTTGAGAATGCATGGACCTAAGTCCAAGCTTATTACGAAAGTGGTTCATGTTTAGAAACAAGAAGAGTTTTCAAACGAAGGGAGAAGATTTTCGAAATTAAAGAAGATGGGAGGAGATGAAGGGACTATCCTAAAGCATAAGGTAAAAGTTAGGGAGAAGAACTATGTAACCAACAAGAAGCCAATACTTGACATTATGAGTCAAGATAGAATTCCCATTCTTTGGATTGAAACCAAGCAAGCAAAGATACTAGACCTCTTGAGAAGACCAAACTTCAAATGTATTAAGTCTTCACAAAAATTGGACAGAGTAATGGCTGTATACGGGTGAATTCCAGATTACATACAACGTAGGAAATCATAATAATCTGTACATAAAACAAACAAGCAACCCAATTTCTTGAGGTAAACCCCAAGAACTCCAGACAAAATATTAATTAAGGTCACAAGGTCTCCAACTTAGGCCAAGGTCTGTAATCCTAAGTCCAAGAAGTCCAATACTCCATAATTCCAAGGATAGTAACCAAATAGTCCAAGTAACATTAAAGTTTTTTATGGTTCATGTTGATTATTAAGTATCTCTAAAAGAAAAAGAAAAGCTCAAGTGAGCAAAATAAAAATGGCATAAAAGTAAATGCTCAAGTGAGAAAAGATGAAAATAGCATGAAATGTAAATGCTAAAGTAAATGGTGCATAAACTAAAAGCATTAAAAATAAAAGCATAAAATAAAGTCAATTGTTAGAAGTTAATGGTTAGTTGGATGAACATCTTGAAACTTGCATTTGGAACTCATTAGAGGATTGGTAGAACCAAATCCTCACAACAACAAGTTGCATTTTCTTTTTGTCAAGTATATCATCCATTTAATAATCCTCAAGGCAACATTTAATGATGAACGATGTTTAAGTGATCCGCGTTGACTAAAGTTGATGAAGATCCATTGGATGATTGGTAGAACCAAAGCCTCCTAACAATGAATCTCAAGGTTATTGGATCAAAGGGTTCAAATTAACATACTTGGGCTTGCAAACATAGGTTTGTGCCACAAATGATCATTTTCTCGAATCGGGACAAAATTTAGCACTATGTTAAGCAATCATAAATGCACTTATGTAGAAGTCGCACCTATTTTGAGGTCGGTCAATATCAATCTATGTACTTCATGTTTGGATAAATGATATAGAGATCATCATCCCTTAATATGTAGCACAAAACATATCATTAATCCAAAGCACCAAAAATGAATTAAATAATTCACTCTTTGGTAGATTTGAATTGATTAACATTTATCCAACTTCATCCACACCCAAAGTCCATTGAATTTAAAGAGAAATTGGACATTTAAAATTGTAATCCAAATCAACAATCAAAAGGAGTGAGTAGAAAAAGATAGATGGATCAAAACAGCCCCAAAACAAGGCAGAAAAAGCATTTTTATTCGGTTGCAATCAATTGCATTGCTGATGCAATCGATTGCATCAGTGCATTATTTCAAAAAAAATACAATTTCACTCTGTGACAATCGATTGTGTTGTTACATAAATCAATTGCACTCTGTAAAAATTAGAAAAATAGTATTTCAAAAGGTCAAATTCTTGTTCAAACTTTCCATCAAACACCTTATGATCATGAATTCAATTGAACACGAGAATTCCATCAAATTATGAGAAAATAGCACCAATGAAACCACAAAATAATGCTCAATGAATCAAAACCAGAGATCAACAATAGATCACATTGTGAAAGATGAAAAATCCAACTTACCAAAGGTAGATCTAGAGAATTATCAAACAACTTCAAGAATTTTCTTTAATTCAACCCCAAGAGTAAATTGCCCAAGCTTGGATGTAGAGAATTAATGAAGAAAAATGTTTGGATGAAGGTTTACCTCAAAGATTAGTAAGCTTCAAGGCAAAGCTTACTAACTTTTTTGAAAATGGAGCTTTGAGTGAATTTGGTAGATGGAGAGAATTGAGAGATTTTTTAGCAAAATGAGTTTGGCTATCAAAAGCTTGTAATTTGAATGAAATGAGGGCTCTATTTATAGATATTAGGCTTGGGATTAGTGGTGATTTGGTTATTAATTCTTGGAGGAAAATTTTGAATTAATGATATATCTTTCAAAATTGGAGCCTAAATTTGATTTATGATATATCTTTCAAAAAATGTAAAATTGGAGCCAAAATTTGAATTAATGATATATCTTTCAAAAAATGAAAAATTGGCACAAAAATTTGAATTAATGATATATGTTTCAGAAAATGAAGAAAAATTGGAGCCAAAATTGACAAGCTTGAAATTGCTTTTTTTTTCTTTCAAATTTTCACATTGTGCAATCGATTGTACTCTGGGAGAAATCGATTGTACAATGAAAAAAATGAAAATTTTTAATTATTTTTCTTTGCAAACAAAGATTTTAGGGAAATAATACCGAAAAACCTTATTTGTCAGATGTTTCAACTTGGTACCTACAAAACACAAATACTCAAAGACAAACATTTTTTTGTATTTTGATTAGAAGTTAGTCGACAACACATATACAAAATACACAACTAAGGTGCTTGGAGATTCCTCAAGAGCAAACTTAAAGATATGGGATAGAAAAAGAAGAAGAACCAACCCTAATGTGATCTTGTTATGATCAAACTGATATGATATGATAGAGGAATCTTAGGGGCAAAAATTGGAGTACAACAGCTGCCCTTATTAAGTATCTTTTATTCGGAGATACGAAGGTTAAAATATTCGTGTCAACGTGATTGAAGATACTTAAATATAAAATAAGCCCTACTTTTGGCATTAAGATATCATGCAAGGCTTATGAATATGAATGCAGATGAATAAGTCTAAAGGGACGCAATACACCACTGGGGATGTAGGAAATAAAAAAAGGATAAAAAGAGAAACCCAACCAGGAAAATAAATCACTGGTGAGCAAAAAACCTGACTCAATAGTTCAAGGTAGAAGATCAAAAATATATTGGCTCATAGGTAATGGTAAACTACCAACTCAATACTTGAAGGTAGAAGATCAAAAAGATACTGACTCACAGATGACGGTAAACTACCAACTCAATGGTTGAAGGTAGAAGATCAAAAAGATACCGACTCACAGATGACGGTAAACTACCAACTAAATAGTTGAAGGTAGAAGATCAAAAAGATACCGGCTCATAGATGACGGTAAAATACCAACTCAATAGTTGAATGTAGAAGATCAAAAAGATATCGACTCATAGATGACAGTAAACTACCAACTCAATAGTTGAAGGTAGAAGATCAAAAAGATACCGGCTCATAGATGACGGTAAACTACTAACTCAATGGTTGAATGTAGAAAATATAAAAGATACCGACTCACAGATGACGGTAAACTACCAACTCAATAGTTGAAGGTACACAAAAGATACCGACTCATAAATGACAGTAAACTACCAACTCAATAGTTGAAGGTAGAAGATCAAAAGATACCGACTCACAGATGAAGGTAAACTACCAACTCAATGGTTGAAGGTTGAAAATCAAAACGATATCGACTCATAAATGACGATAAACTACCAACTCAATAGTTGAAGGTAGAAGATCAAAAAGATACTGGCTCATAGATGATGGTAAACTACCAACTCAATGGTTGAAGGTAGAAAATCAAAAAGATACCGACTTACAGATGACGGTAAACTACCAACTCAATAGTTGGAGGTAGAAAAAAAACGTATTGATAATAACAAGTTTCCCTAAAATTATGGCGTTTCACCTAGAACGGGTCTTAACTTCTTCTTTAACCAAGGCATTCCGCCTGGAAAGGGTAATATAAATTGTCTCAAATAAATAGACTGCCACTTGTAAAGATTTCTCAACGAACCGTCTCTGTCATATTGAAAAGAATTTCCATCCATTGAGATAATTTAACAACAAACTGCAAACTATCCACTCATAGAGAAGATAGCAAAAAAGTAACGTCGACTTTTATGGGGAAGTATAAGTTGCTCAAATAAATAGACCTGCTACTTGTTATTATGGTAAGGATTGTATAAATGACTTCCTGGGGAAAGAAATATGGCTTCCTAGGGAAATGCCAACATACTCCTGTTGAGGAGATAAAGTCTTCTCGTGCCAAAATAAATGCACATTCCCAAACCAGGGCTTGAAGCTTGTAGAAATCCAAAGTAATAATATTGTTGGGGATCATAGATTCAAACCAAAAATAAACCGGAATGAATCATGAAATCGTAATACATCCTTTGAGAAATAAACTCAAGAGGCAACATCAAATATATCCAGACAAAATGATGTACAGGAAGGCTGAAGCAAAAATCTTCCACGAGGTATAACTCAGTGGGGAAATTGAAAGAATATACACTTTCTGCTAAATGTTGACACTCTATTGGAGAGAGGACAACACAAACCTGCAAAACAAGGTAATATGTCAACAAAATATTAATAAATGTGAATGAGCAATAATTTGCTAAATTTAACTATACATGATGTATGTATGAATGTACGAGTGTTATCATGTATATGCTGACAAAATAGACATATAACACCGGGGATAACCAGACAAAACCAAATCAGGTACAGTCAATACTCGTCTAAATCACATCCAAGATGAAAATTCCATAAGAAAGTAAGAACCAACTAAGGAAACAAAATCCTATTTCGCGGCATAACTTCACTGGGAAGGAACATAATCTGAAAATAATTGCATCATAGAAATAAATCAATACAGATACATGGATATAACATCCTCCTCCAGGCTTCACCAAGGAATATCACACAAACTTCAATGGGGAAAACAAATGTTTCACGGTCTGTACTTCTACTGGGGATTGCAATACTGATTTCAATAAGGCAGATGAAAACCATATTGTCAAAACATCAACTGAGGATCTCGTGCTGACTTCATTGGGGAAATATCATACAGACTTCACTGGGGGAGATAGTGCCTCATCGTCGAGATATCAACTAGAGACCTCGCGCTGACTTCATTGTGGAGGACAACACCATATCGTCGAGGGGAAACCAAATTACATTCTTCAATATTGAGCATGAGTATTGCACCAACTTCTCTGGAGAGAAAGTATGAAACCTCATGGGGATAACAACTTGGGGAGTTAAGAAGTCAAACATTATAGCAAGAAATCACACTTATGGGGATTTTAAATCAAACCTAGCACTTGGCGAGTGAAAACGTAAAAAGTTGACAAATGTCTCAACACTTCTTAGAAAAGATACTGCCCTGACCTAGTTTCCTGGGAAATAAATACCAACAATAATGCCAACACTATAAAAAGAGAGACATTTTGCAAATAGTTCCATCTCAGCACACCAAGGGAGAAGGAAATTTCTTCATATGAGTGAAGACTTCACTGGGGAATATGGGATAGAGACTTCATACCATGCAAACCCGAAATTAAAATGAACCAAGATCTGACTGGGGAAAACGGGATCACAAACTCGATACCGCACCATATATCAATTGGTATCATCTATAACTATCTGAGAAACACAAGAAGATCATATGTATACCTGTAAAAGTGACCTAGGAGAGCCTTCCTGAAAATTTGACAACTGTCTCAACACTAATTAGAAAAGATATTTCCCTTGTCTAGCTACTTAGGGAGCACATAACAACAATAATGTCGTAACTGGAGGGGGAAATACTCTACAAGATATTTCATATCAATTCTAAATACACAAAAGGGAGAAAGAACTCCATCAAATGAGAAAAGGCTTCATAGCTCTTTTTAACCTCTTGTTTGATCACCACTTGGCTGGGTAAAGAATCACACTCAACTGGAGAAGTCTGCAACAAGACTGGAAAAATGGGATTATAAACCCAACACCATAACACAGCCTGTAGGAAACCCTTTAATTGATCAACAACTGTTAGAGGAAACCAGACACACATCTACAAAAAAGATCACAAGAAACAATCCTGCTTGAGGAAGATTCTCGGCTTGGGGTAGACATAACAACTATCTTGATGAAATCTGGATATGCCCTTGGAAACTAATCTGGTGTCCCAAGCTTACCGTGCTGATCAAGGTAACTTTCATAACTTTCCTTTGGTTGCATTCTTTTAAGATAACCTTTCTTATCAAATGGCTTATAGAGATTTGTTGAATCTCGATGTAACTGCCCTAGATTGGCTGAATGTTGCATCTTCTTTTCTCCGCAACTCTTCTCGGCAACATGCCTTTTACTGATACTCAAATGTAATCTTCCATGATACCAAGCTGTCGTTTTACAAGCAGAAAATGTTTATTATAAGAATAAAAATTATAATGCAATAATTATGTAAGTCTTGAAGATTTTATTTGAAAAGATGTCACAAAACCATGTGAACAAATCACTAGCCAGGATGCAACATGGATTTTTTGTATGAAAGATAAAAAAAGCGTATGATACCAATCACAATAATTTAGCAAAATTAATGGGAGTCAGGAAACACTATCTCATTGGAGTATGCTTTCGAGATAAACCTTGTTTCAATTAGGACTTTTGAGGGTTGTAATGTGGCCTGGTTCACGGTTTTAGAAGAAAATATTTAAGGCTCAAAAATATTTGGTGCTTAACCCCTTCATGATGTTCTTCAGTCCTAAGCTCATTTAATCTGTCACGAACATTCATCTCTCAAAAGAAATTTCGAGATGGTTGAGGAATCAAACCAGGTTTTCTTTGGACATGTAAGTCACCCATTCCTGTTTCTTTTGGGTTTCTTTGACACACGACTCTGTTCTTTGCTGAGGATTTCACACTGTAATCCTTTATCACATTTCAGGCTTTCCATTTATTCCTTGCTTTTTGGACAAATTCCTTTTGACTTTGAAGTGCAGCGGAATACCCTAACTTTTTCCTAAGCGACTCGTTTTTTCAAGTTCCGACTTAGCGGGCTTTTTATGTCTTTCTTTTTTCATCATCATTTTATTATTTTTTATTTTTTTATTCATATCATCTTTTCTTTTTTCTTTTTGAACATGTCACGTGACTTCGAGTCGTTTGTGACTTGTTGGAAGAACTGTGACTGTCTTATTTTTGAGTAGATGAATGATAACCATTGTTGTACCGTTATCTGTTGGTCTTCTGGTGTGCGAGAGATAGCCATTAAGATACCGTCAATTGACGCACCCTCTTGATAAGTTAAGATTAACCATTATGGTTTTGAATTTCCTCAACCTTTCAAGGGATAACCATTGTTGTATCCTTAGATGCACACTTTTGATGAGATTTGAATACTCAATCAGATTAACTAAACACTACCCTGCCCCGGGTTAAAAATGAGGGTTTTTTTCTGAATAGAAAAAGAAACTCCTACTTCAAGGCTCAAAGGGGTTAACAAAGGTTTCAGTCTCTTATATCTCCGGAGTTTGGGAATTTGAAACAATGCATATACATCGTCAACATGATTTTATCCAAAAGCATATGACCAAAAATTTTGCGTTTTAATATCATCATCCTCCCTCCAATATCTTCCTAGGCGAAAAAATGGATAACAAGTTGGTATCATAAAGAAATTTAAAATTGAAAAAAAAATACAAGTGAAACGAATGAATTTCTTCAAGACAAACATACTCATTGTATTAGGATTACACATTCAAATGCAAACAAGTTCTTACATGCAAACAGTGCAATGATAAACAACAAAAATTACAAATGAGAAAGCAGTAAAAAATGATAGTAAATCGAGAAGGCTAATCATCCTTAAACTCCAAGGTATCCTTCAATCATGTTTGAGCAGTGGGTTAACATCTTTGAAGGATAAGATACAACTCTTTATCAACTTTTGTACTTCTATATTCAATGGAAAACAATTCTCAATGTCATGCCCAGGGTCACCTTGGTGAAAATAATAGAAAACATTAGCCTTGTACCACCAAGGAATTACTTTTGGGATAACTGGTGGTGATCTTTTATGAGCCAAATTCTTTTGTAACAAATCAGGAAATAATTTAGCATAAGTCATAGGAATTGGGTCAAACAGAGTTTTCCTTTGATTAGTAACTTGCAGAGTCTGTTGATAAACTAGAGCAACAAGAGGTATGTTGAACACAAGGATGACAAAAGAAACATGTTGATTCTGACGATAATTTTTTCTTCCTCTGGTTATCTTCTTGGAAAAGTTATTATCAAACTTCTTCATACCACTAGCTGAGCCACCATATTCAGATAAACATCCCTTTTGGACATCCTCTTCTAGAAGCAGTGGCACATTCATTTTTTTAGGGAAATCACTGGGCGCATTGACTATCACTTTCTCATGAAAGAATGATTTCAGAGTTTCTGTGAAGACCTTTGCCATCTTTTCTTCCTTCCTAGAAGGATTGACTTGGGAAGAAACCAAAGTTTTTATCGAAGCAGTTAGATACTGCATACCAGCCTTCAAAGTAATTACCTCTTTGCGGAGTTCAAGGATCTCTTTCTTAATGTTTTCCATCTTCTCTTTGAAATTAGCTTGAGTATTGTACCAGTGAATATCTTGCTGAACGAAGTAAAGAAGCTTGGTGAGACACCTGGATATGAAAAGAAATGCAAGAAGTATGTACAATATGATGCATGATATGCAATGCATATGATTATTTAAAAGTTTTAAAACCAAGTTTTCAAAGAACTTTGGGAACATTATAAACGAATTGCAAACATCAATTAAAAGACATAATTGGGATAACTGAAAAACTCATTTCATTAATATTGGGAGGATTAAATTGGAAGTACAAGACTTCACTAATCCTAAACAGAAGAAAGAGAAAGCTAAATCCTCAGGTCCAAATGAACTACATCCAATTAAGATACAACATCGTGTTGTAAAATCTTCTTGAGCTTGAATTTGGAATGCTAAAGGAAAATAAATCCTCTTGCACTCTTCTCTTCTACTTTGCTGATAATCGGGAAAATAAATCACCAATACAAAGGATTTAGGAACTAGATCAAGAGCGTGGAGAAATCCATCTTTAAGATAGCTAGAAGAATTTGAAGTCCCGAGTACTAGATACCAAAGATTAAGGCTTTCTTAATTATTCTGAATCAGGACTCTTGACATTGTACTTTGTAGTATTTTTTCCAAAATCCATAATTACAAAACTTGTGCTGTTTGCAAGCAAAAGTCTTGAGTTCCTTAAAATTTGGTTAAAACAATGCTCATGGGTGCATGGATGCATGATGCAACAATCACCCAGAAGATCACAAGCATAGGGTTCATAGGTTCAACGTCACGAGCATGAGGTCAAAGGTACTATCCATAAGGTATGATCTAAAAGTTTATCACCTGCCGAACAAGGTTCTAAAGATTCCCAGAGTCTACATCCTTCCTTCGAATATTACCAACTTCCCGGTTAACTCAGTAATTAGTAATATTCTCAAGAAAAACTCGTCCAAGCATAGTATCGTGTGACAAATATTTCAGGATTACTCCGTCTCAGGTCGAAAGAAGTGTTTCTTCCCAATTACTCGGTAAATGACACTACAGTCAAAGGGGCCTCCACTAAGTGGGGGATCTCATGTCTCTTTTTTTGAGATTACTCCTTCAAAGTTAACTTGACTATATCGCCAATCCTATGTTAAGTTTGCCCAAGTCCGTGTATAGGATTCATGAGTAATCACCAAGCACCCTAAAAACTAGGAAAATTCAGATAAACATATATACAACTTATAACACATAGACAACAATATCATATATATATATATATATATATATATATATATATATATATATATATATATATATATATATATATATATATATATATATATATATATATATATATATATATATATATATATATATATATATATATATATATATATATAATCAAAGATAAGCTCAACCCACTTAGGGATGGACTAGCAAGAGGTCAATCTTTCCCCAACAGAGTCGCCATTTTTTTCTGTAGCGGTAGAAATGTTTAAGACTAATCCATTGGATTGACTAGACTCGTACATATCAAAATAAAAATCACCACCGCGCTTTATTTTTTCCAAAGAAATGGGAAAAGAGAGAATAACCCAAAAAGAGGGGGAAAAATTCAAGGTAAGGGGGTTAGTTATGCAAAGGGAAGGTATTAGCACCCTAAACATCTGGTACTCCGCAGGAACCTCTTTGTAAAATCTGTATATTTTTGCAATAAAATATTGTATAAAAATATATGGTGGAGGTGAGAAAAGAAATATATTTTTAAATAATTTTTTTCACCCGCTGCGGTTGCAAACCTTTAGTGCCTACGTACCATCTTCCGTGAAATTGGGGATCAGGGTACTTGTAGTTCCTCTTTAAAAAACTTTAAAACACAAGTGTGTTAGTTAATTTTATAAGATAACACATTATCGTCATTGTCCGTGTGGAAAACATACTTACTACTCGTAATCATGAGAAAGGAGAATTTACATCATCTCAAAGTGGAGGATATGGCTTGGATTTTGAAATCAACAATGCCTCACTCAACGCCCAAGTGGAAAATATCTCACTTCACTACATATTATAGAAGTATAGTTGTTTTCATCACTACAAGGATTGACAAAAGTCTAATCTTTTGATAAAATTTTAAAGATAAGAGCCGAAATGGCAAAATGGTTTGAATGAGATTGATTGACTTTTATTCTTCTCACAAAAATGTCAACTTATGATTAAGTTGATTGAATTTTATTTATGAAAATGTTTTGAAAATGCATGGACCTAAGTCCAAGTTTATTATGATAGTGGTTCAAGTTTAGAAACACGAAGAGTTTTCAAAAGGATGGAGAAGATTTTTGAAATTAAAGAAGATGAGAGGAGATGAAGGGACTATCCTAAAGTATAAGGAGCCAATACTTGACATTTTGAGTCAAGATAGAATTCTCATTCTTTGGATTAAAACCAAGCAAGCAAAGATACTAGGCCTCTTGAGAAGACCAAACTTCAAATGTATTAAGTCTTCACAAAAATTAGGCAGAGTAACAGCTGTATACGGGTGAATTCCAGATTACAGATAAAGTAGTTAATCACAATAAGCTGCACACAAAACAAACAAGCAACCCGATGTCTTGAGGTAAACCCTAAGAACTCTAGACAAAATATTAATTAAGGTCACAAGGTCTCCAACTTAGGCCAAGGTCTCTAATCCTAAGTCCAAGAAGTCCAATACTCCATAATGCCAAGGATAGTAACCAAATAGTCCAAGTAACATTAAATTTTTGTATGGTTCATGTTGATTATTAAGTATCTTTAAAAGGAAAAGAAAAGCTCAAGTGATCAAAATAAAAATTGCATAAAAGTAAATGCTCAAGTGAGCAAAGATGAAAATAGAATGAAATGTAAATGCTAAAGTAAATAGTGCATAAAGTAAAAGCATAAAAATAAAAGCATAAAATAAAGTCAATTGTTAGAAGTTAATGGTTAGTTGTATGACCATCTTGAAACATTCATTTGAAACTCATTAGAGGATTGGTAGAAACAAAGTCTCTCAATAACAAGTTGCATTTTCTTTTTGTCAAGAATATCATCCATTTAATAATCCTCAAGGCAACATTTAATGATCGATGATGTTTAAGTGATCCGCCTTGACTAAATTTGATGTAGATCCATTGGAGGATTGGTAGAACCAAAGCCTCCTAACAATGAATCTCAAGGTTATTGGATCAAAGGGTTCAAATTAACATACTTGGGCTTGCACACATAGGATTGAGCCACGAATGGTCATTTTCTCGAATCGGGACAAAATTTAGAACTATGTTAAGCAATCGTAAGTGGACTTATGTAGAAGTCGCACCTATTTTGAGGCCGGTCAATAGCAATCTATGTACTTCATGTTTGGATAAATGATATAGAGATTATCATCCATTAACATGTAGCACAATTAAAAAAGAAAAGGATAAGATGAAGAGGAAGGGGAATGACAAGCTAACTTGGATCACTACCTTAAATTTTTTTCATATTTAAATTCAATCACTCATCTAGATGGATTAAAGCACAAAGCATATCATTAATCCAAAGCACAAAAAATGAATTAAATAATTCACTCTTTGGTAGATTTGAATTGATGAACATTTATCCAACTTCATCTACACCCAAAGTTCATTGAATTTAAAGAGAAAATGGACATTTAAAATTGCAATCCAAATCAACAATCAAAAGGAGTGAGTAGAAAAAGATAGATGGATCAAAACAGTCCCAAAACAAGGCAGAAAAAGCATTTTTATTCTGTTGTAATCGATTGCACTGCTGATGCAATCGATTGCATCAGTGAATTTTTCAAAAAAAAATTGAATTTTTCTCTGTGACAATCGATTACGCTGTTACAACAATTGATTGCACTCTATAAAAATCACAATAACAACATTTCAAAAGGCCAAATTATTGTTCAAACTTTCCATCAAACACCTTATGATCATGGATTCAATTGAGCACAAAAATTCCATCAAATTATGAGAAAATAGCACCAATAGAATCACAAAATAATGCTTAATGAATCAAACCCAAAGATCAACAAGAGATCACATTGTGAAAGATGAAAAATCCAACTTACCAAAGGTAGATCTAGAGAATTATCAAACAACTTCAAGAATTTGCTTCAATTCAACCCCAAGAATCAATTTCCCAAGCTTGGATATAGATAATTGGTGAAGAAAAAATGTTTGGATGAAGGTTTAGCTCAAAGATTAGTAAGCTTTAAGGCAAATGTTACTAACTTTTTTAAAAATGGAGCTTTGAGTGAATTTGGTAGATGGCGAGAATTGAGAGATTTTTTAACAAAATGAGTTTGGCTATCAAAAGCTTGTAATTTAAATGAAATGAGGTCTCTATTTATAGTGTTTAGGCTTAGGATTAGTGGTGATTTGGTAATTAATTCTTGGAGCCAAAATTTGAATTACTGATATATCTTTCAAAATTGGAGTCAAAATTTGAATTAATGATATATCTTTCAAATAATGAAAAATTGGAGGCAAAATTTGAATTAACGATATATCTTTCAAAAAATGAAAAATCGGAACTAAAATTTGAATTAATGATATATCTTTCAAAAAATGAAGAAAAATTGGAGCCAAAATTGACAAGCTTGAAATTGCTGATTTTTTTCAAATTTTCACATTGTGCAATCAATTGCACTCTAGGAGCAATCGATTGTACAATGAAAAAAATGAAAAATTTTAATTATTTTTCTTTGCAAAGATTTTAGAGAAATAATATCGGGAAACCTTATTTGTCAGATGCTTCGACTCGGTACCTACAAAACACAAATATTCAAATACAAATATATTTTTTATATTTTGATTAGAAGTTAGTCGACAACACATATACAAAATACACAACTAAGGTGCTTGGAGATTCCTCAAGATCAAACTTAAAAATAGGAGATAGAAAAAGAGGAATAACCAACCCAAATATGATCTTGTTATGGTCGAATTAATATGATATGATAGGGGAATCTTATGGGCAAAAATTGGGGTACAACACATCATCGTGGTATTTTGAATTGATTTGAAACAAGATGAATGATGCAACATGATTTTGATATTTGTATGCAGGCGTAGGCGTGGACGTAGTTGTGGATGCAGACGTGGACGTAGGCGTGGATTTTCTTTTGATGTTTTTCTAACTAAAATGCTTTTTTATGTTATATCAAATTCTTTTATTTGTTAAATCCCCAAAGTGATTTCAACGTAGTATTCACCAGAAATAATCATAGTATATTTTAAAAACAAGTCCAAAAAGGAAAAAACATAATTGAAAGATTTTGACAAATTAAACATTTTATTAATAAATATGCCTCTGAATAGGCAAGAGTACAAGATGCAATTCCTTGAAAGAGGTAATTACATAAACAAGAACTAAAAATGGCAATGAAAATGATAATTGTTATTACTATTTCTCCAATATTCTTTTGATAGTTCCAATCTCCTTTGCTTCTGAGTTAAATGATTTGGACCAATCCCTCTCCTTCGTGGTCGTAGTCGTGATTCTTGGATGACAATCTTTTTGTTCTTTATTTTTGCATAAGATCCCTAATTTTTTCCTGGATCTCCCTTTAGGGTTTTCAATCCACCGGGATAATTTTTTTATGTATGTCCCTAATTTTTGCCGAGGTCGCCCTTTAGGGTTTTCAATTCACCGGGACGCTCCTTTTTTCCTAAGTTGCCCTTTTAGGGTTTGAACTTAGCGGAATTTTTATACATAGTATTTTTTTATTGCATCTGAATTCGTTGGATGTGGTAGTTCTTCCCTATTCATTGTTGTGAGGATAAGACCACCACTAGAGAATGTTGTTTTTACCAGATATGGACCTTTGTAGATTGATTTCCATTTCCCACACGAATAAGGCGAGGTATCAGAATCTTCTTCAGCAACGAATCCCCTTCTTTGAACACTCGAGGACAAACCTTCTTGTTGATTGCTTTATTCATGCATTTTTTGGTACAACTGACCATGGCACAAAGCTGTCAGGCGTTTTTCTTCAATGAGGTTAAGCTGATCAAGTTGCGTGTGAATCCACTATGCTTCTTCAAGCTTTGTTTCCATTAGAACTTGAAGTGACGAAATCTCTACTTCAACTGGGAGCATTGCCTCCATGCCATAGATTAAAGAGAAAGGGGTTGCACTTGTTGCTGTATGTACGGAAGTGCGATAGCCATGTAAAGAAAGGGAAGCATTTCATGCCAATCTTTGTATGTCTTCACCATTTTCTAAATAATTTTATTGATGTTCTTATTGGAAGCTTCAACGGCTCCGTTTATCTTGGGTTGATATGATGAGGAATTATGATTCTCGATATTGAAATCATCGCATAATTCCTTCATCATTTTATTGTTCAAACTGGACCCATTGTCTATAATGATTCTGCTTAGAACCTCATATCTGCATATGAGATTCTGCTTGATGAACCGAGTAACAACTTGACTTGTCATATTTGTGTAGGATGCCGCTTCCACCCATTTGGTGAAGTAATCAATGGCAACTAGTATGAATCGATGTCCATTATATGCTTTTGGTTCAATCATGCCTATCATGTCAATTCCCCATATCAAAAATAGCAAAGGAAAGCTCATGACATTTAGAGGAGTTGGTGGCACATGCATTTTATCGGTGTAGATTTGGCATTTGTTACATGTCTTTTTATAATGGTAGCAATTGGCTTCCATTTCAACCAATAATAACCTGCTTGTAATATTTTTCTAGCCATGGCATATCCATTTGTATGTGTTCCAAAAGTACCTTCATGGATTTCTCTCATAAGTGTATCTGCTTCTTATTTCTCCACTCACATAAGTAATACCATATCGTAAATTCTTTTGTACAATATGTCAACACTCATAAAGAACTTTGAAGATAGCTTTTGCAGAGTTTGTTTGGCAATCACCGAGGCATTTTCTAGATACTCATTTTTCTCAAGGTACCTCTTGATGTCATAAAAACAAGGCTTGTTATCCGGTCCCTCTTCAATAGCAACACAATGTGTAGGTTATTCAAAATGTCTGATCGTAAGATGCGGTTCATGATTCAGCAAAATTAATTTGAACATGGCTAATAAAGTTGTCAAGGCATCTGCCATCTGATTTTCTTCTCGCAGAATACGACTGAAGGTAATCTTTGTAAACTCCATTGTAAGCTTTAAAACATGATCCTGATATGGAAATAATCTGGGATATTTAGTGTCTCATTCACTGTTGACTTGGTATATGACTACCGTTGAGTCTCCAAACACTTCAAGATGTTTAATTTCTAGATTGATAGCAGCTTCTAGACCCAAGATACAAGCTTCATATTCGGGAATATTGTTGGTGCAGTCAAAACATAACCTTGCAGTACAAGGCTTGTAGAAATCCTTCGGAGATGTTAAGACTACTCAAATTTCGTGCCCTAGTGAATTTGAAGCCCCGTCACGCACGAGTGTCCAACGTACTCTTGGTTCAGGTCCTTCATCGGGCCCTGGTATTTCGTAGTCACCTATAACCATGACATTTTCATCCAAAAAGTCGAATTTCATTGGTTGATATTTTGGTAATGGCTGGTGAGCTAGATGGTCAGCTAGTACACTATCCTTGATGGCCTTTTGAGTAACATATTAGATGTCATACTCTTATAGTAACATCTGTCATTGGGAAATCTTTCCTGTAAGAGTTGGATTTTTGAATACATACTTTAAAGGATCCATTATTGCTATTAACCACGTGGTGTGAGTTAACATATACTGCCTCAATCTTTTACTAGCCCAGGCCAACGCACAACAAGTCTTCTTGAGAAGTGAGTATGTTGTACCCCAAAATTTGCCCTCTCATTTCTTAAAGGATCATCCTAGACTCTCAGGCTTGCTTCTATCAAGTTTCAGGTCTTGAATTACAACTTTTCAAGAAAATCATCCACAAGGGCAAAATGGTCAAAAGAACACTGAAAAGTCAAACTTTGACTTTTAGATCAAATCAGGTTTCAGCAATTATATTTCATCAAGACATGAAATTGGTTCATCAAAAAATCAGAAGTAAGAAATTATTTGGAAAAAATCAAATTTCTAAACATTTAGAAAATTTTCTAAGTATTAAGAGAATATGATACTTCAGAACTTCTGAGCTAGCCTCCACGCAAGTGCAGCCAGAAGTTGCAAACATGGTTCAGAACATAGTTCTTCAATCAGAACATGACTCTTCAGCATATGGATGTTACGTTTCTGATCTTCTGCGATCAGAACATCACCAAATCCTAAAACCTCGTTTAAGCAACCTGCTGCCCTGCTATATCACAGTCCTACTATCAACTGCTGATCCAGTCCACGCCCGCACTTTATCAAACCCCATATTTGCATCAAATTAGCACACGAAAAATGTGATTAAAAAGCAATGAAACATTATACCAAAAAGGTTTGAATCCCATTTGTTTTCCCCCCAAAACCACAACAAACCCATCTATAAATAATTGGCTCCATCACACTTTCAAGGGGCTGGTCTTTTGAGAGAGAAAATTGTCAAAAGAGAGAAAAGAAAACTGTGAAACCTTCATCAAAAATCAAATTCCCAAACAGAAAACCAAACCTTTATTCTTCCCTTTGAATCAAAGAACTTGACATTTTCTCTTTCGTTGCTCTTGCTGACTCCAGAACATCTGAAGGCAGCAATTCAGGTTCCAAACACACGCTCCAGATTCAAGGTAAGTCTTTCTGACTTTGCAACTTTTTATTCAGAACATCATTAAATATGTAAATGTCATAGTATTGATGTTGTCCATATCATTGCATAAGTAGAAAAATTATGGATCATAACTTCTTCATTAGGGCTAGGCTCAGAACTAGGATTAGAACTTCTATAAACTGTTGTGTTTTTATCCTCCTGATTTGATGTTAAGGACTGAATAAATTGCTGATGTGCTGATTAATATGATGAAAAAGTTGAAATGTAACACAGAACTGTTGTTCTTCATTCACCATTTTAACACATAATTTCTAGAATGCTAACTCACTATTTTAGCACATCACAGAACTTCTTAGTTCTCCTTACACGTTAAAGATACAAAACTTCTAGGCTTTCTTACTGTTCAGCACACTGAACCTATGATGCATCCACTCGCTATTTTAACACTCAGAATTTCTGATTTTTCACACGCTGACAACACACTGAATTTCTGATGTTCACTCACTTTTTTAGCACAACACAAAACTTCTAACTTTTGGTTCACTGTCTGAATACCACCCAGAACCTCTGCTTCCTTTCCCTCTGACAATTCTTGTAGTACCTAAGAGTGTATCAATCCAGAACTACTGATTCCACTGACGTTCCTTTCTGAGTCACCACGCACCTGGCTTCAGAACTTTTGATCCTTGTCGTTTTGCTTGCAGCAACACGCTGTTTCTATCTTTCATTCATTTTCCTTTTTATAATTTTCAATATTAATCCCTTTTTTATTAATATAAAAAAGATATAAAAATATTTTCTTTTATTGATTAATTTATTTCTTTTTTCTTAATTCATTAAGACACAAAAAACCATATTCTAAACAAGTCCTTTTATCTCTCTTGCATTGTACATTGCAATATGGTTGTAATAGTTAAATAGGATTTAAATTCTTGCAACCCCCCATTTGTAAATATGTACCCCCATCCCTAAAATATTGTAATAGCATAGGACTTTTACATTTCCTCAATTTAACGCTTTTCCAAATATAAAATGATAGTAATTAGGATGTGTATGGCAAGACATGAAATCAGCAAATAGATAACCCTAATCAAAACTAAAATGCATGCAATCAAACACACTTGCACACTAGCACCCTTAGGGTAATCCCACCTTGTTGCCTATCGGAAAAATAGTCATGTCCCTCGAACATGGGCATTTTAGAAAAAGACCCTCGATAAAAGATCGTAGTCCCTCTATGACCCTCGGTGTTGCCTTCGATAAACAATCGAGTCCCTCACACGACATTGCTAAAATGTTCCATGGGTTACCTTCTATGACTATACAAAAACTTCCCGCGCCTGTCCCTTCACATCCAATGATGGGGCTTCTTACCAAATCAATTGTAAGATAACAACGTCTAAAGGAAGAGGAAAAGAACATCTAATACCTTTTTGAGTAGGTAGATTCGCTCCTAGTGGCTCGCTTGCTCACAACAAAAACATTTTTACACCAACACATCTCTTTGAACTATTTTCAAAACCAACACTTTGTACGCATTCTTGTAGAGACGAGAATCATTACAAAGTCACATTTTCAAAATACTTTCAAAACCCACAAAGCACATTTCAAAACAAAAGCAAGTGATCTAGCAAGAAACTAAGAGCCCGTAGATAACTACGGATGAAAAGGGTGCTAATACCTTCCCTTTTCATAATCTACCCCCCGAACTCAAGAAAACATCTCTAAAGGTATTTCCTGTGCTTTTTCACCTTTCCTTATTGGATAAAAGAAAAGTCGGTGGAGACTCTTGCTATCTGTAACATTGCGATCAAACGTAAAACAAAAAGTCAGTTCTCCCACCGTGTCACAGAACTGGAGACTCTGCTGGGGACATAAAAGTAGGGTTACCTTAGGGTTATATCACCTTTACTTTCTTTTCTTTGTTTGACTTGTTTGCTTTACATTTAAGGGTTTTCTTCTTGGGTATTGTTAAAGATCATACACCTGATCTAGGGGACACTTATTAGGTAAACAACAAAAGATCGTGGAGATTGTACGGCGTAGAATGATATGGTTTAAGCGATGGCTGTGTTGGTGTGACACTTTGATTGGTACTGGTATCCTTCGTGTGGAAACGGAGAGAATACAGGGCCGCCGCATGGTGTCGTGAAGCATTAACGGACCTTAGAACCTTAGTTGAACAAACTTGGCCATTAGAAAGTAGTGAGATAGCCGACCTCAGTATAAAGATGAGGATTGGTTGATACTCGATGCTACACTCATTGAGATTAGACTTTTGGGATATTTCGGCCGCAAGAAAAGATTGCCTGAGCTGAAACAATGTCCGATAGAGGATGATCAGTGATATTGAGAATCCTTAGAACCCAATTACTTTTCTAAGACAGGTTTGAAACCAAATAAACTTTAAGAGGGTACTTACCTTTAACCTCATGCAAGCCTTTGAACCTAAGGACTATTGTGTGTTTGGCTTGTGTGTGATTTACTCTGTTTGAACATAACATCATGCATCATAACATATAATCCATTCTTATTACACTAACCAGTTCAAGAACCAAGGGATTTTATCTTTGTTCTGTTTGGCAGTTCACGGCTTCCGCTCGTAGAAACACCATCCAAATCAGCTTTGTGAGAACACCTCCCCAACTCAAAGAACTAATATCAAGGGTTCCTGAAACTTCTGCGTTCACCAAGAGACATGGTCGACTTCTCAACCTGGTTACTTCAAGCTTTAATGAGAAGATGATGGGTGTACTCTTTCAGTTATTTGATCCCGAGCACCACTGCTTCACCTTTCCAGACTATCAGTTGGTGCCTAACATGCAAGAGTTCTCTCAGTTATTGAATATACCCATTCTTGACCAGGTACCTTTCATAGGTTTAGAAGAGGTTCCAAATCCAGAAGTCATCGCCTCAGCTTTGCATCTAAAACGGGCCGAAATGGTATCCAATTGGGAAACAAGAAGCGGAGTCAAGGGTTTTCTAGCCAAGTTCCTAATAGACAGGGCCCAACTGTTTTGGGATGATTTGGACTTTCAAGATTTTGAGGAGATCTTGGCCCTCCTAATCTATGGTTTAGTATTGTTCCCTAACCCAGACTTATTCATAGATGTGAACACTATCAATATTTTCCTCTCTCGCAACCTGTGCCTACCTTGCTCGGAGATGTCTTGCACGCTCTCCATACTTGTACCATGAAGAGAAAAGGGGTCCTTATGTGCTGCATGCCATTACTGTCGAGGTGGTTTATTTCTCACCTCCCTAAGTCAGTGCTGAAGAATGAAGAAGGTTTGGGTTGGTCGCAAAGGATAATGTCACTTTCTCATGCAGATATTCTCTGGTATTCCCGATTTATGGGAGATATTTCTATTATTGACCATAACGGGGAGTTCCCTAATGTCCCTTTACTTGGCATTAGGGGAGGTATAACTTATAATCCTTGTTTGGCTCTGTGACAATTTGGTTATGCTCGAAGGGATGGTCCTCATGAGTTACTTATCCAGGGCATTGTATTTAACTATGAGGGGGATGTTCAAGGGTATCGCCATAAACAGATCTGACGCCAAGACTTTGGGGCCGAAGAATTCCATTCTTATGGAACCTTATCTCCAATGGGTACAAGCTCGCGCTCAAAAACTTATAATGTCCTACATAGCCGTCTTACCAGTGATTGTGGAGCCCGTTACGGAAGGGGATATTCCCTACACGGTTCTTCATCCTGATATGCCCACTGATCTTGAAGAACTACAGAGGTCTTGGATCCAGTTGAAGAAGGAGCGGGATACTTATAGGGACCAGTTCTATGCCCAGGAGAAGAAGGTTTTAGAGCTCACAAAGCAGCTTCATGAGGAAAGAAGCCTTAATGGTTATCTCGGCACGAAGAGGAAGCATCTATGGGAAACTTGATTTTTTTTAGTTTTTAGAATTTTTATTTGTAACGCCTGAGAGGAATTTGTACCTTGAATTCTACTAATAAAATCTTTGTTTCATTTTGGTTTGTAAATTTAAATTTCCCAAAGTCCTTGAAGTCATTGCATACGCAACCTATCCATAGCATTGCATAAATAGGTACCATTACAGGTTTCTCATCTTCTTCGCTGTTTATTTCAGCAAAGATGTCTTCTGAACAATGCATAAAAGATCTTCAACCACAAAATGCCCAATTTCAACAGATGTTCATAACTCTGGCGAAAAGGCAGGAGGATCTGAAGGCCCTCATCCTAAAAGAGAAAAAGAAGACGAAGAAGTTCGCTGGTATCCTTAATATGGGTAGAAGATTTGGGGGGCCGCTGAAGCAACAAGTCGACTTGACCTCCTCGTCCAAAGAAGGGGAAAACCAAGAAAGAGAAACAAGGGAGGGGAATCCTAGTCCTGAGGTTTCTGACAATGATACAGACTACAATGATGAGAAATATCCTCCCATTGAGGATATATACAAGCAGTTAGAGTATCAACTGAGCGCCATGGAAGTCCAGAGAATACCTGGGTTGGACTTCGAAGAACTGGGATTGGTGTCGGGAGTTGTCATCCCACAAAAATTTAAAGCTCCAGTTTTCGCAAAATATGATGGGGTGTCTTGCTCAAAGCTTCACCTTCGTTCCTACGTAAGGAAGATCCAGCCCCACACCGTTGATAGAAACTTGTGGGTTCACTTCTTTCAAGACAGCCTGTCAGGGACTCAACTCGAATGGTTCTACCAATTGGAGGTAAGCAATGTCCGAAACTGGGAAGATTTGGATGTTGCTTTTTACAAGAAGTATCAATATAATGCCGACCCGACCCCTACTCGTACTCAACTCCATAGTATGTCCATGGGTGCAGGTGAAGGCTTTAAGGAATATGCGCAGAAGTGGAAAGATCTGGCTGGGAGAGTCCAACCCCCTTTGTCTGATAGGGAGTTGGTCGACATGTTCCTTGGGACGTTATCTGGTCCATTCTTCAACCATTTGATTGGTAGCTCATCGGCTGGTTTTACTGAGCTGTTATTAACAGGAGAGAGGGTAGAAGCTGGGATTCAGAGCGGTAAAATACAGAAAGATACATCATCATGTTCAGCAAAGAGGCCCTTCACTGGTAAGAAGGAGGCCAATTCCGTTTATAGTCCGAGAGGTCAGAGCAAAACGGAATACCGTCCAACGGTAAGTGCTGTAATGATACCTATGCCTGCGGCTTCCCCACAACGCAACAATCAGCAAAGGGTAGAAAGACTACAAAGGAAGTTTACCTGGATTAACATGACATTGACAGAGGTTCTTCCCCATCTGCTGAGATCCAACTTGACAACTTTGAAAGAGGCTCCCAAGAATCCTAATACCTCGTCTCCTCGGTACAATCCTAACGCTAGGTGTGCCTACCATTCTAAGAGTCTTGGTCACGATACAAATGACTGCTGGGCTCTAAGAAATAAAGTACAAGATCTGATTGAAGCCAAGGAGATCGATTTCAACACTCCGGAGAAGCCCAATGTCATAACTGCTCCCATGCCTAGGCACAACCGTGGAGTTAACATCGTTGATACCGATCTATTTGTGACCTTAGTTGATGAAGTTTCTACTCCCCTTATGACTGTTAAGAAGAATTTGTTGATGGACGATTTATTTCTGGGTTGTGGTGAAGGTTTCCACATGTGTTCATCTCTTCCTTCTGGTTGCTATATGCTAAAGACAGGTGTCCAGTGCCTGATGGATAGCAGAGAAATTTTGTTCGAGAAAATTTTGACTCCTGTTGTTCCGTTCGAAGATGTTGCTATTATAACCATTTCCACCAATCCTTCCAAGGCCTCCTCGAGAAGACCTGTTAGGATTACACCCGCTCCGAGAGTTTCTCCATTAATAATCACCTGTCCTAGTCCTGTCCCGTACACCTCGAACAAAGATGTCCCTTGGCATTATGGCGCTGATATCTACTATCATGGCGTTAAACAAGACCTGAAGAATGAAGAGGCTGATCCCGATGTCAGTAACATTGTCGGGACCAGTAGGATTACTAGAAGTGGAAGGGTATTTTCTCCTGAGATCTCCCCAAAGACTGTCACTAAGCCTGTTGTTATTTCATCTACTGTTTCTACCAGTACTTCCGTTGCTACTCATGTTCTTACTCCAATTGTTACTCCTTCCGTAGAGTCATCTGGGACTCGAGGCAAAGAAGCTTTAGGTGAGCCTGCCCATACGAAGGCGCCTAGAAAGATTATCATAGAAACCTCTAAGCAAGAGATAGAGGAAATCTTAAAAATAATCAAAAAGAGCGACTACAATATGGTCGAGCAGCTGGGGTAGACCCCCTCGAAGATATCAATGTTGTCTTTGCTGTTATGTTCCGAGCCCATGCGAAGGCTTTGATTGCATTCCTCAAGACCGCGCATGTGCCGCAAGAAACCTCAGCTGATCAATTCAAAGACCGTGTAGCCAGTTTGACTGCCGACAATGGGCTGGGTTTTTCAGATGTTGACTTAACTCCGAAAGGGAGGAAGCATAATGATGCTTTGCATGTCTCGATTGAATGCAGGGGAACCACTATGGCTCATTTGCTGGTGGATATCGGGTCTTCACTGAATGTCCTGCCTAAGAAGGCTCTCGATCGACTAGATTGTGAAGGCTTGACCCTAAAGCCCAGTAACATTATGGTAAGGGCTTTTGACGGGTCGAAAAGAATGGTGCATGGGGAGGTGGACATCCCTGTCAAGGTAGGCTCTCAGACTTTCGAGTCCACCTTCTATGTGATGGACATCAGGCCATCATACTCTTGTTTGTTGGGTCGTCCTTGGATCCACGAAGCTGAGGCTGTTACTTCTACACTACACCAAATGTTGAAGTATCCGGTGAAGGGGAAGATAGTCACTGTGCATGGCGAAGAGGAGTATATGGTGAGCCACCTGAACTCCTTCAGGTACGTAGAGATGGACGGAGAATTTATAGAGACTCCTTGTCAAAACTTTGAAGAGGTTCCCCATATTTTGGCGTCAACAGAGACCACTACCATCACCAAACTTCCTCTAAAGATGGCTTCTCTCAAGGACGCTATAGCAGTAGTTGAAGAAGGTAGGAGTGCCAATTGGGGACGGCTTCCTGAGTTTATTCACAAAATTGTAAAATTTGGTTTGGGCTTTACTTCAGGGTCTCAAAGGGCTCTTCGACGCGCTCGGGTTAGAGGACCTCCCCTACGCATCAGCAATTGTGGGGTCAACATTGTTGAAGACAGTGAGGAAGACTTTGATATTGACAACTGGATTTACCCAACTACCAATGGTGGACCGAGTAATTGGACGGCCAGAGATTTTATTCCAGTTTCTTTTATTCTGCAATAATTGTCTTACTTATAATCTGAATTTGTAATGAACCATTTTTAAAAACTTTTTGGCCTTGTGGCTTACCCGACGCACAATGTTTATATTTGTGAGGGTTATTATATGTCATTTCATATATCATTAATGAAGCATTGGATGTTCTTTGCATACAAATTTTACGCTCTCTATTTTTTCTTTTCTGTTTTTACTTTGTCAATTCATCTATGCTATTACACACACTCACATATCAAACTGTAGATCCACATCCACTCTGGATCCCATTGATAACAATCTTGCTATTACCAGCTATGACTTCGAAAATCCGATCAACCAAGCCGAGGACAAAGGTGAGAATGATTGTGAGGTTCCTGGAGAACTGGATAGACTAATAAAACAGGAAGAGAGGGCTATACAACCTCACGAAGATCCAGTTGAGACAATAAACTTGGGCACAGAGGTGGACAGAAAAGAAGTCAAGATCGATGCAAATTTGGAAGCAAAGATCAAACAGCGTTTGATACAGATGTTGCACGACTACGTTGAGATTTTTGCCTGGGCATATAAAGATATGCTTGGGTTAGACACTGACATCGTGGTACACCGTCTACCAACTAAATAGGATTGTCCTCTGGTTAAACAGAAGGTCCGCCATATGCACCCTAAAATGTCAGAGAAGATCAAGGTAGAGGTCATGAAGCAGTTCGACGCGGGGTTCTTAGTTGTCACCTCCTATCTGCAGTGGGTTGCTAACGTCATTCCGGTATCTAAGAAGGACGACAAGGTTCGAATGTGTGTGGATTACAGAGATCTGAACAGGGCAATCCCCGAGGATAACTTCCCGCTTCCCCACATTGATATTCTGGTTGACAACACCGCGCAAAACAAAATCTTCTCCTTCATGGATGGTTTCTCTGGCTACAACCAGATCAAGATGGCTCCTGAAGACATGGAGAAGACGACCTTCGTCACACAGTGGGGCACCTTCTGTTACAAGGTGATGCCTTTTGGGTTGAAGAATGCTGGAGAAACCTATCAGCGAGCCATGGTCGCTCTGTTCCATGATATGATTCACCACGAGATCGAGGTTTATGTTGATGACATGATAGCCAGGTCTCAAACCGAAGAGTAACATCTCGATCATCTACAAAAATTGTTCGACAGGTTGAAGATATACAAGCTGAGGTTGAATCCGAACAAGTGCACCTTCGGGGTAAGGTCTGGTAAGCTTCTGGGTTTCAGCATCAGTGACAAAGGTATTCAGGTAGACCCCGCAAAGGTAAAGGCCATACAAGAGATTCCAACTCCCCGTACCGAGAAGGAAGTTAGAGGTTTCTTGGGACGCTTGAATTATATCGCCAGGTTCATTTCACATCTTACTGCTACTTGTGAGCCCATCTTTAAGCATCTGAAGAAAGATCAAGTGGTAAAGTGGAATGACGAATGCCAGACTGATTTCTAAAGGATAAAAGAATATCTTCAAGAACCTCCAATTCTGATGCCCCCGGTTGATGGAAGACCTTTGATATTATACTTAACAGTGCTAGACAATTCAATGGGGTGTGTGTTGGGGCAGCATGACAAGTATGGTCGAAAAGAGCATGCAATATACTACCTTAGCAAAAAGTTTACCGACTGTGAGACAAGATACTCACTGCTCGAGAAAACTTGTTGCGCTTTGGCATGGGCTGCTCTCCGACTAAGACAGTATATGTTAACCCACACTACTCTGTTGATATCTAAGATGAATCCAATCAAATACATCTTCGAGAAGCCCGCACTCTCTGGAAGAATAGAGAGATGGCAGATGATCTTAACCGAATACGATATACAATATACAACCTAGAAAGCAATCAAGGGGAGTGTATTGGCTGATCATTTGGCTCATTAGGCCGTGGATGACTACCAGTCCATGAATTTTGAGTTCCCGGACAAGAACATTATGCTGGTGACTGACTACGACGGACATGGACCGGATGAAGGACCTGAGAAATGATCCCGATGGACTATGGTTTTTGATGGAACTTTAAACGCACTCGGTAACGGAATTGGCGTTGTAATCATATCCCCTAAGGGCTTTCACACTCCTTTTACTTCCTGATTATGTTTCAACTGCACTAACAACATGGCGGAGTATGAAGCCTGCATCATGGGTCTCAAAGCTGCTATTTACCTCAGAATTAAGTTCCTAAATGTCTTCGGGGATTCAGCCTTGGTGGTAAGTCAGATCAAAGGCGAATGGGATACGAAGCATATGAATCTCATCCCATACAAAGAGAACGTACTGACATTGCTCCCACACTTTGAGGAGGTAACTTTTGAACATTTCCCACGAGAGGAGAATCAGTTAGCGGACGCGCTAGCTACCATGTCTTCTATGTTCAAAGTTAGGTGGGACAACGAAGCTCCCCGAATCACCATTGAAAGGTTGGATGAACTAGCGCACTGCTGTGAGATTGATACTAAAGAGGTGGCAGACAAACCCTGGTTTCATGAGGTAAAGAAGTATCTCGAGACTCAAGAGTATCCTGAGGGGGAATCTGTCAATGATAAGAAGTTTCTTAGAAGGTTCGCTGCGGAATTCTTCCTCAGTAATGGAATCCTCTACAAATGCAACCATGATCTACCTTACTACGGTGTGTAGACAAGAGAGAAGCAGAGAGAATCATGATAGATCTACATAAAGGTACCTTCAAAACCCATTCCAGTGGAGATACCATGGCTAAGAAGATCCTACGAGCAGGATACTATTGGTCCACTATGGAAGCAGATTGTTATTAGCACCCCCGAATTTGTCATAAGTGCCAAATTTATGCTGATAAGGTGCATGTGCCTCCGGCCCCTTTGAATGTATTGACAGCTCTGTGGCCCTTTGCAATGTGGGGCATTGACATGATCGAAGAAATCAGGCCCACCGCCTCTAATGGGAATCGCTTCATCCTAGTGGCCATCGATTACTTCACAAAATAGGTTAAGGCGGCCTCTTTTGCTACTGTTACCAAAAATGGTGTGGCGCAGTTTATAAAGTATAACCTGATCTGTCGGTATGGTGTGCCAGAGAGAATTATCACCGATAATGGTACGGATCTTAATAACACGATGATCATCGAACTCTGTAAGCAGTTCAAGATACAACATCATAACTCTTCTCCCTACCGGCCGAAGATGAATGGTGTTATTGAAGCAGCTAACAAGAACATCAAGAAAATTGTACAGAAGATAACAATGACATACAAAGACTAGCATGAGATGTTACCATTTGCTCTGCATGGTACCTTACCTCAGCACGGACGTCGACAGGGGAAACACCCTACTCTCTGGTATATGGCATGGAGGAAGTGCTACCCATTGAGGTCCAGATCCCTTCTCTGAGAATTATGAAGGACGCAGGTTTGAACGAACACGACTGGATCCAAACTCGGCTTGATCAGCTAAATCTAATTGATGAGAAGAGACTTACTGCTATCTGTCATGGTCAGACGTATCAAAAGCGAATGATCAAGGCTTTTAACAAGAAAGTCAGGCGTCAAGAATATCAAGTCGGGGATCTAGTGATCAAGCGTATCATACTACCGCAAGGTGATCCCAGGGGAACATGGACCCCCACATACGAAGGGCCATTTGTGATTAAAAACATTTTCTCAGGTGGACCCATGATTCTGACCACCATGGACGGTGACGACCCTCCTCACCCTGTCAGTGCGGACATAGTGAAAAGATATTATGCATGATAAAAGACCCGCTAGGTCGACTGGCCTAGGCAAAAATAAGGGATGAAAATGAAAACATTTGTACACCCGGCAAGTCAAAAACTTGAAAAGGCGACTTGAGCAAAAAAGGGTATCCCGGTGGACTGAAAACCCGAAAGGGCGGTCCAGGCAAAAGTTAGGGATGAAAAGCGTATCACTATGTCCCATTGGATCACCCTGCGATCTGACTTCAGTGTCAATTGTCAAGCTTAAACAGCATCGATCAACCTAATCAGCTTCGGGCAAGCAGCAAAGTGATGAGATGCTCGAAAACATAACAATAATAGCAGAATTAGAACCCAATGGGATTGTTGTACATAGCTATTTTCTTTTTACACAATATTGTATAATTTCTATTTTTGCGGCGGTGTTCTCTTACTATAACGTCATCCTCCTTGTACAAAAACGCCTATTACAGGCTAACTTCAAAATTCAGTATAAAATCATTTTCATAAGAAACTTTGAGTTTTTCTTTTTTCTGTTTTATTTTGCAAGAACGTCCATTGTTTTATTTTTGACATATGCATATAAATATTATCGTTGCTCATAAATATTTACATAAAGAAACAAAAGACAATTCCAGAAACAGGGGCAAAAATAAGAAATGTCAAACCCGACAGTTACTTTGTCCAGCAGGTACCAGGGCAGAGACAGCTTTGGAGCACAATCATCAATACATGCGACCTTGTAACATTTGTACTCCCCATAAAGTAAAAGTAATCAAAGCATTGATATCAGTTATCTTGAAACGGGAAGTAATCTCCCTAGCTAGGGTCGTCCAGAAACCTGACATCTATATCCCTCGGCCGAATTACATGATCGCGAGCGGATCATCATAAATTATTATCTCCCTAAGCAGAGTTTGTTTCTCCAGCTCAATCCCCAACAAAGCTTAACAGAGTCATTCCCCTGCAGAGCTATTCTCGTACATAGTCTCCCCTTGGCATAATATTCACAAAACAACGAAGAACAAATATCTGGCGCAGTAATTTCCGTTCACCATCTCCAACGGAAGTAGAAGAACCACAATTCTCTACAACAGTCAGAAATGCTATATTCTCCAGCAGCAGTCAGGGATTTATTTTCCTAGACTTGGATATGTCACAAATAACATCTCATGTTCATACATCATGACATGCACACACATATCACATACAACATAATCTCATTTATTTTGAGAGCATCATCTCACAATGCATTTCATGCATCGCATATGATTAACCCTGTTGTCTTTTCAGGATAGACAATTATCACCAACAATTCCAGCAATTATACATATCATATCTGCAGATAACTAAGGGAAAATCAGTTCCCGAAACCAAACGGGTCAACTGATCTACATGATCAAACGAAGTAACTGTGATACGGTGGCAGAACCAGACTATTTTAGGAAAATGCTGGTTTGTGTTCGCAAAATGTCACGGTAAGCAAGAGTCGCCACCGACTTTTATTTTTATCCAACTGGAAAGGACAAAAGCACAGAAAAATTCCTTTTTCGAGATTTTGAGTACGGGGGGTAGATTATAGAAAGGGAAGGTATTAGCACCCTTTCTATCCGTAGTTTTCTACGGGCTCTTAGGTACTTGCTCATCATTTTAAAAATTGCTTCCGTGTTTGTGTGTTTTGAAAAGTTTTTGTTTTACTTCGTTTTAACCCTTGTATCAGTCCTCAAGAGTGTTACGAAGTGTTTTTGAAAACTTTGTTTGAAAAAGTGTAAGTGTAAAAAAAGTTTATTTTGAGCAAGTACCTACTAGCATCTACCTACTCGAAAAAAGAATGTTTATGTTCTTGTTTCCTTTAGACAACGTTATCCCACTATTAAAGAGTAGGTAGCACCGTCGTTGGAGTTATAAGGGTCAATTCGAAAGGGATGTAATGCTCATTGAAGGTAACATGTGGGGATACCTTAGCATTTCGAAGGGACTGCCATCATATATTCGTAGGCAACATCGAGAGACAAGTTCATATACCATAGGCAACTTCGAGGGACATCGAGGGACCATGATATTTATGATGATTTTAACCGAGGGCTTTTTCTAAGGGTATCCCTATGTTCGAGGGACATGAGCATTATTTTCCGAGGCAACCAAGTGAGGTATACCCTAAGGGTGCATATGTGCAAGGTGTGTTATGTTCAGTTATTTTAGTCTTGTGTTAAGTTTGCTAATGTTTGATTATTCTTGCCATACAATCCTATTAGTCATACATCTAGCAGTTAATAATTGCAGTAATTTAAAAGTGCACAAATATAAAACCTAGCTATTACAAGGCTTCGGGGAGGGGGTTATGTACATATCCAAAACTAGTGGAAAAAATAAATAAAAGCGGTAAAGGTCCTACTAATCATCTATTACATCCCAAAATACATTTACAATAATAAAATTAAGTGCGAAAGAATAATAACACGTAAATTTGAAAAGACGTCTAAAAATCCTAAGATATAAAAAAATGTTTTTGTTATTTTTTGTTTTAATTTATAAAAATGGTTTAAGTTAAAAAATAATTGATCTAGATCTATATTTAAAAAAGATAATTATTAAAGAAACATGAAATTTAAATAAAAGAAATTAATTCTATGTTTTTGGTATTTTTGTTACGAAAAGGAAAATGAATTAATATGAAATTAAACCTAAGTTCTATTAATTTTAATTTAAAAAAAAAGTTAAAGTGTTTAGTTAATTAATTTACCAAAATTAAAATTTAATTAAGAAAAAATCCTAAACCTATTTTTATGTGATTTTTATATTTGTTTATTGATAAAAATAAAAAGGGATTAAAAGAAATAAATGAAATAAATAAAACAAGAAAATAAAGATGGGCCTAGTAGCAAAAGTAAACAGGGGGTGCAATCATCAGAAATCTTCGAAAGCTTCATACTCTAACTATGGTGTTTTTTGATTCTTGCGTGGAACCTATGATTCAACCATCCATAACTGTTCTATATAAACTCAAACAAACGTTAGCATACCATAAAATGTGATTAAAATTAGAGATTCGAAGTTTAAAATTTTACCAAACCGGTATTGTCAAATGGGGGCGTGCTAGGCGTGTGATGGATTTCTCTTGGGCCTTGTAAGACTCCTGAGGACTTCAAGAGGATGGTTTGAGGATTGATGTCAATTGAGAGAGACCGGAACCTCGAGATATGACTTGCACCAATTCTTTGATTTCTGGAGAGCTTTTTGAAGAGCTTTTGGAGAGCTTTTTGAAGAGCATTTTGAGAGCTTTTTAGAGAGAAATTTAGTCCCTTTCAAGCTTGTATGGATCTATATTTATAGAGGAGAATGAGGAGACAAGAAAGCATGGAAATAATCTCCCTCATAATGTTGTGTTTTAAGACTATGATCAAGATTTGAAAAAAATGCCATATTTGATGATTTTATGCCATTTTCACATGTGGATGAACTTGGAAATATTTGAAGGGTTATTGCTCGAAATCAATTGACATAAACCAACATCAAACTTGCCCAAAATGGATTCACATCAAAATTTACATTATTTCTGTTATTTATTTATTTAATTCTGAATTGGAATGAATAAAATATCAAACTAAATAGCATAAATAGTAGAAAAGTGTATGCGAGTGCTTAGAGGTCGTGGACCATGTTAGGAATGAGTTTCAAACTTGAAAAGATAGGCCCATTTGAAAAAATCCAAGTTTGGTCAATATTTGCTTCATGCATTTTTTTTGAAAAATTGTCCAACTTTGATAATGCATATCTCTCTCAATTTTAACCTTATGAGGGTGTTCTAGGACCTTTTAGAAAGATTAGGATGTCCCCTAAGCAACCTCATTGGTTTCATCTCAATTGGATCTTCCATGTTCATGTAAGAAGCTTTGACCCAAAAGGTGTTTTTGTTGACTTTTCAAAATGACCTATAATGTCCAAATTTATATCTTCTTGTGAGTGCATATTTTGAACTTGGGAGCTGAATATGAATTGTAGGGAATTACATCCTGTTCAAAATGAGCTTTGGATGGGTCATTTCTGATAAAGTATGTGAATGTTATGCTTGGTCAAAGTTGAGTTGACTTTTCTTACAAAACCCTAATTTAACAACTTTTGGGTTTTGATGAATTGTGAGCAATCCTTGAGGAATCATGATCAACAATTGATCAAATGATGAATAATACTTAAAAATGAGGATGTTGACCAAAAATCTTGAAGTTTGACTGTATGTGGGCCACAATTGACTTTTGCCCTAACATAGTTGACTTTCAGGCCTTTAAGCAATTGACTGAGCAAACTTCCTCTGCAAGGCTTGAAACTTGACATGGATGATCTTGAGATCATATTAGGACAATAGTTAGCATTTGGGACCCTTTTGACTCAAACATCTTGATGCAAAATGAAACCCTAATTTGAGGTAGACTGCCTTTAGGAGAGAGTTTGTCTGGTAAACTCTTGGACTTCCTTGGGCAATTTGAAGACCTTACTTGAAATGTATTGAGAAATATGGGAGGGTAAATTTTGGGGTACAACAGCTTCCCCTGTTCAATCTTCTTAAACCTGAGGATGTAGATTGGCTTGCTTGCATTTCGTGATCCGAAGGTGGAAGATGATTGAACACTAGAGTGCCCAGAAATTTGCACTCGCATAAAGTGGTACTGGCCTTGCGATTTCGGGAATGGGCTTATAGATTACATTTGGAAGTTAATGAAGGAAAATGAGCTTAAAGATGCCATCAGAAGAAGTGTTGATCGCATAAGAGATTCCTTTGCGAGAGCCCGTATACCTGTTGTTGAAGAGGATTTCGCTGGGGAATGTCGGTCTCTGTCTTGAGAGAAATAGAATTTTAGGAGCTTCAGTAGTTCGTTATTCTACTGGGGAATCATCTCTTAGTCGGGGAGGTGAAAATAAACTGCTATCTGGTCGTGTATAGGCTGCATCGCGACCTATTGGGGAAAGGTGAAACCGATCGTGTTTGATCGCAGGTCTTACAGTGTTGTGGACTGCTGTCCGGAGATAAGAGAAAATAAAACTGGATGGTAAGATTATGAGAAGGAACCTGGATAGTAGGGATTATGGGAAGGAACCTGGGTAAGGTTGCTTCGTGAGGAGTTTGGATAAAACTGCATATGAACCGAGAAGGAACCTAGGTAAGGTTGCTTGTGAGGAGTTTGGGTAAAACTGCATCTGAACCGAGAAGGAACCTGGGTAAGGTTGCTTTGTGAGGAGTTTGGGTAAAATTGCATATGAACTGAGAAGGAACCTATGTAAGGTTGCTTTGTGAGGAGTTTGGGTAAAACTGCATCTGAACTGAGAAGGAACCTGGGTAAGGTTGCTTTGTGAGGAGTTTGGGTAAAACTGCATCTGAACTGAGAAGGAACCTAGGTAAGGTTGCTTTGTGAGGAGTCTGTGTAGGGCTTTAGGAGGAACCTGGGTAGGGTTACTTCGGGATAAGTCAGTGTAAAACTTTGGCAGGAACCTGGGTAAGGTTACTTTGGGCTAAGTCTATGTAAAACTTCAAGAGGAACCTGGGTAAGGTTACTTTGTGATAAGTTCGTGTAAAACTTCAAAATGAACCGGGGTAAGGTTACTTTGAGATAAGTTTGTGTAAAACTTCAGGAGGAACCTGGGTAAGGTTACTTTGTGATAAGTTCGTGTAAAACTTCAGGAGGAACCTGGGTAAGGCTTCTTTGTGATAAGTTTGTGTAAAACTTCAGGAGGAACCTGGGTAGGGTTACTTCGGGATAAGTCCGTGTAAAACTTCGGCAGGAACCTGGGTAAGGTTACTTTGGGCTAAGTCTATGTAAAACTTCAAGAGGAACCTGGGTAAGGTTACTTTGTGATAAGTTCGTGTAAAACTTCAAAATGAACCGGGGTAAGGTTACTTTGAGATAAGTTTGTGTAAAACTTCAGGAGGAACCTGGGTAAGGTTACTTTGTGATAAGTTCGTGTAAAACTTTATTTGGAAATGTATGAGAAAAGACCCGTGTAAGATTTTTCAGGATAAACCCGTGTGAAGCTGCATTTACGAGAAACCCATGTAAGATTGCTTCGTGACGAACCCGTGTAAAGCTGCATTTAGGAGAAACCCGTGTAAGATTGCTTCGTGACGAACCCGTGTAAAGCTGCATTTGATCGTGCAGATAATTACTTTGTTTAGTTTCCGAAGCTAATCTTGAACTTGCTGGAAGTTGTTGATGATAACCATCTTTCCTGAAAAGGTACATGATTAATCGTATATGATGCATGACATGCATTGTATGATGATGTTCTCAAAATAAATGAGATTATGCCGTATGCAATATGTATGCGCATGTCATGATATATGAACATGAAATGCTATTGTGGCACGTCCGAGTTTGGGAAAATAAATCCCTGACTGTTGTTGGAGAGTAATGGAAATTGAGTTCCTGACTGTCATAGAAAAAATGGTTCTTCTACTTCTGCTGGAGATGGTGAACCAGAGATGACTATGCTGGGGATTTGCCCCTTGTTTATGGATATTCTGCTGAGGAGAGACTCTGCTTGAGAACAACTCTGCGGGGGAATAATTTCGTTGGAGAGAGAAGCTTCCATAGCTGAAGGGATAAACTCTGTCGGGGATTGAGCTTCTGTATTCAGAGAAATAAACTCTATTCGGGAGAAAACTTTATGAACCGCTTGCGATTACAAAATTTGGCTGGGGAATATAGACGTCGGCTCTCCGAAAGAGCTTGGCTGGAGAAAGTAACTCCTGTTTGGGGAGGCAGAGATCAAAACTTTGGTTTCCTCTACTCTGTGGGGAGTGTAGATGTTATTGGGACGCATGCTGAGGATATGACAATGACTTCGTATCAAGACTTTTCTGCCCCTGTACGTGCTGGAGAAAGTGCCTGCGGAGGCCTTGTGGATTGCGTGTTATCCCAATTTATGAGATGCTTGGTAACTTCCGATCGAAATGATAAGTCTTCTACTGATAGGCAAATGATGAGATGACGGGACATAGTCGTACGCTTTAATCCCTAACTTTTGCCTGGACTGTCTTTTCAAATTTTCAGTCCACCGGGATACCCTTTTTTGCCCAAGCCGCCTTTTCAGGTTTTCGACTTTTCGGGTGTACATATCTTTTTTGTTTTTATCCCTAATTTTTGCCCGAACCCTTTTGGTTCGCCGGGATGCCCTTATTTTTGGCTAGGCCAGTCAACCTAGCAGGTCTTTCTTCATGCGCAGTATTTTCTGACTATGTCCACGCTGTCAGGGTGTAGGGAGTTGTCATTGTCGGTAGTGTTGTGTTGCCACACTACCAGAAGATGTTTGTTTGATCGTACATGATTCGTTGCTGGAATTCATGCCCAGTGCCCCCAAGTGATTCAGATGGAGATCTTCCCCTGGCTATTTGGCATCTTTGAGAGATTCCTTGAATCTTGACTTGACTGCCCTAGATGATGGACAATGATCATGCCGTGCCCCTTGGTTGGAAGTTTTTTTCCACTTGAGGTGATCCTTTTTATTGAGAAGGTTTTTGTTCACTAGATATTCGTCATGCGGATTTCTCTACTGTTGAACAAATAGTCATATGAAAACAATGTTATTTTAAGAATGCAAAGCTTATGTCTGTCTTGAAGTTTTGAAAATGCAGATTTTTTTATAGAAAAAATAGAATTTTGCAAAGATGTGATATCAACTCAGGATTTGTAACGGACCTTCAGGAGTCAGGATACCTTTTGTAACAGTATGTTTTCGAACTAACCCATGCTTCAGCTAGAACTTTTAAGGGTTATAACGTGGCCTGGTTCACGGTTTAAGAAACAAAGGATAAAGGCTCAAATTTTATTTGTACCCACCCGTTCATCGTGATGTTCTTCGATCCTAAACTCAGCTAATTGTGCATTTAGATCCCGTTTGAGTCTTTGCTCTGATATTCCAGTGATGGTTCAGATATTGAAATTTTATTTTGAATAGGCAGTCATTTTTGTTGAGGGTTTGTAGGACCTCTTTATTTTTTATTTTATTAACCCTGTCTTTTTCCTGAACTGTTTCTTTTTGTGATTACAGTCAGCGGGATGCCCCAGGTTTTTCTTAAGTCTCCTTCATAGGTTTTGACTTAATGGGCTTTTATTTCGAGAGATAATGACTGCCTGTCTTGATGATTATAGGGAACCATCACCATGTTTTGTTTCGGAAGGACGTCTTTGAATCCATTAATTGTGTACGAAGCGGCAGATTGTGACTGAATGTGCCTCTGAATTAACTAAGAAAACTACCCTGCCCCAGGTTATGATTAAGGGTTTTGATATGTGTGAAAAGAAAAACTCCTACTTCTTTGGCTCGAAGGGGTTGACGAGGGATTATCTTCCTTATAACTCCACTGTTTAGGATTTGAAACAATGCTTGTACATCGTCAGCGGGGTCTGTTCAAAAGCATACTGTAGAGATTGTGGTATCGTTTTTGTCATCCTCCCTCTAAAGGCATACAGTTTTTTAGTCGAGAGTTGAATATCACGAAAAGGAAATATAAAGAAATTCAAGCATAATGAAAAAAAATTAATTCAAGACAGACATGTGTAATGCATTAATGAAATAATAGCGTTTGACATGACAATAATTGTTCTAATAAGCAAAGAAAATACAAATTCAGAATTTAAATGAACAAAAATGCTTTCAATCCTAGCCATGTTTTGGCAAGGGAGCAGTGATCACGTTGGGAGTCTCAGGAGGGTCGAATTCAATCTCCTTGGCATCAATCATATTCTGAATCTTGTATTTCAGTGCCCAACAATCGTTAGTATCGTGCCCCGGGCTGTCAGAATGATAAGCACACCTTGCCTCTGGATTGTAGTTAGGAGAGGAAGTCTTCGGGTTCAGATGAGGGTTTATCACCGTAATCAGCTTCATCTTCAACATGTGTTGTAATGCTTGTGACAGTGGCATGCTGATTTGGGTGAAATTCCTTTGAGGTCTTTCCACCCTTGGCTGATTGTTTCATTGTTGTGGTCGTTGTGCGCGTGCCAAATTAGAGATCAACACTGCCCCCACAGATTTGTGGTAGTCTGCCTTGCTACGCCTCTTCTGGCCGTGCACAACATTGGCTTCCCTCTTGCCGAAAAATGACTTCTTCTCTGTACTCGAAAAGGTATTTTTTTGGATCTTGCCACTCAGGATCCCAGCTTATACTCTTTCTCCAGTCAGAATCAGCTCGGTGAAACCCGCTGACGAGTTGCCGATCAAATGATTAAAGAATGGACCAGATAGCGTCCCCATAAACATATCAACCAACTCCCTATCAGACAACGGGGGTTGGACTCTTCCAGCCAAGTCTCTCCACTTTTGGGCATAGTCTTTAAATCCTTCACTTGTACCCATGGACATACTCTGAAGTTGAGTACGAGTAGGAGCAAGTTCGGCATTGTACTGATACTGCTTGTAGAAAGCAGCAGCCAGATCTTCCCAGTTTCGGATATTTGCTCGCTCAAGCTGGTAGAACCATTCAAGTTGAGTCCCTGCCAGATTATCTTGAAATAAGTAAACCCATAGATTTCTATCAGCTGTGTGGGGCTGAATCTTCCTGACATAAGAACGGAGATGGAGTTTTGGGAAGGACACCCCATCATACTTAGCAAAAACTGGAGCTTTGAACTTCTGAGGGATCACCACTCCAGATACCAATCCCAAATCTCCGAAATCCAAACCAGGGATCTTCTGAATCTCCATAGCACTCAGACGGTCTTCAAGTTCTTTGTACTTATCCTCAGCAGGAGGATACTGTTCCTCATCATAATCTGTATCATTATCAGAAACTACAGGACTGAGGCCCTTTTCTTCTTCTTGGTCCTCCCCTCCCTTGGATGAAAAGGACAGATCAGCTTGCTGTTTCAACCTATCCCCAAACCTTTTGCCCATACTCAGCATAATAACCTTCTTCTTCTTCTCTTTCTCTTTCAGAATGAGAGCTTTCAAGTCCTCTTGCCCTTTTACCCAAGATCAAGAAAATCTCTTGGAATTGGGCATTTTGTGTCTAAAGATCTTTGATAGCTTGATCGGAAGACATTTCTGCTGAAATAAACAGCGAAGAAGATGAGAAACCTGTTATGGTACCTGTAATGGTGTTCATGATAATGGGATGCGTATGTAATGATTTCAAAGACTTTGGGAGATTTAAATTTGCAAACCAAGAAATAAACAAACTTTATTAGATTAAACTTGTAAAAAGGTTCAACAATGCCTTTAAGGCGTTTACAAAGAAGCAAATGAAAGACAAATCTAAACTAGAAAAAGAAAAATCAGAAATCCCATGGACGCTTCCCCTTGGTGCTGACGTAGTCATTGATTGTTCTTTCATTCTCAAGCTGCCTCGTGAGCTTCAAGATCTTCCTCTCTGGCTCATGATACTTTTCCCGGTAGATATCCCTCTCCTCTTTCAACTGAATCCAAGATCTCTTCAATGCCCCAGGATCAATGGGCATGTAAGGATAAAGGACTGTATAAGGAATGCCCTCTTCATTGGTAGGCTCCACAATCACTAGCAACACAGCTTCATAAGGCATTCCAAGCTTCTGAGCACGAGCTCAGACCCACTGGAGATAAGGTTGCATAGGAAGAGAAGTCTTTGGTCCTAGCTCTTGAGGGTCAGGCCTGTTCACCATGCCCCAAGCTCGTATAAACCTTCGGCGATGCTCGTCAACGTCCTCCTTGTAGTAAAATGCAATATCTGTAAGAAGTAACTCATGAGGACCGTCTCTCCGAGCACGACCAAACTGTCGTAAAGCTAAACAAGGATTGTAGGTTATTCCCCCTCTAATTCCGAGCAATGGGACATTAGGGTATCCCCTATAACGATCAATGACAGTAGTGTTTCAATAGCCTTGGAACTCCAAAGAATGTCTGTATGGGCAAGGGACATTATCCTGTAAGACCATCCTAAACCTTCCTCATTCTTCAGCACGAACTTGGGGAGGTGCGAAATAAACCACCTTTCCAGCAAAGGCATGCAACACATGAGGGTTCCTCTTCTTCGCACAGTATGAGTGTAGAGGGCATGCAAGATATCACCCAATATAGTAGGCACTGGATTACGAGACAGGAAGATCTTAACCGCATTCACATCTATAAAAGAATCTGGATTCGGGAAAAGAATCAAACCATAGATAAGGAGATCCAAGATGTCTTCGAAAGCCTGAAAGTCCAAATTATCCCAGAACTGCTGAGCTTGATCTATTAGAAACTTGGCTAAGAAACCTTTAACCCCGCTTCGTATCTCCCAATTAGATACTACATCAGCCCTTTTCAAATATAGAGCTGAAGCAATGTCTTTTGGTCTAGGAGTCTCTTCCAAACCTGTGAAGGGCATCTGCTCAAGGATGGATATGCCTAATAAGTGTGAGAACTCTTCCAAAGTTGGAACTACCTGATAATCCGGGAAAGTGAAGCAATGATGCACCGGATCGAAGAACTGGAAAAGCACACTCATCATCTGCTCATCAAACTTTGAGGTAACCAAACTAAGAAGCTGACCATGTCTCTTAATGAAGGAAGAAGTCTCAGAAACTCTTGAGACCAACTCTTTAAGTTGAGCAGGTATTTGCACAAAGTTAACTCGGATGGTGTTTCTGCGCATGGAAGCCATAATCTCCAAAACAGAACAAAGATAAATCCCCTCGGTCTTTGAAATGGTTAGTATAATGAAGTATGCATGCTATGTTATGATGCATGATGTCATGATAAAACACACAACAGGTATAGCAAAGAACAGACATGGTAAAGGCAAACAAGTCACACAAGAGTCCTTAAGTTTCAGGCTTGCATGGGGTCTAGGTATTACCCTCTTGAAGTTCAGTTGGTTTCAACCTGTCCTAGAAATAGTAACCGGGTTCTAGATGTTCTCAATATCAATGACCATCCTCCATCGGTCATGGTTTCAGCTCACGCAATATTTTCTTGCGGCCGGAACTATCTCGAGAGTATGGTCTCAATGAGTGTAGCATCGAGTATCAACCAGTTCCCAGCTTTACACCGAGATCGGCTATCTCACTACTTCCTAATGGCCAAGTTGCTCAATTATAAGTTCTAAGGTCAGTTGATGCTTAACGACACACATAGCAGCCCCGTATTCTCCTAGTTTCTCCACAAGGGATACGGGTACCAACCAATGTGCCACATCAATGTAGCTACTGCTTCAACCGTATCGGTCTATTCCATACAGTTCCCTCACAGTTTATTGCTACTTACCTAAAAGATGTTCCCCAGATCCAGATTACGATCTATAGTAACTCCCAATATAAAACCCTCAAAAGTAAAGCAATCAAATCAAACAAGAGAAGCAATTTATGATGAACTAATCCTAAGGTATACCCCACTTATTAGTCCCCAGCAGAGTCTCCAGTTCTGTGATACGGTGGCAGAACCAGACTGTTTTTAGGAAAATGATGGTTTGCGTTTTGCGTTTGTGTTTGCAAAATGTCGCGGTAAGCAAGAGTCGCCACCGACTTTTATTTTATCCAACTGGAAAGGACAAAAGCACAGAAAAATTCCTTTTTCGAGATTTTGAGTACGGGGGTAGATTATAGAAATGGAAGGTATTAGCATCCTTTCTATCCGTAGTTTTCTACGGGCTCTTAGGTACTTGCTCATCATTTTAAAAATTGCTTCCGTGTTTGTGTGTTCTGAAATTTTTTTGTTTTACTTTGTTTTATCCCTTGTATCAGTCCTCAAGAGTGTTACGAAGTGTTTTTGAAAACTTTGTTTGAAAAAGTGTAAGTGTGAAAAAAGTTTATTTTGAGCAAGTACCTACTAGGATCTACCTACTCGAAAAATCAATGTTTCTGTTCTTGTTTCCTTTAGACAACGTTATCCCACTATTAAAGAGTAGGTAGCACCGTCATTGGAGTTGTAAGGGTCAATTCGAAAGGGACGTAATGGTCATTGAAGGCAACATGTAGGGATACCTTAGCATTTCGAAGGGACTATCATTATATATTCGTAGGCAACATCGAGAGACAAGATCATATACCGTAGGCAACTTCGAGGGAAATCGAGGGACCATGATCTTTATGATGATTTTAACCGAGGGCCTTTGCTAAGGGTATCCCTACGTTCGAGGGACATGACCATTATTTTCCGAGGCAACCGAGTGAGGTATACCCTAAGGGTGCATATGTGCAAGGTGTGTTATGTTCAGTTATTTTAGTCTTGTGTTAAGTTTGCTAATGTTTGATTATTCTTGCCATACAATCCTATTAGTCATACATCTAGCAGTTAATAATTGCAATAATTTAAAAGTGCACAAATATAAAACCTAGCTATTACAAGGCTTCGAGGAGGGGGATTATGTACATATCCAAAACTGGGGGAAAAAATAAATAAAAGCGGTAAAGGTCCTACTAATCATCTATTACATCCAAAAATACATTTACAATAATAAAATTAAGTGAGAAAGAATAATAACGCGCAAATTAGAAAAGACGTCTAAAAATCCTAAGATATAAAAAAATCTTTTTGTTGTTTTTTGTTTTAATTTATAAAAATGGTTTAAGTTAAAAAATAATTGATCTAGATCTATATTTAAAAAAGATAATTATTAAAGAAACATGAAATTTAAATAAAAGAAATTAATTCTATGTTTTTGGTATTTTTGTTACGAAAAGGAAAATGAATTAATATGAAATTAAACCTAAGTTCTATTAATTTTAATTTAAAAAAAAAGTTAAAGTGTTTAGTTAATTAATTTACCAAAATTAAAATTTAATTAAGAAAAAATCCAAAATCTATTTTTATGTGAATTTTATATTTGTTTATTGATAAAAATAAAAAAGGGATTAAAAGAAATAAATGAAATAAATAAAACAAGAAAATAAAGATGGGCCTAGTAGCAAAAGTAAACAGGGGGTGCAATCTTCAGAAATCTTCGAAAGCTTCATGCTCTAACTATGGTGTTTTTTGATTCTTGCGTGGAACCTATGATTCAAACATCCATAACTATTCTATATAAACTCAAACAAACGTTAGCATACCATAAAATGTGATTAAAATTAGAGATTCGAAGTTTAAAATTTTACCAAATCGGTATTGTCAAATGGGGGCGTGCTAGGCGTGTGATGGATTGCTCTTGGGGCTTGTAAGACTCCTGAGGACTTCAAGAGGATGGTTTGAGGCTTAATGTCAATTGAGAGAGACCGGAACCTCGAGATATGACTTGCACCAATTCTTTGATTTCTAGAGAGCTTTTTGAAGAGCTTTTGGAGAGCTTTTTAAAGAGCATTTTGAGAGCTTTTTAGAGAGGAATTCCGTCCCTTTCAAGCTTGTATGGATCTATATTTATAGAGGAGAATTAGGAGACAAGAAAGCATGGAAAGAATCTCCCTCATAATATTGTGTTTTAAGACCATGATCAAGATTTGAAAAAAATGCCATATTTGATGATTTTATGCCATTTTCACATGTGGATGAACCTGGACATATTTGAAGGGTTATTGCACGAAATCAATTGACATAAACCAACATCAAACTTTCCCAAAATGGATTCACATCAAAATTTACATTATTTCTATTATTTATTTATTTAATTCTGAATTTTAATGAATAAAATATCAAAATAAATAGCATAAATAGTAGAAAAATGTATGGGTGGGCTTAGAGGTCGTGGACCATGTTAGGAATGAGTTTCAAACTTTAAAAGATAGTCCGATTTGGAAAAAATCCAAGTTTGGTCAATATTTGCTTCATGCATTTTTTTTCAAAATTTGTCCAACTTTGATAATGCATATCTCTCTCAATTTTAACCTAATGAGGGTGTTCTTGGACCTTTTAGAAATCTTAGGATGTCCCCTAAGAAACGTCTTTGGTTTAATCTCAATTGGATCTTCCATGTTCATGTAAGAAGCTTTGACCCAAAAGGTGTTTTTGTTGACTTTTCAAAATTACCTATTATATCCAAATTTATATCTTCTTGTAAGTGCATATTTTGAACTTGGAAGCTGAATATGAATTGTAGGGAATTACATCCTGTTCAAAATGAGCTTTGGATGGGTCATTTCTGATAAAGTATGAGAAAGTTATGCTTGGTCAAAGTTGAGTTGACTTTTCCTACAAAACCCTAATTTAGCAACTTTTGGATTTTGATGAATTGTGAGCAATCCTTGAGGAATCCTGATCAACCCTTGATCAAATGATGAATAATACTTCAAAACGAGGATGTTGACCAAAAATATTGAAGTTTGACTGTATGTGGGCCACATTTGACTTTTGCCCTAGCACAGTCGACTTTTAGGCCTTTAAGTAATTGACTGAGCAAACTTCCTCTGCAAGGCTTGAAACTTGACATGGATGATCTTGAGAACATATTAGGACAACAGTGAGAATTTGGGACCCTTTGTACTCAAACATATTGATGCAAAATGAAACCCTAATTTGAGGTAGACTGCCTTTAGGAGAGAGTTTGTCTGGTCAACTCTTGGACTTCCTTGGGCAATTTGAAGATCTTACTTGAAATGTATTGAGAAATATGGCAGAGAAAATTTTGGGGTACAACAGTAACCCTACTATCCATGTTCTTTCCCATAAGCCTTACTATCCAGGCTTTTATCTCGAAGTAACCCTACTACCTAGGTTCCTTCTCATAGCCCTACTATCCAGGCTTTCATTTCGAAGTAACCCTACTACCCAGGTTCCTTCTCATAGCCCTACTATCCAGGCTTTCATTTCGAAGTAACCCTACTACCCAGGTTCCTTCTCATATCCCTACTATCCAGGCTTTCATTTCGAAGTAACCCTACTACCCAGGTTCCTTCTCATAGCCTTACTATCCAAGATTTCATCTTGAAGTAACCCTACTACCCAGGTTCCTTCTCATAGCCCTACCATCCAGGCTTTCATTTTGAAGTAACCCTACTACCCAAGTTCCTTCCCATAAGCCCTACTATCCAGGCTTTCATTTCGAAGTAACCCTACTACCCAGGTTCCTTCTCATAGCCTTACTATCCAGGCATTCATCTCGAAGTAACCCTACTACCCAGGTTCCTTCTCATAGCCCTACCATCCAGACTTTCATTTCGAAGTAACCCTACTACCCATGTTCCTTCCCATAAGCCCTACTATCCAGGCTTTCATTTAGAAGTAACCCTACTATCCAGGTTCCTTCTCCCTTATCTCTAGACAATAGTTTACAACACTGTAAGGCCCGGACTCGACCAGATACGGTCGATTTCACATTTCCCCAACAAGCCTATGTATAGCCTGGACCCTAACCAGATATGCATTCTACTTTCACCTCCTCAATCAAGAGTTAATTCCCTAGTAGAGTAATGGACAACCGAAGCTCCTAGATTTTACTTCCCAGGACATAAATCAAAATTCCTCGGCGAAGTCCTCCTCAATCGCAAGTACAATAATTCTCTCTAAGGAATCTCTTATGCAACTGATCTTTTCGGGATGGTATCTTTAAGTCCATCGCTGATGATTCTGCTTTTCCTTCCAAATGGCATCTGTAAGCCCATTCCCGATATAACCAATCAGCATTACTTCATACGAGTGCAAATTTTTGGGCACTCTAGTGTTCAATCATCTTCCATCTTCAGATCACGAAAGGCAGACCGACCAATCTACTCTTTAGGCGTAAGAAGATTGAACAGGGGAAGCTTTTGTACCCCAAAATTTGCCCTCTCATTTCTCAAAGGATCATCCTAGACTCTCAGGCTTTCTTCTATCAAGTTTTAGGTCTTGAATTACAACTTTTCAAGAAAATTATCCACAAGGGCAAAATGGTAAAAAACACACTGAAAAGTCAAACATTGACTTTTAGATCAAATCAGGTTTCAGAAATTATATTTCATCAAGACATGAAATTGGTTCATCAAAAAATCAGAAGTCAGAAATTACTTGGAAAAAATCAAATTTCTAAACATTTAGAAAATTTTCTAAGTGTTAAGAGAATATGATACTTCAGAACTTCTGAGCCAGCCTCCACGCAAGTGCAACCCGAAGTTGCAAACATGGTTCAGAACATAGCTCTTTAATCAGAACATGACTCTTCAGCATATGGAGGTTACATTTATGATCTTATGCGATCAGAACATCATCAAATCCCAAAACCTCGTTTAAGCAACCTGCTGCCCTGCTATATCACAGTCCTACAATCAACTGCTGATCCTGTCCACGCCTGCACTTTCTCAAACCCCATATTTGCATCAAATTATCATACGAAAACTATGATTAAAAAGAAATGAAACAATATACCAAAAAGGTTTGAATCCCATTTTTTTCCCCCGAAAACCACAACAAACCCATCTATAAATAATTGGCTCCATCACACTTTCAAGGGGCTGGTCTTTTGAGATAGAAAATTGTCAAAAGAGAGAAAAGAAACTGTGAAACCTTCATTAAAAATACAATTCCCAAACAGAAAACCAAACCTTTATTCTTCCCTTTGAATCAAAGAACTTGGCATTTTCTCTTCCGTTGCTCTTGCTGAGTCCAGAACTTCTGAAGGCAGCAGTTCAGGTTCCAAACACACGCTCCAGATTCAAGGTAAGTCTTTCTGACTTTGCATCTTTTCATTCATAACATCATTAAATATGTAAATATCACAGTATTGATGTTGTCCATATCATTGCATAAGTAGAAAAATTATGGATCATAACTTCTTTATTAGGGCTAGGCTCAGAACTAGGATTAAAACTTCTATAAACTGCTGTGCTTTTATCCTCCTGATTTGCTGTTAAAGACTGAATAAATTACTGATGTGCTGATTAATATGATGAAAAAGTTGAAATGTAACACATAGCTGTTGTTCTTCATTCACCATTTTAACACAGAATTTCTAGAATGCTCACTCACTGTTTTAGCACAGAACAAAACTTTTGAGTTCTCCCTACACGCTAAACACGCATAACTTCTAGGCTTTATTACTGTTAAGCACACTGAACCTCTGATGCTTCCACTTGCTGTTTTAACACTCAGAATTTCTGATTTTTCACACGCTGACAACACACTGAATTTCTGATGTTCACTCACTGTTTTAGCACAACCTAGAACTTCTGACTTTTGGTTCACTGTCTGAATACCACCCAAAACCTATATTTCCTTTCCCTCTGACAATTCTTTCAGGACCTAAGAGTGTATCAATCCAGAACTTCTGATTCCACTAACGTTCCTTTCTGAGTCACCACGCGCCTGGCTTCAGAACTTCTGATCCTTGTCGTTTTGCTTGCAGCAGCACGCTGTTTCTATCTTTCATTTATTTTCCTTTTTTATCATTTTCAATATTAATCCCCTTTTTATTAATATAAAAAAGACATAAAAATATTTTCTTTTATTGATTAATTTATTTCTTTTTTCTTAATTCATTAAGACACAAAAAACCATTTTCTAAACAAGTCCTTTTTTCTCTCTTGCATTGTACATTGCAATATGGTTATAATAGTTAAATAGGATTTAAATTCTTGCAAACCCCCATTTGTAAATATGTACCCCCATCCCTAAAATATTGTAATAGCATAGGACTTTTACATTTCCGCAATTTAACTCTTTTCCAAATATAAAATGCTAGTAATTAGGATGTGTATGGAAAGACATGAAATCAGCAAATAGATAACCCTAATCAAAACTAAAATGCATGCAATCAAATACACTTGCACACTAGCACCCTTAGGGTAATCCCACCCTTTTGCCTATCGAAAAAATAGTCATGTCCCTCGAACATGGGCGTTTTAGCAAAAGACCCTCGATAAAAGATCGTAGTCCCTCGATGACCCTCATTGTTGCCTTCGATAAATGATCTAGTCCCTCACACGACATTGATAAAACATTCCATGGGTTGCCTTATATGACTATACGAAAACGTCCTGCGCCCGTCCCTTCACATCCAATGATGGGGGTTTTTACCAAATCAATGGTAAGATAGAAACGTCTAAAGGAAGAGGAAAAGAACATCTAAGACCTTTTTGAGTAGGTAGATTCGCTCCTAGTGGCTCGCTTGCTCACAACAAAAACATTTTTACACCAACACATCTCTTTGAACTATTTTCAAAACCAACACTTTGTACACATTCTTGTAGAGACGAGAATCATTACGAAGTCACATTTTTAAAATACTTTCAAAACCCACAAAGCACATTTCAAACAAAAGCAAGTGATATATCAAGCAACTAAGAGCCCGTAGATAACTACGGATGAAAAGGGTGCTAATACCTTCCCTTTTCATAATCTACCCCCCGAACTCAAGAAAACATCTCTAAAGGTCTTTCCTCTGCTTTTTCACATTTCCTTATTGGATAAAATAAAAGTCGGTGGTGACTCTTGCTATCCGCAACATTACGATCAAACGCAAAACAAAAAGTCAGTTCTCCCACCGTATCACAGAGTACATGTTTCGCAGTTGGTGAATTTATTGTTGAGGTAGTAGATTGCATTCTCTTTTCTACCCGTTTTGTCATGTTGTCCCAATACACATCCCATTGATCCTTCAAGCACTGTCAGATACATGCTGAGCATTCTTCCAGGAACTGGTTGCATCAAGATTGGTGGCTCTTATAAATATTGCTTTACTGTCTCGAAGGCTGTCTGATCTTTTCACAGTAATTTGAATATAGGCTCGCACGTAGCAGTTAGAAGCGATATGAATCTTGAAATGTAATTCAATCGTCCTAAGAAACCAGGAACTTCCTTTTCTATCCTCGGAGCTAGCATTTCTTGTACAACTTTCACTTTGTCGGGATCTACCTCAGTACCATGCTGACTTACAATGAAACCCAATAACTTTCCTAACTTGACACCAAATATAAACTTGTTCGGATTCAACCTTAGTTTGAACTTTCCTAGACGTTCGAATAACTTTTGTAAATGTACAATGTGATTTTCCTATGTATGAGACTTGGCGATCATATCGTCTACGTATACCTCCACTTCTTTATGAATTATATCATAGAATAATGTGACCATGTATCGTTGATAAGTTGCCCATGCATTCTTTAGACCGAAAGGCATCACCTTATAACAGAAAGTGCCCCAAGATGTCATGAAATTAGTCTTTTCCATGTCTTCGATTTCCATTTTGATTTGATTATAACCTGAGAAACCATCCATGAATGAGAATACTGTACCTTGAGCTATATTATCCACCAAAACATCTATGTGAGGTAACGATAAATCATCTTTGAGACTTTCTTTGTTTAGATCCCGATAATCTACACACATGCGTACTTTGCCATTCTTCTTGGGTACTGGTATTATGTTAGCTATCCAAGGTGGATAATCTATCACCACTAAGAACCATGTGTCAAATTGTTTAAGGACCTCTTCTTGAATCTTGATTGACATATCAGGACGAGTTCTCCTGAGCTTTTGTCTAATCAGAGAACAACCATCCTTGAGAGGTAGGCTATGCACCACAATATATGTATCCAATCCTGGCATGTCTCTGTAAGACCATGAAAATATATCCTTGTATTCATGTAACAAATTAATCAATCTTTCTTTGACGCTTTCTTCCAATGTTGCCCCTAGCTTGATCTCTTTCAGATTTTCCTCTGTGCCAAGGTTAATGGTCTCAATTGATTCTTGGTATGGTTGTATATTTTCAGCTTTATGCTCTATCTCCCTCGCCAATTCTTCAGAGAGTTCAATATTTTTATCATCTTCCTCTTCCGCTTAGTTGATGGGTTCATCAAAATTATATCGAATAGCAGCAGTAACATTATCGATGATTTTAGGCATGGATGTGCATATTTATCATGTTTTCGTGCAGTTTTAGTATGTTAATTTGGAAAATGCATATGAAGAAAAGTGTTGCCATTTTTAAATATAAGCGATAAATGTAAGAGAAATACACGAATTTTAATTGAATGCCAAATATAACTTTTATTAATTGTTAATACTGTCTAAAACAAATTGGGGGGACCCTTACAAGCTACCCCTATGCCTCGGGCTTGACATAGGTTCTTTCAAAAACATGAAAAATTACTTTGGAATGAAAAATATCTTCGAAATCTCTACATCTGTCTAATTCTTGAGTTCTTCTCCTGGGACGCATTCATGGATGAAGTCAGATGCCTTTTAGATGTTTCTCTTGTTAGATATCATTTCCACTTGTCCTCCATACTCTACTATTTTGTTGACAAAGGTCTCCTGGATGGGAGGAAACTGTACTTTGCCTTTCTGGGTAGCCTTTGATGATTCGTAGCCCAAACCAAAACAATTATTCTTTTCATGTATTTCTGGGAGTTTTCCCCAACCTTTTGAGGTACCACTCTCCATAGCTACTTGATAATATCTCCACAAAGTCACAGTAGATTTCTTTATTTTTTTCCACTGGTAGGGTTACCATCGAAGCAACCTCTAAGACTTGAAATGGTGTTGCTATACAGTCTTCATCAGCATTGATATACCTGTAGGACTCTACGTGACTTACAAAGATGTCCTATTCACCATCGATTATTACCAATCTTCCTTCAACGAAGAACTTCAGTTTTTGATGTAAAGTTGAAATGACTTCCCCTGCTGCATGAATCCAAGGTCGTTAGAGTAAACATCTATATGCTGGTTCTATATCCATGACTTGAAAATTTATATAAAACATATGCGGCCCGATCTTGACAGGAATGTCCACTTCTCTAAATAATGATCTTTGGGAATCGTCGAATGCTTTGGCTATCATGGAACTTAGCCTTATAACAACATAATCTAGTTTTAACTTCATCAAGCTAGCTTTTGGTAACACATTGAGGGCGGAACCAATATCGATGAGTACCCTGGACAGGCTTGTAGTACCTATCTGAATAGATATGTGCAATGCTTTATCGTGAGCTCGGCCTTATGGAGGCAAATCATTGTAATTAAAACCTAGATATGATCCAGATGTTAGATTTGCCACAACATTGTCAAATTGATTTACTGTAATATTTTTTGTGACATGAGAAGAACTCAGAACTCTCATTAGAGAGTCTCGATACGCTTCTGAGTTGAGGAGCAACGAGAGTATTGAAATCTTAGATGGGGTTTGGTGAAGCTGATCCACCACCCTATAATCATTTATCTTGATTATTTTCAAATATTCTTCTGCCTCTTGGTTTCCTCCACCACCTCTTTCCCTTTATCCTTCACCAAAACATAGATCTTATCTTTAACCACGTCATCATTCTTCTTTCGTAGTTCGGGACCGTAGATTCGACCACTGCGGGTCATGCCCTTTGTTCCAGTTATATTTGTGATCATAGGTTCTTGACTTGACGATGACTCACATTCTTGTTTTAAACCATTGACGTAGACTGTAGAATCGTAACTCCAAGGTACCGTTTTGTTACTTTCATAAGGGGTAAAAGATGGGCCCCTAATCACCATTGTAGTTTTAGGTACCATTGGAATCCTCAAAGTTTATCTTGGTATCATCATTAGTGTTTCTGTTGACTCTCCCCATGGAATCACAAGAGTCTTCTTATTAAGGTTCCGCCCTTGGCAAGAAATTACCAATGGCTTCTTCGTACTTCCCTCAATTACAGCTACATATTTTCCTTTAGGGTATGACACAAATTAGACTATCCCCTGATCCATCAATTTTTGTAATGTCCTCTCAAAAGATCCATTATGTTTCAAAAGGAACCCGCACTCCAACATATATTCCTTCAAAAAATTTATTGGGGCCTTTACTCGTCTGGCTGCCCCAAAGTCAATGACCACTTCAATTGCATTTATCGCTGGTCCACCATGCGGAGGCATGGGATTTGTCTTGATGTTCGATTTATCAAAAGTGATATCCTGGGAGTCCAACAAATCTTGTACCCTGTGTTTAAAGGCCCAACATTTTTCTATAGTCTGCCTGAAAGAATTGGTGTAATACTCACATCTCACGTTGACATCGTACCTTGGTAGGAGTTCCTCGATTATAGGAGCTATAGGTTTTAGCTCTACCAAATATGCTTGAATAAGTGTTTCAATAATTGACTGTGCAACATATGGAGGGGATCAAACTTTCTCAAAGGCCTTTCAAACCTATTTTGTTGTTGTTCTCGTGGAATTATTAATGGTTGTTGTGCCCTTGGATGTGAGGCTACAACATTAATTTCTCCTTCCTTATTTTTTGAGAAGTTAGGAACATGTATTTTTGCATTATAAGGGTAGTAGATGATTCCCCTTGTATCTTCCCGCTCTTTATGCCAACTTCAATTCTTTCACCAATAGTTACCAAATCTGAAAATCCGGAAGAGATGCTTCCTACCATATTTTCATAGTACAACCCTTGTAAAGTTTCCATTAACATATCGACTAATTCTTTCTCAAGAAGTGGTGGTTGTACTCGGGCTTCCATTTCTCTCCACCTTTGTGCATACTACTTGGAAGACTCCACCTTTTTCTAAGACAAGTTTTGGAGTTGCATGCGGTTAGGCGCCATGTGCAAGTTGTACTTTTACTGTCTCAAGAAATCATTGGCGAGATCTTCCCATATCGGGATATGGATTCGCTCCAATTGCATGTATCAATCTAGTGATGCCCCACTTAAATTTTCTTGGAAACAATGGATCGTCATCTTTTGGTCTTGAGCGTATGCATGCATCTTTCTGCAATACATGAGTAGATGATTTCTCAGACATGTGAGTCCCTTGTATTTTCCAAAGTCAGGTATTTTGAATTTTGGCAGGATCACCACATCAGGAACTAGACCTATTTCGAGAGCATCGACGTCGAAAGCATCATAGCCCTCCACATCCTTTAAGCTTCCTTCAAGAGATTTATATTGATTGAGTGCCAAGGGATTCTCAACAATTTTGGGTTGATGTGTTTGAGTAACACCTTCCTGGTCAAGATCTCCATATTGTAGATTTACATAGTTGTCCTCATTATTAACTGGGATCTGCAAAGTATGGGATGCCCTTACCTTTGAAGGAGGCAGGACAAACCCTTCAGTATTATCTTGTCTGACTTCTTGTTGATCCATAGTTAACTTCCGAGGTCTTGATTTTGGTTCTCTTCTTGGTTGGTGACTGCTCGATGCACCAATGGTTTGGGCTACTTCTTTGAAGGCCGCCCTAGGGATCTGTTCTTGCCTTTCGATGATGTTCTTTAAGGCTAGCAGAAATTGACTCATGTCTCCTTTCATCGAGTCAATGTTACCCTTGACTTGCTCAAGATCCTCCTAGAATGCAACTTGATTTTCTTCAATTTGTTCCATCACTTTTTGTTGATGGGCTCTTGTTTAATGTAATGGTTAAAAAGGCGCTGCTTATCTAGCTTTTCTACCAATGGTTTAACTGGAGAATGTTTTTGAAAAATGATGAGTTTTTTTTTGTTTGTATGAACTTATGAGATGCAAATGTTTGTGAATTCATAAATGTGTATGAATATGCTAAAAGTTTTTTGTGTTTCTGAATGTCTTATTCACCTAGATTTTTCATATTTTTTCTTGGTATTTATATTTTTTTCCAGGTTTTTCTTTTTATTGACGAGTATCTAAAAAAATAAATACGCAAATGAGATACAGAAACAAAATGCCTTTATTGAAATAGTAATTGTCTTTAAAAAGACAAAAATTCATATATTAAAAAATATTCAAACTTAAAACATTAAAACTTGATGAAAGAAATAATCAAGAGGGAAAAAAAAGTCTTCAAAGTGCGCCTTTGGATTTCTGCTCTGAAGCCATCGACCATTATCCTACAAAGTTTGAGGAAGTCTTCGACGTATTTCGGAAGAGAGAGAATCATATTTTCTGCATCTCTCAAACTCCTAGGGATGTCAAAAATAAGATTGTTTGCTAAGAAGGCGAGTGTTGCATGCTTGTCTTTATAGAACCAATATTCTCGGTAGAGGTCAGAAATTATCTTATGATTATCTTCCCCTGCTTTGGCAATATTTACATATTGTTCCTCCCAATATAACATTTCATCCCTCATCTTCGTATATAGTTTTCGTTATATAAAGAAATCCTTTCAGAGGCCTTCTAACTCAAGACACACTCGCTCGTATTTGTCAGTCTTTTGGGTGAGAAATTTTTTTGCCACCATCCTTTTGAGGCGTCCCTCTACCTCCGATTCTTGGCTATCTTGGAGTCTGGGGGTAAGATACTTCATTTGTTCTTCTTGATCTAAAGAAGCTTGCACCAGACTTTGGATTTGAGCCCTTATATCTTCTTCCACCACCTTCTTGTCTTGCATTTCCTTTTCGTACCACCTACTTAGTCTCCCGATCTCGCTAGCAGCATCCTCCAACCATTTGTTGTGGGAATCCAAGTTGAGAGTAGCACTTAACAACGCTTATGTCGAACGCTTCTTCTTAAGACTTTCCTTCTCAAATGCCTCATGATCTTTCTTAATTTGTTGATCTTTTGATTCAAGCATGTGTTGCATTTGTCTTTTCTCCTTAGTTAAGTTATGGAGGTTAAGCTCCAATTCTTCTCTCTCCCTTTGAGCTTGTTTCAAAGCATTTTTCAAATTGTCTATTTATTTTAAGGGCATAGGCGAAGAATCTAGGACATCTGGCTTGTACTCATGATCAATGTCGAGCGGTAACTTAAAAACATGCACCATATTCAAAACCCATTGAGTGTAAGGCTCTTTCGCCACAACATTCTTCATTTCGGCCTTTCTTTTATTAACCCTACGCTATAGATGATATCTCCATTGTCCAGCCTCCTCACATACCACAACATAAAATTAGCAGTAAAGAGACCTTAATTTTTGAGGCCACTTGTATCTTGTCATATTTAGAATCATGTAATCATCCTTATAGAGATGAGTCATAAACTAAGAATATAAGAGTGGGGTATAACAATTTATAGTACCCCTCCCCTTTTCGTACCGAGTGTGAAGTGCATAATAAACGTCAACAAGTAATGAGGGAGTTGGGTCCGTATTGAAAACTTGTGCACCCCAAAATACACTAATATTTGCAGGGTCAATATAGTACAAAGTACGCAGGAATAAGATTACACCAAACACAAGCAGCCCCAAACAATCAACACAAGACTCTCATTCTTTGTTATCGGGAAAATAAAGAGCTTTAGTCTCCAAATAGCATCTCTTAATCCCTTGCACATCACCTTCTTCTTTGTAATTAAGTGGCAGTTCGGGATAAGGGATCCCTAAACCCTCTTCTAAGTTTTTAATGTCAATAGTCTACCTGATTCCCACATAAGCTTTCCCCTTAGAAAATTCAAAAGTCTATTAAATTCTTCCAGAGTCGGTGCTAGCTGGAAGTCTTGGAAGGTGAAACACCTCAATGGAGGGTCATAGAACTGAATTAAGGTAGAAACAACAACCAATTGTACCTCCACTTTTGTTAATTCAAGGATATCCCCATAATAGCGAGTAAACATCTTCAAAGCTCTTTCAGACAATTTCCCTTTTATAGCCTTGATCTTTGTCATATCTAACTTTATGGCACTAATACATACAAGTGGTTTCCCTCTGGCATTCATTTTTAGGACACTTCACCAAAAAACCTTTGATTATTATTTTTTGGCCATGTGAATAAGACAAAAAAATGGAGGGTAATGAATATATGAAATGCAAGATGTATGAATGCATGATTGTGTGGCTTAGTGACAGGATTTCATGAAAGGTATCCTTAGATTGTAGGCTCCTAGTTTTGTCCTACGTATATTATACCCTCCCCATAAGGTGGTTCCCTTAAGGATATCATGGATAACACTAGAGGGAAAAGCACAAGGGCCTCTCTTAAGTGGAGCTACTTTGTAGATCGAAACTTTTATCTCTAGGCTATGAAAGGTCTCACCATGAGATTTTGGTTTAAGGATTATACAAAGAGCTATATGTTTCATTCCAAAGTCCTACCCCCCAAGAGGATGTCTCTTGATACATATTCCTTTTTTAGAATTCCACCAACTCTAGACGAAGTCGTCACATAAACTCATAGGGATGATGTATCCCCTTGGCTAATAGACCCTAAACCTTCTTTCTAAGGTATTTTTTTTGAATTTTTTTTAAAAGTAAAAAATCCCATTATTAAATGAATATAATATGATAAAAAGAAATAAATCAAAATAATAAACGAAAGCAAATAAATAAATAACAAAAAATATTGAAAACATTAAAGATCCAAACAAATACCCTAAACCTAAAAGGAAAGCTTCTAAACCCTAGAGTTGAGTCCCCAGCAGAGCCGTCAGCTGTTATGACCGGTTTTAAATTGAGAGTCACCACCCTTAATTTTTATATTAAAGAAGGGAATATAAAGGGTAAGCCTAATTTGGTCAGAGATTCTAAGTTGTTGGACTCGGTCTTAGACGAAGGGAAGGTGTTAGGCACCTCTCATCTATCTTGCTCACAAGGATACTAGGGTTTTGAAACACAATCTTTAGGAAATAAGGTTTAAATTTTTATTAGGGGAACTCTCCAAAATTTTAGTCGTATGCCTACGTATCCTCTTATGAGGAATCAAAGTCTCAATTCATAGTTCGCAGTAGGTTGATGTTTTTTATGGATTACGAAGATATTACGAACTCTCCTTGAACCAAGTCTGGGTGTGTGAATAAAGGAATTGTTAGAGGAAGTTCGTAGTCGATTTAAAAGTATCTCCATAATCCTTTTTGAAAATGGCTTTTAATTAATTAAGTTTAAAAAATGATTTGGTGTGGGTTAGGTATTTTTTAAATGTATTAATATATAAAAATCTTGTTAATGCATGAAGAGAAATAATTTTAATGCAATTAAAAAATATTTGGATGGATTAAAAAAATAAACATTTGATTTTGTGATAATAATAAAATAATTTCAGAATTTATAAATATATTAAATTATAAAAATATTAATTATAATAATATAAATAAAATAAAATAACTAAAATAACACAGGGGGTGTATTTTATGTTTGGCTAGTAATTAAGGGGGTGTAAAAAGTAGGGCCCTGAATTCAGATATTTAATTCAGGCCCAAAAATGTAGAGGGGGTGTAACTTCTAACGTAATAGAAAATATGGGGGGGTTTATTCACAAAGGGTCCAAGTTCAGATATTGAACTAGGCCCAATAGCGCAGAGGAGCGTGGTTTCTAACATTGTAGTAAAAATCAAAAGCAGGGGTGGTGTAATTAGTGATGGGCTTAGGCCCAAGATCACAAACGTTTGGGAGGTCCTTTGGACCTTCTAAGGGAAGGTGCACCTGGTTACTGTGGATGCGCGTTTAGGGATGTTGGATTATGATCACGCGATTATGATGGGAAGCGCACGGTAATGTTCATGGAGACACAAACACATAATCAAAGAGGGTTTATAAAAATACATTTTCGGGCATCAGGTCCATTTTTCCCTTTTCTTTCTCTTTCTACCCAAAACAACAAAACCCTTTGTTATTTCTGGAGAGAGAGGCTATGTCTTCTCTCTAGAATTCCTAAGTTCCGAAAATTGCCCAGCCTAGAGCGCCACCGGCCGGAAATCTCTTTCAGCAGCAGCTATATCTGGGCGCCACCGTCTGCCTTCAACATTCATCCCCAACAATTGTGGATCTTCATCTGGGTTTTATGAACCTTAAGAACCCTAAGGGTTCATAATGAACCCTAACTAACCAAAACCCAGAACCTTCAACCGTGATGAACCCTAACCCTAATTTTAAGAACCCTAACCCTAGTCTATAGAATCCTAACCCTAGTTCAAGAACCCTAACCCTAGCCTAACCCTGAATTTCCAGAATTTCAAACTAAACACAAATCACAGATTCAAGCAAAAACCCTAAGTAAGTATTAGGCTTACCTCTCTGTAGTGAATCTTATCGTCTCAATTCCTTTGTCTTTCTAGTTTGCCTTTCTAGTCTCTCACTTCTTCTCCCTGTCCTGCAGGTACGATAGATGATGACAGCGACGATAGCAATGAAGGCGCTCCATTGGTAAACCTCAAAGATCTAGGGTTACAAAATTTGAAACCCATATTCTGAATTAAGATGGCTTCAGTTGGAGACTTAAGATCGCACGTTTTTTTCTCTATCCCCTCTATTTTCTTTTCAATAATCTTCTTCCATTTCTTTAGAATTTTTAGGTTATTTTATAGTTAGGTTTCTAGACAGATTTAGGAATATTTTATGTGATTGTCGTTATTTTTTGTAATTGAATTAAGAATTAGGAAGATTTAGATTTGTTTGTAAAAAGTTTTTGATTTATGATATTTGATTTAGTTCTGTATAATATTTGCAAAGATTTGATTGTAATATTACTTGTAATTTTCCAGATTTGATTGAGATTCGCTTTGATCTATTTTAATTGTAAATTGATTTAGAAGCTTGATCCCTTTTTGTTGTGATTTGATTCTATTTTATGAATTTCTATAGTAGTCATTTTTTGATTTCTTGGGCTTATTAGCTTGCTTAACAAAGAACAGAGACAGTAAGGTCGCCGCAGATGCACATTAGGGTTTCAAACGCCTTTGTTGACTTGGTCAACACACAAAAAAAACGAATATAATTTTGATAATAATAGTAATAAAGAAAAACAATATTAATTTTAATAAGAAAGATACAATTACAAAAAATAAAATTAAAAAACTTGACTCGGTCAATCTTCTGGAAAATTAGTATAAAATATTTATAATAATAATACCCTATAATCATTAGGCCACAACCTGGTTTATTGGACCAACTGCAGCAAAAACAAAATATATCTCTTTGTAATTCCAAACAAAAAGCTAATGGGTCATACAAAAACTTTTTATGGGCCAATAATATTTAAGAATGGGTCAATAAAAAGACCACACCTCCCTTATTGTAAAAAAAATGAACAAAAAACGTTAATGGAACGATAAATTTGCATGGGACTTTCTGATTTATAAAGCCCACGAACTCTTTGTTAAAACAAACCTCCCTTTATCAATTCACACCCCATGTTAATTTGACAATAAATTAAAAAGAATAAAATTTATAAGGAACACTTTAGTTAGAAATCAATAGGGAAAATTTTGGGATATGACAGGAGGAATAGGATATGAAATCAAATCTTTTAACAAAACTTATTTTTGAATAATTTTAATATGGAATCAAACAAATAAAATTCAAATTTTACAACTCAGAGGTATTTTTTAAATTATTTTGGAATTGATTATTCAGAATCTAATTCAGACAAAAAATTATCAGAATTAATTTTTATCTAAAATTTTGATACAAAGATAACTTATTTACTTCAAAGATTTCCTTATCCGGATTTAATCAAGTTTATATTTAAAAAATTAAAATTTTCTCATTTTCAAGAAAAAAATAATTTTGGAAGATTTACAGGCAACATTAGAAAAAGATATGGAAAAACATGAATTAAGGTGTCTAATTCATGAATTAAACACTTTTACTTCTAATTCTTATTACTTAGATAGCTTTGAATGACATTTTTATGGAAATCATAGTCAGGTTCATTATAGAATGAAAAATAACCAAAAAATAGATCATAGATTTATTATAAATTTTAGAAACTTTAGAAATACACAAACAAATTCAGACAATGATATAAATTTCGACGATGATGGTTATGAAACAAATTAAAAATATTCTTCATTAAAATAAATACTTCCTTGCGAATAACTCTGACAATATGGACTTACCAAAATAAAGAACAAATTTAAAATAATATAGAAGAATTATTTCAGATGTAGAAAAATGATTAGAATTCGTTAATTTACATATTAAAAATAGTAATAGAACTACATATCATTATTTCTTGAAATTTCAAAAAGACTTAACTCTTCAATAAATCTCTACATTTTACACCACGATTATTATCATAAAAGATGACTTATCTATTTTATCAAGGGCTTAAAAATCCTTTCTATATTATTGACACATTTATTATTAAACCTATTACACCGATGCTATTTATCATTATTGTTACGTATTACTATATCTACTTACTGCACTTATTATACACTATTACACTTTGGCTTATCTATTTAAATATTACATTACAAACACTATTACACTTATGACTTATCTACTTACCTCATTTATTATAGACTTTTATTACACTTATATATTTAAATATTATACCACTCTCATATTATATACTCTCATATTATATATTATAATCTCATATCATATAGTCTCATATTATATATTATACTCTTATATTATACACATTCATATTATATATTGGTATCAGAGTCTGAGATCTGAGCCATAAATAAAATCCAATATAAAATACCTCAAAACTTGTATAAATAAACAAGAAAATAAATTAGAATTTTAGAATAATTATTAAGAGAAAATTTAAGTTGTAATAAATAAATTTTAATGACCTTAAAGGAGCAGGTTAAAAATAAAACCCCAATTAATGAGTCAGAAGAGTTAAAAGTATATATAGATTCTTTAACTGAAAAATTCTCACAAATAAGTATTGAAAGAAAAACAAAGAGTACTAGAGTCAAAAACTTCTTAACTTATAATACAAAAAAAGTTATAAAATATTTTAAATATGAATCTTTTTTTGGCCGACCTAGAACATTAATGGATGAGGAGGTTAGTTCATATAGAACTACCACTTTAAACCAAACTAAAAATACTTCCTACTTAAATAGACTTTTAAATAGAAAAAAGATAAAATTTTTTATCTATTAGAAAAATTATAAACACTAATAAAGACTTAGAAGTTATGACAAATGACCACAATAATCTCTTAAGACCAACCCAACTATATAAGTTTGGATTCCTTGAAAATAATTCAAGTTTAATTAGACCACACATGTCAGAAATGCTAGAATTACCAGATGGTCATATTGAAGAATTTGGATTATTAACAAATGACTGTATAAATCAATAAAATAAAAAACAAATGAATTATATACATTTAGGATTAATCACAACTGGTGTAAGAGGTCTAGTAATGAAACAAAATGGTGCCAAAGTACTAACAGACATATTAAATACTAAGTATCTAGAACTAAATAGACAAATTGTGGAAGTAATTGAAGTAGACATAAATAATACTAAGGAATCCATTATTTATGTCCAAACTTTACCATAGAAATTACAATTTTAAAATACATAAAAATTCAAGTTTGGAGTAAAGGATTTAAAAATTTTAAAGGATCAAATATTGTCATAGATATTATTTTTCTTGGAAAATTATCAACACAAGTCTCACCAAAATTTAAACTGAAAATTGATGATATGATTAAAACAATCACATCAGGAGGAATTAATTTTTTAGGTCCAGAACCAATTCCCCCTTCTTTGTTAGCTGGAGAGGAATGGAAAATTAAAAACAATATTCAAACTGAAGCTTAAATATTAACACCTACAGAGATTGTGACTTAGACTACCAAAAATTCTTTAGCCTTAAGATTTAAAAATTATGAGGAAACCCATAAGCAAACTAGTGAAGATGACTAAAAAAGTCTTAACACTAGAAGAATTAAAAAAATTAAGATTGATGAACTTTTAATGAAAAAATACAATATAGAAACAGAATTAGCAAATCTGAAGACTAAAAAAAATTCCTTATGGAAAAATATTTGGAAGACGTGCAACTCTCCTACATCCATATTTTCAAATAGTAGACAAACTCAAATGAGTTATTCTATAGGACACCCTTCAAAATTGCATGTGGTTATCTACACTAACAATAATCATAACCTACGGACATTAGGAAAAAGAAACCCTAACAAAATTAATTTGTATGGATATGAACAAGTTATGTTAAACATTACTAATATCCATACACAACTTTTAGATACATACATTGAGCAGTGAAATTCTTTGGTAATTAGAGATTATGAAAGCAAATATTATAATATTACAACAGGTGAAGAAATGATTAAAATTGCTGAAAATTATCTAGGAGATATAGTTAGAGTTGCTTGAGAAGAATTTAAAGTTGATTTTTCAGAAAAATTATCAGAATTAGAAACTCAAGGAAATAATATTCATAATTTTTCATATTTAATACACAGAAATATTACAGGCAAAGATGCCAATGTAGGATTAACTATGAGAATGACAGAAACCATGAAAGATTTAGAACAAATTCAATTATATGATTGGAACCATATAATATATTTTTTACAAGATTTTTATGCCTTAGCAAGCACTTCAGGAAACTATTTTTCTACAAAATTAGGAGAAAGATTATTTACCAAATTACCAAAAACATTAGGTCATGAAATTCATGAAAGTTGGAAGAACTTAGAAGTTAAAAATGAATTTGATAACATTGGAATAAGAATAAAATATATTATTTTTGAATAAAAAAAGAAATGTACTTATATTCAAATTCAAAAAGAATTAGAACAAAAGAATGTAGGGTTATGTAAACAAATTTATACTCCTCAAAATCATGGTAAACATCCTAATGATAAAAATCAGAGGAACCGGCCTAGATTTAAGAAAACTTATCTAAAGATAAATTACTTAAGAAAATCTAATGCTAGAAAACCGTATTTAAACAAAGAAAAACACGTCAGAAAATATAACCCTAACAAGACTTATAGAAATACAATTACTTGTTTTGCTTGTAATAAACCAAGACTTTTATCTTCTATTTGTCCAAACAAACAAAATTTATTTACAACAGAATCAAATCTTATATCTACTATAAAAGAAGATATTTTAGAAATAGTTTCAGATATTTAAGACAACTCTGAAATTTGGAGTATTTTCTCTCTAGAAGGAATAGAAAATGAAAAAAATTAAAATTTCTCTCGATGATGAAAATAATTATTATTATATTCTGTTAGAAAAATAGAAAAAACTCACTTTTTAAATAAAATACTGGAACCAAAAAATAAATCTTTAGATTGTAACCTTAATGGGAACTACAAAGATGGAAGTGACAACATTAGATGCTTCAATTGTAATTAGTTATCTTCTTTTGAAAAAAGGTGGAAATGTCAAATTTGTTTAAAACAAATATGTTCAGATTATATTAAAAAACATTTTAGCATAGAAAACAAAATTCAGGAAATCTCAGAAATTTTAAGTCCTCCAAAAGATAAAAACTATTTAGAAAATAAGGTAGAAACCAAGTTTAAAAATTTAGAAAATAAGATTCCCAAATTAGAAATAAGACTTAAATGTTTAGAAGAAAATATTAAAAAACTAACAGAAATTATTGAAAATTGAAAATTACCAGTCTATGAAACTAATTTTAAATTAACCAAAATTACCCAGGAAGAAGTTAACATTATAAATAATACAGAAAAATCTTGTGAATTTTCTGTACCACTAATCTACAATAAAGATAAATTAATACAAATTATAATGTCAGCAAAAATTAATATTCATGGTTATGAAAATACTTTACCAATTTTAGTGGATACTAGAGCAACTTCATCTACTATAGATGAAAAATTAATTTCAGAGGACTTAAAAAATAAAATTGTTAAAGTAAAACCATCATATTCTACACAGTTTGATGGAACTAGATCATTGACAAAGTCACAATTTAAAAATATCCAAGTAAAATTTCATACAAATTGTAAATATTGGTCAAATTATCAATGGCAAAAAATTTTGGTTAGAGACATGAATCTTTGTGTTCTTATTATTATGGGATTAGACTTTATTCTCTATAATTATGGACAAATTAGTATTAACAAGGATTATGTGATAATAAGTAAAAATTATTCATTAATACCTATTATTTCAAACTTTAAACCACCGATAAAAAAAACATGAAACCTGCAATTGCAAGAGAAACAAGGATAAATGTTTTTGCAATAATATATAACAACAAGATTTAGATTTAGACCTAGACAGTGATATAGAAAGTGAGTTACACTTAATAGACACTATATATTTCACAAAAAACCTACAAAATTATGACCTACAACAAATAATTAAAATATCAGCAAAATTGAAATAATAGGAGAAAATCCTACAAAATTTTGGGAAAGAAATAAAACTCTACGTAAGTTAGAAATTATCAACTCAGACATTACTATTAAATCACCTAATTTCAAGTATGGCAATTGGAAATAAGAAGAATTTAAAATGCACATTAACCAATTGTTGAAATTAGGAATTATTCAAAAATTAAATTCTAGACACAGAATCCCTGCTTTTATTGTTCAAAGAGAAGCGGAAAAGAAAAAGGGACACTTCATAATATTTTTTGATTATAGAAAATTAAATGACAATACATTTGAAGACGAATACTATATAACTGACAAAGACACTTTAGCTAACAAAATACAAGATAAAAATGGTTTTCTAAATTTTATTTAAAATCAGGCTTTTGGCAAGTAAAAATACATAAAGATAGTATTGAGTGGACAACTTTTTCTTGTCTATTGGGATATTTTGAACGGCTAGTAATACCATTTAGACTTAAAAATGCTCCACAAATCTCCAAAAGAATGATGGATGATATTTTTAAAGAATGTTACAGTTTTACTTGTGTTTACATTGATGACATTTTTGATAATTTTTAACTTTTAATCCCCTATTTTAAAACCCAGCTTTTTTGTCCTGAATTTTACTTCACTTAAGATTTAGTTGGAAACACTGCGTTAATAATATATCTAACTTAGATTTTATCATTGTTAGAAACTATAAATCTCCATTAGAGGAGAAAGAAAAAGAAAGAGAAACAAGAAGAGATGAAGCTATACTGTATTGTTCAGCTTAGGAAGAAAAAGTATACAATCAGTTCTATATATACACAATAATGCAGCTAACTCATCGTAACAGAATAACAGAAAAACAAGGACAAATGTATAATTTCACAGCCTCCCTCAAGCTTAAGCATGATATATATTTATCATGCCAAGCTTGGATATGAATGACTGAAACTTGGATGGTTGTAAGGGCTTTGTAAGGAAATCTGCCAGCTGCTCCTTCGAGGAAATGGGAAGGAGTCTCATCATGCCTTGCTGAATCTTCTCTCTCACCAAGTGACAATCAATTTCTATGTGTTTTGTTCTCTCATGGAAAACAGGATTGGATGCAATATGAATTGCGCTTTGATTGTCACAATACAACACAGGTGGCTTGACACATGTTACTTGCAAATCTCTTAGAACATACATCAACCAAACCAGCTCACATGTTGCAGTCCCAAGTGCTCTATACTCTGCTTCTGAGGAACTTCTGGAAATTGTTTGTTGCTTCTTAGCTTTCCAAGATACAAGAGAGGAACCTAAAAAGAAACAATAACCAGTGGTCGATCTTCTAGTGTCTATGCAACCAGCCCAATCTGCATCTGTGTAGCCTAACACTTGTAAGTTAGATGATCTTGGGAAGAACAAACCATGGCCAGGGCTCATTTTCAAGTATCTTACAATTCTGCAGGCAGCTTGATGATGAATCTGAGTGGGTTTATGAAGGAACTGACTTAACTGTTGTGTAGCCAAAGTAATATCAGGTCTGGTATTGTTTAGATATATTAGTCTACCTATCAGTCGTCTGCATGCAGTGATGTCTTCAAGAGGTTCACTGTCATTATGGTGCAGTTTTAATGATGGGTCAAGAGGAGTGGTGGCAGGTTTTGATGCTAAGAGACCTGAATCTTTGAGTAAATCCAGACAATACTTCCTCTGAGATATAGTGATTCCCTCCTTGGACTGAGCAACTTCTAAACCAAGGAAATATTTCAAAGTTCCTAGGTCTTTGATTTTGAATTTACCATCAAGAATGTTCTTGATTCGATCAAACTCTATGAGAGATGTGCCTGCCAGTATAATATCATCCACATAGACCAGCAAAACTGTGAAATCATTTTTGTGTGTAAAGGTGAACATGGAATAATCTGCAGTGGATTGAGTGTACCCAAGTTGCAACAACAAAGAAGTAAGTTTCTCATACCACTGCCGACTTGCCTGCCTCAAACCATACAAGCTCTTCTGCAATTTGCAAACTTGGTTAGGTTTGGAACATGTAATTCCTTGTGGGACAGTCATATACACATCCTCATTTAGATCACCATGTAAGAAAGCATTGTTCACATCAAGCTGATGTAAATGCCAATGATTAATAGAAGCAATGGCCAAGAGTACTCTCACTGTGGATAGCTTTGCAACAGGTGAAAAAGTGTCAAAGAAATCTAACCCTTCCACTTGATTATAGCCTTTAGCAACCAATCTTGCTTTATATCTTTCAACAGATCCATCTGCTCTATGTTTTACTTTGTAAACCCATCTGCTTCCTATAGGTTTAACATGAGGTGGAAGTTCTACCATGACCCAAGTGCCATTGTGTGCAAGAGCATCTAACTCAGTTTGCATAGCTAGTTTCTAATTTTCATTCTTACAAGCCTCCTCATAATTTTTAGGCTCAGTATCATGAGTAATAGAAAGACTAAAAGACTTGTGATTTGAAGACAGATAATCAAAAGAATGAAAAGAAGAAATAGGATAAGATATACCTGAAGTGAATGATGCAGCCAAAGTATTTGATGAATTGCACACATAATCCTTGAGGTGAGAAGGTGTGTGTTTGACTCTATTGGGTCTGATAGATGGTGGTGAGACACTAACATTATTATGAATATCAAGGGTGGTTAATGTATCAGCTGGTGTATCAACTGATGTATCAACAAATGTATCATCTGATGAAGGCTCATCTGATTGTGAGGGAGTTACATCAGGAATGTTTGTGATACAATCATCATGTGCTGAAATGGTGTTCTCAAAAGATGAAATATCAGTGGATGGCTCAAGACTGACATTTTCATGAGTATGATACTGCCAATTTGGTTTAAGTGGAAAGATGTGATCATGATGTGTCACATGTCTAGATATAAAAGTTTCACGTGTGTTAATGTCAAGCAGCATGACACCTTTTACATTTTGCTTGTAACCCAAGAAAACACACTTCCTAGCCCTATGATCTAGTTTAGTACGATGTACCTGCAGGGTAGATGCATATGCTAGGGTGCCAAAAGTTTTCAGATTTTCCAAATCAGGATCCCTATCAAACATACACTGATAAGGTGATTTGTGTTTTAAAATTCTAGTTGGTACACGATTCATAATGAAAACAACATGATTAACAGCAAATGACCAAAATTTCTTGGGCAAATTAGCTTGGAATAGAAGGGCACGAGCTATGTTAAGGATGTCTTGGTGTTTTCTTTCAACCCTCCCATTTTGTTGAGGAGTTTCAACACAACTTGTTTGGTGGATAATGCCCTTAGAATTATAGAATGTGGACATAGCAAATTCTGGTCCATTGTCACTTCTAATGCATTTGACATTTAAATGATATTGAGTTTCAATCATCTTAACAAAGTTTATGACATGCTGCCTGGTCTCTGCCTTAGATTTCATCAAAATGACCCAGGTAAACCTGCTAAAATCATCTACCGCAGTCAAAAAGTATGAATGACCATTGTGTGACTTAGTAGACAAGGGACCCCAAACATCAAAATGCACTAAATCAAATAAATGAGAAGCATGATTGAAACTGTTATTAAAAGGTAATTTCTTGTGTTTAGCATAGTGACAAACATCACAAATGCTATTTTTGTCTACATCAATAAAAGGAAAGGAAGCATGCAGTTTTTCTAATCTAGTCGAGGACAAGTGTCCAAGTCTAAAATGCCATAAGGCACTGCAAGGAATGGTGACAGATACATTGTTTAGACTAGAAGAGACAGCAAGTTTGGATGATAGAATCAGATGATACAATCCATCAATCTTTTCAGCTAAACCAATCATCTTCAGGGAGGAAATTTCCTGGATAAAACAGTCAGAAGCACGAAAAATGACATTGTATTGATTAGTTTGACAAAGTTTGGGCACAGAAATAAGATTGACTGAAAATTCAGGGATATATAGAACATCAGGAATATGAAAACAATCAGAGAATTTAACAACACCAATGAATTTGGCCAGGGCAAATTGACCATTTGGTAACTTAACATGTATAGGTTTTATAGAATTGACACTATGGAACCAAGCTCGATTAGAGCAGATATGATCACTGGCACCTGAGTCTATTATCCAAGAATGAACTGCAGCACACTTATAAACAGAAATTTGTTGATTACTTGGAATGTTGACAGATGTGTTACCTGTAACTGTAGATGAGTAAACTTGATTGGAGGTAGCAGTAGATGAACCTTGTTGAATGTTAGATTGTTGAAGAAGGTTCACAAGTGTGGCATATTGTTCTTGAGTTATGGGGAGCTGTCCATCTTGATTACGTGAAGCTGAAGCACGATCACCATTGTCATCTGGTTCTTCAGTTGTACTAGCATTATTTGCAGTTGAACCTTTGCCAAAATGAGGTGGAAACCCATGTTTCCTATAGCAAACTTCAACTGTGTGACCAGTCCTGCCACAATGTGTGCAAATCTTGGACTTTGAAGCATTAGATGCTGTATTTGAAGTACCACCTTTAGCACTGAACTTCTTGTATCCTACAGCATTGATCAAGGCTTGAGAATCTTCTGAAATAGCAAAATTGCCTTGGCGTTCATGTTGAAGCACCATAGAGAAGATCTTGTTCATGGAAGGGAGAGGATCCATGAGTAAAATTTGTGACTTAACAACTGCAAAATTCTCATTTAAGCCGGTAAGGAATCTTATAATATACAGCAAATTGTGATGATTTCGAGCATCTCTCATGGCAGCACAAGAGCATCGAACACGACATGTGCACTGTGGTAAAGGCATGTATATTTCCAATTCTTCCCAGAGAATTTTCAGTTCAGAATAAAATTCTGTTACAGATTTATTTTCTTGCTTTAAAGAGTAAATTTCTTGATAGAGTTCAGAAATACGAACCAAATCACCTTGTGAAAAGCGTTCTTTCAAATCGTTCCAAACATCTAGCGCATTCTCCATGTAAACGATTGACTGAGCTATCGATTCGGAAACTGAGTTGATAATCCATGAAATTATCAACATGTTGCAGCGGTTCCATGCGCGGGTTGAAGGATCGAATGAATCTTCAGGAATGGGAATTGAACCATCGATGAATTCAAGTTTCATCTTGGCGCCAAGAGCACGACGCATCGAGCGTGCCCAAGAATGATAGTTACCGCCGGTGAGAGGTGGCACAACCTTGACAGTTGCTGGGCCATCACTGGGGTGAACGAAATACGGACTTGTAGGATCGAGTTGAGGGTCAATGGGAGTGTTGTTGCGTGGTGGTGCCATTGACAAGAAAGAAGGAAAGAAAAAGAGTGATAAAGTGATGATCACGCAAGAACGATTGTAAGAATCACGTAAGGAAAAAGAAGGTTGGATCGGAATGGCGGTGATACCATGTTAGAAACTATAAATCTCCATTAGAGGAGAAAGAAAAAGAAAGAGAAACAAGAAGAGATGAAGCTATACTGTATTGTTCAGCTTAGGAAGAAAAAGTATACAATCAGTTCTATATATACACAATAATGCAGCTAACTCATCGTAACAGAATAACAGAAAAACAAGGACAAATGTATAATTTCACAATCATTTCTCACATACATCGAGAAAGAAACAGTTGTGTGGATTTTTTTTGCTTACATAGACTACACATCAATGTCTTTCTCTTTTTTTGAGGTTCTACCTCCTAACATTATGAATGATTATGTAAAAAGCAGGTTAGATTTTTCTTTTTTAGGATCACATTGATCTTTGTGAATTTTGGTCTAGTCCCTCACCTTTTTTGCTCCAATCTTTCTTACCTATATATTTTGATTTATTAAAAAAAATAAAAGATTGTGTTGGTACCCTCCAATTTTACATATATGACAGTGATGATTAGGATAAAAAAACTTATTTTTAATGAGCTGTTAATATTGATTAGAATAATTAATTTATTAATATTAACTAATTAATAAATTAAATAATTTTAAATTTGATTAAATTTTTACAGATATTTACTTAAAAATTAATTAGTATGAAATTTAAAATTGATTTGTTAGGCCTAATCCCATATCCTTGCAACATTCCAACAACATACTCCAATCATTGCCCCACAAATGGCAATATTTGGTTCAACAGGTACCCTCAACATAAACTCCTTTGCATCCTTCACTCTTCCTGCTCGGCCCAAAATGGTTGATAATGCTATCATAATGCTCCATTTCCCATCAGTAACCAAAAACACGGTCCTCTCAAAATTATAAATAACATTTTCAACTTGTTTTTCTTTATAAAAGTTAATAACAAATTGAGATGAGTTTGAGTATGACTTCCACCACTTCAATCTTCCAAAATCTCAAACTCTAATCTCCACTTGAGTCATACCCATCATGGTAAGCATGCCAAGTTACTTGCATATTCATATTAAATTTGCTAATTGTGTTTAAATTATTAAGGGCTTACTATAGCTATTTATTTCAAAGTTCGTATCTTTTATTTTTTATGTTCTTTGGATGTAGATAGGCATATAATTCCCACGAACACACTAACAAAACCTATTCAACATGAAAATTGTCTTGGCTCCAAGTCAAAGATTAATGGCAATAATGTTATCACCTTCATTGCTGGAATTACAGGTAATGCTCATTGTCTCTTAATTTATGCTTAGTGTCTCACTTATACTGTTGTTTACTTTCTTTATTTACAACGGAACAATTGGTTGCTCTACTCACCGCCAAAGGTATAAATAACTATGTTGCTGACAATCTTGACGTGTTTCTATGTCTTTTTGCACTAAGTTTAAACCATAAACCTCTGCTTAAAAGTTCTTCAGAGTCCCTCAGTTCACTAACCAAACTGTCTACTTCAGAGTCCCTCATACTAAGTTTTAATAGCATTTTTAATATTTTCAATGTTTTTTTATATTTTTAGATGTTTTACTACCGTGACCATTTTAAATTTAAACATATAATTGATTTATAACTTATATTTTAATTTGATTAAAAATAAATAATAATGTGAAATTATTACCTATATTTAAATTTGATTGATTTATTAATTTAGAATTTCGTTAATTTTTTATTTTTTGAAATTTTACGATTATGACAATTTAAAATAAGTTATACTATTGGAATAATATTCTAATAAATGATAACAAGTAGATAGTATTTTTGAAAAAATTATCTTTTTATGGAATATTTAAATATTGAGTATAATCACTACTAAAAAAAAATGACATTTGAGAAAAGAATTTTACATCAGGTATTAAAATATATGATGTAAAAAATAAAATTAAAAAGATTTTACATCAAGTATTTATTTGCAATGATATAAAAAATATTTATAAAAAAATTTTCGATGGCTATTACATCGGTCAAAGTAATAAACCATTGCAAAATGTTTTATAAACAAAAAACACGGTGCCAGTATTGTAAATAAATAACTAGGTGGCAAATTGGAAAAATAAATTAGAAAACCCTTACATCGGGTCTTCCTATCCAGCGATGTAAAAAACTAGGTGGCAGATTGGTAAATAAAAAACCAGAAAACCCTTACATCGGGCCTTGCGTTCCACCGATGTAAAAAAAATCAGAAAATCCTTACACCGGTCATTGACTTCCACCAATGTAAAAAACAATCATTACATCGGTCAATAACTTCCACCGATGTAAAAAGTAGAACCGAAATATATATTACATTGGTTATTTGAATCCACCGATGTAAAAAGTTTAATATATGTTTATGAAATAAGCCCTACTGTTATTCATTTAGTATTGACTCTTCTTCAAAACAAAATCCCACGAACGAGATATGTACCCACAGCCCGCCAACACCGCCCGTTCTCTCCGGCCACCACTCCGTCTCTGTCTCCGGCCGTCTCCGTCTGTCTACGAACTCCCTTCGTCCGTCTCTGTCGCCGTCCGTTTCCGTTCGTCTCCTCCGACGCCCTTTCCCGCCATTCACGAGACAGTTTCGGTAAGAAACCCCCTCCGCCTTTTTTAAAACCTCCTCCACCGTCGAATTACGATTCCGGTAAGAAATTTTCTATTTTGTTCAACTTCATTGTATATCTATGGATTTCTAAGAGAGATATATATACAAAAATGTTTTTAATATATTCTTGTTGTTTTGCTTGCTACTGAGATACATTATAAAATAATTGGAAGTATCTGAAATTTCATTCCTTTGTTGATATCTGTTTTTTAATTACTAAACAGTTTATTATTCTTAGAGATTTTATTAAGTCTAATTAGTTATAAATAGTATATATTTTGTATAGAGTTAAGAATATAGTACATGTTGTGTATATGTCATTCTTTTTCATTAGAGAAATTGTCTCCTTAGAAACCTCCGAATGAAACGTTAATGGTCCTCTCAAAAACACACAATTTATCTTTAACCTATCAAACTTAATAGAGTTATCACCTTGCCATTGAAATTTGATTCTATTTTTCTTTCTCCGCGAAGCAGCGCAACTTGCAATCTCGGAATCTACGTGAAGTAGCGCAGCCGCGGGCACACCCTTCGTCAGACATTCTTCCGTGTGAAAATATTTATGGATCGTAGTTGGATGAGAGCTAATCGATTAAGTGACGAGTACGAACATGGAGTGATGGAATTTCTACAGTTTGCTGAAAGTGATGCTGAAAAAAGTCTTCATGTGCTTTATCTCTATCCATGTGTTCGTTGTGCAAATAAAGAACCAAAACGTAGTAAGAAAGAAATCATGGTGAGTTTTATAGAATTGTCTAAGTTGTGATTTTTGGACATAATTGTTATTATTGAGTTTTTTCACATTACATGTGGTTTTTGCACATGTATTGAGTTTCTTGATTTTTTTTTTTATGTTAATTGTTATTATTTATTGTCAGTCAATGTGATTTTGATGTTGTCTACCGAAGCTATAACTCATCTACTTGTGGATTTTATATTGGTATTTCAAGTTTGGAAAAAGACTTATAAATAGTTGAATATTTTTGTATGTTTTGTGAAGAATATATATTTGTAAGTTTGTTGTGAGTTTGTTTGTTATGATACAATTCAAGTTTGTAATACAATCGTTCATTTTGTAAGTTTGTTATGAAAAATATGAAAATATCGACCTAGATGTGGTCTATGTGATGTTGGAAAGCTATGATATATATATATATATATATATATATATATATATATATATATATATATATATATATATATATATATATATATATATATATATATATATATATATATATATATATATATATATATATATATATATCGACCTAAATTTAGTCTGTATGATATTGGAAAAATATGAAAAAATGGGTACCAATTTTAATTTTACAGGGAATCATCCAGAAAATAAATAATATATTAAAAAAAAATTGCTTACATTTTACATCGGGCATTAATAGCAACCGATGTAAAAACTATCAACGCTGACTCTTTTACATCGGGTATTCCTCCCAACCGATGTAAAAAGGGTGTATTTTACATCGGTCTAACTTGGGACCGATGTAAAATGTTGCCTCAGTTTTTTTAAAATAATTTTATAATTGTTTTTTAAATCAGGCTTAGCTTATAACCGATGTGTTAACTGTCTTTTTCACATCGGACCCAGAACCGATGTAAAAAGTCCCTGATTTACTATATCGACTGACTTTATATCGGACCCAAAACCGATATAAAAAGTCATTTTCGCCCGATATAAAAAGTCATTTCTGCACTAGTGAATAGACAATAATTCAGCAAAATGTTCTTGATATGGAATTAATAAATATCAAACATTAATTAATAAGGATAGAAATAGGGTGAGTCGAACTAGATTTTGCCAAGCTTAATTTTGATATGTTAAAAATTTCAAAGCGTGAGTCTGACATATAGCGTGTTGTAGGTTTATTTTAGGCTTGAGCCTAGCCTTTTCAAAGGCCTAATTAGTCTATTTTCCTAACTAAAAATCTATTTCATTTGAAAATATGTAAATTGACAATTTAATTAATATTTATATAGACAAAGAAAACTAAAAGATCAATAATATCAAAAATTTGTTTGCATTGAGTTATCTTAACTTACTTAGTAACATAAGTTTTGTGATACTATTTTCTTATAAAAATATATGAAAATAATTTATGAATTTCTTCGGAAGGAGTTTTCATCATATTTTCATAAATTTTTCTAGTTAATTAAGTTTTATTTTTGTAATTTAATTTAAAATAAAAAATATAATATAATAATAAAATAAGATTATTCATATTTATTTAAATAGACCGACCTGATAGATTTAAAAGACTATTTTGCTAGCCTGAGACGTAGTTTTTTTTAGCTAAATAAATTTAAAAAAACTAGACCATTTCTATTTAAAAAAAGTCTAATCTGATGTAAACTTCTGCATGTCATCCTTAAGCCCCGGTTAGTTGGCCATGCTTATTTCCACATCTATTTCTAATTAGATACGCTCCCATATATATAGTTTTTTAGAAAATTCTATTATAAATTTCCTAAATAAAAGACAAACTCTTAGAAAATTGATTTGTTTTAAAAAAACTCTTCCACTGTTATAACTTGCAATTTATATAGTTATATATTTTTTCACAATTTATTTTGATATATAAATTTTTCTAAACTTACTTTTAAAATCAAACGAGACTCTCAATATTTTAAGGGTTAAATATATTTTTGATCCCTATAAATATCTCAAATTTCATTTTTAGTCTTTATTAAGATAATGATATGTTTTAGTCCCTACAAAATTATTATGCACATAGTTTTAGTACCTGTTGTTAAACTAATGTTTATTTTTGAATGATTATTTTGTAGACATGTTTAAAACGTTATAAAAAGTTCTTTGAAAAAAAAGAAATTCAAAATTTGATTTCTAAGTAAAGATTTTTATTATTTTTGTGAATATCTTTTGAAATTTAAAAATATCATATTTAATTCTTCTCATTTTAAAAAATTCTAAAATTTAATAAAGAAATATTTTATAGTATTCTAAACACATATGAAATATATTATTAAAAAATTAAAAAGGTTAAGGGTAATTAAACGGTTTTTAAAATTTTAAAAAATAGCATGGACTAAATTTGGATGAACAAAATTTTTTTAGGGACCAAAATTTGTCCTTTTTTTAATAGGGATTAAAAATGAAATTTGAGATATTTATAAGGATAAAAAATATATTTAATCCCTATTTTGATAACAATTTAATCATTACAATAGAAATTAGAGTAAATATTTATTTTAATCCCTCACAAAAATTTGAGAGTCCAAATTAATTCCTAAGAAAAAATAGTTTCTATCTAATCTCTTACAAAATTTAACTATTTTTGCTTGCGTGGACTTATTATTTTTATTTTTAATTTTTAAATTCATGTAATATTCATTTTATTTTTTCTTTATTTTAATTTTAAATAGTTATCAAAGAAAGTTGAAAAAAATAAAAAATTTGCACCTAATATGGATTGAACCAAGGACCCATTGGTCAGTGGGAAACTTGCTCTATCACTAAACCAATATATTTTTCATGTTTTAATTTACAAATAACACTTATATCAATATATTTTTGTATCACTTTTTAATTATTAACAATACGTAATACATTTTGAGGCAATCATCACCTCCATCTTCTTCTTTTAGGTCATATCCTTATTATTTTTCATTATTTTAAGGTCTCCTCCTTCTATCAGGCCACCATCACCTCCTTATGTTAAGTCATCACATCTTATAGTTAGGTCGCCACCATCAACTGTCATTGAACGTCCTTCAAGAGTTGGAACTTCATCGATTCGACCACCAACACCTCCATTTTACCCTCCATTTTCATCTCAATCTCCAGAAATTAGACCTAGAGTAATCCAAGATTCATGCCTATTCTGGGATAAACACAATGGCAATCAAATTGACTTTTCCATCTTCTTTATTTAGTTTGTCTTTTAGATTTAATGACATTATCAAATGTTTTGTTTTTAAGTTGTAATCGTTGGTACAACATTCTTTATAATTTTATGACACTTTGTTTGTTTTATTTGTTGGTACAATAGTTTAAAATTTGATGGTACTATAATATTTTGAATTTGATGGTACATCTAAATTGTATGTGATGGTAATGTAGAATTTTTCTCCGTAGTTCGATGTGACAGTACTGGTTTTAATAGATGGAACATTAATCCCCAAAGATTATCTAATTATTTTTTTTAAAGATGGAACCCTAGTCCCCAAATTTCATTGTGCCTCCATGGATGTCTTTGAGCTCTTCCCTGAAGCCATTCCAAATGCCAAGCCTCAAGTTTATTCTTCTCCTTCTTGTTCTAAGATTCCGAAGCAACAACCTATGAAATCTTTTGCACAAGATCTCAAAGGAGCTTGTGATATACCTATTTTGAATCTTTCCCAACCCATTATTAAAGGGATAGACCTTCTATAACTATCCTTGAGGATGAGTATAAATCATGTCTTGATAAATGTAATAACAACCTCCATGGAAAAGTGTTATGGCCAAAAGATTCCACACCGCTCATGGTTGTTTAACTTCGGAAGAAACTGTCTATGTTATGTGTAATACGGTGGGAGAACTGAATTGTTTTTATGTTTTATCGCAAATGTTGCGGATAGAAAGAGTCGCCATCGACTTTTCTTTTATCCAATAAGGAAAGGGTGAAAAGAACAGGAAAGACCTCGAAGATTTTGAGTTCGGGGGGTAAGTTATGAAAAAGGAAGGTGTTAGCACCCTTTTTCTTCCGTGGTTATCTACGGGCTCTTAATCTCTTAGCTCACTTTTTGAAAATTGCTTTTGTGTTGCGTATTTGAAAAATATTTTGAAAAGATTGCTAATGTAAGGCGAAAATTTGTAATGATTCTCATATCTGTCTTCGAGAATGCGTACAAAGTGTTTGTTTGAAAATATTTATTGAAAAGTGTGATTATGAAAAAAAAGTTTTATTTTTGTGTGAGCAAGCAATTAAGATCTACCCTATTCAAGGTCCTTCTCGTATTTTCATCCTCCTTTAGATAGTTCTATCAGTACCATTAGTTAGTAGGAAGTCTTATCGTTGGATGTTAACGGACATGCGAGGGTCATCATACAGTCATCGAAGGCAACTGGTAAGGACGCTTTAGCAATTTTTGTTAAGGGACTAGATCATTTCTAAAAGGCAACATCGAAGGGTCGTCGAGGGACTATGATCTTTGTATCGAGGGACTATGATCTTTGTATCGAGGGACTTTTCTAAAGCATCCCCACATTTGAGGGACATGACTATTTTCCGAAGGCAACAAGGGAGGTTACCCTAGAGGTGTAAGTGTGCGAGTGTATTGTTTTTTCATTATTTAGTCTTGAATTAGGGTTTTCTATCATTTATTTTTAGTCTTTCCATGCTAACCCTAATTACTAAATAGTAAACATAAAATAATAGAAAGTGTTAAAGTGAAGAAAAAAAATAAAGGCAGAAAGTAAACTTTAAATTATTACATCGCTTCGTGGAAGTTACAAAATAGAAAAGTGTGGAAAGTAAAAACTTATAACTATTACAAACCAGGAACAATTACAATAATGAAAAAGGGAAACGCAAGAGGAATAAGCTACACAAACAAATGTAAGAATAAGAAAAGGAAAATAAAAATGTTTTTTAGTGATTTTTGATAAAAAGAAGGTTTTGGCAATTAATTAAATAAACCTAAAAAGTCTAATTAATTTTAATTAAAAAGAAAGTAATTAAATTAAAAACCTAAAACCTAATTTTATTAGGGTTTATAAAAAAAGGTTTTAAAAATTAGGTTTGTTAAAAAAAGGTTTATGGTTAAATGAATTTAGGGTTCTTAAGGGAAAATTGATAAAAATAGAAGAAAAAAACCATAGAATTTCCAGGGATGGGTGTTAAACCCACGTCCTCAGCTCTTTCATCCAGCGTGTTCACCACTAGACCAGACACACTTTGGTGTTAGGGAATGAGGATCAGCGATCTATGTATGTTCATCATACAAAACATGAAAATATGAAATAAATTCCCAAAATACCAAAAGACATGGATCGAACCCACGCCCTGGTATAATTATGCCTTAACACACTCTCCTTTGTCACTTGGGTGGTTATACATATGGTATCCTAAACACAAACAATGATTATATAGAGAAAACAAATAACTGAATCACGCTGGTTTGTAAGGTATGAAGAAAGTAGCTCAAATCGGCATGACTATGGCTATGCACTATTTAGCCATCATGGGGCTCACACGATGGGTTGTTCCTACATTATTGAACCTTATAAACTTGTTAAATAAGTTAGTACATGTTAAAACACAAGGAAACTAATGTATGAAATTCATGCAATATCAAAACCGGTGAGGCACGTATATGTATTTCATGCCCTTCTGATCATTGCAATCGATCCAACCTTACCCTATTGTGTTCCTGGAAGTGAATGGAAGGGTTAGTAGGTCTCGAGAGTGGCTGCAAGTTGCCCTAGTTTGAATGATTTTGAGATTTTTGGAAGAGGTGTTTTACTGCAAGGGTTTTGTGGCTTGATGTCTGAATTGATGAGAATATATAAGCCCGAATTAGGTCAAATGTTTGTGGGCTTGAACCTTGTAAGAAAAGGCCATTGTTTTATCTAATTTATTTTGACTTTAAAATAAATAAAAATAAAAATAAATAAAATAAAAAGGTCAAGGGGTGCATGAAGTAATTCAGAGGTTGATATGAAGTGTAGAACACGCATGGACCTTGAAACAATATCCCATTAGCCCAAAAATTCAATTTTGCTCAATTTGAACTTCATGCATTTGCTCAAAATTTCCCAACTTGCACAAATCATAACTCTTTCAATTTTTATAATTTGAAGGTGATCTTTAACATTTCAGAAAGCTCAAGATGTCCTCTACAATCTTTATAATGATCATTTTTACATTTCAGGATTTTATATTGATGTAAGTTGCCTTGACAAAAAGTGTCTTTTTGTTGAATTTTGAAATGACCTATAATGTATTGGCCCATATATCTCAAATGAAGGATTCTTTGGTATTGATCTTAGAGACAAAATGTGATATGGTTGAGGAAATTCTGATGGAGCATGTGAAAGTTGTGCCTGGTCAAAGTTCAGTTGACTCTCCTAAACAAAACCATAATTTGACAACTTTTGACTTTTGATGATTTGAGAGTTTTCTTGATGAATCGTGATCGAACCATGATCAAATGATGAATATGACTTCAAAAACTTGATGTTGACCAAAAATCTTGATGTTGACCAAAAATCTTGATGTTTGACTGTATGTTGACCATAATTGACTTTTTATCCAATATAGTTGATTTTTAGTAATCTGAGCCATTCACTGAGAAAACTTGTGATGCAATACCGTCAACTTGGTATGAGAATTCTTGGAGATATATAAGAAATCATGACAACCACTTGAGGCATTATAAACCAAATCTTCCTTCAGAAAAGGGAAACCCTAGTTGTAGATCCATTGCTTAGGAGGAGAATTTGTCTGATCAGTTCTTGAGCAACCATAGCATTTGAGAACCCTAGGAGAATATATTGAATAAAAAATTGGAGGAAATTTTTTTGGGTACAATAGCTTCCCCCGTTCAATCTTCTTAAGCCTGGGGAGTTAGATTGGCATGTCCGCCATTTGTGATTTGAAGGTGGAAGATGATTGAACACTTAAGTGCCCAGAATTTTGCACTCGCATGTGCAGGAGGTAATGTTGTTAGTTGATAATATTGCTTAAATGGGATTAAAGATTCCATTAGAAAAGATGACAGAATGTCATCGGAGATGAGCTTATAGATTCCATCAAAATAACTATGGATAGGAGTATCAGAATGAGTCTATGCTTGATTGTATCTGAAGAATGATTTTTAGAATGAATCTTTGTAGAAAGTGCTTAAGTAGCTGTTTGTCAGATTTAGTCTCTGAGGGAAATGCTTGTTATGTAGATAGTCGCCCCGTCCTGCTTTGGGAATTGATCTGCAGTCTGTCTTTGTTGGTAAACTCGTCCTATTTTGGGAATTCATACCGTGGTCGTAACGATATTTTCTCCATCCTGTTTCAGGAGTTAATCTTTGCCTGGTTATAATGATAGTTGCCTCGTCCTGTTTTGGGAATTAATCTTTGCCTGGTCATATAGACAGTTTCTTCGTCCTATTTCGGGAGTTAATCTTTGACCTGCTTTCTGTTGGCGAACCCGTCCTGTTTCGGGAATTCACACCGCCTGGTCGTACCGATAGTTGCCACATCTTGTTTCGGGAATTAATCTACGACCCCGTCATATAGATAGTTGCCCCGTCTTGTTTCGGGAATTAATCTATGTCCTATTTGAAAATTGTTCATGATATTTGTCTGTTTGTAGACTTTTACCTGAAAAGAAAAAGTTAGTCTTTATGCAATGTCATGATGTATGTAATGCATTGTGCAATGATTTTTTCAAAGTAAATGAGAGTATTATGTATGTGTTTCGTATGCATATGCTATGATAATTTTAAATGATGTATGGATGTAAGATGCCATTGAAGCGTGTTAGTAGCTTTGTATAACATCTTTGGCTAGGCAACATAAATCCATGACTGTCGTTGGGGATGAAGGATATGTCTCTCCAATCTTGTTTAGAATGTATACATTGGGGATTACTGCTTTTTTTAGGATACTCCACTAGGAATGTTTGAGTTCTGCTTGGGGATAGAAAATTTCAAGAGCATTGGTCGTTCATCACTCTACTGGGGAATTTAGTTCTTATATAACCTGACTGGGGGTAAAAGAGGTGAATAACTCTTCTGGGAAGGACAAAGTTAAAGGACATCTGGCTCGATTTCAGATTCCATGGAAACTCTCTTGGGATAGCAATATATACTTTGCTGGAGGAGAGAATCTTGCCGGTGATTTGCAATAGTCAGAGAAATGAAATTTGCTTGGGAAATTAAATTCCGTTGGGGAAATAAACCCTGCTAGGGAAATAAACCCCGCTGTAGAAGAGAATTATGTCGGGGATTTTACAGTGTTGGAGAAATAAAATCTGCTGGAGAATTAAATTCCTGTGGACTGTGTTGAGGATATAATCTCTTATGAGGATTTGAATTACGTAGGCTATGCGGAGGAAGTTTCCACTATATACGGGATAAATGTTTAAACTCCTTTATCTGCTATGGGGATCTGCTAGGGAGTATGATTATGTTAATAACTGGAAGATGCCTCAATTTTTGTCTAAGGACATATTAGACTCGTTGAGGAATGTATCTCCGTCGAGGATGAGCTTGTGCAAGTAGCTTTACAAGGATTTTTATGTGGGGATTTATGGACGACTTGAACATTATCCCAACTCCTAGAATCTTTAGTAAATGCTAATTCTTGTTTTTATGCATATATTTGTTAACAGTAATCATATTCATATGCATATGTTCATTTAATTTAGTCATTGGTCGTTTTGGCAAAAAAAATAGAGAAGGTAAAACAAATTTGAATTTTGAAGCATGTTTGTATTGATAATTTGCCTATAAATAGGCGGTTTTGTACAAGGAGACGGAGATCCTAGTAAGAGGAAATCGTCGTAAAATGAAAATATTCCAAAGTAAAAACAAAACATATAGTTATGTGTAAACAATCCCATCGAGTTTCAACTCTGCTATTGCCCTTATATCTTTGAGCGTCTCATCCCTTGATGTCGAAAGAAGTTGACTGAATCGATATGTATCTTTTGAAATTGACGTTGGCAACAAACTTGTTGTATGTAGGTGATCCAACAGGACATAGTCATACGCTTCAACCCCTAACTTTTTCCTGGACCGCCCTTTCGGGTTTTCAATCCACTGGGATACCATTTTTCGCCCAAGTCTCCTTTTCAGGTTTTTAACTTGCCGGGTGTACAATCTTTATATATATCTCTAATTTTTTCCTGAACCCTTTTGGTTCGCCGGGATGCCTTTATTTTTGCCTAGGCCAGTCAACCTAGCAAGTCTTTTTTAGGCGTAGTATTTTTTGACTATGTCCGTTGTAATACGGTGGGAGAACTGACTTGGTTTTGCATTTTATCGCAAATGTTGCGGATAGTAAGAGTTGTCATCGACTTTTCTTTTATCCAATAAGGAAAGGGTGAAAAGAATATGAAAGACCTTAGAAATTATTCTGAGTTCGGGGGGCAGGTTATGAAAAGGGAAGGTGTTAGCACCCTTTTTATCTATAGTTATCTACGGGCTCTTAATCCCTTAGTTCACTTTGTTTTGAAAATTTATTTGTGAATGTGTTTAAAAATATTTTGAAAATTCCTAAGTACGACAACTTTGTATTCATTCTTGTATCAATTAAGAATGCGTACAAAGTATTTGTTTCTGAAAATATTTCAGAGAAAGTGGTTATGAAAAAGATGTTTTGAAAAGTGTGAGCAAGCGATTAACATTATTTTACCCTTACTCAAGGCCGTTCGTGATATTTTCCTCCTCCTTTAGATAGTGCTACCCTACCATTAGCGAGTAGGAAGCCCTATCGTTGGATGTGAAGGGATAGGCGTAGGGTCATCGTTATGGTCATAGAAGGAAACATACAAGGATACCTTACCAATTCGAAGGGACAGCCATCATATATTTATAGGAAATATCGAGGGACAAGATCATTTCTCATAGGCAACTCGAGGGACATCGCGGGACTGTTATTATTATGATGATTTCAACCGAGGATCTTTGCTAATGGTATCCCTATGTTCGAGGGACATGACCACTTTTAATCGAAGGCAACAAGTGAGGTTACCCTAGAAGTGATTCAATTCGATTATTTATCTCGTTTTTAGGGTTTTCTATGATTGCTTTTAGATCTTGTCATACATGCCTAGTTACTATACAGTAATAAGGAAGGCGGTAAATTGCAGAAAGTAAAGGAAGAAATTAAAGGGTCTTACGCTATTACAAAGCTTCCAGAAAGGGGGTACAAACCATAAAATTGGGGAAAAAGTAAACCCTAATTAAACTATTACATACTGTAGCAGATACATAATTGGGAAAAAAACTAATGTGAAAGTATTACGCGAAGATTGTAGAATAAAGTGAAAAAGAAAATTGTTTCGTGATTTTGATAGAAAAAAAGTTGATTTGATGATTAACCTAGAAAAACTAGTTAATTTTAATTAATTAAGATAAATAATTGATTAATTAAGCAAACCCTAAATTAATTTTGATTAAAAGAAAATTTAGTGAAAAACCTAAAAAACCTAAATTGATTGATTAAATAAAAAAAAACCTAAAAAATTTAATTAGGGTTAACTAAAAAACTAAAACCTAAATTAGGTTTTATTAAAAAATATATTGAAAAAAAGGTTTTAAAGACAAAAGGGTAAAAAAGAGTGAGAAACATAGACAATAACCAAAAGAGTAGGGGTGGCTGTTAAACCCACGCCCTTAGCAGTTTCACACAGCAAGCTTACCATGAGGCCAAGCGTTGGTTGGTGTTGGATAACATGTTCAGCGCATTATATGATAACCCTGCAAAAAATATGAGAATATGAGAATTTTGGCAAATTCGGGTATCAAACCCGTGTCCTGGGAGACCAATGCCTTAGCGCACGCGTTTCTGCCACTGGGGTGGATATACATCCATTAATATAACTTAAACAATTGATATATAATATAAATAAGAATGTATTCACCGGAGAGGCGCCAGAGCCCTAGCTCTAGTCGTCTTCTCTGGTTGCCCTCTTTTGTTCAACCTGTGAAATAAGTTAGATTGGTAATCAAAAGCATTCTACCCCCTAAATCGAGGGCTGCGAATCCAATGGAAAGGTTATTTTGGTCTATAAACCCTTGGTTTTTGAGTTATGAAATAAACAAGCCGGATCGGTGCAAACATGATACTCTATGATTCTGACTGCATGGGATCACGATGATAATCCAAACCTGTACTAGTGAAACTCGGGAACACATTAGTAGTATTAATGCATGTTAAAGAAAACAGAAAATAGAGGTATGAATATTATGCACATTATGAAACTGGCGGTGCCATGTAATGAGATTTCACACGTATTGGACCATCCAATTTGGTCCAAACTTACTCTATAGGCTTGCTGGAAGAGAGTTGAATGGAGGTTTTGTAGTGAAAGGGCTTGTAACTAGGGTTTTGAAATTCTAGGGTTCTTAAAAAAAAGCTTGATATTTTGACAAGTTTGTGACAAGGGTTTTTTCGTGTCTTGTATGAGAATAAATGAGGGAATATATAGTGGAAATTAGGTCAAAGTCATGTGTGCTTGGACCTTGTAGGAGAAGATATAATTTTATCTCATTTATTTTTCATTATTTAATGAATAAATAAAATAATAATTAAAATAATTAAAATAAAAATAGGTCATTGGGTGGAAGAAAAAGATTTGAGGTGTATGAGGCGTATAAATCACGTTTTTACTTTTAAACAATGGCCCAATAGCCCAAAATAACAAGCTTGCTCACTTTGGACTTCATGCATTTTCTCAAAATTTCCAAACTTGAAATGGTCATAACTCACTCAATTATCTTCTCTTGAAGGTGACCTTGGACTTTTTGGAAAGACCAATATGTCCTCTACAATCTCTATGTTGACCACTTTTTCTTTTGAAAACTTTATCTTGATGTAAGTTATCTTGACAAAAAGTGTCTTTTTGTTGACTTTTGAAATGACCTGTAATGTATTGGCTTATATCTCTCAGATGATGCACTTTTTGGAATTGATCTTAGAGAAAACAAGGTTTATAGATTTGAATTTACTTCATAATGAGCTCTGATTGGGAAAAAGATGATGAAGCATGTAAAAGTTATGCTTGGTCAAAGTTCAGTTGACTTTTCCTAAGCAAACCCTAATTTACCAACTTTTGAATTTGAATGATTTGAGGGATTTTATTGAGGAATCATGATTAACCCTTGATAAAATGATTAATATTACTTCAAAGTTTTGATGATGACCAAAAATATTGCAGTTTGACTATATGTTGACCACAATTGACTTTTTACCCAATATAGTTGATTTTCAGTCATCTGAGCTATTGACTGAGCAAACTTGTGATGCAAGGCTTGAAATTTGACATGATCATTCTTAGGGATATATAAAGATCCATGAAAACCAATTGAGACCTTGGAAACTAAATCTTCCTTGAGAAATACAAAACCCTAGTTGTGGACCCATTGCTTAGGAGGAGAATTTGTCTGATCAATTCTTGAGCCACCTTGAGCATTTGAGAACCCTAGGAGAATGTCTTGAATGAAAATGGGAGGGAAAATTTTGGGGTACCAAAACTGCCCTTGTTCAATCTTCTTAAACTTGAGGAGTTAGATTGGCATGTCTGCCATTCGTGATCTGAAGGTGGAAGAGGATTGAACACTTAAGTTCTCAGAAATTTGCACTCGCATGTGCAAGAGGTAATGTTGTTGGTTGATAATATTGCTTGAATGGGTTTAAAGATTCCATTCGGAGAGCTGGCGGAGAGACGTCACAGATGGGCTTATAGATGCCATCCAAGGTAATTGCTGATAGAAGTATCAGAAGGAGTATACGCTTGACTTCATCTGAAGAATGCTTTCTTGAATGAAACTTATTTGATCCTATCTAAGGGAAATGCTTTTCAGAATGTATCTCTGAAAGGGAGATGCTTTTCATAATTCAGCCTATGAAGGGAAGTGTTCGTCATGTAGATAGTCGCCTTGTCCTATTTCGGGAATTGATCTATAATTTTTTTTATCGGTAAACCCGTCCCGTTTCGGGAATTCGTACCACCTGGTGATAAAGATAGTCGCCTCGTCCTGTTTCAGGAATTGATCTTCACCTGGTCTTAAAGATAGAAAGATAGTTTTCCCGTCCTGTTTTGGGAGTTAATATTTTCTTGGTCTTATAGATAGTTTACTCATCCAGTTTCGGGAGTTAATCTTCAACCTGGTCATGTAGATAGTCGCCCGTCCTGTTTCAGGAATTGATCTATAATTTACTTTCACAAATAGTTGTCTTGTCTTATTTCAGGAATTAATATGTGTCTGGTCATCCAGATAGTTTCCCCATCTTTTTTTAGGAATTAACCTAGGATCTGCTTTTTGTTGGCCGTAGAGATAGTTGCCCCGTCTTGTTTCAAGAATTAATCTCTTACATGGTCACATAAATTGTTTCCCCGTCTTATTTTAGGAATTAATATCTGACCTGGTCAAAGAGATAGTTGCTCCGTCTTTTTTTCGGGAATTAATCTCTGACCTGGTTACATAGATAGTTGCCCCGTCTAGTTTCAGGAATTAATCTTGGACCTATTTGAGAATTGTTGATGATATTCGTCTGTTTGTAGACTTTACCTAAAAGGACAAAGAGTTAGTTGTATGCCATGTCATGATGTATGAAATGCATTACGTTATGATGTTCTCAAAGTAAATGAGAATATGTATATGTGTTTCGTATGCATATGACATGATATTTGTAAAGGATGTATGAATGTGGAATGTTGTGGAAGCGTATCGATGGCTTTGTACGTCATCTATGACTGGGGAAAAATAATTACTGACTGTTGTCGGGGATGAAGAATATATGTAATCTTCAATCTTGTCTACAATGCCTCCGCTTGGAATTCCTGCTTTTTGTTTGAGGAAACTCCGATGGAGAATTTGATTTATGTTTGGGAAGAAGAGTTTAAGAACATTGGTCGTTCATCGTTCTACTGGGGAATTTAATTCTTATATACCTTGACTGGGGATAAAAGATATAGATAGCCTTTCGAGGTGCTTCCTAACCGAGTTTTTGATATGGATGCTGACTCGTCTGGGAAGGATAAGATTAAATGATATTTGGTCTAATTTCAGATTTTGTAGCGACTCTTTGGGGATGGCAATCTGGATTACCCTTTGCTGGAGAGAGAAATTTTGCTGGTGATTTATAGTCAAAGTGATAGACTCAAGCTGGGGAGATTGTATCCTGTTGGGGAGATAAAACTTATTGGGGAAATAAACCCTGTTGGAGGAATATATTCTGCTGAGGAGGTGAACCCCACTGGAGAAGAGAATTTTGTAGGGGAATGTGTCGAATTTGTGAAGATGACTCCGTGGGGGATAATCTTATGGGAAATGCTATGTGGGGATTATTCCACGTAGGTTGTTCCATGCGGATTCGTGGACGACTTGAACGTTATTCCAACTCCTAGAGTCTTGATTAAATACTCATTCTTGTTGTTATGCATATATTTGTTAAGAGTAATCATATCATATGCACATGTTCATTCAATTTAGTCATTGAACATTTTTGTAAACAAAATAGAAGAAGTAAAACTAAATTTGAATTTTGGAATTGTGTTTATATTGATAATTTGCCTATAAATAGGAGATTATTGTACAAAGAGACATAAATCCTAGTAAGAGGAAATCGCGGTGAAATGAAGAGAGTACAAAGTGAAAACAAAATATATAGCTATGTGTAAATAATCTCGTCGGATTCCAACTCTACTATTTCCCCTATGTCTTTGAGAATCTCATCCCTTGTTGTTGGAAATAGTTGATTGAATTGATCTGTACCATTTAAACTTGATGTTGGTAATAAAGCTGGTTACAAGTGATCCAATGAGACATATCCGTACGCTTCAATCCCTAATTTTTCCTGGACCGCCCTTTTGGGTTTTCAGTCCACCAGGATACCCTTTTTTGCCCAAGCCTCCTTTTTAGGTTTTCAACTTGCCGGGTGTACATTCTTTTACATATATATTCCTGATTTTTTCCCGAACCCTTTTGGTTCGCCGAAATGCCCTTATTTTTGCCTAGGCCGGTCAACTTAGCGGGTCGTTGTTCATGCGTAGTATCTTTTAACTATTTTCGTGTTCACATGGTGTGGAAGATCTTCACCATCCACGGTGGTAAGTATCATAGCTCCACACGAAAATTTCTTCTTGACTACAAATTGCCCTTCGTAGGTGGGACTCTATTTTCCCCTAGGATCATCCTGCGGTAGGATGATACGCTTTATTACCAAGTCACCAGCCTGATATACCCGACACTTGATCTTCTTGTTGAAAGCATTGATCATATGCTTATGATATATCTGACTGTGACAGGCAACCGCAAGCATCTTCTCATCAATTAAATTTGGCTGGTCCAGCCTAGTCTGAATCCATTTGTCTTCTTATAAATCCTCATCTTTCATAATTCTTAGGGAAGGAATCTGAACTTTGATAGGTACGATGGCTTCCATACCATAGACTAGAGAGAATGGGGCTGCCCCAATTGATGTCCCAGTTAAAGTGAGATAGCCATGGATAGAAAATGGTAACATATCATGCCAATCTTTAAATGTCACTGTCATCTTTTGTATAATCTTCTTAATGTTCTTATTGGCGGCTTCCATTGTTCCATTCATCTTCGGTCGATATGGAGAAGAATTGTGGTGCTTGATCTTGAACTGCATGCAAAGTTCCGTGATCTTTGTGTTGTTTATATTGGTACCAGTATTTGTGATAATCCTTTCGGGGATGCCATACTAATAGATAAGGTTATGCTTAATGAATCAGGCGACAACATTCTTAGTAACAGGGGCAAACGAGGCTGCTTCAACCCACTTTATAAAGTAATCAATGACAACTATGATGAACCGATGTTCGTTAAAAGCAGTAGGCTTGATCTCTCCAATCATATCAATGCCCCACATTGCATTTGGCCAAGGAGAATTTACGACATTCAAAGGTACTGGAGGAACATGTACTTTGTCAGCATATATCTGGCACTTGTGACAAGTTCTTGAGTGGTGATGGTAGTCGGTTTCCATAGTCGACCAATAGTAACCTGCTCTCAGAATCTTCTTAGCCATAGCATGCCCACAGGAGTCAGTACCAAAGATACCTTCGTGCATATCTTCCATAATATTCTCCACCTCTTTCTTGTCCACACAACAAAGCAGATTCGAATCATGATTGCACCTGTACAAAATTTTGTTACTTAGGAAGAATTTAGCAGAGAACCTCCGTGGAAATTTCTTGTCATTGTTAGATGCTCCATCAGGGTACTCTTGAGCCTCAAGATATCTCTTTACTTCGTAAAACCAAGGCTTCTCTTCTACTCTGTCAACGTCAACTTCGTAGAAATGTTCCGGTTCATATACCTTTTCAATAGTAATTCAAAGAGCCTCATTGTCCCATCTAACTTTAAACATGAACGACATGGTTGCTAATGCATCTTCCAACTGATTTTCTTCTCATGGGATTTGCTCAAAAGTAATTTCCTCGAAGTACGGGATTAAGATCAGCACATGCTCTCTATAAGGAATGAGGTTCGGATGCTTCGTATCCCATTTTCCCTTAATTTGGCTGATCACCAGGGCTGAGTCCACGTATACACTCAAGAACTTGATCCTCAAGTCAATGACAGCTTTAATACCCACAATGCACGCTTCGTATTGAACCATGTTGTTGGTACAATTAAAGTATAATCTGGAGGTGAAGGGCGTATGGCAACCCTGAGGTGAGATAATTATAGCACCAATTCCATTTCCAAGTGCGCTAGAAACTCCGCCGAAAACCATAATCCATTGGGATCCTGACTCAGGTCCTTCATACGGTCCAGACTCTTCATAATCTGTAACTAGCATAATGTTCTTGTCTGGGAATTCAAAGTTCATAGATTGGTAGTCATCTATGGCTTGATGAGCCAAATGATCTGCCAATACACTTCCTTTGATTTCTTTCTGAGTGGTGTACTGAATGACATATTCTGTGAAGACCATTTTCCATCTGGCTATTCTTCCGAAGAGAGATGGCTTCTCGAATATGTACTTGATGGGATCCATTTTAGAGATCAACAAGGTAGTATGAGTCAACATATATTGTCTTAGTCGGCGAGCAGCCCATGCCAAAGCACAACAAGTTTTATCGAGCAGTGAGTATCTTGTTTCACAGTCGGTAAACTTTTTTCTAAGGTAGTATATTGCATGCTCTTTTCGACCAGACTCGTCATGCTGACCCAATACACACCCCATTGAATTCTCTAACATTGTTAGGTACATGATTAGAGGTCTTCCTTCAACTGGTGGAATCCGAATCAGAGGTTCTTGTAGGTACTCCTTGATTTTGTCGAAGGCTATCTGACAATCGTCGTTCCATTTTACTACCTAGTCTTTCTTCAGTAACTTGAAGATTGACTCACAAGTAGAAGTCAAATGAGAAATGAATCGGGAAATATATTGCACTCTTCTAGCCAAATATCTCCGCTTTTGGGCATACTATTTGAACCCTTCATTCGAGCCCATCATCATATTTTGTAATTGCACGCGAGATGGTGCAAGATCAGCATTGTATTAAAACTGCTTGTAAAGCAGCCAAGTCTTCCCAAGTACGGATTTCGGTTCCCTCCAGTGGATAGAGCCACTCGAGTTGTGTACCAGATAAACTTTCCTAAAACAAGTGAACCCATAACTTCCTGTCAGCAGTATGGGGTTGGATCTTCTGAACATAAGATCTCAGATGGAGTTTCATACAAGACACACCATCATATTTAGAAAAAGCAGGGACTTTAAACATGTGAGGGATGACCACCCCTGGAATAAAACCCATATCTTCAAAATCCAATCTAGGCACTTTCTGGATTTCCATGGCCTTGAGGCGATCTTCCAGCTGCTTGTCTCTGTCATCAGTAGGAGGATATTGTTCAGAGGAATAGTCTTCATCATAATTTTGGCCAAAACTAAGGTTATTGTTCTCTTCAGCTTTCACATTTTCGTCATCTTTCTCTTGGTTATCTTCTTCATTCAGGGGAACCTCAAAATCTAGAGCCCTTCTGACTAGACCCTTGAATCTTCTTCCTATATTAAGAAAGATTATTGGCTTTTTAGTCTTCTTCTTATTCCCCTTTGTGATGAGGGTCTTCAACTCGTCTTGACTCTTAGCTAATTCCAAGAACATCTACTGAAACTGAGTGTTCTAAGCATGAAGTTCTTTCATAGTTTGCTTGAGTGCCATCTTTTACAGAAATAAACAACAATAAGATGAGAAAACCTGTCTAGAAGGTACCTGTTATGTGATGATATGCATGATGTGCACATGAAAGTGCAATGTTTTCAAGGACCGTTGCGGGATTTAAATTTTTTTAAACAAAAGGAAACAAAAGGAATTTTAAGTAACAAGCTCATATTATAATTTCTTTCAATAAAAAGAGTTACAAAAAAGCAAAGTATTAATTCAAGTCTCCCATGGACGCTTCCTCTTTGTGTTGACATATGCGTTAAGGCTTTGTTCTTCGTGGAGTCGTTTCATCAGCTCCAGTACTTTCTTCTCACTGGAATATAATTGAGCTTCGAAGGTACCTCTTTCTTCCTTAAGCTAAATCCAAGACTTTTGTAGCTCTTCAAAGTCAGTAGGCATATCGGGATGGATGACAGTATGAGAAACATCCCCTTCAATAACAGGCTCTATGATCACTGGCAAGATAACAGGATATAGCATTTTAAGATTTTGAGTACGATACTACACCCATCTAATGTAACGCTCTATAGAAATGGAATTCTTGTGTCCCAAAGCCTTGCTATCAATCTTGTTGACTGTGCCCTAAGCACGTATAAACCTTTGATGATAATTTTGAGGATCTTTATCATAGTCGAACACAATACCCTAGATGAGCATGTCATGAGGAAAGTCCCTTCGAGCATAACCAAACTGACACAGAGCTAGAGAAGGGTTGTAAGTGATCCCCCCTCTTATACTAAGGAGTGGTACATTATGGAATTCCCCACATCGATCAATAATAGTGACATCTTCCTGAGATCGAGAACACCAATGAATATTTTCATGAGTGAGTGACATAAACCTTTGAGACCACCTCAAACCTTGTTTGTTCTTTATCACTGATCGAGGCAGGTGCAAAATAAACCACCTAGACAATAGACGTATGCAACACATAAGAGTTCCTCACTTCTTCATAGTACGAGTGTGGAGGGAATGCAGGACATCTCCAAGCAAAGTAGGTACTGGATTATGAGTGAGAAATATTTTGATGGAATTCACATCTATGAATTCGTCCGTATTAAGGAATAGTACCAACCCATAAAGCAGTAAATCCACATGTCCTTGAAAGCACGAAAGCTCATGGCTTCTAGAAATCACCAAGCCTTCTTTATCACAAATTTAGGAGAAAAACCCTTGACTCCATTCCTTGTTTCCAATTAGGTACAATGTTTGATCATTTTAGATGTAGGGCTACTGCAACGTCTTTAGGTTTCAGAACCTTCTCTAAACTGGTGAAGGGCATCTGATCAAGAATAGGCACTTCGAGCAACTTAGAGAATTCTTCCATTATGGGCACCAACTGATAATACGGGAAGGTAAAATAGTGATGCTTCAGATCAAAGAACTAGAAAATAATGCTCATCATGTCTTCCTGAAAGCCAGTAGTAACCAAACCGAGTAGGAGACCATGTCTCTTGCTGAATTGAGAATTGCCGGGAACCTTTGAGACTAATTCCTCAAGCTTGGAAGGTATCCTTACGAAGTTGATCCGGATGCTATTCCTACGACTGGAAGTCATTACCCTATAATACATAACAAAGATAAATCCCCTAGATCCTTAAAATGGTTAGTCATGATATGATATTATGATGTCATGTTCGAGCAGATAATCAAGCACAAGCAAAGCACACGAGGCCTTAGGTTTAGGCTTTCATGAAGTTTGTAGGTAAGTACCCTCTTGAGTTTGAGTTGGCTCAACCTGTCCCAAAGAAGTAACAGGGTTCTATGGATCTCAATATCATTGATTTTTCCCACAAGTCTTGTCTAGCATGACAACTGACTTGCCACCAAAAAAAACCCGAGAGTCGAATCTTAATGAGCGTAGCATCGAGTATCAACCAACTTCAGCCTGCACCAAAGTCGTCTATTTCACTACCTTCTAATGGCTAAGTTGGGTCAATTAAGATTCTAAGGTCAGTTAATGCTTATGAAACGACACGGTAGCCTAGTATTCTCCCTGACTGACTCAAGGGACACCAGTACAAGCCTGTGATACGGTGGCAGAATCACTGTTATACTGGTTTTGCATTTTGTGTTTGCAAATGTCGCGGTAAGCAGGAGTCGCCACCGACTTTTCTTTTATCCAAATTAAGGAAGGGGTAGATTATGGAAAGGGAATGTGTTAGCACCCTTTCCACCCGTAGTTATCTATGGGATCTTAGATGCTTAGCTCATTTTAAAAGTACCTTTGTGATTTGTATGTTTTGAGAAATGTTTTGAAATTAGTGCGGCGATTCGCTTTGTGATAAATCTTGTATCAGTCCTCAAGAGTGTTGAGAAAGCAAATAATTTTGAAAGTTGTTTATGAAATGTGTAAGTGTAAAAGTTTATTTTATTTGAGAAAGCATCTAACAGCTATCTACTTGTACTCGAAAAGGTTTATTCTTTTCCTCCTATCCTTTAGACAGTGTTATCCTACTATTAGTGAGTAGGTAGCCCTAGTCGTTAGATGTTTAAGGGACATTCGAAGGGATGTTACGGTCACGAAGGCAACTTGGGAAGGAATTTTAGTAACTGTTCTAAATTTCTAAGATCACTTTTTACCGAGGCAACATCGAGGGGGTCATTGAGGGACTTGTGATATTTCAAACTAAAGGACAATCACTAAAACTTCTCACATTTCAAGAATTATGATTATTTTCCCAAGGCAGCCGAAGTGGGATACCCTAGAGGTGTGCATGTTTAATTATGTTTAGTTCAGCTATTTATCTTGTTCATTTAGGGATTGCTAATGTTTGATTTCATTCTTGTCATGCAATCCTAGTTACTAGCAGTTAATATATATACAGGAATTTAAAGTGCGGAAAGCTAAATCCTACGCTATTACAATGCTTCGGGGGAGGGTATTTACATGTCCAAATAGGGAAAAATAAAGAAAGTGATAAAGTCCTATTTTAATCTATTACATTCCATCGACAGATACAAAAATATGAAAAAGAATAATAGAAAAAGAAATAAATGAACGTGCGCAAATTGGGAAAAATACGTCTAAAACCCAGAAAATTTCTAAGTAAATAAGAAAATCTTTTTTTTGGTTTTGCTTATTTTAAGAAAATAAAACCTAAGTCTATTTAATTTTAATTTCAAGAAAAGGTTAAAATGATTAATTAATTTGTTTAAAAATTAATTTTATTAATAAAAACTAATGTAATGTTTTTTTTGTGATTTTTTGATTTAAAGTTAATTTAAAATCAAGAGAGAAATGAATAAAGAAAAATTAAAATAGAAGAACCCTCCTTCGATTCAAAGGGAAAACATGGCCTTTTATTTTTTTTGTTGAGGATTTGTAGAACCTCTTTTTTGATTTTATTATCCCTACTTTTGCCTGAACTGTTTCCTTTGTGATTGCAATCAGCGGGATACCCCAGTTTTTCTTAAGTCTCCTTCATAGATTTTTGACTTAACGGGCTTTTATCTTGAGAGATAATGACTTCCTGTTTTAATGATTATGTGGAACCATCACGGTTTTTGTAGTGCATCTTCTACACTATTTGTCGTGTATGAAGGTAGAGCTTGCGACTGAATGCACATTTGAATTAACTGAGAAAACTACCCTGCCTCAGGTTATGATTAAGTGTTTTAATTTGTGTGAAAAGAAAAAATCCTACTTCCTTATAACTCCACTGTTTAGGATTTGAAACAACGCCTGTACATCGTCAGCAGGGTCTGTTCAAAAGCATACTATAGAGATTATGGCATCATTTTTGTCATCCCCCATCTAAAGGCTTAGAGATTTAATCGAGAGTTAAATATCACAAAAAGGAAGTAAAAACACAGTTTGAATATAGCGAATATGAATGAATTGATTCAAGACAAACATATGGAATACATTGATAAAATAACAAAGTTTGACATGAAACAAATGTTCGAACAATCAAAAGAAATTACAAATTGAAAATTCTAGATGGACAAAAATCCTCTTTGTCTTGGCTTGTCACTTCAGATGGTGTGCCTTTGAGGAATGGTAGAAGAATTCCAGTTGACCATCTTGTGCGAATTCCAGTGCTCCTTCATGGATCAGGTCTTGAATTTTATATTTCAACGTCCAACAGTTATCAGTATCATGCCCCGGGTTATCGGAGTGAAATGCACACGTTTCATTAGGATGGTAAGTAGGAGCATAAGTATTAGGATTCCGAGTAGGATCCTTCAATGTGACCTGTGATACGGTGGAAGAACCAGACTGTTTTAGGAAAATGCTGGTTTGCATTTTGCGTTTGTGTTTGCAAAATGTTGCGGTAAGCAAGAGTCGCCACCGACTTTTATTTTATCCAACTAGAAAGGACAAAATCACAGAAAAATTCCTTTTTCGAGATTTTGAGTACGGGGGGTAGATTATAAAAAGGGAAGGTATTAGCACCCTTTCTATCCGTAGTTTTCTACGGGCTCTTAGGTACTTGCTCATCTTTTAAAAATTGCTTGTGTGTGTTTGTTTTGGAAAGTTTTGTTTTACTTCGTATTAACCCTTGCTTCTGTCTTCAAGACTTTTACGAAGTGTTTTTGAAAATTTTGTTTGAAAAGAGTGTAAGTGTGAAAAAAGTTTGTTTTTGAGCAAGTACCTACTAGCATCTACCTACTCGAAAAAAGATTATTTATGTTCTTGTTTCCTTTAGACAACACTATCCCACTATTAGTGAGTAGGTAGCACCGTCGTTGGAGTTGTAAGGGTCAATTCAAAAGGGACGTACGACCACTAAAGCAATGCTAGGAAGTCTTAGTAATAACCCTAATGTCTTAAGATCATATTCGAGGCAACATTTCCGAGGCAACCTTTTCGAGGCAACATTTTCAGGGTAACATTTCCGAATGGGACTTTTGATCTTTGTTAGACAAGAGGGTAACCACTAAAACACCCAATATTTAATGATCGTTTACCGAAGGCAACCGAAGTGAGAGTATACCCTAGGAGTGCGCATGTGTGAGTGATTTGATTTCAGTTATTATCTTTGCACATTTAGGGTTTGCTAACCATTTTAAATTAACATACAGTCTTGTGATGCAATCTTATTATCATACATCTAACAGTTAAATATTTGCAAGAATTAAAATGCAGAAAATAAAACTACGCTATTACAAGGCTTCAGGGTAGGGGATTAATTACATAGCCAAAAACCCGTAAAACGATAAATAAAAAGAAAATCCTAATTAAACTATTACATCCCATGAGCAGTTACATTAATATTGTAAATATAATAAATGCGCGCGATGAATCGAGAACGAGAGAAATTAAGGTTTTGACCCCGTCCAAACCTAGTTGAAAGAAAAATTGTCTTTTGTTGTTTTTGATTATTTGATAAAATAAAGTTTTAAATGAATAAATACAAACCTAGTTACTAATTAACTTAATTAAGAAAAATAATTAATTTGACCTATTTTTTCATTTTTGTTATTTTAAGAAAAGAAAATAAAAATTAAATCAAACTGTTGTACCCCAAAATTTGCCCTCCCATATTCTTCAAGATTTGTCAAGATCAATCTTCAAATGCTTCAAGACTTCTCAAAGATTGCACAGTCCAACTGCCTCCTAAGCCAGTCAAAATTAGGGTTTTGGTTCTTGCAAGTAAGTTGAGGTTTTCAAGGGCTCAATCAAGTCCCATAGGCCCATATACATTTCCAAGCATCTACATGTCAAGTTTCAAGGCTCACAGGGTCAAGTTGCACAATCAAAAGCCCTATTTGGTTCACAATCAACTGCAGGGGCAAAATGGTCATTTTACAGTCAAAACTCAAATTTTTTGGTCAACATCTTATTTTGAGGCCAAAATCATCATTTGATCAAGTCTTGATCATGATTCCACAAGCATGGCTCAAAAATCATCAAGATGCAACAGTTTCTATTTTTGGACAGCAGAAAAGTCAATTGTAACTTGACCAAGGCATAACTTTTTCATGGTTCATCAGAAAAATCCCATCCAATGCTCATTTTTAAGGGGATGACATTTCCGACAACTCATCTTCACATCCCAAGTCCAAGAAATTCTCTCACAAAAAGTTATCAATTTCTACATTATAGGTCACTTTCAAAAGTCAACAAAAAGGCATTTTAAGTCAAAGACCATAACTTGAGATTGGTAAATCCAAATGACATGGGACCAAAGGCATTGGTTAGAGGACTTCAAGACCTTTCCATAATGTCCAAGAACATGTTCATATGATCAAAATTGAGCAATATATGCATTGGAGAAGTTGGGAAATTTTGGGGAATTTGCAAAACTCAACTTTGCCTAAAACACCTCATTTTTGCTAATGGGCCTCAAATTCTTTCTTGAAACATTGTCCAAGGCCTATGCACGACCCAATGAGCTTAAATTGATTTATTTTCTTATTTTTAATTAATTAATTGAATTTTTTTATTAATATTAATTCATTTAATTGATTTTAAATGTAGGAAATTCAAAGATATGGTTTTCAAATCTTTTTGTGATGCAAAAGAGGTCAACACATGCTGAAGATTTCGTGTACACATCAAGGAGACAAAATCATCCAATTTTGGCAAGTTTTATCAATCAAAAAAGGTTGAAAAAGATTTGATTGAAATCAAATATTAAAATCATAAAGCCATGGATTTTTGGACAAAGTTTTACCCTAATTCCATTCCACTACAAATACTAAAGCTAACCCTAATGCCTCATACGTGCAAGCAGCTGCAAAAAGCCACAAACTAATTTCAAAAAAACCAAGAACAAAGTCAAAACTGAATTCAACCTTCCAGCTCGATTCAAAGCTTTCTCTTGATTCAAACCTATTGCAGGGATTCCCAGAAGCCTTTTGCAATCAAAATCACGTGCCAACACTCAAGAAATCCCCATACACGAACTCACAGTTTGTCAATCTTTTTCAGAATCGAAACTCCAAAATTATGCATCATTAACATGATTTATTGTGTGTTTTGTGTTGCTAGCAATCATAGGAAGCTTTTGGCATAAGTCAATTGGATTAAGAGGCCTTAAATCAGAAGTTGCCATGAACACGTTCTAGGGTTTCCAAGCTCTGAAATTAGGGCTTTACAGCATAAGCAAAATTGGACCTTGAGACGCATATGGTTGGATTCGTCAAGGCCAGACGAATCAAACCCAACCCTCGCGCCTTATTTATATAGCCTAGGGAGCTAGTCGCTATTTTTGGCCGTTTCACTTTGTGGGGGTTAAAAACCCCCACTATCTGTTGTGTTTTGTTGCAGGAAAACGAAGAAGACGGTGAGCTGGCAATATGCTAGTGGGTCATTCAAACAAAATGGTGCGCGCGTGCTTTACAGTATAGGCGTTGGTTTTCACATATTATCATTGTCTATTATTATACTAACAAATGCAGCGTGATGACCTAGTGGTCAGTGAGGTGGACGTTCATCATTGGGACCTGGGTTCGATTCCCAGGTCCCCCAAAATAGTTCTATTATTTTTCATAACATCTTCACATGCAGCGCTTGTCAAGGATTCCACCATATACCCTCACAGATCAGCATGCCAAGTGTCTCAATAGACAGATCCAAAGGCCAAAGGATGATCCTCACCCTGATCCTCAGTCAACGCTGGTGCAGTTGATTGCAAAAGTCAAAAAGGCCTGATGTTTAATGGGCCAAATTGCTTCTTCAAACCTCCATTGGGCCATCAAACCCCCCCTGGTTTTACTATTCTTTTTATTTTCTTTTTCCTTTTAATTCTTTTAACTAATTATTATTATTATTATTATTATTAACTAACAAATTAATTTTCATAATAAATTCAGACTATTAAAATGTAAATATTTTTTATTACTAATTGTTAATTTCACTTTAATTCATTATTTTGTAAATAAAATACTAACAAATTAATTAGTTTAATTCAGTAATTTTGACCTTTTTTAATAATAAATAAAATAAACTTAGAACTAGGGTTTTCTTGACTTTTAATTTCCTTTTTCTTTTTATTTTCATTAAAAACTTAAAACACAAAAAAACATTTCTTTTTCTTTTAATAATTAATTAATTAGTAGTTTAGGTTTAATATTTAATTTAATTACAAAAAAGGACAAATTTCAATTCTTTTCTCAAAAAGGGTCAAAACCCTAAGGACATCCCGATTTAATTCTTTTGCGCTTTAATTCCTTTTGATTATATTTATGTATCTGTTTCCAAGGATGTAATTGTTAATTAGGGCTTACCGCTTTCTTTTACTTTCCGCATTTATTTCCAAACGGGTTATGTTTTTGGCGATGTATAGACCCGCGCCTTGTAATAGCGTAGATTTACATTTCCGCACTTTATTTTCCGCACTCTTAACTGTTAATATGCATGAAAGACTTGTATGACAAATAAAACCAATCCGTAACTCACAAATACATGTTCAAAGATAAACTGAAAAACAACACACATGCACATGCCACTCCTAGGGTACGCCTCACTCAGTTGCCTCGAACTTGGTCATCAAGTATAGGGTGTTTTAGAGGTCGCCCTCCTGTCTAAAGATCCAATTGCCTCGAAATGGTTGCCTAGGATAAAAAGGATCTAGGACATTAGGGTTATCGCTAAGGCGTCCTACTATTTCTTCGGTGACCACATTGTCCCTAATAATCGAATTGACCCGAAAACCCCAACGATGGTGCTACCTACTTCTCAATAGTGGGATAGTACTGTTTAAAGGACTCTTACACAGCCTAATTCCTTAGAGTAGGTAGATCTCATGGGTACTTGCTCTCTCAAACAAACAAAAACATCTTTTCGCACTGACACTTTCAAAAAATTTTCAAACAAATTTTTCATACACTCTTGAGGACAGATACAAGAGTTACTTAGAAATTTTTCAAACGAAACTTTTTCAAAACCCACACACACTTGAAAAGCAAACAAATTTTTGAAAACATAGAGTGAGCAAGTACCTAAGAGCCCGTGGATAACCACAGATAGAAAGGGTGCTAACACCTTCCCTTTCTATAATCTACCTCCCGAACCGAGAAACATCTCGAAAAGGAATTTTGTTGTGCTTTTGTCCTTTCCTTGTTGGAGAACATAAAAGACGGTGGCGACTCTTGCTTACCGCGACATTTCGCGAACCAGCATTTCAAAACAGTCAGTTCTATTTCCACCGATCACAGAATTTGCGACTCTGCTGGGGAATATTAATAAGTGAGGTGTACCTTAGGATTAGATCACCCATGCTTTCAATTGTATGCCTTGTATGCTTTAATTTTGTGGGTTTGCATCGGAGTTTTATAGATCCTAACCCAGATCTGGGGAATACCCTTTAGGTAGCAATAAACTGTGAGGGACCTGTCCGGCATAGACCGACACGGGTGAAGCAGTGGCTACGTTGGTGTGACACCTTGGTCTGTACCGATATCCCTTGTGTTGCAACGAGGAGAATATGGGTCTTCTGAGGAGTCATTTAGCACCAACCGACCTTAGAATCCTAAATTGACCCAACTTGGCCATAGAACAGTAGCAGTATGCTACACTCATTGAGGCTAAACTCTCGTGATGGTTCTGGCCGCAAGAAAAGATTGCGACGCTGGAGTTATGACCGATTGAGGGTAGTCGATGATATTGAGATCCTCTAGAACCCGGTTACTTTTGATAGGACAGTCTTAACCAACGAAACTGAAAGAGGGTAGTACCTAAACTTCATGCTGGCCTAAACTCTAAGGGCTGTCTTGTGTGACTTGTGTGCCTTATCATGTTTGCCTTTGTGAATACTTGTGGTGTGCTTTATCATAACATCATGCCATAATACCATTGCATGCATCCTGCATAAAGACTGACCCATTTCAAAGACAAGAGAGTTTCATCTTTTCTCTGTTTTGTAGGACATCATGATGCCTGTGCGAAGTAATACTATTCGGCTCAACTTTGTTCACCCACCTGATTTGCTTAAAGAATTGGTTAACAGAATTCCAAATACTACTTCCTTCATCCAGAGGCATGGTTCTCTTCTTGGTTTAGTCACTGCAAAGTGGGACCAACAACTGATGAGTGTCCTGACCCAGTTTTATGATCCCCTGTACCATTGCTTCACCTTTCAAGACTTCCAGCTGGTCCCTACCCTGGAAGAATTCTCTGATTTGCTTGGTATCCCTATCTTGGATCAGACTCCCTTCACTAGTTTGGAAAAGACTCCTAGACTTGAGGAGATTGCTGCAGCCCTTCCTTTGACTAACAAGGAGGTAATGGATAACTGGGTAACTAGAAGCGGAGTTAAGGGCTTTTTGGCTAAGTTTTTGATTGGTAAAGCTAATAGTTTCTGGAATGACTTAGACTTCAGGGCGTACGAAGACATTCTGGCTCTCTTAATCTATGGTCTGGTTCTGTTTCTAAATCCTGATAACTTTGTCAATGTCAATGCCATAAGGGTCTTCATGTCTCGGAACCCTGTGCCCACTCTCTTGGGTGATATCCTACAACAAATCTATGCTCGTACTGCTCGAAGACGGGGAACTTTGTGGTGTTGTGCTCCTTTGTTAGTGAGGTGGTTTATTTCGCACCTCCCTAAGTTCGTGCTGAAGAACAAAGAAGGAAGGGGTTGGGCTCATAGGTTAATGTCTCTCACTGATAATGACATCATTTGGACTCTCAGAGGTTTGGATGAGGTAGCTGTTATTAATCGTTGCGGAGAGTATCCTAATGTTCCATTGATCGGTACCCAGGGAGGAGTCTCTTATAATCCATGTCTAGCTCTCCGTCAGTTTGGAAGGGCCAGAAGAGTAGGACCTCATGAGATGTTGGTTCCTAACATCAGTTTTGAGTTTCAGGTAGACAGTGATGAGCTGCGTCGTAGATTCATCAAGGCTTGGGACAGAATTCACAAAGCTGACCCACATGAGTTGGGACCGAAGACTTCTCTGCCTATGGAATCTTACTACAGATGGGTCCGCATCCATGCTCAGAAGTTAGGTATGCCATATGAAGCTGTCAGGCCCATTATTCTTGAATTTCCTGATAGAGACGGGGTTCCTCCAACTGTTCTCCCTCCTCAGATACCTACTGATGTTGATACACTAAAGAGGTCTTGGGCGCAACTACAGGAAGAACGGGATTCTTATTGGGAAAAGTTCAATGAGCAAGAACAGAAAATCCAGAAGCTGACCAAGCAATTGGAGAACGAGTGGGTCCTGAATGACTACATCCGTACCGAGAAGAGGAGGCCATGGGAGCACTGATGGACTTTGGATGTTTCTTTTATAGATTTTATTTCCTTTTCAGTATTTTCATTCCTGTAACGCCTAAGGGCAATTTCTTGAACAATTCCAAAGATAAATCTAATGAAGTGTGTTCCCTTTTTGTTTACAAAGTTGAACCCCAATTGTCTTTGAAAACATAAATCATACGCATTCCATTCATCATATGCATAACAGGTACCTTTTTCTACAGGTTGCTTAATCTTCTTCGCTGTTTATTTCAGCAGTCATCATGAATCCTGAATCATCCAATGAACAAGCTATCAAGGCCCTTCAGGCCCAGAACGCCCAGTTTCAAGAGCTGGTCATGAGCTTAGCCCAGGGTCAACAGGAATTGAAGACTCTGCTGTTGAAGAAGAAGAAGAAGAAGACTGTGTTGTTTAACACTGGACGGAGGATTGGTAATACACTGCAAAATGAGGCTGACCAAGCTACTTCCTCTGTAGGGAAGGACCATCCCCAAGGGGGAAGGGTTCCTAGTCCTGTGGTCTCCGACAACGAGACGAATTTCAATGATGAACAGTACCCTCCTGCTGAAGACAGGTACAAGCAACTAGAGGACCGTCTAAGTGCCATGGAAATTCAACATGTGCCTGGGTTGGATTTTGGAGATCTAGGTTTATCTTCTGGGGTGGTGATCCCACACAAGTTCAAGGCACCTTCTTTTGCGAAGTATGACGGAGCTTCCTGCCCTAAGCTGCATCTCAGATCATATGTAAGGAAGATCCAACCTTACACTGCAGACAAGAATCTATGGATCCATTTCATCCAGGATAGCCTTTCAGGGGCTCAACTCGAATGGTTCTATCAGCTGGATGGAACTAGTATTCGAAACTGGGAGGACTTGGCTACTGCATTTTATAAGCAGTATCAGTACAATTGCGACCTCACTCCCACGCGTACCCAACTCCAGGGTATGTCACTTGGGATGGGTGAAGGTTTTAAGGAGTACGCACAAAAGTGGAGAGACTTGACTGGAAGGGTGCGGCCACCTTTGACTGACCGAGAGCTCGTTGATATGTTCCTAGGGACCCTGTCTGGTCCGTTTTTCAACCATCTGATTGGTAATTCTTCTGCTGGGTTCATAGACCTGATCTTAACTGGGGAGAGGATAGAGGCTGGTATCAAGTCTGGGAAGATACAGAAAGGTGCATCCTCGAGTTCTAAAAAGAAGCCTTTCAAGAACGAATCTAGTGTTGTTTATGGGTCGAGGAAACAGAACAAACCGGAACGCCGCCAAGCTATCAACGCGGTGGTAATTTCAAAGCCTGCTGCCGCTCCTCGGCAACATAACCAACCAAGGGGTGAGAGACCCAGAAGGGAGTACACTCGACTTAGTATGACCTTGTCTCAGATCTTGCCGCAAGTACTGTCAACCAATCTGGTAACTGTCAAAGAAGCTCCGAAGGTAGTGAATACAACCTCTCCAAAGTACAACCCCAACGCCCGCTGTGCTTATCACTCTGATAGCCCGGGGCATTCTACTGATGATTGTTGGGCTCTAAGGAATAAGGTTCAAGACCTTATTGATGCTAAGGAAATACAGTTCGAGGCGCCCGAAAGGCCCAATGTTGTGACTGCTCCCATGCCCCAGCATGGAGTAAGTGCTGTGGAAGAAGACCTGTATGTGGACTCCGTGGATGATATTGTTACTCTGTTGTTGACCGTCAAAAGGAACCTGTTGCTAGCCGATTTATTTCCGGGATGTAGTAAAGGTTGCCATCTGTGTTCCGCTTCACCTGCTGGTTGTTCTTTGTTGAAGTCAGGTATCCAAAGCCTGATGGATAATAAAGAGATCTTGTTCGAGAAGATTGCCGTTCCTGTTATCCCTACTGAAGAAGTTTCTATTGTCACTATTTTCAACAACCCTCCTAGGGCTCCCTCAAAGAAGCCTGTCAAAATCATGTCTTCTCAGAAGATTGCTCCTATCATCATCACTGTTCCGGGGCCCCTCCCCTACACATCTGACAAAGCTGTCCCGTGGCACTATAGGGCAGATGTTTATGTGCTCGGAGTAAAACAAGAGCTTGATACCAGTACCGGCATCACCAACATCACTGGGCCTGCTAAGGTTACTCGTAGTGGTAGACTCTTCTCGCCTGATATTGCGCCACCAGCTATTCAAAGACCTCTTGTCATCACACCTTCCAGTGTGCCTGCTTCCCTTCCTGACCAAGTTCCTGTTTCTACCCCTGCTGCCGAGTCATCTGACGCTCGAGGCAAAGGGATTGCTACTGATGTGCCTGCCCAGGCGGAGGCACCGAAGACCGTCAATGTTGAAGCTTCCAAGCAAGAGATGGAAGAGATTCTTAAAATTATCAAGAAGAGTGATTTCAATGTGGTTGAGAAGCTGGGGCACACCCCATCTAAGATTTCCATGCTATCATTGTTATTGTGTTCAGAGGCCCATGCCAAGGCCCTGATTTACTTCCTGAAGACGACCCATGTGCCACAAGAAACGTCTGCTGATCAATTTACCGATTGTGTGGCCAACTTGACTGCTGATAATGGGTTGGGTTTCTCTAACGCTGATCTGACTGCCAAAGGAAAGAACCATAACGATGCCCTGCATGTCTCCATTGAATGCAGGGGCACTACTCTTGCCCATGTTTTGGTAGACACTGGTTCTTCATTAAATGTATTACCCAAGAAAGCTCTAGACAGGTTAGATTGTGAAGGCTTAGAGCTCAAGCCTAGTAACATTGTTGTCCGGGCCTTTGACGGGTCCAAAAGGATGGTACATAGTGAAGTTGATATTCCAATCAGGGTTGGTTCGCAGGTCTTTGATTCAACATTCTATGTGATGGACATCCGACCGTCCTATTCTTGTCGTCCATGGATCCACAAGGCTGGAGCTGTGACCTCCACATTACATCAGAAGCTCAAGTACCCGGTCAGAGGGAAGATTGTTACAGTGCAGGGGGAGGAAGAATATATGGTCAGCCATCTTAACTCGTTCCGGTACATAGAAATGGATGGGGAGTTCATTGAGACCCCCTTTCAACATTTTGAAAAGGTTCCTTAGACATTGGCGTCAGCAGAGACTGTGACTGAAGAAGACGCTCCTTTGAAGATGGCTTCCTTAAAGGATGCCCGGGCTGTTATCGAGAAGGGTGAGTGCACAAACTGGGGCCGACTTCCTGATTTCACTCCGAAGACTGACAAATTTGGTTTGGGTTTCACTGCAGAAGCTCAGAGGGCTGTGCGTAAGGCAAGGATTGGAAGACCTCCTGTGTTAATCACCAACCCTGGAGTGAATGATATTTAAGACGACGGGGAGAAATCCGAATTTGACAGCTGGATCTACCCAACGACCAACGGTGGACTGAACAACTAGACTGCCAAATATTTCATACCTATTACTTTTGTCACTCAGTAATGAACTCCTTTGTTTTAAATTTGTAACGAACAAATAATTTGAAACTTTATGGCTCGGTGTCTTACCCGGGGCACCGTGGCTTCATTTGTGAGGGCTTATTATTTGTCATTTTCATATATCATGAATAAAAAACATTGGACATTTTTCGCATTTCAAATATTGTGCTCCCTTTCTTTCTTTATATATTGCAAAACAGCTATATTTACACACACTCACCTATACAGGTTCCAATCCATTCTGGATCTCACTGGTAACGACTCTGCTACTGCCAATTATGACTTCGAAAATCCGATCAACTTAGCCGAAGACGAAGGTGAAGATGATTGTGAAGTGCCTGGTGAGCTTGCAAGAATGTTACTCCAGGAAGAGAGGGCCATTCAGCCACATGAAGAGCCAGTGGAAACGGTAAATCTGGGTACTGAGACAGACAGAAAGGAAGTCAAGATTGGTGCCAATCTAGAGCTCAGTGTGAAACAACGGTTGATTCAGATGTTGCAGGATTATGTGGAAATCTTTTCCTGGTCCTACGAAGACATGCCTGGGTTGGATACTGACATTGTGGTTCATCACCTGCCTACCAAGGAAGACTGCCCTCCGATTAAACAGAAGGTCCGCCGTATGCGTCCAGAGATGTTCGAGAAAATCAAGGCTGAAGTTATGAAACAATTTGATGCCGGTTTTCTAGCAGTGACTTCTTACCATCAGTGGGTTGCCAACGTGGTTCCAGTGCCGAAGAAGGATGGTAAGGTCCGAATGTGTGTTGATTACAGGGATTTGAACAGGGCCAGCCCTAAGGATGATTTCCCTCTGCCTCATATCGATGTTCTGGTTAACAACACCGCTCAGCATAAGGTATTCTCCTTCATGGATGGGTTCTCAGGTTATAATCAGATCCAGATGGCTCCTGAAGACATAGAGATGACCACTTTTGTTACTCAGTGGGGCACCTTTTGTTACAAGGTCATGCCATTTGGGTTGAAAAATGCTGGGGAAACTTACCAACGTGCCATGGTTGCTTTATTTCATGACATGATCCACCATGAGATTGAAGTATATGTCGACGATATGATTGCAAGGTCCCAGACTGAGGAGGAACACCTTGACCATCTACAGAAGCTGTTTGACCGTCTGAAGTTGTACAAGCTGAGGTTGAACCCGAACAAGTGCACCTTTGGGGTGAGATCTAGAAAATTGCTAGGTTTCGTCGTAAGCGACAAAGGTATTCAAGTGGACCCTGCCAAAGTGAAAGCCATACAAGAGATGCCAGTTCCCGAGACAGAGAAGGAAGTCAGAGGCTTTCTAGGACGGCTGAACTACATTGCCCGATTCATCTCACATCTAATTGCTACCTGTGAACCAATCTTCAAGCTACTGAAGAAAGATCAAGTAGTACGTTGGAACGATGAATGTCAGGCCGCTTTCGAAAGAATCAAAGAGTATCTCCAAGAACCACCCATTCTTATGCCACCGGTTGAAGGGAGACCTCTAATACTATACTTGACAGTACTTGACAGCTCAATGGGGTGTGTGCTGGGGAAGCATGACGAGTCTGGCCGAAAAGAGCACGCCATTTATTACCTTAGCAAAAAGTTTACCAACTGTGAGACCCGATACTCACTGCTCGAGAAAACTTGTTGCGCTTTGGTATGGGCTGCTCGCCGGCTGAGACAGTATATGTTGACTCACACTACTCTGTTGATTTCAAAAATGGATCCAATAAAGTATATCTTCGAAAAGCCCGCCTTGTCCAGAAGAATAGCAAGATGGCAAAAGATCTTGACAGAATACGACATCCAGTACACGACTCAGAAAGCAATCAAGGGAAGTGTATTGGCAGACCATTTGGCACACCAGGCAGTGGACGATTACCAGTCGATGAACTTTGAATTTCTCGACGAGAATATCATGGTAGTGACCGATTGTGAAGTACCCGGACCGGATGAAGGACCTGAGGAAGGATCCCGATGGTCCATGCACTTTGACGGAGCCTCCAACGCTTTGGGTAACGGTATTGGCACTGTGATCATATCTCCTAAAGGTACTCATACTCCACTTACTGGCCGGCTATGTTTCCACTGCACTAACAACATGGCGGAGTATGAAGCATGCATTATGGGTCTTCAAGCTGCAATTGACTTAAGGATCATGTTTCTGAGTGTCTTCGGAGATTCTGCTCTCGTGATCAGCCAGATCAAAGGAGAGTGGGATACGAAACACCCAAATCTTATTCCTTACAAGGAGTACGTGTTGACATTGATCCCCCATTTCGAGGAGATAACTTTTGAACACTTCCCAAGAGAGGAGAATCAGTTGGCGGACGCGCTGGCTACGATGTCTTCTATGTTCAAAGTCAAATGGGACAACGAGGCTCCCCAGATCATTATCTGGAAATTGGATGAACCTGCATATTGCTGTGATCTTGAGGCTGAAGTGGTAACTGAAAAACCTTGGTATCATGAAGTGAAGAGGTACTTGGAAGCTCAAGAATACCCCGAGGGGGAATCTGTTAACGACAAGAAGTTTCTGAGAAGGTTCGCGGAAAAGTTCTTCCTCAGCAACGACATTCTCTACAAACGAAACCATGATTCAACCTTACTGCATTGTGTGGATAAGACTGAGGCAGAAAGGATCATCGCAGAGCTACATGAAGGTACCTTCGGAACGCATTCCAGTGGACATACCATGGCAAAAAAGATCCTTCAGGCGGGATATTTCTGGTCCACAATGGAAGCCGATTGTTATCAACATTCTCGGACATGTCATAAATTCCAGATCTATGCTGATAAGGTGCACGTTCCTCCAGTTCCTCTGAATGTCTTGACAGCACCTTGGCCTTTTGCAATATGGGGAATTGATATGATCGACGAGATCAGACCTACGGCATCCAACGGGCATCGTTTCATCCTGGTAGCAATTGATTACTTCACAAAGTGGGTTGAAGCAGCTTCCTATGCTACAGTAACCAAGAACGTCGTGGCGCGGTTCATTTGGCATAACCTGATCTGCCGATACGGCGTCCCAGAAAGGATTATTACGGATAATGGTACCAATCTTAACAACAAAATGATCACTGAGCTCTGCGAGCAGTTCAAGATACAGCACCAAAACTCTTCTCCTTACCGGCCGAAGATGAATGGGGCTGTAGAAGCGACAAATAAGAATATCAAGAAGATTGTGCAGAAGATGACAGTGACCTATAAAGATTGGCACGAGATGTTACCATTTGCTCTTCATGGGTACCGTACCTCAGCACGGACGTCAACAGGGGCAACACCCTTTTCCTTGGTCTATGGCATGGAGGGAGTCTTGACTATTGAAGTCTAGATACCCTCTCTCCAGATAATGAAGGACGCAGGTTTGAGCGAAGACGACTGGATCCAGACTCGGCTTGATCAATTAAACCTAATCGACGAAAAGAGACTCACTGCTATTTGTCACGGTCAGACGTACCAAAAACGGATGATCAAGGCATTTAACAAGAAAGTCAAACAACAAGAGTATCAAGTCGGAGACCTAGTAATCAAGCGCATCATTCTTCCTCAAAGTGATCCCAGGGGAAAATGGACCCCTACGTACGAAGGGCCATTTGTGGTTAAACATATCTTCTCAGGAGGAGCTATGATTCTAACCACCATGGATGGTGACGACCTTCCTCACCCCGCCAATGCAGACATAGTAAAAAGATACTACGCATGAATAAAAGACCCGCTAGGTTGACACACCTAGGCAAAAATAAGGGCTTCCCGGCGAACCAAAAGGGTTCGGGCAAAAATAAGGGATGAAATGAAAAAAATCTGTACACCCAATAAGTTGAAAACCTAAAAAGGCGGCTTGGGCAAAAATAGGTATCCCGGTGGACTGAAAACCCGAAAGGGCAGTCCAGGAAAAAATTAGGGATAAAGCGTAATACTATGTCTCATTGGATCACCTTGCATCCAGACTTCGGCATCAACTATCAGATTCAGACGGCACCGATCAGTCAGCTTCATCTTCAACTAAGCAACAAAGTGATGAGACGCTTGAAGACATAAAGGCGATAACAGAGTTGGAACCCAGTGGGATCTTTCACATAGCTGTTTTGTTTTCTTTTCACAAAATTGTATAAACTCTATGTCGTTCGGTGGCGTTCTCTTACTAGGATGTCAGCCTCTTGTACACGAAACGCCTATTTACGGGCAAATTCCAAAAATCAATACAAATTCACTTTTTCAGACAAATTGCTAGTTGTTTTCCCTTTTCTGTTTTGTCTTGCGAAGAACGTCCAATGTTCATTTTTGATATATGCATTTGACATTAATTGCTAATCATAACTATTTGCATGCGAAACAAAGGATTAATTACAGGTGACATTAGGAGCAGGGGCAATAATGAGTTTGCTAAGAGATCTAGTTGCTCTGTCCACCAAGGTACCAAGGTAGGTTCGGCTGAAGAATATGACCAAGATACCTTCACTCCCCGCAGAGTAAGACAAGAATCAGCAATACTCTCCCCAAGCAGAGTTGGCCTCCCATCAGCCTTAAAAAGGCACAGTATCCCCAGAAAGTCAGCGATTTTCTCCCCAAGCAGAGTTAGTCTACTGTCAGCCTCAAGGAAGTTGGGTATCCCCAGAAGATCTCAACATTCCCCAGCGGAGTATACAGATGTTCCTAAGCAAGCATCCCCGGCAGTCTTAGTATAAGATTGTTCCCCGGCGGAATCCAGACACCCCAGTGGAGCCACTTCCCCAGTACAGTTCAAAAGTTTCCCCAGGAAAGTTGAATCAATCTCCCCAGTAGATTCTAGAAGCTTATCCCCAGTAGATTCTGGAAGCTTATCACCTGCAGAGTACATACGCATCTCCCCGGCTTTATTCAAAAGTTACTCCCCACCAGAGCTTATAACTGGGTTATCCTCAGCTAATTACCATGGAAAGATCGTCCTCGGCGAAGTTCTTCCTATCCCCCAGCGAAGTTCATCAAATTCCCCAACAAGCTCATCAATGGTATCCCCAGCGGAGTTCTTATTACAATCTCAGCGAAGCATCTCTTCCCCACAGAGTAATTCCCCGCAGAGTAATCTCATCGCCAAGTTTATTCCCCAACGGAGTCATCTTCTCCTACCGGTTTATTCTTGCAACCATCATCCCCAGCGGAAACGAAGAACTCTACTCTTCAAACATCATCCCAGGATTCAACGAACCTCCCGGCATTCGTCAAGGATTTATTTTCCTAGACGAAAATACATCCATAGACTTGGAACTCCAGGGCAGTCCAAATCACCAACTCCTTTGATTTCACCTTTAGCCCCATCTCCAAAGGTCACAAAACTGGTGGTGTGAGGCTTAACATTATTGAGGAGGTTCTTGATTCCAGTCATATGTCTGGAACATCCACTGTCAAAGTACCAGTCTTCCTTTGCAGAGACCCTCAGGGAAGTGTGAGCTATCAGTGCAGTAGCCTTTTTCTTCCATTGAGGAGCATGTGGTACCTTTTTAGACTTAGGTTTGACACCTGAGTTCTGATTAGGGTATCCATGTAATCTGAAGCAGAAGGGCTTTATGTGGCCATATCTACCACAATGATGACATTTCCATCTTTGGTACCTTTTCCTCATATGTTTCTGTTCCTGATGTCGAGAGTTGTGTTGAGACATCTGTTTTGACATTTGCTTACCAGAACCAGATTTCGTTGCTTCCATAAATCCTAGACCAGATTTATTTCCCACATTTTGTCCAACCTGTAGGATCTCTTCCAATTTGTCTGTTCCATTTGTCAACATCTTGACAGATTTGGTCATTTGATTCAGTTGTGAGTTCAGCAATTTAACTTCTCCTTCTAGATGACTTATAGTTTCAAGGTTTGCCCTTTTTTCAGCCTCCATCTTTATGATGAGTTTTGATTGTTTCTCATTCTTCACACAGACTTCAGTACTTCTGATACACAATTCCTTGTAAGTATCAGCCAGTTCTTCAAAAGTCACCTCTTCATCACTGATGTCACTTTCAGAGGTGCAAACACCAGTTAAAGCAGTAACTCGTTTGGCAGTCTCTTCTTCAGAATTACTTTCTGAATCACAGTCAGACCAAGTAACTGTCATTCCTTTTTGTTTCTTAAGAAAGGTAGGACATTCAGCTCGAATATGCCCATATCCTTCACAACCATGGCATTGAATTCCTCTGCCTTGAACTCCCTTCTCTTCTGACCTTGGTCTTCTGCTGGAACTGTCAATGTTAGAGGGAATGTTATGAACATTAGACCTTGACTTTGGATCTATTCTTTTGATGAGTTTGTTGAACTGTCTTCCAAGCATGGCTACAGCTTCTAAATGTTTTCTTCAACATCAGTGTTGGACATAAGTGCTATGCTCTTGTTCTTTTTGACACCATTATCAGTGATTCCCATCTCAAAAGTCTGAAGAGACCCAATAAGTTCATCCACTTTCAACTTGCTAATGTCCTGGGCTTCCTCTATGGCAGTTACCTTCATTGCAAATCTTTTAGGCAAGGATCTGAGAATCTTCCTCACCAGTTTTTCTTCTGACATTTTTTCTCCCAGTGCTCCTGAGGTGTTGGCAATCTCCAAGATGTTCATGTGAAACTCATGAATGGTTTCATCTTCCATCATTTTTAGATTCTCAAACTTAGTGGTCAACATCTGAAGCCTTGACATTTTTACTTTGGAAGTGCCCTCATGAGTAGTTCTGAGAGTGTCCCAAACTTCCTTGGCCAGTTCATATTGATGTACTAGTCTGAAAATGTTTCTATCAATTCCATTGAACAAGGCATTTAGAGCTTTTGAATTTCCCAGAGCTAACTCATCTTCTTCTTTACTCCAATCTTCCTCAGGCTTCAGACTGATTGTCCCATCTTTCTCAGTTATGGTGGGATGAATCCATCCTTTGTCAGCAGCTCTCCAAGCCTTTTTGTCCAGGGATTTTAGGAAGGCAATCATACGAGGTTTCCAGTAGTCATAATTAGTTCCATCCAGAATGGGTGGTCTATTTCCAAAAACTCCTTCTTTGTCCATAGTGCCAGAAAGTGATATCCCTAGATCTCACCCAGTAATACAGGCAGGGTGCCTGCTCTGATGCCAATTGAAATTCTGGCTGCAGATACTCAATGTCACGTTCAATGTTATGACACCGTATCTGACTTACTATATGACAGTAAATACAAAAGCAATAAAGAACACAGTCAATTGTTTACCCAGTTCAGTGTGCAACAACACCTACTCTGGGGGCTACCAAGCCAGGGAGGAAATCCACTATAAGAGATTTTAATTCAGGAATAAACCAACCAGTTTATCTCCTTCACTTAAGACCTACCCAATGCAATTCCAATCTAAGTACAACTTAAACCTGAGTTCCTACTCACTCCCCCTCAATCACAGCAGTGATACATAAACCAATTTGACTTAAGAATTTGATGAAGACACTCTTCAAAAACAAACACTTGATTAAGCTTCACAACTTTTTAATCAAGCAACACAATCACTCGTGCTTCACAGCTTTGAGTGATGCGCACAACTAACTTGACTCTGCTTCACAGCTTTAGTCAAGGAACATTCAAACACTCTTGCTTCAAAGCTTTGAGTGCTACACAACCCTTACAATTAGAAACCTATTCCAAGGCACTTATCACAATGATAATTGCTTGGAGTACAATAATCAAATCTATACAGATTACAAATGATCTTCTGATCAATCAAGAGCGATCCTTGAAAAACAGCAGCTCTGTTGAATATATAGCAGCTGCAACTTCAGTTAGGGTTTCCACAAAAACCTAGGGTTAATTCCGTTTGACCTAAAGACCAGGTCACAGGACTTTATTAACCAGGTTAGGGTTGAGCTAGGTTACCCCTCAGAAAACGCAGGATTCTGTTCAGGAAAGACTGAGTTATTTCCTGAAAAAACTCAGACTTATCCATCCTGCATACCTGTTAGTTCAGAACAGGATGTCATAACATTTGTTATGACATCTGAGAAAACCTGTCTACTGATTTAGCAAAATGTGATCATTTTGCAAAATGCTCAGATACACACTTATAAACATCAGTACTTCAATTACAATATTTTTCTGCAAAGGTACCTAATGAGTCAGTACAAACTGAACTAGAATGTTATGACATCAGTCATGACATTCACACATACACTTGGGATTTACCAAAAATGCAAGCCAATACCTAAACACCTACAATAGACATTTCACACATCCTGCTTACATACATGATAAAGTTCATACGACACTATCTCATTTTGAACATCATGACATCATGCATTTCATACATCATGACATTGCATACAACTGATGTTTTGCCTTTTCAGGAAAAAGGTCAATACAAAGATGATTACTATCAACTATCGCAATTCCGGATTCGATACCTGTATCTAGCCAGGGTATATCTGTGAGCGATTGATTGTAGATTCGATACATGTAGCCAGCCAGGGCATGTCTGCATGAAGAGTTTAGAGATTCGATTCCTGTATCTAGCCAGGGCATATCTGTAGACAACCAATTCCAGATTCGATTCCTGTATCTAGCCAGGGCATATCTGTGAGTGTTTGATTGTAGATTCGATACCTGTATCCAGCCAGGGCATATCTGCATGACGAGTTTAGAGATTCGATACCTGTATCCAGCCAGGGCATATCTGTAGACGACCAATTCTGGATTCGACTCCTGTAGCTAGCCATGGCATATCTGTGAGTAACTGATTGTATATTTGATACCTGTATCTGGCCAGGGCATATCTGCATGAAGAGTTTAGAGATTCGATTCCTGTATCCAGCCAGGGCATATATGTAGACGGCCAATTCCAGATTCGATTCCTGTATCTAGCCAGGGCATATCTGCGAGTATTTAATTGTAGATTCGATACCTGTATCCAGCCAGGACATATCTGTAGACGACTAATTCCAGATTTGACTCCTGTATCTAGCCAGGGCATATCTGTGAGTAACTGATTGTAGATTCGATACTTGTATCCAGCCAAGGCATGTCTGCATGAAGAGTTTAGAGATTCGATTCCTATATCCAGCCAGGGCATATCTGTAGACGACAAATTCCAGATTCGACACCTGTATCTAGCCAGGGCATATCTGTGAGCGATTTATTGTAGATTCGACACCTATATCTAGCCAGGGCATATCTGCATGAAGAGTTTGAAGATCAACCCATGTAACAGGCCAGGAAACTATCTTTCTTTCTCAGTTACGTAAGTTCTCGCTAAGGAATCTCTTACGCGATCGACACACCTTTCCAAATGGCATCTATAAGCCCATTCCCGACAAGATTCTATCACACCTCCAGATGGAATCTATAAGCCCATCCTCCTATCCGCCACCTTTCCAAATGGCATCTGTAAGCCCATTCCCGCCATCACACTGTTGATACTCTACTATGCGAGTGCAAATTTCTGGGCACTCTAGTGTTCAATCATCTTCCACCTTCGGATCACGAAAGGCACGCAAGCCAATCTACATCCTCAGGTCTAAGAATATTTAACAGGGGCAGCTGTTGTACCCTAAAATTTTCCCTCCATTATTCTTCAAGATTTGTCAAGATCAATCTTCAAATGCTTCAAGACTTCTCAAAGATTGCACAGTCCAACTGCCTCCTAAGCCAGTCAAAATTAGGGTTTTGGTTCTTGCAAGGAAGTTGAGGTTTTCAAGGGCTCAATCAAGTCCCATAGGCCCATATAAATTTCCAAGCATCTACATGTCAAGTTTCAAGGCTCACAGGGTCAAGTTGCACAGTCAAAAGCCCTATTTGGTTCACAATCAACTGCAGGGGCAAAATGGTCATTTTACAGTCAAAAGTCAAATTTTTTGGTCAACATCTTATTTTGAGGCCGCAATCATCATTTTATCAAGTCTTGATCATGATTCCACAAGCATGGCTCAAAAATCATCAAGATGCAAAAGTTTCTATTTTTGGACAGCAGAAATGTCAACTGTAACTTGACCAAGGCATAACTTTTTCATGGTTCATCAGAAAAATCCCATCCAATGCTCATTTTTAAGGGGATGACATTTCCTACAACTCATCTTCACATTCCAAGTCCAAGAAATGCTCTCACAAAAAGTTATCAATTTCTACATTATAGGTCACTTTCAAAAGTCAACAAAAAGGCATTTTAAGTCAAAGACCATAACTTGAGATTGGTAAATCCAAATGACATGGGACCAAAGGCATTGGTTAGAGGACTTCAATACCTTTCCAAAATGTCCAAGGACATGTTCATATGATCAAAATTGAGCAAGATATGCATTTGAGAAATTGGGAAATTTTTGGGAATTTGCAAAAGTCAACTTTGCCTAAAACACCTCATTTTTGCTAATGGGCCTCAAATTCTTTCTTGAAACATTGTCCAAGGCCTATGCACGACCCAATGAGCTTAAATTGATTTATTTTCTTATTTTTAATTAATTAATTGAATTTTTTTATTAATATTAATTCATTTAATTGATTTTAAATGTAGGAAATTCAAAGATATGGTTTTCAAATCTTTTTGTGATGCAAAAGAGGTCAACACATGCTGAAGATTTCGTGTACACATCAAGGAGACAAAATCATCCAATTTTGGCAAGTTTTATCAATCAAAAAAGGTTGAAAAAGATTTGATTGAAATCAAATATTGAAATCATAAGGCCATGGATTTTTGGACAAAGTTTTACCCTAATTCCATTCCACTACAAATACTAAAGCTAACCCTAATGCCTCATACGTGCAAGCTGCTGCAAAAAGCCACAAACTAATTTCAAAAAAACCAAGAACAAAGTCAAAACTGAATTCAACCTTCAGCACGATTCAAAGCTTTCTCTTGATTCAAACCTATTGCAGGGATTCCCAGAAGCCTTTTGCAATCAAAATCACGTGCCAACACTCAAGAAATCCCCATACACGAACTGACGGTTTGTCAATCTTTTTCAGAATCGAAACTCCAAAATTATGCATCATTAACATGATTTACTGTGTGTTTTGTGTTGCTAGCAATCATAGGAAGCTTTTGGCATAAGTCAATTGGATTAAGAGGCCTTAAATCAGAAGTTGCCATGAACACGTTCTAGGGTTTCCAAGCTCTGAAATTAGGGCTTTACAGCATAAGCAAAATTGGACCTTGAGACGCATATGGTTGGATTCGTCAAGGCCAGACGAATCAAACCCAACCCTCGCGCCTTATTTATATAGCCTAGGGAGCTAGTCGCTATTTTTGGTCGTTTCACTTTGTGGGGGTTAAAAACCCCCGCTATCTGTTGTGTTTTGTTACAGGAAAACGAAGAAGACGGTGAGCTGGCAATATGCTAGTGGGTCATTCAAACAAAATGGCGCGCGCGTGCTTTACAGTATAGGCGTTGGTTTTCACATATTATCATTGTCTATTATTATACTAACAAATGCAGCGTGATGGCCTAGTGGTCAGTGAGGTGGACGTTCATCATTTGGACCTGGGTTCGATTCCCAGGTCCCCCAAAATAGTTCTATTATTTTTCATAACATCTTCACATGCAGCGCTTGTCAAGGATTCCACCATATAACCTCACAGATCAGCATGCTAAGTGTCTCAACAGACAGATCCAAAGGCCAAAGGATGATCCTCACCCTGATCCTCAGTCAACGCTGGTGCAGTTGATTGCAAAAGTAAAAAAGGCATGATGTTTAATGGGCCAAATTGCTTCTTCAAACCTCCATTGGGCCATCAAACCCCCCTGGTTTTACTATTATTTTTATTTTCTTTTTCCTTTTAATTCTTTTAACAAAATATTATTATTATTATTATTAACTAACAAATTAATTTTCATAATAAATTCAGACTATTAAAATGTAAATATTTTTTATTACTAATTGTTAATTTCACTTTAATTCATTATTTTGTAAATAAAATACTAACAAATTAATTAGTTTAATTAGGTAATTTTGACCTTTTTTAATAATAAATAAAATAAACTTAGAACTAGGGTTTTCTTGACTTTTAATTTCCTTTTTCTTTTTATTTTCATTAAAAACTTAAAACACAAAAAAACATTTCTTTTTCTTTTAATAATTAATTAATTAGTAGTTTAGGTTTAATATTTAATTTAATTACAAAAAAGGACAAATTTCAATTCTTTTCTCAAAAAGGGTCAAAACCCTAAGGACGTCCCGATTTAATTCTTTCGCGCTTTAATTCCTTTTGATTATATTTATGTATCTGTTTCCAAGCATGTAGTAGTTAATTAGGGTTTACCGCTTTCTTTTACTTTCCGCATTTATTTCCAAACGGGTTATGTTTTTGGCGATGTATAGACCCGCGCCTTGTAATAGCGTAGATTTACATTTCCGCACTTTATTTTCCACACTCTTAACTGTTAATATGCATGAAAGACTTGTATGACAAATAAAACCAATCTGTAGCTCACAAATACATGTTCGAAGATAAACTGAAAAACAACACACATGCACATGCCACTCCTAGGGTATGCCTCACTCAGTTGCATCGAACGTGGTCATCAAATATAGGGTGTTTTAGAGGTCGCCCTCCTGTCTAAAGATCCAGTTGCCTCGAAACGTTTGCCTCGGATAAAAAGGATCTAGGACATTAGGGTTATCGCTAAGGCGTCCTACTATTTCTTCGGTGACCACATTGTCCCTAATAATCGAATTGACCCGAAAACCCCAACGACGGTGCTACCTACTTCTCAATAGTGGGATAGTACTGTTTAAAGGACTCTTACACAGCCTAATTCCTTAGAGTAGGTAGATCTCATGGGTACTTGCTCTCTCAAACAAACAAAAACATCTCTTCGCACTGACACTTTCAAAAAGTTTTCAAACAAATTTTTCATACACTCTTGAGGACAGATACAAGAGTTACTTAGAAATTTTTCAAACGAAACTTTTTCAAAACCCACACACACTTGAAAAGCAAACAAATTTTTGAAAACATAGAGTGAGCAAGTACCTAAGAGCCCGTGGATAACCACGGATAGAAAGGGTGCTAACACCTTCCCTTTCTATAATCTACCTCCCGAACCGAGAAACATCTCGAAAATGAATTTTGTTGTGCTTTTGTCCTTTCCTTGTTGGAGAACATAAAAGACGGTGGCGACTCTTGCTTACCGCGACATTTCGTGAACCAGCATTTCAAAACAGTCAGTTCTATTTCCACCGATCACACAAACAAACCCTAATTTTCTAATTTATTTTAAGTTATTTACAAAAACGTTAAAATTACCCTAAAATTAAATACTAATATTAAATTAATTTTGACAAAATAAATAAAAACCTAAATTCTAATTTGGTGAAATTGATTTTATGATTTTTTTGTAAAAAGAATTAATTTGTGTTTAAATAATAAATTAAATGAAGAAATTAAATAAAATGGAAAGAAAAATAAAAGAAAGAAGAAAATGGGCCTGATTTAGTAGCAATGGAGGGGGTATCACTAGCAATTTCTGGGCCCAATAAACCTTGGCCCACGTTGACTTTCCAGATCCTGTACGCTTGCTTGACCAGTGTGCATTATGGACCTCCAAAGAATGGCCATTGGATCTAGCTTGTTGGAGATATGATGGTTGAACATTGAGGGCGTACAATGATCTCCTTGCATCCATATGTACATGATGATGTAAAAGAAAATAGTATTGGCAAATATGGGGACCTGGGGATCGAACCCAGGCCCTTTGGCAATTTTCCTTTTCCACTGACCATCTGAGCTAGCGCGTTTTCTTGTATATGGAATAGCAAGCAGTGATTATATTGGAAAAAAATATAACATATTACAAAGGCGCGAATTTTTGAATGGGCCAGTCAAGGAGTGCCACGCCACCCTTCTTCTTCCTCTCTCCGTTGGAAAAAGTCTAGAACTTTTACCTACAGTTTTCTGGGCGTAGGTACAACCCTGTGGTCTTCCAAAATTCGTTGCAAGCATGGTAAATCAATTCCAGTGGTACCAATCAACTCGTGGCAACCTCACGAGCATCATGGTACCACTCTTCATGACTAATTGTTCCTGTAACAAAAAACCCCAAAAATGAGCCAAGAACCCTAACTATGGCATCTTGCTCTACAATCAATAAAAATGCAATTGAACATAACCAATAGCTTGCAAATGATTCAGTGATCAATAATGTGTAAAGAAATCATGCTACAAATGTCAGAATCACGATATTCAATTTCAAGAAAGTATCAATGTCGTGAGATGCTTACAGTGCGTTTTAGGATGTTATGAGGCTTGTTAATGATTACAATATGACCCAGAGATATCCAGCAAGCGATTGAGATAGATGGGAAGGCTTGAGATAGCCTGAAAATTGGAATTTGATTCACCACTTTTGTTGAGTTTTTGCAAGTTTTCTTTCAGTTTCTCACGCCTCTAATCCCTCTGTTTTTGGTCTGCACATGTTCTATATGTACCCTTGAATGGATTAGGGTTTCAAACTTGCTTCAAATCTTTCTCAATTAATAGGATTGAATCATGATTTGATTCTTATGTAAATCTTTCTAAATCAATAAAAAATCAATCTTTCTGTGTCCAAATGACCCTTGCAATATTTGATTCTCTTCCCAGCTGTGTAAGAGACCTAAACATGCACAAAATCTCAAGCTTTGATTATTTTTTATATTTTCATGATTTTATTTTGATTTAATTTGATTTAATTGAAATTAAAATCAAAATAAATGACAAAAAAAATAAAGACAAGTGAGAAGGATCATGGGTCATGGATCATGTTACAAACTCAATGCAAGCACAAAAAGTTGGGCCCATTTGACAAAAATTGCAATTTTGGCCACTTTTGACTTTTGGCAATTTTGCAAAAAGGGTCAACTTAACCAATGCATAACTCCTTCAATTTTGACCCTAGAGATGTGTTCTTGGACTTTTTAGAAAGCTCAAGATGTCCTCTAAGCAACCATTTTGGTCTCAGCTCAATTGAGTCTTTCATGTTCATGTATGAAGCTTTGACAAAAAAGGTGTCTGTGTTGACTTTTCAAAATGACCTATAATGTCCAAATTCATATCTTCTTGTGAGTGAATATTTTGAACTTGGGAGATGAAGATGAATTGTAGGGAATTGCATACTCTTCCAAACGAGCTTTGGATGGGTCATTTTTTATAAAGTATGAGAAAGTTATGCTTGGTCAAAGTTGAGTTGACTTTTCCTACAAAACCCTAATTTAGCAACTTTTGGGTTTTGATGAATTATGAGAAATACTTGAGGAATAATGATCAACCCTTGATCAAATTATGAATAATACTTCAAAATGAGGATGTTGACCAAAAATCTTGAAGTTTGACTGTATGTAGGACACAACTGACTTTTGCCCTAACATAGTCGAATTTTAGGCCTTTGAGGAATTGACTGAGCAAACTTTCTTTGCAAGGCTTTAAATTTGACATGGCTGATCTTGTGGACATATTAGGACAATGGTGAGCATTTGGGACCCTTTTGATTCAAACATCTTGATGCAATCTGAAACCCTAATTTGGGGTAGACTGCCTTAGGAGAGAGTTTGTCTGGTCAACCCTTGGACTTCCTTGAGAAATTTGAGGATCTCATTTGAAATATATTAAGAAATATGGGAGGGGAAATTTTGGGGTACAACATGACCAAATTCAACTTCAACATGTGTTGCAAGACTTGCGACATTAGTATGTTGAGTTTGGTATATTTCCTAGTGAATGCATCCCCCTTACGCCAATTACCTTGTCGTTGTTTGCAAGGTGGTGGTTGGGTTTGTGATGTAGCAGCAATTTGGAAAGGTCTACTCTCCACCCAGCCAACTTCTTGTCTCATCAGAGGCTGATTAATGACCTGATCCCCAGTCTCGACAGTTTGCTTCATACGGTTGCATCCGTCTTGATGAAGCTTGTTGATGAGAAACCTTAACTCTTCTTGTTCTCGAGATAAACTTTGGATAAGAGACATTTGATTACTCATATGGATTCTCATCCTCTCTATTTTAGCTTTCAGTTGTTTCAACTGTTCATACTTATTGTTGTCAGGATGTTTCTTGGTCAGATTCCCGTTGAGGAGTGCTTTCAACTCTTCTTGCCCCTTGGATAGGTTGAGCAACATTTCCTTGAACTGAGACTCTTTAGTTTGGATATCTCTGTTGTTCTATTTGAGAGTCATTTCTCTTACTGAAATAAACAGCGAGAACATGAGAAACCCGTACTGGAAGACTTGTTCGGTAATGGCATGCAAGATGTGTGGATGCAATGTTTTCAAGGATCTCGCGGGGTAAACACAAGAAAATGTCAGAAGTTGAATTTTGACTGTAACTTTGACGGAAGAACTTTGTATTGTTGAATGTCCTTCTACGAGAATCAAGCTCACCATATCGAGTGGGTCATAGCCCCTGACTCAAGTTGTCGTGTTTTAGTTTTTTGAAGGCATTTGGTTAGAGGAAAATAAATCCCCTTGCCCCTTGCTAGACGTCTTCTTTATCATAACCTGCATCACAGGACCTTAAGATCCTTGAAATGGTTAGGGAAATGCTATGGTTCTAGAAATCCAGGTTATTGAACGATGATTCATATCATCAGATAATAAGCAAAACCCTATAAAGAGTTCAAATCGTTAGATAATGAAAGCAAACAAATCACACAAGTAGCCTTAGGTTCAGGCTTGCATGGATTCCATATCTAAGTACCATCTTGAAGTTTCAGTTGGCTCAACCTGTCATATTAATATTAACCAGGTTCTAAGGAGTCTCATATCACTGACCTTCCTTTTAGGCATTGTTCTAGCTCAGGCACCAAAGTATTGCGGCCAGAATATCTCAAAAGCCCAATCTTAATGAGTGTAGCATCGAGTATCAACCAATCTTCGGTCGGAACCAAAACCGGCCATCTTACTACTTTCTAATGGCTTAGGATTAGTCAATTAAAGGTTCTAAAGCTCAGTTAGCACTTAATGACACCAAGGAAGCCTGATGTTATCCTTGACTGACTCAAGGAACATTAGTATAAACCAAAGTATCACGCTAACATAGCTATCACTTTGTCCATATCGGTCTACGTCGTACATCCTCCATGATTTATTGCTACTTACCTAATAAGGTACCCTAGATCCGAGTGTAGGATCTTTTAGTAACGACCCAAACAAGCCCTCAAAAGTAAAGCAAACAAAGCATACAAGGTAAAGCAGTTTAAAATGAAGTAGACTCTAAGGTAACCCCACTTTTTAAAAATCCCCAGCATAGTCGTCAGTTATGTGATACGGTGGTAGAACCGACTGTTATACTGGGTTTTCGTTTTGTGTTTGCAAATTTCGCGGTAAGCAAGAGTCGTCACCGAATTTTCTTTTATCCTAATTAAGGAAAGGGTGAAAAGAACAGAAAAAGACCTTTTTCTAGATTTTTCTGAGTAAGGGGGGTAGATTATGGAAAGGGAAGGTGTTAGAACCCTATCCGTCTTTAGTTACCTACAGGCTCTTAGATGCTTAGCTCATTTTAAAAGTACCTTTGTGCTTTGTATATTTTGAAAAATGTTTTAAAATGCCTTAGTGCGGTGATTCGCTTTGTGATAACTCTTGTATCAGTCCTCAAGAGTGTTGACAAAGAAAATGTTTTTGAAAGTTGTTTTTGAAATGTGTAAGTGTAAAAGTTTATTTTATTTGAGCAAGCATCTAACAGCTATCTACTTGTACTCAAAAAGGTTTGTTCTTTTCCTCCTATCCTTTAGACAGTTCTATCCTACTATTAGTGAGTAGGTAGCCCTAGTCGTTGGATGTTTGAGGGACATTCGAAGGGACGTTACGGTCACGAAGGCAACATGGAAAGGAATTTTAGTAACTGTCCTAAAGTTCTAAGATCACTTTTTACCGAGGCAACATCGAGAGGGTTGTAGCAGTAGAAATGTTTAAGACTAAGACATTAGATTGACTAGACTTATACAGATCAAAATAAAAATTGCCACCGCGCTTTATTGTTTCCCAAGGAATGGGAAAAGAGAGAGTAACCCAAAAATAGAGGGAAAGATTCTAGGTAAGGGGGTTGGTTATGTAACGGGAAGGTATTAGCACCCTAAACATCTATCGTACTCCGCAGAAACCTCTTTGAAAAAATCTGTATATTTTGGTCATAAAATGTTGTATAAAAAATAGATGGTGGAGGTGAGAAAAGAAGTATTTTTTTATGATTTTTTCACCCGCCGCGGTTGCGAACCTTTAGTGCCTACGTACCACCTTTCGTGCAATAGGGGATTGGGGTACACGTAGTTCATCTTTTGAAAATTTTTAAAACACAAGTGTGTTGATTGATTTTAAGAGATAAGACATCATCGTTATTGTCCGTGTGGAAAACATGCTTACTACCCACAATCATGAGAAAGGAGAATTTGCATCATCTCAAAGTGGAGGATATGGCTTGGATTTTAAAATCAACAATACCTCACTCAACACCCAAGTGAAAAATATCTCACTTCACTACATATTGTAGAAGTATAGTTGTTTGCATCACTACAAGGATTGACAAGAGTTTAATCTTTTGAGAAAAGTTTAAAGTAAAAGCCAAAGTGGCAAAATGGTTTGAAATGAGATTGATTGACTTTTAGTCTTCTCACAAGAAATGTCAAGGTATTATTAAGTTGATTAAAGTTTATTTATGAAAATGTTTTGAAAATGCATGGAAATAAGTCCAAGTTTATTATGAAAATGGTTCAAGTTTCAAAACAAGAAGAGTTTTCAAAAGGAGGAAGAAGATTTTTGAAATTAAAGAAGATGGGAGGAGAAGAAGAGACTATCCTAAAGTATAAGGTAAAAGATAGGGATAAGAACCATCTAACCAACAAGAAGCCAACTTTTTACATTATGAGTCAAGATAGAATTCCCATTCTTTGGATTGAAACCAAGCAAGCAAAGATACTAGACCTCGTGAGAGAACTAAACTTCAAGTGTATTAAGTCTTTACAAAAATTGGGCAGAGTAACAGTTGTATAAGGGTGAATTCCAGATTACAAACAAAGAATGTAATCACAATAACCTGCACACAAAACAAACAAACAACCCAATGTCTTGAGGTAAACATAAAGAACTTCAGACAAAATATCAATTAAGGTCACAAGGTCTCCAACATAGGCCAAGGTTTCTAATCCTAAGTCCAAGAAGTCCAATACTCCATAATGCCAAGGCTAATAACCAAATAGTGCAAGTATCATTAAAGTTTTTTATGGTTCATGTTGATTATTAAGTATCTTAAAAAGAAAAGAAAACGTCAAGTGAGCAAGATAAAAATGACAAAAATATAAAGGGGCTCAAGTGAGCAAAGATGAAAAATAACATGAAATGTAAATGCTAAAGTAAATGGTGCATAAAGTAAAGAGCATAAAATAAAAACACAATAAAGTCAATTATTAGTAATTAGTAGTTAGTTGGATGACCATCTTTAAACTTGCATTTGGAACTCATTAGAGAATTGGTAGAACCAAAGCTTGTACAAAACAAGTTGCATTTGCTTTTTGTCAAGTATATCGTCTATTTTGGAATCCTCAAAAAGTAAAATTTAATGGTCAATGATGTTTAAGTTATCCGCGTTGACCAAAATTGATGAATATCCATTAGAGGATTGGTAGAATCAAAGCCTCCACACAATGAATCTCAAGGTTATTGGATCAAAGAGATCAAATTAAAATACTTGGGCTTGTAAATATAGGTTTGGGCCACAAATGATCATTTATCCGAATCGGGACAAAATTTAGCGCTATGTTAAGCAATCGTAAGTGGACTTATATAGAAGTCGCACCTATTTTGAGGCTGGTCATTAGAAATCTATGCACCATTTGTTTTGAGATATGATATAGAGATCATGCTCACACAAAACTTAGTGAAATAAGAAAGGGATGGGATGAAGAAGGGTGGGAAAGAATATACAAACCACATTTGAATTAAATTTTAATCAAACTATTATTAAAATCATTCATCCATTTTTATGGAGTTAGGCTCAACACCATGGATCCAATGATGTTAACAAAGTTCATGATCAAAAATTCAACCCAAGATCAGCCAGAAAATAATCACCAAATAATATTACATTTAGTATATGCATTAAAAAGTGTTTTAAAATAGAAATAAGAGAGAAAAATATCAACTATGTTCAAATTAATCAAGAAAAATAAGTAAGACCATAGAAAAATCAAAAATGAACTCAAATATTTTTATAAAATTTTTGGTAATTTTTTAAAGTCAGAAACTATTTTTAAAATTAAAAGAAATGAGTAAAATAAACCATAAATGATAAAAAAATAACAAAGTCACAAATAAAAAATAAATGAGGTCACCAATATTTGTCACAATATCATTGGATCATTCCATTTTTTTTTTTGAATTTAAAAATGCATAAAAGTATTTTTAAACATTTAAAACAATTCAAATAAAGTGAAAATTTATAAAAAATATCAAAACACAAAATAAAATTTTATAAAAATAAAAATAAGAAAGAGAAAAATCAAAAATATTTTTCAAAATTTTTTCCAGATTTTTTTGGACTTAAAGTGAATTTTCTATGATTTTTTGAAGTTTAAAACAATTTAAATATAAAAATCAGAAAATAAAATAAAGTCAAAAAAATATGGACCAATGGATGAGAGTCAAAATGCCTTAGTAATCAAATCCAAGGGATCTGGCACGCTGTGCATATCACGGTCATTAGTAAATATCACACTGAATCTAACATTTTTTAATATAAAACAACTTAAAATATGGTGCGTTGGATCGAGTTTGACTCATAAAAGTAATCAGATCCAAGGGCTTCTGAGGCAAGCGCATGGTAAGGCAAGCATATTATATTCGTTTGATAAAAATAACGTGGCTTCATGTCATTGGTTGAAGACGGACATGTCATCATCTTCAACCTCCAGCCATCCCCAAATTGAATCCTTCAAATTGTAAAATTAGAAAACCAGACCGGTACCATTAGATTCATCACTTCAAGACGATTCTAATGGTACCATCGCGCCAAATTTATATAAATTATGCAAGGTTGTGTTTAAAGAAAACCAGAAAAAATAGCGAGCACGAAAATTTGGGATATCTAACTCAATTCTCAATGAAATTGCAAATTATAAAGAGCACGAGGATCAGAAGAATACAAGGAGTGGATTAGTCTTTTATTTGAATCAATTTGGCCAAGAAATCTACCTGAGCGAAGTAGTGAGAAGTTGCTCTGAAACTGGACTTCTACAGATCAATATAGGTCATAATTCTTGAAAGTAACCGTATGGTTAGCTTCAGAGAAGTTCAATGAAGCTAACTGAATGGAGCTTTCGGTGTTTGAAGGTGAGAATGTAAGAAAACAGAATTTCAAATTCAGAGTTCATGTGGGATCTGAATAGGGGTCAACTGGCTATCAAAATCCTTCCCAAATGAGTGAGGGATGATCCTTATTTATAGACGACCATGATGCAAGGCTCAAGCGTGTGAATTGGAAGCAAAATCAGTGAAATCGTGTGGACCTGCTAAGTGTGAAAAGTGCGACTTCACATGACTCAAAACGCAGAAAAATAAATAGTTTAAGGGTCATTTCTTGTTATGGCAAGTTCCTAAACATGATTCGACGCAAAATTGATCCTTAAACAGGCTTGTAATTGGATTTAAACTAATTTTCAAATCTGACTGAACTTGGATTTTCCATTTTATGATGCAACTTTCATAACCATGGTGCCAACAATGTAGGGCACCATATGATGTGATTTTTGAAACATTTGAAAGATAAAGTCACAAGCTTTACAATGTGCAAGGAGTGAGATCAATTGGATGTTTGAGCAAGAAGTTGTGTTGAGTCAAAGTTGGAAGAAAAGGGTTGACTTTTCATACTTAGAAAATTTCTATGTTTTTCTTCAAAAATGACATGTAATGTTTTGTATCCAAACATGTCCTTCCACTTGAAATTTGCTCTTTACCAAAAAAGATGGCATGAAATGGACCTCTTGAATGACATTTTGAAACTTGAACCATTCAAAATCTCCAAAAATTGAGAGAGTTATGAATTGTTGAAGTTGGCAAAAAAGCATGAAATGACCTATAATCTTTTGTATCCTTAAGGCATCCTCCACCCATTTTCTCACTCTGCACATAAAATAAGGAATAAAGTTCACATCCTTAAGTTCATTTTGGAAAAATAGTGGGCTCAAGGTGAAAATAATTGACCAAGTTATGATCATTTAAAGTCACACATGGGAAGTTGCTGGTTCATCTAGAGGACTTGTAATCTTTCTTTATCATCAAGTTTCTTCCACATGAAAACTCCTTGAAACTTTAGAATTGATTTGTTAATAACCCTTTTATGAGAAGGATGTTTTTGGAATCACTCAAAAATACAAAAAGATGAGCAAGATATACTTCTTTGAAGTTCAAAACCCTAGCTCCTAGATCAAGAAAATGCTTTGAGGAACTTTGACAATTTTAAACAACCTTCTTGTACCAACACTTTTGCTTTGTAGATAGAAGTTGTTATGGATGATAATGAGAACTCATAGCAACCAAAAACACTTCCATATCTTGAGAATTGATAGAAATATGCACTTGTCACCAATGGGAACAAGGCCTTATCCAACCATGACAACTTCTTCAATCAACCCCGTGTAATTTTTAATCAATATTGATAACTTTGAAATGTGGTGAACCAAAATAAACCTTGCCACATTTATTCCAAAACAACTTCAATGGTGAGGTTTGAATTTCTCAAGCTTTATTGACTAGGGCATGGTAATAAACTCATGAACCCGTGGATCAACTTGTTAAGCCACATTGTCTTTACCTACATTATTAACAAGTAAGACAAACCAACATTGAATTTTATTAATTAAAAGTAAAGTCAAAACAAAACATGCATGATCACAAAAAAAAAAAAATTAAGGTGTTTGGTGATTCCTCAAAGAGCAAAGCTAAAGATAGGGAGGAGAACTAACAACCCTAATGTGATCTTGTTGTAATTGAATCAGTATGGTATGATGAAGGGATCTTATGGGAAAAATTTGGGGTACAACAAGGGTCATAGAGGGACTTGTGACCTTTCAAAATAGAGGACAATCACTAAAACTTCTCACGTTTCGATAATTGTGACCATTTTCCGAAGGCAACCGAAGTGGAATACCCTAGAGGTGCGCATGTGCTATTGTGTTTAGTTCAACTATTTATCTTGTGCATTTAGGGTTTTCTAACGTTTGCTTTCAGTCTTGTCATGCAATCCTAGTTACTAGCAATTAATATATATACAAGAATTTAAAGTGCGGAAAGTTAAATCCTACGCTATTACAATGCTTCCGGGGAGGGTATTTACGTGTCCAATTGGGGAAAAATAAAGAAAGTGATAAATTCCTATTTTAATCTATTATATTCCATTGACAAATACAAAAATATGAAAAAGAATAATATAAAAAGAAATATATGAATGCGCATGAATTGGGAAAAATACGTCTAAAACCCTGAAAATTTCTAAGTAAATAAGAAAATCTTTTTTTTTTTGGTTTTGCTTATTTTAAGAAAAAAAAACCTAAGTCTATTTAATTTTAATTTCAAGAAAAGGTTAAATTGATTAATTAAATTGTTTACAAATTAATTTGATTAATAAAAACTAATCTAATGTTTTTTTTTTTTGATTTAAAGTTAATTTAAAATCAAGAAAGAAATGAATAAAGCAAAATTAAAAATAGAAGAACCCTCCTTCGATTCAAAGGTAAAATGTGGCCTTTCGGTTCAGGGAAAAATGATGGGCTTTCGATTCTGTGGAAGGTGCCTTTCAATCCAGGGGAAAATAGCTATCCTTCGATCCAATCAACGAATATTACCCTTCGATCCAGAGGGTACTGTTGAAAGAGCCTGATGGATCACCTTTGAGGGAACTGAATCTACAAAGATACGTTAGCAAAATAAAGATGCAGGACCTGGGTATCGAACCAAGGTCCTTCAATCCTGTGTGCGTTTGGTCTATTCAGGCTAGATCTGCAGCAAGAGTTAGAAACAAAGAAAAAATGCATACCTGGTTGTCAAACCCAGATCCTTAATCTTGAATACAAATCGAATGCATTACAAATGATAATATATCATGCAAATGTAAAGTATGATCTCTTCCGCATTCTTACTAACAGTTGGAAGCTTCGATTTGGCACTTCTAGATGTAGAGATGCTTGTTTAGAGGCTGGTGATTGGGAACACTTCTTGCAGACTTTAGGGAGTAAATAGAGTGTTGTTGGAGACTCCTTCGATTGGGACTACTTATGAGGATTTTGATAGTTTTAGTATGGCTTATGAGGCAGCGTGTGCGTGTGTATGTGGTCTCCTTCTTTTTTTCGTCCTATTTGCAATGTGTCCTAGGCCTTGTATTTATAGGAGTGTGAGGGTGCATGAAAATGGAAAGGGACAGCCATTTAACTAGGCTTTTAAAGCCATGAGACAAGAATCAGACATACTAAAAGATTTCCTTTTTGAAATATTCATGCCTCTTTTGAAATCTTGAATGAACCTGGACACCTTTATCTTTTGAATGCCTTCCAACGTTGCTCTTCGATTGGCCTAGAATCTTGATTTGAAGTGTTTAGAAACCTCCTTATTAGAACTTCTTTGATTGAGTCTCTGTACTTTCCCTAGTGTCGTACCCCAAATTTGTCCTACCTCGATGATTTTATTTTTCAAGAGTTAAATAAAAGAAATATTTAATAAAAGATGGTACATCAGTATCTGATGGCCCATCTTTATCCAAGACTAGGGGTTGTATTTTAATTCAGGAAAATGGGTCTTTCTAAATCGAAAAGACTCATAAATTTGTTCGTGAGGCATGTTGGCCAATGGCCCACGCAATTAGAAAATAAAAATTATTCGAGTAATTACTAAGTTATTAAATTATTAAGGCGACTTAAATTTAAGTTGCTATTAATTAAAAATTAAATAACTTAGCCCATTTTTGTCATTAGTAAAAAGGGAGGTATGATTACACAGTGCAAGCCCATTAGGATTGGGTCCATTAATGTTTTAGTTATCGTTAGCAAAAAGAAGGTGTGGTTAAGGCCCACTAAGATTCCCCATCTGATGTTTAGAATAAGAAGAGGTATTATTATTATTTTTGATATTTTTTTTGTTTTAATGAAAAAAAGATATACAAAAGAAGTAATGTTATTAAAGGGAAAAAACTGTTTGTTATTTTAAAATATTTAGTGCAAGAAATCATGATGTAACGTTTTTTTTTGCTTTACAGTAATGTTTAGTTATTAAAAATATATATACATATACATATATTAATGTTGTTGGATACAACTGCTGGCCCAATTGATTTTTAAAAAAATAAACCGTTTGATGTAAACAAGAAAAAGAAGCTAAGGCCTAATTCCATAAAATTCGTGCAAGGCCCAATTAAACAAAAAACAATCACTGTATCAATTCACCAAAATTAACGCATTTTTTTAGGCCCTAATGTGATCTTGTTGCGATTAAATCATTATGGTATGATGAAGGGATCTTAGGGGCAAAAATTGGAGTACAATAGCTGCCCTTATTTAAGTTTCTTCCATCCGGAGATATGAAGGTTAAAAATCTTCGTGTCGACGTGATCAAAGATACTTAAATATAAAACAAACCCTATTTTTGGCCCTAAGATGCCATGCAATGCTTATGAGTATGAATGCATATGCACAACTTCAAAGGGACGCGAAACACCACTAGGGATGTAGCAAAGGAAATAAGGATCAAAAGAGAAACCCGGCAAGGAAAATAAATCACTGGTGAATAAAAAAGACCCGACTCTATTGGTGTAACACCCAAAGAAGAGATAAGGTAGCATCAACTCAGCTAAAGAGGGAATAGTACGGGATAAAAGTGATTGACAACCAATTATGAAATACCAACTCAATAGTCGAAGTTAGAAGATCAAAAAGATACTTACTCATAGATGATAGTAAAAGATCAGAGGATACACCAACTTTCACTGAAGGTGAAACTACCAACATTCACTGAAGGTAGAGAGAGAAAATAATAACAACAACGACGTTCACTGACGATGAGCTACCAACGTTCACTGAAGGTAGAAAGAGAAAAGAATAACAACACCGACATTCACTGACGATGAACTACCAACATTCACTGAAGGTAGAAAGAGAAAAGAATAACAACACAGATGTTCATTGACGATGAACTACCAATGTTCATTGAAGGTAGCAAAAAGATAACAATCACCAACGTTCACTGATGGTGAACTACCAACTTTCACTGAAGGTAGAGAGAAGAGAAATATCATAGCACCAACGTTGATTGACAGTGAACTACCAACATTCACTGAAGGTAGAAAAAAGATAACAATCACCAACATTCACTGATGGTGAACTACCAACTTTCACTGAAGGTAGAGAGAAGAGAAATATCATAGCACTGACGTTCACTGACGGTGAACTACCAACGTTCACTGAAGGTAGAAAAAAGATAACAATCACCAACATTCACTGATGGTGAACTACCAACTTTCACTGAAGGTAGAGAGAAAAGAAATATCATAGCACCGACGTTCACTGACGGTGAACTACCAACGTTCACTGAAGGTAGCAAAAAGATAACAATCACCAACGTTCACTGATGGTGAACTACCAACTTTTACTGAAGGTAGTAAGAGAATAACATCGACATTCACTGACGATGAACTACCAACTTTCACTGAAGGTAGAGAGAAAATATCATGTTTCCCCAAAATCATGGCGTTTCACCTAGAACGGGTCTCAACTTCTTCTTTAACCAAGGCATTCCGCCTGGAAAGGGTAATATATAAGCTGTCTCAAGTAAAGAGACTACCACTTACTGAGATTTCACAATGAATTGTCTCTGTCATATCGAGAAGACTTGCCATCCATTGGAGTAATTTGACAATGAACTGCAAACTATTCACTCATAAAGAAGATAGAAAAAAAGTAACATCGACTTTTATTGGGGAGTATAAGTTGCTCAAATAAAGAGATCTGCTACTTGTTGTTATAGGAAGGATTGTAAAAATGACTTTTTGGGGAAAGCAATTGGCTTCTTGGGGAAAGAAATATGACTTCCTGGGGAATGAAATATGACTTCATGGGGAAAGAAATATGACTTCCTGGGGAATGAATCATGGCTTCCTGGGGAAATGCCAATATATTTCTACTGAGCAGATAAAGTCTTCTCGTGCAAAATAAATGCACATTCTCAAACCAAGGCTCGAAGCTTGCAGAGGTCATAAGTAATAATATTGCTTGGAAACAAAGATTCAAACCAGAAATAAACTAGAGTGAAACAGTCAACCAAAATACCTCCTTTGAGAAATAAACTCAAGAGGGAAACCCAATCTATCCAGACAAAGAGCTGTATAGGAAGGCTAAAGCAAAAATCTTCCACAAGGGATAACTCAGTGGGGAAATTGAAAGAATAAACACTTTCTGCTTAAGGCCGACACTCTATTGGAGAGAGGACAACATAACTTTGTAAAATAGGGTAATATGTCAACAAAATATTAACGAATGTGAATGAGCAATGATTTGATAAATTTAACTATGCATTATGTAAGTATGAATGTATGAGTGTTATCATGTATATGCTGAAAAAACAGACATATAACACATGGAATAACCAGACAAAACCAACTCGGGCATAATCAACACTCGGCTAAATCATATCCAAGATGAACATTCTATAAGCACCAAACGAGGAAACATAATCCTATTTCGCGGCTTAACTTCACTGGGAAGGAACATAATATGGAAGTAAACAAATCATAGCGAAAAAACAGTAAAGATACAGGGATATAACATCCTTCTACAGGCTTCACCAGGGAATAGCACTCAGACTTCAATGGGGAAATAAATGTTTTCACGATCCGAACTTCTATTGGGGATTACAATACTGATTTCAAATAAGGCATATGGAAACCATGTCGGAAAATCATTAACTGAGGATTTCGTGCTGACTTCATTGGGGGAATATCATACAGACTCCACTAGAGGAGATAACGCCTCATCATCGAGACATCAACTGGGGACCTCGTGCTGATTTCATTGGGGAGGCCAACACTACATCGAAGAGGGGAAACCATGATACATTCTTTAATATTGAGAGTAATTATTGCACCAACTTCTCTGGGGAGAAATTATAAAACCTCATGGGGATAACAACTTGGAGAGTTAAGAAGTCAAACATAACAGCAAGAAATCAAAAGTATGGGGATTTTAAATCAAACCCAACACTTGGCGGGTGAAAACCGTAAAACAAAACTGACAAATGCCTCAACACTTCTTAAATAAACCATTGCCCTTGCCTGATTATCGGGCAATCAAACAAAATGAAATTATTTCCGAAAGGGAGATGCTTCGTAAATGAGTCAAATCTCAGCATGCACGGGGAAAAAAGGCTTCTATCAAATAGAGAAGCCTTCACTGGGGAATCTTGGATTGAGTCTTCATATCATGCAAACTTATTCCAATAAAAGATTCCTTGGGATAACCTTCCTGGGGAACCAAGAAGTCAACATTATAGAAAAAGGTCAAACTCATGGGGATTTTAAATCAAAACCAGCAATTGGCGGGTGAAAACCCAAAGGGTTGACAATTGTTTCAACATTTCTTAGAAAATATACTGCCCCGGTCTAGTTGCCTGGGAAATAAATACCAACAATAATGCCAATACTGCAGAAAGAGCGACATTTTGCAAATAGTTCCATCTAAGTACATCAAGGAATAAGACCTTTCGTCATATGAGGGAAGACTTCACTGGGGAATCTGGGATAGAGGCCTCAGACTATGCAAACCCAAAAATAAAAAAGAAGAACCAAGACTTGACTGTGGACAATGTGATCACAAACCCATTACTGCACCTTACGCCAATTGGTATCTTCTTCAATACACAAAAATCACATGCATACCAGCGAAAACGACTTGAGAAAACCTTTTCGGGGGGAAACAAAACATCCCAAAATTACTGGAGTTCGTCCATTCCGGGGATCACCACTTTTGTTTTCCTCTTGAATCACAAAATATAAAGTAAAAGTAAGTTTTAAATTCTTTTTGAAAAACAATTTCGTTATTTAATCTTTTTGCTTTGAAAATTATTATCAATAATAAATGGAGTCTTTGTGAGCTGAATAAAATAAGAAATACAAAGAATTGGGTAAAAGCTCAAATTTTATTGATAGAATGGTAGTCTGCGAATGGCGAGACTCCATGGATGATTACAAAGTTTGGAAAATGGTAATATATAATGGAAAATATACATTGAGATACAATGACCACTATTACCTCTAACAACTTTGAAATTCAGAGCAGCAACTTCCGTTGAAGTACGGTGAGGATCCAAGAAGATCGTTACTTCAATGATCTAGTCTTGTCTGATGTAGTTACTTGCCAAGAAAGTCCCTAACTTTTTCCTAAGCTTCCCTTACAGGTTTTAAACTTAGTGGGGAATTTTATTCTGTTTATGTCTCTAATTGTTTCCTAGACCGCCCTTTTGGGTTTTCAGCCTATCGAGACACTCCTTTTTGCCTAAGCCACCCTTTCGGGTTTTCAACTTAGCAAGTTGTTCTTTTATTTCTTTTGGCGAAGTATTTCTTAACTGCATCAACATTCATAGGACGTGGGAACTCCTCTCCATCCATAGTTTCAAGAATTAATGCACCGCCAAAGAAGGCTTTCTTGACGACATATGGGCCTTCAAATTTGGGAGTCCACTTTCCCCTAGAATCAGCGTTAAAAGATATGATCTTCCTGAGCACGAGGTCTCCTTCTCTGAATTCACGAGGTTTGACCTTCTTATCAAAATCTTTCTTCATTCTCTTCTGATATAACTTCCCATGACACAAAGCAGTCATTCTCTTCTCTTCGATCAAATTCAATTGGTCAAACCTGTTCTGAACACATTCAGCCTCTGACAAATTGGTTTCCATTATCACACGCAAAGAGGGAATATCAACCTCGATTGGAAGTACTGCTTCCATTCCATACACAAGGTAGAATGGGGTTGCTCCTGTTGAAGTGCGGACAAATGTAAAGAAAAAAGGAGCATTTCATGCCAATCCTTATAAGTAACAACCATCTTCTGGATGATCTTCTTGATATTCTTATTAGCAGCTTCAACAACCTCATTTATCTTCGGCTTATACAAAGATGAATTGTGATGGAAAATCTTGAATTCTTCACAAAGTTCTGTCATCATCTTATTGTTCAGATTCGGGCCATTGTCGGTGATGATTCTGCTCGGCACACCATACCGACATATAAGATTATTCTTAATGAAGCGCACAACCACCTGCTTAGTAACATTAGCATATGAAGCAACTTCTACCCATTTGGTGAAGTAATCAATTGCTACCAACATAAAACAATGTATGTTCAAAGATTTGGGTTCTATCATTCTAATCATGTCAGTACCCCACGTAGAGAAAGGCCACGGGGAAGAAATAACATTGAAAAGTGTCGGAGGCACATGAATCTTGTCCGTATAAATCTAGCATTTATGGCACTTCTTTTCAAATCTGTAACAGTCAGATTCCATTGTCAGCCAATAGTAACATTCCCTTAGCATCTTTTTAGCCATCGATTGTCCATTGGCATGAGTTCCAAATGAACCTTCATAAATCTCATGCATCAACATGTTGGCTTCATATCTATCCATGCATCTGAGCAAGACCATGTCATAATTTCTCTTGTACAACACATTTTCACTGAGGAAGAAGCTGCGAGCCAATCTTCCCAATGTCTTTCTATCTTTATTCGAAGCACCAATCGGGTATTCCCAAGTCTGGAAAAAATGCTTGATATCGTAATACCAAGGTTTCTCATATTCTACCTCTTCTGTTGTAAACACATGAGCGGGCATATCCAGTCGCCGAACTATAATTCGAGGTATATCATTCCATGTATTCACTTGATACATAGAAGCCAGAGTTGCCAGAGCATCTGCCATTTGATTTTCGTCTCTGGGGATGTGATGGAATTCAACTTTATTAAAGAAGGGTAACAATATTCTAGCATAATATTTGTAAGGGATCAAGTCGGAGTGACGAGTATCCCACTCTCCTTTAATCTGATTTATTACCAAAGCTGAATCTCCATACACATCTAGAATTTTAATTCTGAGATCAATAGCTTCCTCGAGACCCATGATGCAAGCCTCATATTCTTCCATATTATTAGTACAATCAAATGTCAACCTTGCAGTAAAAGGAATGTGTGATCCATGTAGAGTGACAATCAAATCACCAATTCCTTTACCATAAGAATTCACAGCTCCATCAAATATCATGCCCCAGCGAGATTCAGGATCAGGACCTTCCTCGGGCAATGGTTCATCACAATCTTTTACTTTCAGAAACATCACATCCTCATCGTGGAAATCATACATCACAGACTGATAATCATCAACTATTTGGTGAGCAAGATAATCTGCCAACACACTTCTTTTAATAGCTTTTTGAGTGTGACATTCGATGTCATATTCAGATAACAGCATCTACCAGTGGGAAATTCTCCCAGTAAGAGCAGGCTTTTCAAAAATGTACTTGATTGGATCCATTTTAGAGATCAACCAAGTAGTGTGATTCAACATATACTGCTGCAAACGTTTTGCCTCCCAGGCCAGAGCACAACAATGTCTTTTCCAACATGGAATACCGCGACTCACAATCAGTAAACTTTTACTAAGATAATAAATGGCGTACTCTTTCTTCCCTGTTTCAACTTGTTGTCCCAGAATACAACCCATGGAATTATCTAACACTGTCATATACATAATAAATGGTCTTCCTTCAACAGGAGGGAGCAAGATATGAGGTTCAAGAAGATATTCTTTAATACTTTCAAATGCCCTTTGGCAGTCATCTGTTCACACACAACCTTGATATTTCTTTAACAAATTAAAGATCGGTTCACACGTTGCAGTCATGTGAGAAATGAATCTGGAACAATATTGGCAATCCACTGAGGGTACACTGATGTCATAAGAAAACCGGCATTAATCTGCTTTAGAACTTCTTCTTTGATCTTTACTGCCATATTTGGGCGAGTTGTTCGCAACTTTTGTTTGATTGGTGGGCACTCTGGCTTCAGTGACAAATTGTGCTCTACAGTATCTGTATATAGACAAGGCATATCTTGGTAAGACCTAGAAAAAATATTCACATACTCTTTCAACTTCTCAATCAACCTACTCTTCACATCAGAATGCAGTAATGCTCCAATCTTGACTTCCTCTGGATCTTCTTCTGAACCCAAATTGATTACTTCCAATGGCTCTTTATATGGCTGAATGGAATTCTCCTCGCGCTCAAGAAACCATGAAACCTCTTCTGGAATCTCATCATAGTCTTCTTCTTTGGCCCCATACACAGGACATTCAAAGTTGGGAGAGGGTGCATGGTCATTGTATTCAACGAGTTTTTTAATTAATCTGCACAAATGATTTATGATTTCTTTTAGAAAATTACACATATAACAAGTCATCATGCAAATTGAATTTAAGTTATTATTTATTTTGAAAGTTTTTTTTTCTGATTACCATTTTCCACGAAAAAAGCAAAAAAATAAAAATAAAATTTGGGAAACAAAGACAACTTTTATTATTGATTTTAAAAATCAAAGCAAACCGATAAGCCCATACAATATTAATACTTTCACCTTGGGCAGAGCGAAAGCTTTTCAAAAAGATTAACAAAAACAAATTACTTTGAAACATGTATGCAAGACGGAACATCAATGGTGGCCCAGTTCTTAACCCTAATTTCGTGCGTCACATAATTTGGCATTTCTGGTTCTGCTTCATTTTCCATAATGGCATTAATCCCGGAAAAAGCTGGATGAAGATAACCCCCGCTACGAAAGATATTCGGATACTTTTCTGCAGCAGACTTCGGCTTCATACTCTTGCCTTTATCATTCTTCACAGAGAACCCCGAGCAAGCTATATTCTTGTTTACAGGTAGATCAACAATCTGTCCCCATACTTCACTATGGCCATTTTTCATAACCTGCTGACCATCCTTAAACGAAGCCATAGAATTATCATTTCCTCTTATATTATCAATGAATAATGCTTGGAATTGGGTTCCAACAGCAGCTTCATCAGCCTCTACAATGCTGAAAGAGGACAAATGAGATATCAATAATGCATGTTCTCCATTTATAATTACCACTTTTCCTTCATGCACAAACTTCAAATTCTGGTGTAAATTCGAAGTGACAGCTCCTGCCTCATGTATCCACGGCCGTCCCAACAAATAGTTCTAAGCGGGTATAATATTCATGACTTGGAAATTAATCTGAAACAAATGTAGGCCTATATGAATAGGCAAGTCCACTTCACCAATAACAGATTTCCTTGATCCATCAAATGCTTTCACAATAATGCCACTTGGGTGCATGGGCGTTCCTTGATATTTCAATTTCATAAGTGTGCTCCTTGGTATAACGTTCAATACGGATCCATTATCAATCAACACATTTGATAATGAATCATTCTTGTAGTTCATAGAGATGTGGAAGGCCAAATTGTGATTCCTTCCTTTATCGGGAAGTTCATCATCGCAGAAACTCGGGTTATTACATGATGTAATGTTCCCTACCACACTTCTCAATTGGTATACAGGCATATCACTTTCCATGAAATCTTGGTCCAATACCCTTTTCAAAGATTCTCCATGAGCAGAGGAGTTCATCAATAAAGCCAAGATAGATATTTTTGAAGGAGTCCGCAATAGCTGATCTACAATTCTGTAGTCGCTCACCTTGATTATCTTAAAAATATCATCCACCTCCTTTTCTAGCGTAGCTCCACTAGATTCACCCCATTCCTTCTTGGGTTCAACACTTTCAACAATTTTATTTCCAGTACTAACATCTCCACGAACAACTGGTGCAAATACACGACCGATGCAGGTCACTCTACTAGTCTCAGCAATATTTCCAACATTAGGCATTGGCTGGATGGGAACATCCACACCATCCTCTAAAATTGTAGCATTATATTTGTAGGGTACAACCTTGTTTGACTTGTAGGGGACAGGACCCAGTAAGCTAATCACCAATGGAGTAATAGCTGATTGTCCATGATATTCAACTTCAAAAGGGGGTGGGAGTACCAAAACAAGGAACAATAACATTTACTCCCTCTTCAACACATTCAGTCATTACAGGGTCATCTCTGGAAAACATATATTCATCTAAGGAGAAGAACTCATCCGTAGAGGCATACTTACCATCTGACTCTTCTTCAGCCAAACAAACCTCAATCTCATTAACCTCATGATAATCATCTCTTTAGCCTGTAACCTTGATAGGTCTATTATCCAATAACAACTGAATACCTTTTCCTTACAATTGAATATCCTCGGGAGTCCCGACAGCAAATTCGGCAAGATCCATACTGATGTTCTACCTGACCAACCATGTGGCAGAAAGTAGCATGCAATTGTACAAGACCCTCGTTCATATATTCCAAATCAAAGATTCTGAACTCTCCAGGACATCCAGAAACCATGTTTACTTCCTCTTCATTTTCTGCCCTAGGCCTGATTGTGTGGATGAGGCCCTCATCCATCATCTCCTACAAATCAACCTTTATCTTGTCACAGCCATATATATCCGTACTACAAGTAGCACAACCGGCAAGGTCATGTGTATAGTAGATAAATTCACAGAGGTCTGCATGCATTTTTACCAAATCTCCTCTAACCAGTTTAATATCAAAAATCTGGAAGTCGCTGTAAGTTCAGATGCGCCTAAGAGGGGGGGGGGGGGTGAATTAGGTTCTTTAAAACTTTTTCTAAATTGTATATTTTTGCACGAGTTTATTTTCTTTCTTTTTCTGATAAGTGATGAAAGCAGTAAATGCGGAAAGTAAAGAACACAGAGATATATCCTGGTTCCCCTCACAGTCCGAGAGTACTCTAGTCCCCTTTCAACATGAAAGAGATTTCCTTATAGTTGGTAATTTGTACAAAGACTACCTAACAACCAAGAACAATCCTCTTGGACCAAGAACAATCCTCTTGGATTTTCACTAAGACCACACAAAGAACAATCCCCCCTAAGTGTCTTTCTTGTTTCCAACAATCCTGAAAACAAGTATACAATAGTTTGTTTGATTTGTATAAGAGTTTGAATAATGAAAGAGCAATGTCAATCACTTGATTGATCTTTTCTATTCAATATGAAATTTAAGATGGAATACTCTTCTAAGTTCTCGAGAATAATTTTCAGTATGCACATGAAAATGATGAACAAAAATCTTGAGTATAAAGAGTATGATCAAAAGAATAGAAAGTTGTTAGTGATTGTTGTTGTATTTGTTGTTAATGTAATTTCAAAATTCTAAATAAGAATAATTTATAGTGAAGTAATACCTCTTCAATGAATCATAACAATGTTTAAACCATTTTTACTAAAGGAATGTATTTGAAAAGATACAAAGATTTCCATGAAAAGGTGTTACAAAAAGTTGCTGGAAAAATAAAAATTTTCAAAATTTAAGGCACAACAACCGGTTGCACTAAAGCAGCAATCGATTGCAGCACAACAACTTTTAAAAATATTTGAAAAATATAACTATGACAACCGATTGTCATTGAGGAGCAATCGGTTGCTCATAAGCCAATGTTCAAAAAATTTGAAAATAGAACACATGACAATCGATTGCTGCTAGATGACAATCGATTGTATGTCAAACATAAGCTTTTGTTTTTTGGATGCAACCGATTGTCCTAGCATGACAATCGATTGCTTGTGTACAAAAATTGAAAAATCATTATTTTCAAAGATTTTAAGAAATTTAAAACATCCTTCTTCAATCATACATAGTATATACTCAAAATATTATTTTAATAAAGTAAATGCATGATTAAAAATAGTTTTGAGCACTAAGAGCATAAGATCAAAAATTTCATATACCTTAAGCCATAAGTCTTCAAAAGTTGATCTTGATTAATGAATCTTTGCTTGAGATGAATCTTCTATCTTGATCCATTCATTTTTGCATGCTAGCTTGTCTTCATCAAAACACTTGGAAAGCTTGATTTCACAGTCGCCTGGACAACCGGCCACCATGTTCACAGCATTTGCTCCTCCATGCTTTGGCAAAGGATTATCTTTCACATTCAGGCCAACATCTTTGAAGGATAAGATACCAGTCCTCACCAATTTTTATACTTTAGTTTTCAAAGAATAGCAGTTCTCAACATTGTTCCCTGGTGCTCCCTGATGAAAAGCACATGTTTGGTCTACCTTGTAATACCAAGGCAATAGTGATGGTAAAGCGGGAGGTTGTCGGGTATGAACCATCTTTTTTTGAATTAACACCGGGAGTAACTCCATATAGCTCATAGGGATAGGGTCATAACTCTCCCTTCTCTTATTATACCCTTGATTCCCCTGATGGTATGGTCTTTGATAAGCAACGGTGGTTGGAGCTACACCAACAACTGGAGTTACTGATGCGACTTATTGATGACGCTGATAATTTCTTCTAGGGGGATTAACCCTCCTCTATTGCATAACAACATTTGTATCTCCTTCCTTCTTTTTGGAAAACCCATAGGATGGCTTCTTTGTACCTCTAGAACTTTCACTTTTTTTTAAACGACCCTCTCTTACAGCCTCTTCCAAACGGATACCCATGCCCACCATTTCAGTAAAGTCACTTAGTGCACATGCTACCATCCTCTCATAGTAGAAAGCACCCAGAGTCTTCATGAAAATTTTAGTCATCTCCTTTTCTTCCATGGGAGGAATCACTTGGGAGGCTGCCTCATTTCATCTCTGTGCATATTCTTTGAATTATTCCTTGTCCTTCTGGACCATATCCCTGAGTTGATCACGGTCAGGCACCATGTCCATGTTTTATTTGTATTGTCTGATAAATGATTCTCCCAAGTCATTGAAAGTATGGATATTGACACTGTCCAGACTCATATACCACTTCAACGCAGCACCAGTCAAACTATCCTGAAAAAAGTGAATCAACAGACGCTGGTCATCAGTGTGGGTAGAAATTTGTCTTATATACATCACAAGATGAGCATGAGGACAAGTGTTACCCTTGTACTTCTCGAATTCTGGGACTTTAAACTTTGCAGGTATCTTGACATTCGGGACCAAGCATAAATCATTCACATCCTGTCTGAACAATTCCTTTCCCCTGAGGGCCTTCATCTCCCTCTGCATCTTGTCAAACTGATCTTGAAAATCATCCATTCTATCATAGAGACCCAAGCCTTAACTTGGTGGAGGAAAAGTATGATACATATCATCATTAGCAAATGGGACCATATTCACCGAAGGAGGTGCAGCAGGAGTAGCATGCACCGCAGGAGGTGCAGGAGTAACAGTAGTCTGAACACCTGGAGTAACTTGAGGACCAAGATTGAAACCTTCAGGCACAAAGTTCTCGGGCATTATCCATGGAGAACCTTGAGGCATGCAATTCTAAACAACAGTTTAAATGGAAGACACAGGAACAGTCGGAGCTTCAGTAGTAACCATTGTCTGTTGAGGTTGAACACTCGGTGGCTGATTCTGAGCAGCCACCAGAGATTCCATCAGAGTAGTAAGATTGACCATGCTGGCCTTCAGAGCGGAAACATCCCCTCGTAGCTCGCGATTCTCTTGTTCTAAGTTTTCCATCTTCCTTCTGAAATTAGCTCGAGTATTGTAGTGGTGAGACAGCTTGCTGAACGAAGTAAAGAAGCTTGGTAAAACACCTGGATATGCATAATAAATGCAATAAATATGTACAATATGATTCATGTTATGCAATGCACATGATTTATTTCATTATTAATATTTCAAAGGACTTAAAGATTTAAAGACACATTACAAATATCAAAGTAATAACACATTTGAAATACTGGAAAACATTATTATAATAACTTCAAAATGGATTACAAGTTTCAATAATCCCAATTACAAGATGAAAATAAAGTCTAAACCTTAAGAAGTAAAGCTGATAGAGATCACTCTATATGCCGGCGCTTCCCTCTAAGCCTGGCAATCTAAGCCTTCAACCTCTGGTTTTCTTCCGCATATCTATTGGCAACCTCCTTCCAATCACCTGAATCAAGAAGTGAGCAACTAGCATCTGACTGAAGCTTAGAGGAAAATAAATCCCATTTCCTCTCCATGGTCTCTACAGCCCGACTCTCAAGAATCTCAATCAACTCGTCTTTCTCCTTCAAGTCTTCTCAATACGAAATCTCTAAAGTTTGGCACTTATTCTTCCAAGCATCCTTTTCCTGCTGCTTCTTGACCAAAGAAAGCTGTAGCTCTTCCACATCATCCAATAAGGGAGGAGTGGTCTTCACAAACAAATCAGGCATAGGTGCTTCCCAAGAATACAGCATCTTAACCTGAATAGCTCTCGTTTGGACCCACTAAAGATAAGGCTCCAAAGAAACAGCCCCCTAGGTCTAAGGTCTTTCCTACTCTTCCTATGAATGTGACGCCAGGCCTTTACAATCTGCTCCCTATCTCCCTTATGGTCTCCTCCCTCCTTCAGGAAGAAACTACTCAAATGAATACTATTTGGTTTATCCCTCATCGGATAACCAAGCTATTGTCGTGCAAGAACAGGGTTGTAATTAATTCCTCCCTTTGTACCAAGAAGAGGTACATTGGGGAAACTACCACAACTATCAACAATCTCTATATCATGGTAAACCCAATGATACCAATCAATATCTGAGTGAGTAAGTGTCATGATATTAGGAGCCCAATGGGGTTCCTTCCTGACATCCCAGAAAGCATCAGAATGAGGCATATGAGAAATAAACCACCGGTATACAAGAGGCTGGCAACAGATAATCACCCCCCCCCCATGATAAGAATTCTGAAGATGAATAGAGTAATAAGCATCACCATAAAATGTAGGAACTGGGTTTCTAATCATGATGATCCTGATAGCATTAATGTCAACAAACTTATCCACATTAGGAAATAAAAACAACCCGTAAGCAAGTAGATAAAAGATGGCCTCAAAAGCGACTGTACTCTTCATCCTGGAAAAGTAACGAGCTTTCTCCAATAAAAACTTAGCTGGTAATCCTCTAATCCCTCATTTAGTAGTCATATGGGATTAAACCTCAGACTTCCCCAGATGGATCAAAGCAGCAATCTCGTGTGGTTTTGGCTCACCCTGCAAACCACTAAAAGGAACACGATCAATAATTGGTAAATTCAACAGATAAGAATACTCATCTAGTGTAGGCATCAACTGATAGTCAAGGAAATTAAAGCAATGATACATCAGATTATAGAACTGGACCAAGGTCCAGAGAATACCCTCCTTCATCCTAAGCTTCATGGGAGGAATGATGGATCCATACTTCCTCCGAAAATCTGCAGAACACTCAATCTCGGGAATTAGACTGATCAATCATCTATCTTGGGATCTTTGAAACTATATTTTCCGGTCTTTCTTTTTCCAGAATCCATGGTCAAAAGGTACCTGAGATATTCACAAATGGTCAACTTGTATGTCCCTTGAAATAAAATTTCTTTAAAAGATGCTTATGAGTGCATGGATGAATGATGCAACAATCACACACAAGATCACAGACATAGGGTTCATAGGTTCAACGTCACGAGCATGAGGTCGAAGGTACTACCCATAAGGTATGGCCTAAAAGTTATCACCTGCCGATCAAGGTTCTAGAGGTTCCCAGATTCTACATCCTTCCTTCGGATATTACCAACTTCCCGATTAACTCGGTAATTAGTAATATTCTCAAGAAAAACTCGTCCGAGCGTAGTATCGTGTGACAACTATTTCTGGATTACTCCATCATAGCTTCCTCACTACACCTAAAAGGCCAAGAAGGGTTAGGTATTCTACGGTCCTCAGCTTCAGCAGGCTCCCAGGTCGAAAGCAGCATGTCTTCCCGATTACTCGGTAAACAATACTACAGTCAAAGGGGCCTCTACTTAGTGGGGGATCTCATGCCTCCTTTTTTTGGATTACTCCCTTAAAGTTAGCATGAATATACCGCCCGTCCTATCTTAAAGTTTTCCCAAGTACGGGTATAGGACTTATAAGTAATCACCCAGCACCTTGAAAACCAGGAGCGTCCAGACCAACATATATATAATCATATAATATATAAACAACAATAGCACATATACAAATATAAACAAAGATAGGTTTAACCCACTTAGGGATGGACCAGCAAGAGGTCAATATTTCCCCAGTGAAGTTGCTATTTTTTTCTGTAGCGGTAGAAACATTTAAGACTAAGCCATTGGATTGATTAAACTTACACAGATCAAAATAAAAATCACCACCGCGCTTTATTGTTTCCAAAGGAATTGGAAAAGAGTGAGTAACCCAAAAAGAGGGGGAAATAATCTAGGTAAGGGGGTTGGTTATGCAAAGGGAAGGTATTAGCACCCTAAACATTAACGGTACTCTGCAGGAACCTCTTTGAAAAAATCTGTATATTTTGGCTATAAAATATTGTATAAAAAATAGATGGTGGAGGTGAGAAAAGAAGTATTTTTTTATGATTTTTTCACCCGCCGCGGTTGCGAACCTTTAGTGTCTACGTACCACCTTTCGTGCAATAGGGGATCAGGGTACACGTAGTTCACCTTTTGAAAAATTTTAAAACACAAGTGTGTTGATTAATTTTAAGAGATAAGACATCATCGTCATTGTCCATGTGGAAAACATACTTACTACCCACAATCATGAGAAAGGAGAATTTTTATCATCTCAAAGTGGAGGATATGGCTTGGATTTTAAAATCAACAATGCCTCACTCAACACCCAAGTGGAAAATATCTCACTTCACTACTGTGATACGGTGGGAAGAACTAATTGTTTTTTGGAATGCTGGTTTGTGTTTTGCGTTTGTTTTCGCAAAATGTCACGGTAAGAAAGAGTCGCCACCGACTTTTATTTTATCCAACAAGGAAAGGAAAAAAGCACAAAAAAATTCCTTTTTTGAGATATTTCTCGGGTTCGGGGGTAGATTATAGAAAGGGAAGGTATTAGAACCCTTTCTATCCGTGGTTATCCACGGGCTCTTAGGTACTTGCTCAATTGTTTTCAAAATTGTTTTCTTTGTGCTTGTGGGTTTAAAAAAAAAATTTGTTTGAAACTTCGATTTAACTCTTCCTTCTGTCCTCAAGAGTGTAATGAAGTGTTTTGAAAACTTTGTTTGAAAAGGAGTGTAAGTGTGAAAAAGGTTTTGTTTTTTTGAAAGAGCAAGTATCTAAGAACCATCTACCTACTCGGAAAAGGAATCGTTCTATGCTAATTTCCTTTAGGCAATGCTATCCCACTATTAATGAGTAGGTAGCACCGTCGTTGGAGTTTGAGAGTCAATTCGAATGAGGGACATACGATCACTAAAGCAATGTTAAGACGCTTTAGCGGTAACCCTAATATCTTAGATCATTTGTTTGAGGCAACAATATCCGAGGCAACCATTTCGAGGCGACTATGATCTTTTAGACAAGATGACAACCTCTAAAACGACCTATACTCAATGACCGTGTACGAAGGCAACCAAGTGGGGTGTACCCTAAGAGTGCGCATGTGGGAGTGTGTCGTTTTCAGTTATTTTTATCTTTGTATATGTTAAGGGTGATCTAATTTGATTTTAAGATTAGGCATTTAGTCTTGTCATGTAAACCCTATTATCAACATCTAGCAGTTATAATTTGCAGAAATAAAAATGCGGAAATTAAATTACAAGGCGTCGGGTATTTACATCGCCAAAAAGAACCCTTTGAAAATAAAATAAAGCGGTAAAATAAATAAATAAATATCCTATTTAACGATTACATTCCGTAAGCAGATACATAAATATGGGTAAAGAAAAGTAAATCGCGATGCGAAATTAAATCGGATGCACAACTAGGGTTTTGACCCTTTGGATTAAAGAAAGTGCCTTTTTTGTTGTTTTTATTTTATGTAAAGAAATTAATCCTAAATTAAATAACTAAATTAAATAAATAAATAAATAAATGAAAAATAAATTATTTTTGGAGTTTTTGATTATTTAAGAAAGAAATTAAAAATAATTAAATTAGTAGTTAAAACCTAATTAAGTCTAATTAATTTTAAATATTTACAAAAAATAAATTAAAGTTCTCTAATTAAACCTAATCAATTTAGTTAGTATTTATTAATAAATAAAAAATAAATTTCTGAATTAAAAATATTTTGTTGTGATTTTTTTAATAAAAAGGAAGAATTATGATTGGTTAGAAAATTAGTTAAATAAAATAAGACCATTAAATAAAATAAATAAAAGTGTGAGGGAAGAGAATTTGGGCCTGATTTGGGTGGTGTTAGTTGCAATTCGTTGGCCCAAATGACTGCTTACCCATGTGGACTTTTTGGATCCAGTGCAGGCGCGTTGACTGGCTCTTTGGTGGACCTCTAATCACTGACCATCAGATTTGGCCCTTTGGCCATCTGGCGCTTGGATTAATGAGGGAGTATGGTATGGATCTGGCCCCTGCGCGCATGTGATAACATGAAAAATATGAAGAAAATACAATTTGCTGGAGGCAAGGATCGAACCCCTGACCTCCAGCCTTGTAACGCCTTAATACTTGAGTGGCTACCACTACATCACGTTGCTTTGTTTGTTATAATGTTAATAACATAATATAATATATAGAAACAAAGCATATGGCCTGAAAATATAAAAAAAAAACGCGCAAAATATTTGAATGGTCCAACGGATGGATGACACGAGTTCATCCCCTTCCTCAAAACCCTGTAACATTACCTGCGAATTTTTATCCGCAGCAAAGGACGCAGCTTCATCCTAAAATCGTCCTCAGGCAATAAAAATGATTTTCAAGGGCATGGTCGTGTTCGTCTCAACCTCCTGGATAAAACCATGTCCATCATGTATCTCAATTTTACCTGAAACAAAAATCCCTAAAAACAAAAGCAAAACCTTAGCCATGGAGTTTCATGATACAGAGCATATAAAACAAATTGGTTATTGCCAATAGTTTGCAAATGATGTGAGGGTTAAGGATATGCAATTATTCCATGGAAACGATGTCTAATTTCAGAGATACGAAATCAAAAACAGGGGGGATTTGCGTGAGACTTACAGTGCGTATGGAAGCTGGAAAACACCTGGTTGTGATTGGTTTAGCTTGTGAGAATGGCCAGCAAGCGATTGGGATACGTCTCAGGCCTTGAAAATGCCTCCAACCTTGATTTCAATCTCAAGCTTTTTTGTGATTTTTTTCACTTTGATTCTGCCTCTAACAATGCTCTCTAACCCTGATTTTCGTGTCCTTGCCTTGCTTATGTATTGTGCATTGCATTAGGTTAACAAACTTGGTTCAAATCTTGCCCTATCAATGCTCATGAATTTGGTTTGATCCTTCCATTAAAACCTTCCAAATTTGATTTGATTTGGGTCTTTTTGTGCATACAAGCCTTGATTCGAATTTGATTATAATGCTAGCTATAGTTGGAAACTGAAAAAGCCAAAATATCATGTGTTATCAATGCTTTAGATTTTATATGATTTTATTTGATTTAAAATGAATTAATTCAAATAAAAATCAAATTAAATAATAAAAATGTGATATGGACACATGGCTGGAGATAGGACACGTGGACAATAATGCAAACTCAAATCAAGTGGAAAAGAATGGGCCCATTTTGCAAAATTTGAAGTTTTGGGGATAGTTGACTTTTTGCAATTTTTCAAAAAACTCCAACTTCAACAATGCATAACTTCTTCAATTTTGAACAACTTCTGGAAGTGTTCTTGTAATTTTTAGAAATCTTTAGATGTCCTCTAACCAACCCTTTTGGTCTAATCTCATTTTGATATTCCATGCTCAAGTTAGAAGCTTTGGAAAAAAAGGTGTTTTTGTTGACTTTAAAAAATGACCTATAATGTCCAAATTCATAACTTCTTGTGAGTGCATTTTTTTAACTTGGGGTATGAATATGGATTGTATGGATTGCATCCTATTAAAAATGAGCTTTGTATGGGTCATTTCTCATAAAGTATGAGAAAGTTATGCCTAGTCAAAGTTAAGTTGACTTTTCTTGCAAAACCCTAATTTAGCAACTTTTGAATCTTGATGAATTTTGAGCAATCCTTGATGAATCATGATCAACCCTTGATCAAATAATTAAATATCCTTCAAAGTGAGAATGTTGACAAAAAATATTGAAGTTTGACTGTTTGTAGGTCACAGTTGACTTTTGCCCTAGCATAGTCCATTTTTGGACCTTTGAGCAATTGACTGAGCAAACTTCCTCTGCAAGGCTTGAAATTTGGCATGGATGATCTTGAGAACATATTATTAAATTGGGGAGAACTTGAGGTCATTTGGAATCAATGATCTTGATGCAACACAAAACCCTAATTTGGGGTAGACTGCCTTAGAAGATAGCTTGTCTGACTAACTCTTGAGCTATCTTGAGCCACTTGGAGATTTTTTCTTGCAATGTTTTGAGGAATATGGGAGGGAAAATTTTGGGGTACAAAAACTACATATTGTAGAAGTATAGTTGTTTGCATCACTACAAGGATTTACAAGTGTCTAACATTTTGAAAAAAGTTTAAAGTAAAAGCCAACGTGGAAAAATGGTTTGAAATGAGATTGATTGACATTTAGTCTTCTCACAAAAAATGTCAAGGTATTATTAAGTTGATTGGATTTTATTTATGAAAATGTTCTGAAAATGCATGGACATAAGTCCAAGTTTATTATGAAAATGGTTCAAGTTTCAAAACAAGAAGAGTTTTCAAAAGGAGGAAGAAGATTTTTGAAATTAAAGAAGATGGGAGGAGAAGAAGAGACTATCCTAAACCATAAGTTAAAAGATAAGGATAAGAACCATCTAACCAACAAGAAACCAACTTTTTACATTATGAGTTAAGATAGAATTCTCATTCTTTGGATTGAAACCTAGCAAGCAAAGATACTAGACCTCTTGAGAGAACCAAACTTCAAGTGTATTAAGTCTTTACAAAAATTGGGCAGAGTAACAAATGTATACGGGTGAATTCCAGATTACAAACAAAAAATGTAATCATAATAACCTTCACACAAAACAAACAAACAACCCAATGTCATGAGGTAAGCCTCAAGAAATCCAGACAAAATATCAATTAAGGTCACAAGGTCTCCAACATAGGCCAAGGTTTCTAATCCTAAGTCCAAGAAGTCCAATACTCCATAATGCCAAGGATAATAACCAAATAGTCCAAGTATCGTTAAAGTTTTTTATGGTTCATGTTGATTATTAAGTATCTTAAAAAAGAAAAGAAAAGCTCAAGTGAGCAAGATAAAAATGACAAGAATATAAAGGGGCTCAAGTGAGCAAATATGAAAAATAGCATGAAATGTAAATACTAAAGTAAATGGTGCATAAATTAAAGAGCATAAAATAAAAACACAAAATAAAGTCAATTATTAGTAATTCGTGGTTAGTTGGATGACCATCTTGAAACTTGCATTTGGAACTCATTAGAGGATTGGTAGAACCAAAGCCTCCACACAACAAGTTGCATTTTCTTTTTGTCAAGTATATCATCCATTTTGGAATCCTCAAAAAGTAAAATTTAATGATCAATGATGTTTAAGTGATCCACGTTGACCAAAATTGATGAAGATCCATTAGAGGATTGGTAGAACCTAAGCCTCCACACAATGAATCTCAAGGTTATTGGATCAAAGAGATGAAATTAACATACTTGGGCTTGCAAACATAGTTTTGGGCCATGAATGATCATTTATTCGAATCGGGACAAAATTTAATGCTATGTTAAGCAATCGTAAGTGGACTTATATAGAAGTTGCACCTATTTTGAGGCTGGTCAATAGCAATCTATGCACCATTTTTTTTGAGACATGATATAGAGATCATTCTCCAATAACACTTAGTGCAATAATAAAGGGATGAGATGAAGAAGGGTGGCAAAGAATATACAAACCACATTTATCAATTTTTATGGAGTTAGACTCAACACCATGGATCCAATGATGTTAACAAAGTTCATGATCAAAAATTCAATCCAAGATCAGCCAGAAAATAATTACAAAATAATATTACATTTAGTATATGCATTACAAAAGGGTTTCAAATTAATCAAGAAAAATTAAGTAAGACCGTAGAAAAATCAGAAATGAACTCAAATATTTTTATAAAATTTTTGTAATTTTTTGAAGTCAGAAACTATTTTTAAAATTAAAAGAAATGAGTAAAATAAACCAAAAATGATAAAAAAAATAACAAAGTCAGAAATAAAAAATAAACGAGGTCACCAATATTTGTCACAATATCATAGGATCATTCCATATTTTTTTAGAATTCAAAAATGCATAAAAGTATTTTTAAGCATTTAAAACAATTCAAATAAAGTGAAAATTTATAAAAAATATCAAAACACAAAATAAAATTGTAAAAAAATAAAAATCATAAAGAGAAAAATAAAAAATATTTTTCATAATATTTTCCAAAATTTTTTGGACTTAAAGTGAATTTTCTATGATTTTTTGAAGTCTAAAACAATTTAAATATATAAATCAGAAAATAAAATAAAGTCAAAAAAATGTGGACCAATAGATGAGAGTCAAAACACGTTAGTAATCAAATCCAAGGGATCTGACGCACTGTGCATATCATGGTCATTAATAAATATCACACCGGATCAAACATTTTTTAAAATAAAACAACTTAAAATGTGGCGCGTTGGATCGAGTCTGATTCACAAAAGTAATCAGATCCAAGGGCTCTTGAGGCACGCACATGGTAAGGCAAGCATATTATATCCGTTTCAAAAAAATAATGTGGCTTCATGTCATTGGTTGAAGACAGACATGTCATCGTCTTCAACCTCAAGCCATCCCCAAATTGAATCCTTCAAACTCTAAAATTAGCAAACCAGACTGGTACCATTAGATTCATCTCTTCAAGATGATTTTAATGTTACCATTGAGCCAAATTTATATAAATTATGCAAGACTGTTGTTGTACCCCAAATTTTGACCTAAGATATCGTCTCCTATCTGCATTTTTACATTACATTTGTTTTGATCCATCGATTTTAAAATTCCTGACTTTTTCTGGACAAGAGCTATTCATGCTGAACATTAAATCATTTAATCGATTCGTGCTAAAAATGATGTTTATTAATTATTTATTATCTAAAATTTAAATAATTGAAATTCATTTTCGATTATTATGTAGTTTAAAGATGAATAGATAATAAAATAAACATCAGAGAAGAGGCGCATTAATTGTGTGGACAGTATTTATTTATTACTCATTATCTTAAATTTAAGTAACTAGAATTTATTCTTAGTTATTACATAATTTAAAGGTTTATGAATAATATAATAAGCATTCGAAAAAAAGTTCATTGGTCAATAACGATTGTTTAATCATTCGTCGTTCTAAGTTAAATAATTGAAACCCTGTTTTAATTATTATAATTTAGTTGGGAATGATGAATTAAATAACCGAAGATATTAGTTGATCAATGATAATTATTTATTTATCTGCTTATTGTTTTGAATGTAGGTAATTGAAACTTGTTTTCAATTATTATTCGTTTGGAGAAATAATAAACGATAAATAAATAAAGAAGAAGAATTTAATGGGCAGATAGTTTTCTTTTATTCATTTTTTTTATTGTACAAGTTATTATGTAAATATTGTATATATTACAATAAATTACAATAATGAATTGACAAAAACTAAAATGAAATAAAAAAACTAATCTATCCTAATTCTAAAACTTCCGATCCAATGCGTTTTGTCCGCTCATTTAATGTTACCTGCACAATTAAAAGAAAGAAATTAGAATTCGAATAAATAATTAAAATGCAGAAAATAAATTTAATTTCATCATTAAATGCAATGGCCGGAATCAGTTATTATTTTTTTGCAAATCACGGGATTGCTCCCGGTTCACAAAAAAAGGAAAAGAATTTTAAAGCATATGCACAAGTTATGTTTTCCAAAAAAAAAACTGCATATTTAAATTAATTACATTTGTTTAAAATCCCAAATGTAATTTCAAAAAGCATACAGCATAAGCATACAAAACCATGCAGTAACCACATATGCAAGCATGCTTACATGAACCATTGCCTACACAGCAGAAAACAAAACAAGTTTGTACTAAAAGGAAAACATGCAGTTTGACCATATTTGCAAGCAATACAAAAATTCCTTTTTCATCATTTTCTGGCCATTACAGTTTCAGAAAAATGTACAGCTTATCACTTTATATCAAAGCCATACTGAGAGAAAAAAGAGAGGGAGAAGTGTGGGATTTGCAGGCTTAGCATAGGCAGAAAGAGGTATACAAGACAAACAAAAATATAGCCAGTAGAATTAATAACACAAAAGAAGAATAGAAACAAATTGGAGGGACAGTAGTGCAGATTGCTCAGGGAAATCCCAAAGCATTTTTGAATTCCTGGCCTGTAGTGAAGAGAAGAGGGAAGAGTTGTTATAATACATAACAAAGAGAAAACATATAACACAGTAGAACATATATCAAAACCTCCAAGAAAAACTTAGAGTTTTTTCCTCCAAAAACACACAAAGCTAGCAACCTGCATAATCGCCCACACTGTCAAAAAAACCATCTTCCAAAACCATACACAAAAACCTTGCAAACCGATTGAGCCACAAAAGCCAATATCATCATCATCCCACTGTCATCAAAAAGATATAAAAACAACCTCACAGAAAACCAGTCAAAAAACCACCATTCGTATGGCCTAGCTAAAACACATGCCCAAGTTCCCTCAATTTGTCCAAACCATACAAAGTCCTTACATTCATCACCATGTCAACATTGTTGTTCGAGCTTGAGTTCCCTTAATCCAAAACCTGAAAGGCAACCGATTTGGCCTCAGTATCAACATCATTGGCCCCTTTCAAAAATTACTCAAGCCAATAAAATCGTCATACAGTACAGTTTCAAGAAGAAGTGCAGTATCAATTCAACAGAACCAAGTGCCATATCATATTCAAAGAAGAAGAGAAACAGCATTACAGTCAGAGAAGAAGAGAAATAGTAACTCATTCAACCAAGTGCAGTATCATGTTCAAGCAAGAAAGAGAAAAGCAGAAGTGCAGTTTCAACGCAAAGAAGAAAAACACAATCATCCTACAGTAACACATTCAAAGAAGAAGAAGAAAACCGAAGCACAGTACCAAGGCTCAAAGACGAAACAGAAGCACAATACCAACAACCAAGGAGAAGAAAAATCATAATACCGTTCACCGTTGGACTCGCGTCTCCCTCTCCTCGCCGCCCGGCCTCCGTCACCCCTAGCTCGTCCTCCATCTCCACCTAGGTAACAACCTCTCCTTTCTCTTATTTCTTCAAATGCCACTCAAATCAACATGGACAATCAATATAAAAACCAGTCAAGATCAACATAATAAACCATAAAATCAACATGCAAGACGAATTAAGTGTAACAATCAAACGCGTTCTTACCGTCTCCGCTTAAGCCGTCTCGTTTCGTGTTCAATGGAGGGAAGAAGAGCCAAGAGTGGGTGGCCGTGGCAAAGAGAACATCAAGTCCGGTGGCGAGGATGAAGAAGCAGGGCGAAGAAGATGAAGATCGCGAAGAAGAGAGAGAGCGCTGTTTCTGCCTTAAGACAAACCCTAATCCCAATTGTACAACATAACACAACCCTAATGCTGCATTAGCTCTTGGGCCACCCTTTACTCCCAGCTTAAGCCCACGAAATTTGTACACCCCCCCTGTCTTCATTTCGCCTTGGGCCTTATCCCAACCTTCTAGCCCATTCTGATTTAGTTATACACCCCTATTAACTCATTTCTTTCTATTTTAATTATCTTCTTAAAATCTTATTAGTTTTAATTATAGTTTAGTTAACCAAAAATAATCTAAAGTTTTTTTTATAATAGGCCATTTTATTAATTCAAACTTTCAAGATTTAATAATCTTAATATCTTTTAAAAAAATTAGGTTTTTTTTAGTTAGTAATATTGAGTTTTAATTTAATCTAAAAAAATTCCTAAAGTAATACTTTTTATAATAAAAGGCATAAGAATAGAAAACTAAAAATATTTTTATTATCTTAATATTAATATCAAAAAAATATAAATAAAACTTAATAACTTAAGACTAAAAAAAATGTCACGTCCTCATTAAATAATTCTTTTGATTTATCCTTATCAAAAATGCGTAAAAAATTTAAAATACTTTTTTCCCGTTAATATTAAACAAAAATCATAAAAACGCATTGTTCGCATCTTTTGTTCCATCATTTAGATTATTGCCATTAATTGTTATTCGCATAATTTTGTTCGTGTACTTTTGTTTATTCGGTTTATGTTTAAATCCAAAGGAAAAAACAGTAAGTTTGTTGACTTTATGTCTCCAAATCTAACTGCGCAAATTTTCGCATTTTCATTAAAACTTAGGATAATTTTTCCTCAAACATTCACCTTACTTCAAAATTTCAACCTTTTCAAGACTTATACCTTTTAAGCAAAAACTTCGACATTAGGTCGTCGTACCTTCAAAAACCCGCCCGTATCCCTTTTCGGCCAAAACAATTTATTTTCAATCAAGCAATCAATTTTAAATAAAACAGATATTTCAAAAGGTTCCTATAGAGTACTATAGATACATTGGGTGCTAATACCTTCCCATTGTATAACCAACCCCCGAACCATAGATCTCTTTTCAAAAACGCCTTGTATTTTTGTTACTTTTAAAAGTATTATTTACATTGCATATTTAGGGTTTTATTTCGCTCTTTCCCCTTTTCCTTTGGAAACAATAAAGCGCGGTGGCGACTCTTGCTTTTGTGAGACGAATTAATCAATAATTTGATCTCCGATTTACCCCGCTACATTTTTTATCGCTACAGAATTGGCGACTCTGCTGGGGAAAGATTGACCTCTTGCTGGTCCATCCCTAAGTGGGTTAAGCCTAATTTGTTTTATCTGTTTACTATTATTTGATTTGCTTGATTATATGTTTAAATTGGGGTGTTTGGGTTTTTGCAAAGGACGAATCCTATACCCGGATTAAGTAACATCTAAGGAATAGGACGGGCGGTATAGTTATGTTAACTTTGAGGGAGTAATCCCGAAGAAGGAGGCATGAGATCCCCCACTCAATGGAAGGCCCTCTTGAACTTAATATTTGTTTACCGAGTAATCGGGAAGACATTATTATTTTCGACCTAGGAGCCCGAGAAGTTGAGGACCATAGAACCCTAACCCATCTTGGCCTTTTTAGGTGTAGCGCGGAGACTATAACGGAGTAATTCGGAAGTAGTTGTCACGCGATGCTACGCTCGGACGAGTTTCTCTTGAGAATATTGCTAATTATTGAGTAATCAAGACGTTGGTAATATCCGAAAGAGGGATGTAGACTCTGGGAACTCTTAGAACCTTGTCTTACAGGTGTGATCGAGACATTAGTACATACCTTTGGGTGGGCTTTACCCTCGACTCCATGCTGAACGTTGAACCTTTAAACCCCATGTTTGCAAATTTACGTGTGACTGTTGCACTATCATTCATTCATGCACTCATCAACATCTTTGTAAAAAAAACTTGTTTTTTAAGGAACTTTGGAATGATTTTTGCAAACGTCTCAGGGTATTATGGAATTTGGAAGGAGAAATACTCGAAGCTTTAGCTTCAAAGAGCCCGAAATTGAAGAACTGAAGAGTTTGATTCCGAAGATAGAGAGTCCGACAAATTTTCAGAAGAAATATGGGTCCATCGTACCGCTCATGAAGCGCAAGATGAAGAAAGGCATCCTCAACATGTTGGTTCAGTTCTATGATCCCCTGTACCGATGTTTCACCTTCCCGGATTATCAGTTGATGCCTACTTTAGAGGAGTACTCCTATATTCTTGGTTTGCCGATCGTCGACCGTGTTCCTTTTTCTGGGTTAGAAAAGGAGCCTAAGTCCCATGAGATAGCAACCATCACCCACCTGAAGAAGTCAGAGATAGAGGAGAATATGACTACGAAAGGGGGAATCCGGGGTTTGCCGGCACAGTTTCTGTTGAAGAAAGCTCGTTATTTTGCTGATACAAAGGATACCGTTGCCTTCGAGGACGTGTTTGCTCTACTCGCGTATGGTCTTTTCTTATTCCCTAACATTGATAAATTTGTGGATGTCAACGCTATCAGAATTTTCCTGACTAGAAATCCGGTCCCTACGCTGCTAGGGGACACGTATTACTCTATCCATCTTCGAAACTCTTATCAAGGAGGGATGATTATCTGTTGTGTGCCGTTGTTGTATCAGTGGTACGTCTCACATTTACCTGGGTCCGATGCTTTCTGGGATCTTGAGAGGGAACCGCGTTGGGCGCTAAAGATTATGGCTCTCACTCATTTCGATATTGACTGGTACAATCGAGTTTACCATGACGTGGAGATCATCGACAGCTGTGGTGCTTTTCCCAACGTACCTCTTCTTGGTACGAGGGGTGGAATCAACTACAACCCTGTTCTAGCGCGCCGTCAGTTCGGGTACCCGATGAGAGATAAGCCGAACAACATCCATGTGAGTGGTTTCTTTCTTCAGGAAGGACAAGACCATCAGGCTGCCAAGAGGGAGATTGAAGGAGCTTGGCGCCATATTCACAAGAAAGGGAGAGATATGCTGGGACATAGAGGGGCCGTCTCTTTGGAACCTTACCTGCAGTGGGTCCGTGCTAGGGCTTGTGCTCTCAAGATGCCGTATAAACTTGAGAAACCTTTATTCCCTTCCATCGCGCCATCATCAGTTGTTATCCCTATCGCGGATGTAGGAGAATATCAAGGAAATCTGGCTAGGATGAAATCTGAAAGGGATGCTTGGAAGGAAAAGTACCATATGTCTGAATACGAGAATCGAGTCCTGACTCGACAGCTGAAAGAAAAGAAGGAGTTGTTGCTTATTCAAGACGGCCGGTTCGTTGACCACGATGAGAAGCTTTGTCAGAAGGATGCCTTGCTGAAGAAGTATGCGAGTGAGAGGAAGAGAAAAATGGAATGTTCAGTAAGCGTGGCTCTCGTTCCTAATCCACAAGAAGAAATCGTCGATCGACTGATAGCGGAAAAGAAGGATATGGAAGACTTTTACGAAGAAAAGATCAAGAAGCTCCGGTTACAGCTGGTATTTGGTCCGTCATCTGAGGATTCCGAGTAAGCTTTAGCTTTAGTTTATTTTATTGATGTCATTTTGTAAAATTATGTAAAAGGGCTTCTTGCTCCGAAATTGTAATTTATTGTATTATTTTGGGCTTCATGCTCCAAGTTGTAATTTACTGCTTTCTTACTTCGAAAATGTAATTTATCACTTTATTATGGTTTTCATGTTGCAAGTTGTAATTTATTGCTTTCATTAGTGGATTTGTTATCTCAAAGTTGTAATTTACTTTTCCCAAATTGTAAGTTGTAATTTATCGCTTTCGATTAACGGATTGAGTTTTTGTTGTTCTAAATTCCTCTACCATTGATGTATGCAAAGTTACTAAAGTTCCTTGAAAAACTTTTAAAATGAGTCATCATTTGCATTGCCATCATGCATCTTTTCACATGCCACATCACATGTTTTCTAGAGTCTCATTCTTGTTCTTTTTCCACCGAAGGTTGTCAAGCTGTCTCACCGATACGACACTCGGGCCAATCGTCAGAGGAAAATGGAAGATTTGGAACAGGAAAATCACGAACTTCGTGGGGAAGTTGCTACACTTCGTGCCGAGATGGAAAAGTTAACGGCGTTGGTGGAAAGTTTGGTGGCTGTTCAGAATCAGCCATCGACTACGGCTGCCGAGATTCAGACTTCAACTCCAGTGGTTTCCGAAAATGTTACAGTTCCTGCATCCACAACTCAAATCAACTCTCCGCTTCAACATCAGATGCCGAAAGGTTTTCCGTGGGGAATGCCTTACAACTTTGTGCCAGAGGGGTATCAGCCTACCGTACAACCTATATTTCAGTCTGCATTGTCTCTTCCTCAACCAGAGACAACTGCCATGCCGCCAGTAATTCAGTCTGTAACACCTTTTCCGCAACCAGTTATGACGACCGTTGCTCCTGTGGTCCACTCAGTGCCATACTTGAATGAACCAGTTTATCCTGCCGAGCCCGCTGAAAGTTTGGTTCTTTTTGATAGAATGGAAGAATTTCAGGATCAGTTCTAGGAAATGCAGAAGGAGCTTAGAGCATTGAAAGGGAAGGATTTGTTTGGGAAGAGTACGCATGACCTTTGTCTAGTTCCGAATGTCAAGATTCCAGCGAAATTCAAAGTGCCACATTTTGAGAGATATAAGGGTGATTCGTGTCCTAGAAGCCATTTGACAATGTACGTGAGGAAGATGTCCACGTACTCCGATGATCATGATTTGTTGATTCATTATTTTCAAGACAGCTTGACGGGTGCTGCTCTAAAGTGGTATATGGGTTTAGACAGCATTCAGATCCGCAACTTTAACGATCTTAGTGAAGCCTTTGTTCATCAGTACAAGTACAACGTTGACATGGCGCCGGACAGGTATCAACTCCGGGCAATGTCGCAGAGAGACCGAGAATCTTTTAAGGAGTACGCCCAGAGGTGGCGTGAAATTGCTGCTCAAATCTATCCACCTCTTGAGGAGAAAGAGATGACTAAGATATTTTTGAAGACTTTGGGGTCCTTTTACTATGAGAGAATGATAGCCAGCGCACCCAGTGACTTCACTGAAATGGTGAGCATGGGCATGCGATTAGAGGAAGGAATTCGCGAGGGGCGTTTGGTTAAAGAAGGGAGTCCGTCTGGCAGCGCGAAGAAGTTCAGAGGTGTTTTCCCGAAGAGAAAAGAGCAAGATGTCAGTGCTTTGTTTCCAGGTAGGCCTAGGAGAGGTTACTCTCACGTTGCGGCAGTCACTCCGGCTGTCCGCCCAGCTTTGATAGCCCCATCTCATCAAATTCCGCCAACTCAACCTCGGCCTTTTCAGCAGCAGCCTCGACAACAGGCTTATCCGTTCAATAATCAGAATCGTTTGCCCAGGAAACCGCAGTTCGATGCCATTCCTATGACGTATACTGAATTGTTCCCTGCTCTCATTAGAAAGAATCTCATCACAACAAAGCCACCTCCTGTCGCACCGAACAGTGCTTCTCCGTGGTACAAGGCGGATCAATTCTGTGAATAACATCAAGGGTCGCCGGGGCACAACCTTGAGAATTGCTTTGCTTTGAAGGCGGATGTGCAGAGGTTAATTAAGAATGGCATTTTGTCTTTTAAGGATGTTAATCCAAATGTCAGAGATAACCCTTTGCCCCGACATGGGGCAGCTTCTGTGAATATGGTGGAAGGTTGTCCGGGGAAGTTCCGAGTTTTTCAAGTCGAGCACATCAGAGAATCATTGATCAGGTTACATCAGAGTTTGAGAAGACTTGCCTTTGTTAGGCACCAGCATAATTACGACGTTTGTGAGTTTTGTTCAAGAGAAGATGATTGTCCTATTGTGAAGGAGGACATTCAGAAGTTGCTAGATCAGAGAATTATCACTATTACCTATGACCGAAATCCTGAAGATGAAGTGAATGTTATCACCCCACAATTTAATTTGCCAGAATCAGTAGAGATTGCTTACAACAGCCAGACTGCGTCTGTTGATCCTTTGATTATTTACCCACCTGGCCCTGTGCCTTATAGCTCAGACCAAGCCGTGCCGTACAAGTATAACGCCACCATGATCGAGAATGGGGTAGAGGTCCCCATACCAACTAGACCGTCTTTTGTTAATATTGCCGATGTGAGTAGAGTGACAAGAAGTGGGCGTGTTTTTGCCGCAGTATCGTCAAGAAGACCAGAAGTTCAAGTTAGGAGGCCCATGCCGGCGGAGATTCCTGTAAGAAATGAAGAACCAAGAGTTGAGATAGGTAGATTCAGTGAACCTATCCCTCACCCTGAGGAAGATGAGATCTTAAAGCTTATCAAAAGAAGTGAGTATAAGATTGTGGACCAGCTCCTGCAAACACCTTCCAAGATTTCCTTGCTTGCCTTATTGAGAGATTCTGGGGCACATAGAGAGGCCTTGATGAAGGTCTTGGACCAGGCGTTCGTAGACCATGATGTGACAGTTGATCAGTTTGATGGGATTGTGGGAAATACAACCTCGTGTAACAACTTGGGTTTCAGTGATGAAGAACTCCCGGAGGAGGGGAGAAACCATAATATGGCTCTGCACATTTCAGTAAGTTGTGGAAACGATACCTTATCAAGCGTGTTGGTGGATACGGGCTCGTCATTGAATTTGATGCCCAAGACCACGTTGTCTCGACTTTCATATCCAGGTGCTCCTATGAGGCCTAGTGGAGTAATTGTTAAAGCATTTGATGGTTCCAGGAAGACAGTTATTGGTGAAGTGGATCTTCCCATAGTGATTGGTCCCTATACTTTTCAAATCACTTTCCAAGTGATGGACATCCGTGCTGCCTACAGTTGTTTATTGGGTCGTCCCTGGATCCATGATGCCGGGGCAGTCACCTCCACGCTCCATCAGAGATTAAAGTTTGTGAGACATGGGAAACTAGTGATGATTGGGGGAGAGCAGGCCATGGTGGTAAGTCATTTATCATCATTTTCTTTTATTGATGCTGATGAGGATGTCGGGACCCAGTTTCAGGGCCTATCTGTTGCTAAGAATACAGTGAAGAAGCAAGGGGCATCCATCTCTTCTTTTGAGGATGCACGACGAGTGGTGGAAAGTGGTTCGGCCGAAGGATGGGGCCAAGTGTTGACGTTACCCGAGAACAAGTCTGGGGAAGGTTTGGGTTTTCATCCAATATCTGCAAGGGTCAAGAAAGAGGTGGTTGTTCGTCCAATTCAAGAGGTCTTTCGGAGTGCAGGGTTTGTGCATCCTGAGGTTGATGCTGTCATAGATGATGATTCCGAGGAGGATTTGCCCGTGTTTGTGACGCCTGGATTGGCTTGCTAAAACTGGATAGCTGTTGATATTCCTGTGGTTATGCATATTTCCGAGTAATGTTTTGTTTATTTTCCTTTTTTGAAAAAAATCGCTCTGCCCAAGGCGAAACGTATTTTGTGTCGGGCTATGAAAAATAATTCCTTTTGCTCTGCCCAAGGCAAAAGAGAAATGTCTGGGCTTTCTGTTTCAAGAAGTTCCCTTTTAATGAATAAAAATGTTATTTTGTCCACTGCTGTTTTATTTTTCACTTTTTCGGGAAATAATAATGAAAATTAATTAAGAACATGTTGTTTTATTTGCACAAATCGATTTCTAAAATAAAGCATAATCATGTGTGCAGATTACTTCATGACTTAACCTTCGAAAACAATGATCCTATGCCCTCTCCCAATTTTGAATTCCCTGTGTTCAGAGCCGAAGAAGGGGATGATGAAGAGGTTCCTGTTGAGATTTCCCGTTTGATTGAGCGGGATGAGAAGGTCATTCAACCATTTGAAGAACCTGTAGAGTTGGTCAACTTAGGTGATGAAGAGGATAGAAAGGAAGTCAAAGTCGGAGCATTGCTTATCCCGGAAGTTAAGGAGAAAATGTTGGAGCTTCTCAGAGAGTATGTTGACGTGTTTGCTTGGTCCTACCAAGATATGCCAGGGTTGGACAACGCCATTGTGGAGCATCGTTTACCGTTGAGACCCGAGTGTCCACCGATCAAGCAGAAGTTGAGAAGGACTCGTCCTGACATGGCTGACAAGATTAAAGAAGAGGTTCAGAAACAGATCAATGCAGGGTTCCTTGTTACGTCGGTCTATCCTCAGTGGTTAGCCAACATCGTGCCCGTTGCTAAGAAGGATGGTAAGGTTCGGATGTGTGTAGACTACAGAGATCTGAATAGAGCTAGTCCGAAGGATGATTTCCCATTACCTCATATTGACGTATTGGTCGACAGTACTGCCAAGTTCAAAGTCTTCTCTTTCATGGATGGTTTCTCCGGTTACAATCAAATCAAGATGGCGCCGGAAGATATGGAAAAGACCGCTTTCATTACACCTTGGGGAACTTTCTGTTATCGGGTTATGCCGTTTGGTTTGAGGAATGCTGGTGCAACATACCAAAGGGCCATGACTGCTTTGTTCCATGACATGATGCATAAGGAGATTGAAGTGTATGTAGATGACATGATTGCCAAATCGCAGACTGAGGAAGATCACTTGGAACATTTGTTGAAGCTATTCCAGCGTTTGAGAAAGTACAAACTCCGTCTGAATCCCAACAAGTGCACTTTTGGTGTTCGTTCTGGAAGACTTCTGGGTTTCATTGTCAGTCAGAAAGGTATTGAAGTAGATCCTGATAAAGTCAAAGCTATTCGGGAAATGCCCGCACCCAAGACGGAGAAACAAGTAAGAGGATTCCTTGGGAGACTGAACTACATCTCTAGATTTATATCTCATATGACTGCTACCTGTGGGCCGATTTTTAAACTTCTCCGCAAGAACCAAGGATGTGTGTGGACAGAAGATTGTCAGAAAGCTTTTGATAGCATCAAGGAATATTTGCTCGAACCTCCCATTTTGATTCCTCCAGTGGAAGGAAGACCTTTGATTATGTACTTGACTATATTGGAAGACTCCATGGGATGTGTGCTTGGTCAGCAAGACGAGACTGGAAGGAAGGAACATGCGGTATACTATCTGAGTAAGAAATTCACAGACTGTGAGTCTCGGTACTCATTGCTTGAGAAAACCTGTTGTGCTTTAGCCTGGGCTGCTCGCCGTCTGCGCCAGTATATGATTAACCACACTACTTGGTTGATCTCCAAAATGGACCCAATCAAGTATATCTTTGAGAAGCCCGCCTTATCTGGAAGGATAGCCCGTTGGCAGATGTTGTTGTCTGAATATGACATTGAGTATCACACTCAGAAAGCGATCAAAGGGAGTATTTTAGCTGATCATTTGGCTCACCAAACAATTGAAGACTATCAATCCATCAAGTTTGATTTCCCAGATGAAGATGTTATGTACTTGAAGGCTAAAGACTGTGAAGAGCTGTTACCTGAAGAAGGACCTGATCCTGAATCTCGTTGGGGTTTGATATTTGACGGAGCTGTGAATTCCTATGGAAATGGAATTGGGGCAATCATCGTTACTCCCCGAGGTACTCATATCCCGTTCACGGCAAGACTGAAGTTTGACTGCACGAACAACATGGCGGAATATGAAGCATGTATTATGGGTCTCGAGGAAGCAATAGACCTTAGGATTAAAATTCTTGATATTTACGGAGATTCGGCGTTGGTGATTAATCAAATCAAAGGAGAATGGGAAACTCGCCATCCTGGTTTGATCCCTTACAGAGACTACGCTAGAAGATTGTTAACTTTCTTCAACAAGGTGGAATTACATCATATCCCTAGGGACGAGAATCAAATGGCCGATGCTTTGGCCACCTTGTCTTCAATGTTTCAAGTGAATGATTGGAATGATGTGCCTACAATCCGGGTTATGCGCCTCGACAGACCTGCTCATGTGTTCTCAGTGGAAGAGGTCACCGACGACAAACCTTGGTTCTATGACATCAAACGTGTTCTTCAAACTCAAGAGTACCCGCCTGGGGCATCCAATAAGGATAGGAAGACGTTGAGAAGATTAGCAAGCAGTTTCTTTCTCAATGAAGAAGTGTTGTATAAGAGGAATTACGACATGGTCTTGCTCAGATGTGTAGACAAACGTGAAGCAGACATGCTGATGCAAGAAGTGCACGAAGGATCCTTTGGCACTCATGCCAATGGACATGCAATGGCTAGAAAGATGTTGAGAGCTGGTTACTACTGGATGACAATGGAATCTGATTGCTGCAAGTATGTGAAGAAGTGTCATAAATGCCAGATTTATGCGGACAAGATGCACGTGCCGCCGACTCTCCTCAATGTTATATCTTCACCTTGGCCTTTCTCTATGTGGGGCATTGATATGATTGGGATGATTGAACCCAAAGCTTCAAATGGTCATCGTTTCATCTTGGTAGCGATTGATTATTTTACTAAGTGGGTGGAAGCAGCATCTTATGCTAATGTAACCAGACAGGTGGTAGTCAGATTTATCAAGAATCAAATCATTTGTCGATACGGTATCCCGAGCAAGATCATCACTGATAATGGGTCGAATTTGAATAACAAGATGATGAAGGAGCTTTGTGAAGAGTTCAGGATCGAACATCATAATTCCTCTCCCTACAGACCGAAGATGAATGGGGCTGTTGAAGCTGCTAACAAGAATATCAAGAAGATTGTCCAGAAGATGGTGGTAACTTATAAGGACTGGCATGAAATGCTTCCGTTTGCTTTACACGGGTACCGTACTTCAGTTCGAACTTCAACGGGCGTGACCCCTTTCTCCCTAGTTTACGGTATGGAAGCAGTACTCCCCGTGGAGGTTGAGATTCCGTCTCTGAGAGTGTTGATGGAAGCTAAGCTTTCTGAGGCCGAATGGTGTCAAAGTAGGTACGATCAATTGAATTTAATCGAAGAGAAGAGATTGACAGCTTTGTGTCACGGTCAATTGTATCAACAAAGAATGAAGAAGGCTTTTGATAAGAAGGTTCGACCGCGCGAGTTCAGAGAAGGTGACCTTGTGCTCAAGAAGATATTATCTTTCCAACCTGATTCCAGGGGCAAATGGGCCCCGAACTATGAAGGACCGTATGTTGTTAAGAAAGTTTTCTCTGGGGGTGCCATGATTCTCACCAAAATGGATGGTGAAGACCTCCCGCGTCCCTTGAACGCCGATGCAGTCAAGAAGTATTTCGCTTAGGCAGGTTTCTGGTCAAATCAGTCTCGGCATCTGAACACATTCTGGAATTCCAAGTTGTTAGGGAGAATAGCGATCATTGTTTTGTGTGACCTTTTATTTCGTGTACTATTCCCCAAGCTTTTGTAAACCGTTGAAATCGCATTGTTAGCGAACAACCTCTTATTAATAAAGTTTGAGCACTTATCTTTTGTGGGCAAAATTTTAATTTTTTATGGAAATACTTGAAACAAATTTACTTAAATGTCCTTATTTTAAAAATGTGTCGTGAATAACGAAATGAATATTAACAGTTTGTTCCAAGGATGGTCAAGCCATGAAATGCAAAGCAGTACGGTAGTTTATCCTTGCATCATGAGCGTGTGTCGTTTCGAAATCGTCATGAGGGGTTAGTTGTGTTAAAATTGTGTTTTTTAGGGGTACTAAGTTTGGTGACTCCCCAGCTGTTCCAGCTGAGCCTTGTTCTGGCTATCTCGATCTGGGCGATTTCTGATGTGGTGCATTTTGTCTCATACCTTGATCTATTGATGTTAGAAGATTGGATTTGGATGTTCTTCTCCTCAGAAGACTTGGACCTTGTAGCGTGATACCCTCCGACGTTGCTGTGTGTTTCCCGTTCCGTTTATCTTCCGTTTTTTCAAGATTGGCCGAGTATCTATTTTGCTGTGACATCTTATTATCTCCAAGATATTTCATCTGTCTGTTTCGTCAGCATAACATTCACTTATTCATCTACACTCATATCAGCATGCATATCCGCATTTGCCATTGATTTTGAGTCATACCTTGTTTGTTCGAACAACGTACATATGTTCTTTCCAGGTAGAAAGTTAGCTTAGGCAGAAAACGTGCTTCCTTTCTAAATTCCCCAATTGAGTTACTTTCTCATCGGGTGGAGTCCTGTTTGACTGTTTTCTTTCTAGGCTATCCCTGGATGAAGTTGCTGCCTCTTGCATAGGCTATCTCATTGATTTTCCCCAGTGAATTTGCGACCTAGACGGTTGGTGCATTTATTTTGCACATTTAAGTATTTGACCTCCTCGGGAAGGATTGATTCAGGGTTCTCTTTGACGAGGATTGTATTCTCTGTCGGTATCATCGCAGTTTCCTTCTGAATTATTTTGGAAAACGACAAGCGTTAGCTCTTCATGAGCAACTTGTACGTTATAGACCCCGTTGGAAAATGACAAGCGGCAGCTCTTCACGAGCAACTTGTACGTTACTTTTCGAAAACGCCGAGCAGCAGTTCTTCATGAGCTACTAGTGCGTCATTTTATCTTTTCGAAAGCGCCGAGCAGTAGTTCTTCATGAGCTACTAGTGCGTTATTTACTTTTTGGAAGCGCCGAGCAGCAGTTCTTCATGAGCTACTAGTGCGTCATTTTATCTTTTCGAAAGCGCCGAGCAGTAGTTCTTCATGAGCTACTAGTGCGTTATTTACTTTTTGGAAGCGCCGAGCAGCAGTTCTTCATGAGCTACTAGTGCGTCATTTTATCTTTTCGAAAGCGCCGAGCAGCAGTTCTTCATGAGCTACTAGTGCGTCTTTTTTTTTTTTTCTGAAAGCAACAAGCAGCAAACTCTTCATGAGTTACCAGTATGTTATTTCTTTTCTGGACGACAACAAGTGGTAGCCTCTTTATTTGAGCAATTTGTTTGTTATTGGTATTTTTCTTTGGACAACAGCAAGCGGCAGCTTCTTTATTTGAGCAACTTGCATGTTATCGGTATTTTCTGTGGACGACAGCAAGCGGCAGCTTCTTTATTTGAGCAGCTTGTATGATTATTGGTATTTTCTTTGGACGACAGCAAGCGGCAGCTTCTTTATTTGAGCAGTTTGTATGTTATCGGTATTTTCTTTGGACGACAAATGGCAGTTTTCTTTATTTGAACAACCTTCGTATCTACAGTCTTATCACCTCAGCATTAATGAGTATATCTCTGAAAATCTAGCAGAAAAGTCTGTTACGAATCGATACCCCCAGAAGTCGGTAATCCGTTATCAGCAATTTGATACTCTCTGTCTACCGTCGACCTTGAGTTGCGAACTCACTGTGTTGGATCAATGATTTGTTACGGCCTATGCAAGATGCTCTCTTTGTTAGGGTTAGAGGTCGTATTCCCTCAATTTTATTCGCTGTCAGGAGTCTGTCGTTTGAAGCCGATAGCTCGTTTTCCCCAGTAGCGTATAATTCATGTCTTTGTGTTTTGTTGGTGTTCGATTCCTCCAACATTTGTCTTGTTTCATACAATATCTTTCTCTGTGAATTCAAGCACTACATTCATATCACCGCATGATGACGGCATCTTAGGACAAAATTTGCGTAATTATGTATTTAAGTACCTTCAATCACGTCGAAACGAAGATTTTAATCTTCATATCTCCGGATAGAAGAAACTTAAATAGGGGAAGCTGTTGTACCCCAAATTTTGACCTAAGATATCGTCTCCTATCTGCATTTTTACATTACATTTGTTTTGATCCATCGATTTTAAAATTCCTGACCTTTTCTGGACAAGAGCTATTCATGCTGAACATTAAATCATTTAATCGATTCGTGCTAAAAATGATGTTTATTAATTATTTATTATCTAAAATTTAAATAATTGAAATTCATTTTCGATTATTATATAGTTTAAGGATGAATAGATAATAAAATAAACATCAGAGAAGAGGCGCATTAATTGTGTGGACAGTATTTATTTATTACTCATTATCTTAAATTTAAGTAACTAGAATTTATTCTTAGTTATTACATAATTTAAAGGTTTATGAATAATATAATAAGCATTCGAAAAAAAGTTCATTGGTCAATAACGATTGTTTAATCATTCGTCGTTCTAAGTTAAATAATTGAAACCCTGTTTTAATTATTATAATTTAGTTGGGAATGATGAATTAAATAACCGAAGATATTAGTTGATCAATGATAATTATTTATTTATCTGCTTATTGTTTTGAATGTAGGTAATTGAAACTTGTTTTCAATTATTATTCGTTTGGAGAAATAATAAACGATAAATAAATAAAGAAGAAGAATTTAATGGGCAGATAGTTTTCTTTTATTCATTTTTTTTATTGTACAAGTTATTATGTAAATATTGTATATATTACAATAAATTACAATAATGAATTGACAAAAACTAAAATGAAATAAAAAAACTAATCTATCCTAATTCTAAAACTTCCGATCCAATGCGTTTTGTCCGCTCATTTAATGTTACCTGCACAATTAAAAGAAAGAAATTAGAATTCGAATAAATAATTAAAATGCAGAAAATAAATTTAATTTCATCATTAAATGCAATGGCCGGAATCAGTTATTATTTTTTTGCAAATCACGGGATTGCTCCCGGTTCACAAAAAAAGGAAAAGAATTTTAAAGCATATGCACAAGTTATGTTTTCCAAAAAAAAAACTGCATATTTAAATTAATTACATTTGTTTAAAATCCCAAATGTAATTTCAAAAAGCATACAGCATAAGCATACAAAACCATGCAGTAACCACATATGCAAGCATGCTTACATGAACCATTGCCTACACAGCAGAAAACAAAACAAGTTTGTACTAAAAGGAAAACATGCAGTTTGACCATATTTGCAAGCAATACAAAAATTCCTTTTTCATCATTTTCTGGCCATTACAGTTTCAGAAAAATGTACAGCTTATCACTTTATATCAAAGCCATACTGAGAGAAAAAAGAGAGGGAGAAGTGTGGGATTTGCAGGCTTAGCATAGGCAGAAAGAGGTATACAAGACAAACAAAAATATAGCCAGTAGAATTAATAACACAAAAGAAGAATATAAACAAATTGGAGGGACAGTAGTGCAGATTGCTCAGGGAAATCCCAAAGCATTTTTGAATTCCTGGCCTGTAGTGAAGAGAAGAGGGAAGAGTTGTTATAATACATAACAAAGAGAAAACATATAACACAGTAGAACATATATCAAAACCTCCAAGAAAAACTTAGAGTTTTTTCCTCCAAAAACACACAAAGCTAGCAACCTGCATAATCGCCCACACTGTCAAAAAAACCATCTTCCAAAACCATACACAAAAACCTTGCAAACCGATTGAGCCACAAAAGCCAATATCATCATCATCCCACTGTCATCAAAAAGATATAAAAACAACCTCACAGAAAACCAGTCAAAAAACCACCATTCGTATGGCCTAGCTAAAACACATGCCCAAGTTCCCTCAATTTGTCCAAACCATACAAAGTCCTTACATTCATCACCATGTCAACATTGTTGTTCGAGCTTGAGTTCCCTTAATCCAAAACCTGAAAGGCAACCGATTTGGCCTCAGTATCAACATCATTGGCCCCTTTCAAAAATTACTCAAGCCAATAAAATCGTCATACAGTACAGTTTCAAGAAGAAGTGCAGTATCAATTCAACAGAACCAAGTGCCATATCATATTCAAAGAAGAAGAGAAACAGCATTACATTCAGAGAAGAAGAGAAATAGTAACTCATTCAACCAAGTGCAGTATCATGTTCAAGCAAGAAGGAGAAAAGCAGAAGTGCAGTTTCAACGCAAAGAAGAAAAACACAATCATCCTACAGTAACACATTCAAAGAAGAAGAAGAAAACCGAAGCACAGTACCAAGGCTCAAAGACGAAACAGAAGCACAATACCAACAACCAAGGAGAAGAAAAATCATAATACCGTTCACCGTTGGACTCGCGTCTCCCTCTCCTCGCCGCCCGGCCTCCGTCACCCCTAGCTCGTCCTCCATCTCCACCTAGGTAACAACCTCTCCTTTCTCTTATTTCTTCAAATGCCACTCAAATCAACATGGACAATCAATATAAAAACCAGTCAAGATCAACATAATAAACCATAAAATCAACATGCAAGACGAATTAAGTGTAACAATCAAACGCGTTCTTACCGTCTCCGCTTAAGCCGTCTCGTTTCGTGTTCAACGGAGGGAAGAAGAGCCAAGAGTGGGTGGCCGTGGCAAAGAGAACATCAAGTCCGGTGGCGAGGATGAAGAAGCAGGGCGAAGAAGATGAAGATCGCGAAGAAGAGAGAGAGTGTCGTTTCTGCCTTAAGACAAACCCTAATCCCAATTGTACAACATAACACAACCCTAATGCTGCATTAGCTCTTGGGCCACCCTTTACTCCCAGCTTAAGCCCACAAAATTTGTACACCCCCCCCCCTGTCTTCATTTCGCCTTGGGCCTTATCCCAACCTTCTAGCCCATTCTGATTTAGTTATACACCCCTATTAACTCATTTCTTTCTATTTTAATTATCTTCTTAAAATCTTATTAGTTTTAATTATAGTTTAGTTAACCAAAAATAATCTAAAGTTTTTTTTATAATAGGCCATTTTATTAATTCAAACTTTCAAGATTTAATAATCTTAATATCTTTTAAAAAAATTAGGTTTTTTTTAGTTAGTAATATTGAGTTTTAATTTAATCTAAAAAAATTCCTAAAGTAATACTTTTTATAATAAAAGACATAAGAATAGAAAACTAAAAATATTTTTATTATCTTAATATTAATATCAAAAAAATATAAAAAAAACTTAATAACTTAAGACTAAAAAAAATGTCATGTCCTCATTAAATAATTCTTTTGATTTATCCTTATCAAAAATGCGTAAAAAATTTAAAATACTTTTTTCCCGTTAATATTAAACAAAAATCATAAAAACGCATTGTTCGCATCTTTTGTTCCATCATTTAGATTATTGCCATTAATTGTTATTCGCATAATTTTGTTCGTGTACTTTTGTTTATTCGGTTTATGTTTAAATCCAAAGGAAAAAACAGTAAGTTTGTTGACTTTATGTCTCCAAATCTAACTGCGCAAATTTGCGCATTTTCATTAAAACTTAGGATAATTTTTCCTCAAACATTCACCTTACTTCAAAATTTCAACCTTTTCAAGACTTATACCTTTTAAGCAAAAACTTCGACATTAGGTCGTCGTACCTTCAAAAACCCGCCCGTATCCCTTTTCGGCCAAAACAATTTATTTTCAATCAAGCAATCAATTTTAAATAAAACAGATATTTCAAAAGGTTCCTATAGAGTACTATAGATACATTGGGTGCTAATACCTTCCCATTGTATAACCAACCCCCGAACCATAGATCTCTTTTCAAAAACGCCTTGTATTTTTGTTACTTTTAAAAGTATTATTTACATTGCATATTTAGGGTTTTATTTCGCTCTTTCCCCTTTTCCTTTGGAAACAATAAAGCGCGGTGGCGACTGTTGCTTTTGTGAGACGAATTAATCAATAATTCGATCTCCGATTTACCCCGCTACATTTTTTATCGCTACAACTGTGTTTAAAGAAAACCAGAAAAAATAGCGAGCACGAAAATCTGGGATATCTCACACAATTCTTAATGAAATTGCAAATTATAAAGAGCACGAGGATCAGAAGAATACAAGGAGTGGATTAGTATTTTATTTGAACCAATTTGGCCATGAAATCTACATGAGCTAAGTAGTGACAAGTTGCTCTGAAACTGGACTTCTACAGATCAACATAGGTCACAATTTTTGAAAGTAACCGTTTGGTTAGCTTCAGAGAAGTTCAATGAAGCTAAAATGGAGCTTTCGGTGTTTGAAGGTGAGAATGCAAGAAATCAGAATTTCAAATCCAGAGTTCGTATGGGATCTAAACAAGGGTAAATTGGCTATCAAAAGCTTGCCCAAATGATGGGGGATGATCCTTATTTATAGTTAATCATCATGCAAGGCTCAAGCGTGTGAATTGGAGGCAAAATCAGTGAAATCATATGGACCTGCTAAGTGTGAAAAGTGTTACTTAACATGACTCAAAATGCAGAAAAATGAATGGTTTAAGGGTATTTTCTTGTTATGGAAAGTTCCTAAACATGATTAGATGCGAAATCGATCCTTAAACATGCTTATAATTGGATTTAAACTAAATTTCAAATCTGACTGAACTTGGAATTTCCATTTTATGATGCTACTTTTATAACCATGGTGCCAACAATGTAGGGCACCATATGATGTGATTTTTGAAGCATTTGAAAGATAAAGTCACAAGCTTTACATTGTGAAAGGAGTGAGATCAATTGGATGTTTGAGCAAGAAGTTGTGTTGAGTCAAAGTTGGAAGAAAAGGGTTGACTTTTCATACTTAGAAAATTTCTAAGTTTTTCTTCAAAAATGACTTGTATTGTTTTGTATCCAAACATGGCCTTCCACTTGAAATTTGCTCTTGACCAAAAAATATGGCATGAAATAGACCTCTTGAATGACATTTTGAAACTTGAAGCATTCAAGATATCTAAAAATTGAGAGAGTTATGAATTGTTAAAGTTGGCAAAAAATCATGAAATGACCTATAATCTTTTGTATCCTTAAGGCATTCTCCATCCATTTTCTCACTTTGCACATAAAAGAAGGAATAAAGTTCACATCCTCAAGATAATTGTGGAAAAAGGGTGGGCTCAAGGTAGTATAAACTGACCAAGTTATTATCATTTGAAGTCACACATGGGAAGTTGGGGGGTTCATCTAGAGGACTTGTAATCTTTCTTCATCATCAAGTTTCTTCTTCATGAAAACTCCTTGAAACTTTTGAAGTGATTTTTAATAACCCTTTGAAGAGAAGGATGTTTTTGGAATCACTCAAAAATACCAAAAGATGAGCAAGATATAATTCTTTGAAGTTCAAAACCCTAGCTCCTAGATCAAGAAAATGCTATGAGGAACTTTGACAATTTTAAACAACCTTCTTGTACCAACACTTTCGCTTTGTAGTTAGAAGTTGTTAAGGATGATAATGAGAACTCATAGAAACCAAAACCACTTCCATATCTTGAGAATTGAGAGAAATATGCACTTGTGACCAATGGGAACAAGGCCTTGTCTAACCATGACAACTTCTTCAATCAACCCCATGTAATTTTGAATCAATATTGATAAATTTGAAATGTGGTGAACCAAAATAAACCTTTCCATGACATTTATTCCAAAACAACTTCAATGGTGAGGTTTGAATTTCTCAAGCTTTATTGACTAGGGCATGGTAATAAACTCATGTACCTGTGGATCAACTTGTTAAGCCACATTGTCTTTACCTACATTATTAACAAGTAAGACAAACCAACATTGCATTTTATTAATTAAAAGGAAAGTAAAAAAAAACATTCATGATCATAAAAGAAAAACAAATCAAGGTATTTGGTGACTCCTCAAAGAGAAAATCTAAAGATAGGGAGGAGAACTAACAACCCTAATGTGATCTTGTTGTAATTGAATCAGTATGGTATGATGAAGGGATCTTGTGGGAAAAAATTGGGTTACAAAAAGGGTCATAGAGGGACTTATGATCTTTCAAACTAGAGAACAATCACTAAAACTTCTCACGTTTCGATATCTGTGACCATTTTCGGAAGGAAACCGAAGTGGAATACCCTATAGGTGCGCATGTGCTATTGTGTTTCGTTCAGCTATTTATCTTGTGCATTTAGGGTTTGCTAACGTTTGCTTTCAGTCTTGTCATGCAATCCTAGTAACTAGCAATTAATATATATATACAAGAATTTAAAGTGCGGAAAGTTAAATCATACGCTATTTCATTACTTCGGGGGAGGGTATTTACATGTTCAAATGGGAAAAAAATAAAGAAAGCGATAAAGTCCTATTTTAATCTATTACATTCCATCGGCAAATACAAAAATATGAAAAAGAATAATAGAAAAAGAAATATATGAACGCGCGTGAATTGGGGAAAATACGTCTAAAACCCTGAAAATTTCTAAGTAAATAAGAAAATCTTTTTTTTTGGTTTTGCTTATTTTAAGAAAAAACAACCTAAGTCTATTTAATTTTAATTTCAAGAAAAGGGTAAATTGATTAATTAAATTGTTTACAAATTAATTTGATTAATAAAAACTAATCTAATGTTTTTTTGTGATTTTTTGATTTAAAGTTAATTTAAAATCAAGAAAGAAATGAATAAAGCAAAATTAAAAATAGAAGAACCCTCCTTCGATTCAAAGGTAAAATGTGGCTTTTTGTTTTAGGGAAGAATGATGGGCTTTCGATTCAGCGGAAGGTGCCTTTCGATCCAGGGGAAAATAGCTATCCTTCGATCCAATCAACAAATATTACCGTTCGATCCAGTGAAGGGATGTGGCTTTCGATCCAGAGGGTACTATTGAAAGAGCCTGATGGATCACCTGTGAGGGCACTGAATCTACAAAGATACGTTAGCAATATAAAGATGCAGGACCTCGGTATAGAACCAAGGTCCTTCGATCCTGTGTGCGTTTGGTCTATTCAGGCTAGATCTGCAGCAAGAGTTAGAAACAAAGCAAAAATGCATACCTGGTTGTCAAACCCAGATCCTTAATCTTGAATACAAATCGAATGCATTACAAATGATAATATATCATGCAAATGTAAAGTATGATCTCTTCCCCATTCTTACCACTAGTTGGAAGCTTCGATTTGGCACTTCTAGATGTAGAGATGCTTGTTTAGAGGCTGGTGATTGGGAACACTTCTTGCAGACTTTAGGGAGTGAATAGAGTGTTGTTGGAGACTCCTTCGATTGGGACTACTTATGAGGATTTTGATAGTTTTAGTATGGCTTATGAGGCAGCGTATGCGTGTGTATGTGGTCTCCTTCTTTTTTCGTCCTATTTGCAATGTGTCCTAGGCCTTGTTTTATAGGAGTGTGAGGGTGCATGAAAATGGCAAGGGACAACCATTTAACTAGGCTTTTAAAGCCATGAGACAAGAATCAGACATACTAAAAGATTTTCTTTTTGAAATATTCATGCCTCTTTTGAAATCTTGAATGAACCTGGACACCTTTGTCTTTTGAATGCCTTCCAGCGTTGCTCTTTGATTGGCCTAGAATCTTGATTCGAAGTGTTTAGGAACCTCCTTATTAGAACTTCTTCGATTGAGTCTCTCTACTTTCCCTAGTGTCGTACCCCAAATTTGTCCTACCTCGATGATTTTATTTTTCAAGAGTTAAATAAAAGAAATATTTAATAAAAGATGGTACATCAGTATTTGATGGCCCATATTTATCCAAGACTAGGGGTTGTATTTTAATTCAGGAAAATGGGTCTTTCTAAATCGAAAAGACTCATAAATCTGTTCGTGAGGCATGTTGGCCAATGGCCCATGCAATTAGAAAATAAAAATTATTCGAGTAATTACTAAGTTATTAAATTATTAAGGCGACTTAAGTTTAAGTTTCTATTAATTAAAATTTAAATAAATTAGCCCATTTTTGTCATTAGTAAAAAGGGCGGTATGATTACACAGTGCAAGCCCATTAGGATTGGGTCCATTAATGTTTTAGTTATCGTTAGCAAAAAGAAGGTGTGGTTAAGGCCCACTAAGATGCCCTATCCGATGTTTAGAATAAGAAGAGGTATTATTATTATTTTTTCTATTTTTTTGTCTTAATGAAAAAAAGATATACAAAAGAAGTAATGTTATTAAAGGGAAAAAACTGTTTGTTATTTTAAAATATTTGATGCAAGAAATCATGATGTAACGTTTTTTTTTGCTTTAAAGTAATGTTTAGTTATTAAATATATATATACATATACATATATTAATGTTGTTGGATACAGCTGCTGGCCAAATTGATTTTTTTAAAAATAAATCGTTTGATGTAAACAAGAAAAAGAAGCTAAGGCCTAATTCCATAAAATTCGTGCAAGGCCCAATTAAAAAAAAACAATCACTGTATCAATTCACCAAAATAAACGTGTTTTTTTCTCAACGAACACGTATTGTTAAAATTAAACTAGAAAACAAATCCAATCTCTAGCACAATTCAAATCTGGGAATCAATTATAGAAGCAGAGTAATAATTACAGTATCAATTACAGTTTTTCCGGAATCAATTACAATCAATCAACAAAGAACTCAATCCCTAATTTCTATCTAAATCTCCCTAAATCTAAGTAACTGCAATCAAAAACCCTAAATCAAAAGCCTATAAATGCTAACAAAAACTAACATTAAGGGGAGGAGGGATTACAGAAAAAGGATAGAAACGGGGAGAAAATTTTTATAGTAGGCAGAAGACGATACAGAGAAAATGGGAGATTGGGGTTTCACTATCGGAAACCATAATCTCCGTTGCAAACCATAAGCCTCCCTTTCTAGCCCAGTTGCCACCGTCACCACCGTCGCCGGAACCTGCAAATTAAAGAGAACGGGGCTAGAAACTGGAACGCTCAGAAATCACACAGGATCGCGAAAGGGGTAATTTAACTTAGCATATTTTTTATGTTGTTATGGGGTTGATGGGTTTTCGTTTACGGTGAGAAGGGGTTTGATTTTGTCGCAGCCACGGTGAAGGGAGGAAGTTAGGGTTAGAGAGAAAGATAAGGGTTGTGTTTAACGCAAGAGAGAGAGAGAAGAGATGAATGTGTTTACTGTAAACGAAGTGAATCTTGAAAAATGAAAAAACAATTTTGTATTCTATTGTGATACAATTCACACACGCTCACTGTAACATATGTCCACCCTTGATCTCCTCCCTTTAATCATCAGTGGACGGCCATAAGGCCAAGTCCACCATAAGCTCCCTACGCCCTCACACACACAATCCAGCAGACCCATTTACAAACACACGATGGGCCCAGCCCAACTGATATTCACACACCCCTTGCCAGTAACTACTAAACCACAAAACACTAAGCACCCCCCTGTCCAGCAAATGTAATGGGCTTAGCCCAGCCTCTTAAAGGCACTTCCATGATTTGCTTGCTAGTTCAAAAACACACCCCCAGGTTTAATTTAAATAAATCATTTTTTTTAAATTTTTTTATAATTATTATATTTTAATTATTATATATTATTATAATTACTTAATTTCTTGTTATTATTATTATAAAATTTATTTTCCACTTATTATTATTATTATATTTTATTTGCTATGCAAATATTATTTATTTCTTACCCTTGTATAAATAATTATATTATTATTTATTATAGCATATAAATTATTTTATTCAAAAACTCATGCGTTATTTCATATATTTTTGCATTAAATACCTTTTTTTAATCATGCATTAATCAAGATCATTTGCAGTCAATATGATTAAAAAACACTCAACAAACGACAAACTATTTTTTCGCAATTAACTAAGCTAATCAACTGTCTTTTTTGCAAAAGGGTTTCAAACTAGTTTTGACTTACTGCGCACTCAGTCAAAATGTCTGCAATCACTAATCTCGACCGAGTGCGAAGTGATTAAAAATGTGTTTGCAAACCCCTAAAAAACACCAACCCATACGAACTACGAATTGGGACTCTGATTCCTCATGAGAGGATACGTAGGCATACAATAAAAAATCGTGGCGAGTCTTTCTAATTAAAACTTAAAATCCAGTTTACCCCAAACCTAAACCTAGATTCTAATATCCTTGTGAACAAGGTGGATGAAAGGTGCGTAACACCTCTCTTTCGTCTAATGAAGTTTGAAACCTGGAATATTTGTCTGCGAATTAGGGTTTTCTGTTAAATTCCCTTCCCTAGGATAAAAACTAATAGTGGCGACTCTGATTAAAAATCCATTTGCTACACCTAGCTGCTTGATTCAAACAACTCAAACAAAAACTTCATTGTAGCCAATCGAAACCTCCTTTGTCACAACCTTCGAATGTCATTGCACAAGAGGCCGGGGCCTAGACAAATGTTGGACCAAGACCCATCATAAGACAAACTTGTATTTCGTAACCATGCGTCCTTCGAATGGACCAATCAATGCTTCTTCGAAGGGACCTCATGAATGCGCTTTCGAAGGGACTAACATGAGTGTTGAAGTATGAAAAACTGTTTCAAAGGGAACCATTTCCCAGTCGAATCTGGCACAAAGGCAGCCAATACCTAGTGGGTCGAAGGAAGCTTTTTTCCTGGTGGATTGAAGGAAAATCTGAAGGAGTCTTGGCCTTGTGTGATGAAGGAAAGCTGAAGAGTGGGCCTTTGCCTTGTGAAACGAAGGCATGTCTGAAGCAGCCCATTGTCTTGTGAATCGAAGACCACTGAATGGGGCCTTTTGCCATGTAGATCAAAGGCAAGCTGATGGGTCTTTGCCTTGTGAAGCCAAGGAAATTATGAGTAAGCTTTGTGAATTAAGCTTGATCGAAGGAGATTCGGCGCCCAATTGAAGCTTGTATGCAGGAGTTCACTGTTGGTTAATCGAAGCAAACTTGTAGGAGATTCTTGCTTGTGAAGCTTGGACCAAGGCTTGTTCGAAGGGGAATCAACGCACAATCGAAGCTGATGGGCCAATGCTTGGTCGAAGGGTTTTAGGAGCCCAATCGAAGCTTGCTTTTATGCCAATCGAAGGGCTCTATTTAACTACCAATCGAAAGACACTTTGCTAACATTCTAAAATTTCGTTTTCTTTAGGAAAGTGTTTGTAACCACCCATATAAGAGAAAAAAACCTTGGGAAACATGAGAGGGAAAATTTTGGGGTACGACAAAGCCAATGTTTCGCACTAATGTAGCCATCACTTCAACCATATCGGTATATGCCGTATAGTTTCCATGATCTATTACTACTTACCAAAAATGTTCCTCAGATCCGGGTATAGGATCTTTAACAAGAAATAAACCCAAAAAACCCTTTAAAAATAAATTATACAAATTAAACAAGGAAAGCCTTTAAAAGTGATCTAGCTCTAACGTAACCCCACTTTTTTAGGTCTCCCCAACAGAGTCGCCAGTTCTGTAATACAGTGGGAGAACTGACTTGGTTTTGTGTTTTATCTCAAATGTTGCGGATAGTAAGAGTCGCCACCAACTTTTCTTTTATCCAATAAGAAAAGGATGAAAAGAATATGAAAGACTTTCGATATTATTCTGAGTTCGAGGGGTAGGTTATGAAAAGAGAAGGTGTTAGCACCATTTTCATCTGTAGTTATCTACGGGCTCTTAATCTCTTAGCTCAATTTGTTTTGAAAATTGCTTTGTGAATGTGTTTGAAAATATTTTGAAAATGCCTAAGTACGGCAACTTTGTAATGATTCTTGAATCGGTTAAGAATTCATACAAAATGTTTGTTTCTAAAAATATTTTAAAAAAAGTGTTTGTGAAAAAGATGTTTTGAAAAGTGTGAGCAAGCGATTAACAGTATTCTACCCTTACTCAAGTTTGTTCGTATTATTTTCCTCCTCCTTTAGATAGTGCTACCCTACCATTAGTTAGTAGGAATCCCTATCGTTGAATGTGGAGGGACAGGTGTAGGGTCGTCGTTATGGTCATTAAAGGCACCATATAGGGATACCTTAACAATTCGAAGGGACTGTCATCATATATCTGTAGGCAACATCGAGGGACAAGATCATTTCTTGTAGGCAACTCAAGTGACATCACAAAATTGTGATCTTTATGATGATTTTAATTGAGGGTCTTTGCTAATGGTGTACCTACGTTCGAGGGACATGACCACTTTTATTCGAAGGTGTGATACGGTGGCAGAACCGACTGTTTAATACTGGTTTTGCGATTGTATTCGCAAATGTCGCGATAAACAAGAGTCGCCACCATCTTTTCTTTTATCCGACAAAGGAAAGGGTGAAAAGAACATAAAAAAACCTTTTCGAGAATTTTATGAGTAAGAGGGATAGATTATGGAAAGGGAACGTGTTAGCACCGTTTCCATCCGTGGTTTTCCACGGGCTCTTAGAGGTTTGCTATTTTTTTTTTAAAAACCTTTGTGCTTTGTGTTAGAAAATGTTTTGAAAACTCCTTAGTACGACGAACTTTGTAATGTTTCTCGGGATAGTGGAGAAAGTATACAAAGTGTTTTGAAATGGTTTTTGTTGAAAAAGTAGTGTTTGTGTAAGTGAAAAATGTTTGAGCAAACTTCTCACAACTATCTACTTTGTTACTCCAAAATGGTCGTTCTTTTCCTCTTTTCCTTTAGGAAATGCTATCCTACTATTAGTGACTAGGTAGCTTTGTCGTTGGATGTTTGAGGGACAATCGAAGGGACGTTTCAGAGTCACGAAGGAAACTTATGGAAACGCTTTAGCAATTTTCTTTTAGGGACTAAATCATTTACCGAAAGGAAACGGTAGGGTCGTCGAGGGACTATGATCTTTTTTTATTTATAGGTCTTTGCTAAAGTGTTCCTGCCTCATAACTGTTTTATTTCTTAAAGGCAACCAAAGTGGGGTACCCTAGTGGTGCGCATGTGCAATTGTGTTTAGTTCAATTATTTATCTTGCGTATTTTGGGTTGGTAGTGTCTGTTTTCAGTCTTTCCATACATGCCTAATTACTAACAGTAATATGTACAAAAAAGAAAGTGCAGAAAACGTAAGCCTAGACTATTACATGGCTTTCAGGGAGGGGGAATTACAGTGTACAAAATGGGGGGGGGGGGGGGGGGGGGGGGAATAAAGGAAACTGTAAAAAGCCTATTTAATCTATTACATACCTGTATGCAGTTACATTATTATGAAAGTGCGAAAGTAAAATAAACGTGCGCAAGATAAAACAATACGTCTAACAACCTAAGAAGAATTCTTGTTAAAGAAAAATATTTTTTTTTTGGTTTTGTTAAAGAAAAAATTAATTCTAAATTTAATTAAGAAAAAATGAATATTAAATGGAAAATTTTTCTAGGTTATAAAAGAAAACTAATCCTAATATATTTTTTGTAATTTTGTTTAAGAAAATATTGAAACATAAATTAAATATAATTAATTAATTAAAAGAAAGAGAAAATTATTAATTAAACATTATTCTAAACTATCCTAATATTTTTTGGAATTTTTATTATAAAAAGAATATGATTATTAAATTCTAAGTTCTAGTTCATTTTAAATTAAGAAAATAATTAAAATTTAATTAATTAATTAATTAAAGAAATTAATTATTTAATTAAAAAATCTATGCCTAATTTTTTTGTGAGTTTTTTATATTATTATATTAATTAAATAATAAAAGAAAAAAAAATACCAAAAAAACAAAAATGCACAAATGGGCTGAAATGCTAAAAGAAAAATAAGGGGGGTGCTGGAATTTTGTGTTAGGCCCAAAACGTTGGAGCCCAGATTTGCACTGTTGGACCAAGTGTGGACTGGCCTTGAAGAAACATGGTAGAATTTGCATTGGGGCGCTCGGATCAGGATCAATCATGATCTGATGGTTATAGTCTGGGGCTTATATTAGACATGCATAGCTAAGGAACATTTTATCTGTAATCAAGAAATGTTAGAAAAAATAAATGTTGGACCTAAAACTCAAACCCAGGTCCTCTCCCTCATATGCGTGCTTCATTACCAACTAAGCTGCCAAGACAATCGTTTATACATGTCAAACAATAATAATATATTTGTAATTTCCAGCAATTATTTAAAATAAAAAGGAAAATGTGCGCATATTCAAATTGCCCAATGAGGGGGTGCCACGCATTGTATTCTTCCTCCCTCCATTGTCTTAGATTATAATACTTATAGTGACAGTTTTGGTCTATCACTATAGCACCTGCAACCTGTAAAACTCACAATACGCAAAGAAAATGAATTTTGAGGCCATGGGTTGATTGCTCTCAACCTCCTGAGCACAGTGGTACCAATGGTTGGATCCAATTTTGGCTAATTTGTAAAACCCTATTTTGAAGGTTCAAACCCTAAGAATGGTGAAATTCCATACTTGCATCAAAACCGTAAATCAATTATGCAAAAAGCTTGCAAGCATTCAGATAATCAGTAATGCATGGTTAAAACACATTGATATTGTATGAATTGTACAAAACATATTAAAAAAAAAGCATACTGTGATGAATGGAGAACGCGTTTGGCAATTCTTCAAGGCTTGGAAATGGTTGGGACAACTTCAGGGAACCTCTAGGAATTTATTAGGATCCTTGGTTTGTACTAAGGGAGGCTAGAACTTGAAATTCGAGTTTGACAACTTTGAACTTTTTTGCAAAATGTGCAGGGGTTCTCCAGGCTTTGTGTGCTTGCCCTGATGCTTGCTAGGTGTTTGTTTATATAGAGAGGGATGAGGAGACACGAAAAAAACAAGTTTGTAACAGCCATAATCAATTGCTTGAATGCACTGAATATCCATTTGTAACCTTGCCCAAAGTTATGTGATTTTGTCTATTTTTCAAACTTGCATGAATGTGGACATGCTGGCCCTGCTTTACACAAAAATTAGGGCCCCCTCCATGCATTAAAACAAGCCTTAACCATATAATTTGCAATAATTTTGATTTGTTTGATTTTTAATTAAATAAAATTAATATAAAATGCAATTAAAATAAAGACTATGCAAAAATGGTTTTAGGAGTCCTATATAATCTTAGGAAGATGTTTGAAGTCCAATAAAATGAGCCATTGCCTTAAAAAGCTCAAATTTTCTCCATGCACATTTCTTGAAATTTCCCAAATTTTCCCAAATTGGGAAAGCGATAACTTGCTCAATTTTTATCTTATGATGTTATCTTGATGTAAAAGGTCTTGGAAAAAAGTAGATTTTATTGACTTTCTAAAAATGACCTGTAATGTATGAACTTGTATCTTTCAAATGGTACATTTCTTGGATTTGAGGGATGAAAATAAGTTGTAGGTAATTTAATAATCTTCAAAATGAGCTTTGTTTGGGGGGAAATGGATGAAGTATGTGAGAGTTATGCCTGGTCAAAGTTTGGTTGACTTTTCCTATAGAAAACCTAATTAGCAATTTTTTACTTTTGATGAATTAGGAGCATTTCTTGATGAATCATGATCAACCCTTGATCAAATGATAAATATCACTTTAAAATGTTAATGTTGACCAAAAATCTTGAAGTTTGACTGTATATAGGCCACAATTGACTTTTGACCTAACACAGTTGATTTTCAAGTATTTGAGCAATTGACTGAGCAAACTTTTTGTGCAAGGCATGAAATTTGACATGGATAATCTTGAGGACATATTAGGATCATTGCAAACATTTTAGACCATTGGAGCTCACACATATTGATGAAAACTGAAACCCTAGTTAGAGGTTCATTACCTTAGGAGGAGAATTTGTCTGGTCAATTCTTTGATCAACCTTAAGCAATTGAGGACCTCTAGGAGTATGTCTTGAGAAAAATGAGAGGGAAATTTTTTGGGTACAACAACTTCCCCTGTTTAATCTTCTTAGACCTGAAGATGTAGATTGGCTTGTCTGCCTTTCGTGATCTGAAGGTGGAAGATGATTGAACACTAGAGTTCCCGGAAATTTGCACTCGCATGATGTAATATTGTTGGTGAATAATATCGGGAATGGGATTACAAATGCCATTTAGAAAAGATGACAGAAGACTATCAGAGATGGGCTTAAAGATGCCATCTAAGGAATATGACGGAGAATCGTCGGAGATGGGCTTAAGGATGCCATCTAAAGTAGATGCCGACTTCATAAGAAGTCTCTTTATGGGGATTCTTGTTCCTGTTGTCTGAGGAGGAATCCATTGGGGAATGTTTTGGGGGAATAAAGTCTATGAGCTTCGGTTTTCCATTACTCTACCAGGGAGTTATCTCTTGATTGGAGAGACGAAAGTGAGCTGTTATCTGGTCGGGATCCATGCTTCACAGTGACTTGCTGAGGATAATAAGGTTGATTGTTATCCGGTCGTATTCCAGGCTTCACAGTGACTTATTAAGGAATATGAAATTAACTGCTAGCTGGTCGATTCCAGGCTTCGCAGTAATTGTAAACATTGAAATGTTATCTGGTCGTATCTAGGGTTCAGCTTGAATCTGAGGTATACCGTTATCTGGTCGTATCCAGGCTTTGGTGTTATAGGTTATACTACCATATTGTCGGATCCAGGCTTCATAGTAATTAACAAAAAAAATTTTATCTGGTCAGACTCCAGGATTTACAGTTTCTTTAACTGGGTAAGAATCAGAAAATCTATGGTCGATTTAACTGAACCAGAGAAAGTATCTACCGGAAGAGACTCAGAATAAATCATTAGTCGATTTAAAATGAACCAGCAGAGGTCTTAAGTTATCTTTGACTGGATAATAATCAGAAAATCTTAGTGTCGATTTATCTGAACCATAGAAAGAATATATCAGAAAAGAATCAGAATAAATCATTGGTTGATTTAAACTGAACCATTAGAGGTCTTGAATTTTCTTCAACTAGATAGGAATCAGAAAAATCTTAGTGTCGATTTATCTGAACCAAAGAAAGTATCTACCGGAAAAGAATTAGAATAAATCATTGTTGATTTAAACTGAACCAGTAGAGGTCTTGAATTGTCTTCAACTGGTTAGGAATCAGAAAAATCTTAGTGTCGATTTATCTGAACCAGAGAAAGTATCTACCGGAAAAGAATCAGAATAAATCATTAGTTGATGTAAACTGAACCAGTAGATGTCTTGAATTGTCTTCAACTGGATAGGAATCAGAAAAATCTTAGTGTCAATTTATCTGAACCAGAGAAAGTATCTACCAGAAAAGAATCAGAATAAATCATTGGTTGATTTAAACTAAACCAATAGAGGTCTTGAATTGTCTTCAACTGGATAGGAATCAGAAAAATCTTAGTGTTGATTTATCTGAACCAGAGAAAGTATCTACCGGAAAAGAATCAGAATAAATCATTGGTTGATTTAAAATGAACCAGTAGAGGTCTTGAATTGTCTTCAACTGGATATGAATGAGAAAAATCTTAGTGTCAATTTAACTGAACCAGAGAAAGTATCTACCGGAAAAGAATCATAATAAATCATTGGTCGATTTAAACTGAACCAATAGAGGTCTTTTGAGAATGATATTTATGAGGAAAATGCTGAAATAGCCCTTCTTCAGACGTAGCTTTTGAGAAGACTGTCAGGTTATATAAGTAGTTAAAGATGTTTGTTGATTTGATATTTCCTTAAAAGGTAAAGAGTTAGTCATATGCAATATCATGATATATGAAATTCATTGTGTAATGATGTTCTCAAAATAAATGATATTACATTGTATGCAATATGTATGTGTATGTCGTGATGTATGAATATGGAATGTTGCAGCGATATATCCTAGTCTGGGAAAATAAATCCCTGACTGCTGTTGGAGAATACTGAGAAGCTAAATCCTGGACTGCTGTTTGGTAGATGAGGAAAGTGAATCTTTCATTTCTGCTGGGGATGATGAATGGAGATGGTTTACTGGGGATTTCCTCTTTCTGTTTGAGGATATTCTATCGGGGATCTTTGTCTTTTGCTTGAGAATGACTCTGAGGGGTAGAAGATGCTTTGTTGGGAGATTTTACCCATGTAGAGAAATAAACTCTGTTGGGGGATAAACTTATTCAGCTAGAGGAATAAACTCTACCGGGGATAAGGCTTTATAAAATGTTCAAGATTATAAAAACTTAGTTGGATTTCAGCTCTCTGAGGGAACTTTGCTGGAGGAGGTAATTCCCGTTTTGAGGAAGAAAAGATTAAAACTTTGGATTTTTTCACTCTGTGGGGACATAGACATCATTAGGACGTATGCTGAAGATGTAGTTGTGACTTTGCAGTAGAACGTCTCTGCCTTTGCACCTGTTGGAGGACATAACTATGGGGGACTACAAATGGCTTTTTAGACTTGGTCTCGTTTCTTAAAGTCATTAGAAATTGTCCTTCTGTTTTTCATGCAAGTATTTTTAAACAGTAATCATATTCAAATGCATATGTCAAAAATAATCACTGGACATTTTTTGCAAAACAAAACAGAAAAATGAAAACGAAACTTTTGTACTTTCAAAGAAGTGTTTTGTATTGATTTTGGTAGTTTTGCCTGTAATAGGAATTTTTTTGTACAAAGAGACTGACATTCTAATAGGAGAATGCCGCTGTGAAAATGAAAACTATACAAAATAGTGTACAAAGAGAAAACAACTATGTGTAATTATCCCATTGAGTTTAGATTATGATATTGCCCTTATGTCCTTGAGTGTCTCATCACTTTCCCACTTGTCTGAAGTTGACTGGATTGATTGGTATTGTTCGAGCTTGATGGTTGATACTGAAGTATGGTTGCAAGGTGATCCAATGGGACATAGTTATATGCTTTAAATCCATAACTTTTTCCTGGACCTCCCTTTCGGGTTTTCAGTCCACCGGGATACTCTTTTTTTCCCAAGCCGCCTTTTCAAGTTTTCGACTTGCCGGGTGTACAGATTTTTTTTTGTATTTATCCCTAATTTTTTCCCGAACCCTTTTGGTTTGCCGGGATGCCCTTATTTTTACCTAGGCCAGTCAACCTAGCGGGTCTTTATTCATGCGTAGTATTTTTTAAATATGTCCGCATTCACAGGATGAGGAAGGTCGTCACCATCCATAGTGGTTAGAATCATGGCTCCACCAGATAATATGTTCTTGATTACAAATGGCCCTTCTTATGTGGGAGTCCATTTTCCCCTGGGATCACCTTACGGCAGAATGATGCATTTGATTACCAGATCACCAACTTGATATACCTGACATCTGACCTTCTTGTTAAAAGCCTTGATCATACGCTTCTGGTATATCTGACTATGACAGACAGCAGCAAGCCTTTTCTCATCAACCAGATTCAGTTGGTCAAGTTGAGTCTGGATCCAATCATCTTCGTTCAAACCTGCATCCTTCATGATTCTCAAAGAAGGAATCTGAACCTCGATAGGTAGGACAACCTCTATACCATAAACCAGAGAATAAGGTGTTGTCCTTGTTGACGTACAGGATGAGGTGCGGTAACCATGAAGAGAAAATGGTAACATTTAATTCCATTCTTTTTATGTCACTGTCATATACTGTATTATTTTCTTAATGTTCTTGTTAGCAGCCTCCATAGTGCCATTCATCGTCGACCGGTAGGGAGAAGAGTTATGATGCTGGATCTTGAATTGCTTACAGAGTTCGGTGATCATAGTATTGTTGAGATTTGTACCATTATCTGTGATGATTCTTTCTTGAACACCATACCGACAGATAAGATTATGCTTGATGAACTGCACCACAACATTCTTGGTAACAGTAGCAAAAGAGGCAGCCTCAACCCACTTCGTGAAGAAATCAATGGAGACTAGGATAAAGCAATGTCCATTAGAAGCGGTAGGTCTAATCTCTCCGATCATGTCGATGCCCCACATTGCATAGGCCCAAGGAGCAGTCAAGACATTCAAGGGAACCAAAGGTATATGTACTTTATCAGCATAGATTTAACATTTGTAGCAAGTGCGAGAATGCGGATAACAGTCTGCTTCCATAGTGGACTAGTAGTATCCTGCCCGTAGGATCTTTTTAGCCATGGTGTGTCCACTAGAACGGGTGCCAAAGGTACCTTCGTGTAAATCTTCCATAATCCTCTCTGCTCCGCTCTTGTCTACACACCAAAGTAAAGTAGATTTGTGGTTGTGCTTGTAGAGGATTCCATTACTGATGAAGAACTTTGCAGAGAACCTTCTCAGAAACTTCTTATCATTGAAATATGCCCCCTTAGGGTGTTCTTGAGCTTCGAGATACCTTTTCACTTCATGGAACCAAGGTTTGTCCATTACTTCCTCAGTATCAATCTCATAGCAGTAGGATGGTTCATCCAATCTCTCAATAGTGATCTAGGGAGCTTCGTTGTCCTATCTGACCTTGAACATGGATGATATAGTAGCTAGCGTGTCCGCTAACTGATTATCCTCTCGTTGAAAATGTTCAAAGGTGACTTCTTCAAAGTGTGGGAGAAATGTCAGCACATGTTCTCTGTAGGGGATGAGATTAGGGTGCTTTGTGTCCCACTCTCCTTTGATTTGACTTATTACCAAGGACGAATCTCCGAAAACACTTAAAAGCTTGATCCTCGAGTCAATAGCAGCTTTGAGACCCATGATGCATGCTTCATACTCAGCCATATTGTTGGTGCAGTTGAAACATAGTCTGGCGGTGAAAGGATTATGACAGCCCTTGGGAGATATGATAACAGCACCGATACCATTTCCAAGTGCGTTGGAAGCTCCGTCAAAAACCATAGTCCATCTGGATCCTTTCTCATATCCTTCATCCAGTCCAGGCTCTTCACAATCAGTTACTAACATGATTCTCTAGTTCGGGAACTCAAAATTCATGGACTGCTAGTCGTCCACGGCCTGGTTAGCCAAATGATCAGCTAATACACTTCCCTTCATTGCTTTCTGGTTTGTATATTGAATATCGTATCTGGTTAAGATTATTTACCATCTCGCTATTCTTCCGGAGTGAGCGAGCTTCTCGAAGATGTACTTGATCAGGTCCATCTTATATATCAATAAAGTAGTGTGGGTCAACATATATTGTCTTAGTCGGCGAGCAGTCCATGCCAAAGCACAACAAGTTTTCTCGAGCAGTGAGTATCTTGTTTCACAGTCGGTAAATTTTTTTCTAAGGTAGTATATTGCATGCTCTTTCTGACCAGACTCGTCATGCTGCCCCGACACATACCCCATTGAATTATCTAACACTGTTAAGTACATTAGAAAAAGTCTTCCTTCAATCGGAGGCATCAGAATTGGAGGCTCTTGTAGGTATTCCTTTATTCTGTCAAAGGCAGTCTGGAATTCGTCATTCTACCTTACCACTTGATCTTTCTTCAGGAGTTTGAAGATTGGCTCACAAGTAGCAGATAGATGGGAAATGAACCTGGAAATGTAGTTTAGGCGTCCCAAGAAACCTGTAACTTCCTTCTCAGTGCGAGGAGTCGGCATTTCTTGTACAAATTTTACCTTTGTAGGGTCTACTTGAATACCCTTGTCGCTAACAATGAAACCTAGGAGTTTACCAGACCTTACTCCAAATGTGCACTTGCTCGGATTTAATATCAACTTTTACGTCTTCAACCTATCGAACAACTTTTGCAAGTGATCAAGGTGCTCTTCTTCTGTTTGAGATCTGGATATCATGTCGTCAACATGGACCTCTATCTCATGGTGAATCATATCATGGAACAAAGCTACCATGGCTCGCTGATAGGTTGCCCTTGCATTCTTCAATCCAAATGGCATTACCTTGTAACAGATAGTGCCCCACTGTGTGAAGAAGGTTGTCTTCTCCAGGTCTTTGGGTGCCATCTTGATCTGATTATAGCTAGAGAAACCATCCATGAAGGAAAAGATCTTATGTTGTGCGGTGTTGTCAACCAGAACATCAATATGGGGAAGCGGAAAGTCATCCTTGGGGCTTTCCCTGTTCAAGTCTCTATAGTCCACACACATACGTACCTTACCTTCCTTCTTAGGAACCAGGACTATGTTAGAAACCCATTGTGGATAGGAGGTGACAGCTAAGAACCCAGCGTTGAACTATTTCATAACATCTGCCTTGATCTTCTCTGACATTTCAGGACGTATATGATAAACCTTTTGCTTTACTGGAGGGAAGTCCCCTTTTGTCGGCAGGCGATGAACCACAATATCAGTGTCTAGTCCTGGCATGTCTTCATATGACCAAGCAAAGATCTCAACATAATCATGCATCATCTGTCTCAACCTCTTTTTGACACTATGCTCCAAGTTTGCACCTATCTTGACTTCTTTTTTGTCCTCTTTTGTACCCAGATTAATTGTCTCAACTTGCTCTTCATGAGGTTGTATAGCCCTTTCTTCCTACTGTAACAGTCTAGAAAGTTCTCCGGATACCTCAAAATCTTCCTCACCTTCGTCCTCGGCTTGGTTGATCAGATTTTCAAAGTCATAACCGGCAATAGCAGAACCATTATCAATGGAATCTAGAGTGGATATGGATTTGCAGTTTGATATGTGAGTGTGTGTAAGAGCATAGCTGTATTGACAAAGTAAAAAGCAGAAAAGAAAAATAGAGAGCACAAAATTTGTATGCTAAACGTCCAATGCTTTATTAATGACATATGAGATTGAATCATGATAATCCTAAAAAATAAACCATTGTTCCCCGGGTAAGACACATGGCCATAAAGTTTATATTGTTCATTTATTACATATCTAAAAACAAGAAAGACAATTACTTCTAAACAAAAGTAATCGGTACAAAGTATTTAGTCATCCAGTTACTGGGTCCACCGTTGGTAGTAGGGAAGGTGCAGTTGTCCATGTCATAGCTACTGACAGCATCTTCTGTGGCGGAGACAACATCAATAGCATTGATTCTCGGGCCATGCTTGGGCATGGGAGAAGTTATAACATTGGGAATCTTAGGAGCGTCAAACTCAATCTCCTTCTCCTCAATAAGGTCTTGCACCTTGTTTTTAAAATCCCAACGGTCGTTTGTATCATGGCCAGGACTTTCTGAATGGTAAGCACAACGAGCATTTGGGTTGTAGCGAGGAGATGCAGTGTTGGGATTCTTGGGAGCTTCCCTCAAAGTTATCAAATTGGATTTTAATAAGTGGGGAAAGACTTCAGACAAAGTCATATTGATCCGGGTAAACTGTCTCATAGGACTTTCTGCTCTAGGCTGATTGTTCTGCTGTTGAGTAGCTGCGGGCTTGGATATCATCACAACCCCTATTGTTGGACGGTGCTCGGTTCTGCCCTGGTTTCTTTGATCGTGAGCAGCATTGACCTCTTTCTTTCCCACAAAAGGTCTCTTTCATGCACTTGAAGAGGCCTCCTTTTGAATTTTGTCGCTTCTAATACCAGCTTCCACTCTTTCTCCAGTTAGGATCAGCTAAGTAAAACCAGCTGAGGAGCTTCCAATCAGATGGTTGAAAAATGGACCAGATAGAGTACCCAAAAACATATCCACCAACTCCGTATCAGACAGAGGGGGTTGGACTCTTCCTGCTAGGTCTCTCCACTTCTGAGCGTAGTCTTTAAAACCCTCGCTCGAACCCATAAACATACTTTGGAGTTGTGTACGAGTGGGATCAAGGTCTACATTATACTGATATTGCTTGTAGAAGGCAGCAGCCAGGTCTTCCCAGTTATGAATATTGGTCCCCTCCAGCTGATAGAACCACTCTAGCTGAGTCCTAGATAGATTGTCTTAGAAGAAGTGGACCCACAAGTCCCTGTCAGTGGTGTGGGGCTGAATCTTCCTCACATAAGATCAGAGATGCATCTTGGGACATGAGACTCCATCATATATAGCAAACATCAGAACCTTGAACTTCTGCGGGATGACAACCCCAGAAACTAAGCTCAAATATTCGAAATCTAGCCCAGGTTCTTTTTGGATTTCTATTGCATTCAGACGATCCTCCATCTTTTTGTATTTATAATCAGTAAGAGGACACTGCTCCTCATTATAATTAGATTCATCATCAGATTCCTTCAGGCTGAGGTCTTCCTCTCTCGTCTCCCCTTCTTGATTGTCTCCTTCTTTTGATGAAGTTACTAGTTCTAATGCTCGCCGCACTGGTCCTCTGATCCTTTTTCCCAGATTCACTAACCCAGTTGGCTTCTTTAGCTTCTTCTTTTTGTCCTTCAGTAAGAGAGCCTTCAGATCTTCTTTCCCTTTATCTAGAGCCGTGATCATTTGCTGGAACTGGGCGTTTTGTGCCCGGAGATCCTTGATGTTTTGTTCAAAAGCCATTTCTTTACTTTCTGAAATAAACAGCGAAGAAGATGAGAAACCTGCTTTGAAACCTGGTTATGCAATGATATCTATGATGTATGTATGCAATGATTTCAAGGATTTCTAAGACTTAAATTTTCTTAAACAGAAAGAGAACAATTGTTAATTGAATTAAGAAGTTTTAACAATCACAATGATGCCTCTTGGGCTTACAAAGGAAGTAACAAAGCAAAAATAAACTCTCCAAGTAAAGAAAGACTCAAGCTTCCCACAGGCGCATCCTCTTTGGTGCAATGTAAGCATTTATACTCTTCTCTTTGTGAAGTAACTTGGTGAGCTCTAAAACCTTCTTCTTGCTGGCGTAGAATTGGGTTTCAAAGTTATCCCGTTCTTCTTTGAGTTAGATCCAGGATTTCTGTAGCTCCTCGAAATCAGTTGGCATGTCAGGATGAAGAACAATTTAAGGAGTGTCTCCCTCAGCAATTGGCTCCATAATCACAGGTAAGACGGAGGGGTAAGACAACATAAGACATTGAGCACGAGCTCTCACCCATCTGAGGTAAGGCTCAAGAGGGATGGAATTCATGTGCCCCAGTGTCTTGCTATCAACTCTATTCACCATTCCCTAAGCTCAAATGAACTTCTTATGATAACCCTGAGCGTCATTCTCATAGTCAAAGATGATTCCTTGGACGAGTGCATCATGAGGACCATCCTTTCTAGCATAACCAAACTTTCGTAACACCAAACAGGTATTATAAGTGATTCCCCCCCAATGCCTAAGAGAGGGACATTAGGGAATTCCCCATAGTGATCAATGATGGTAACATTCTCCAAGGATCGAGAACACCAATGAATACCTGGATGTGTGAGGGACATCAATATATGAGACCATCTCATACCCTGCTCATTCTTCAAAATAGACCGATGTAGGTGCGAAATAAACCACCTAGCTAACAGAGGAGTGCAACACCGAAGGGTCCCTCTTCTCGTTAGAGTGCGAGTATGCAGAGAGTGTAGAATATCTCCAAGTAAAGTAGGCACCGGATTATGAGATAGAAAAACCTTGACCGCATTCACATATATGAGTTGGTCCGGATTAGGAAATAGCAACATCCCATAGATGAGAATAGCAAACACTTCTTCAAAAGCTTGTAAATCCAGGGTATCCCAAAAATGGTGAGCTTTCTCAAACATAAACTTAGATAGAAATCCCTTGATGCCTCTTCTAGTTTCCCAATTTTCCACTACACCAGACCGTTATAAAGGCAGAGCTTGAGAAATCTCTTCAGGCTTTGGATCTCTTTACATACCGTTGAATGGTAACTGATTAAGGATAGGTACCCCTAATAACTGAGAAAACTCCTCCATAGTAGGCACTAACTGGTAATCAGGAATAGTGAAGCAATGATGTAACAGGTCAAAGAACTGAAAGAGAACCTTTATCATTTCTTCATCAGAGTTTGAGGTGACCAAGTTGAGAAGTCGAACATGTCTTTAGTGAATGGAGAGATTTCAGGGACCCTTGATGCCAAGTCCTTGAGTTGAGGAGGTACCCTTACGAGGTTGACTTGTATAGTATTCCTGGGAGTGGATGCCATTCCCTACAAGACAAGACAAAGATAAGCCCTAGAAAATCCTTGAAATGGTTAGTATGATATGCCTTGTTATGATGTCATGATTATGCTAAGAAATCATGGATATAGCAAGCACAAGCAAATCACAAAAAGACCTTAGGTTTAAGGCTTGCATGGGTTTTAAGGTAATATCCTCTTGAAGTTTGATTGGTTCAACCCGTCCTATAAATAGTAACCAGGTTCTAAGGGATCTCAATATCACTGACCCTCCCCACAAGTTTCGTTCTGATAGACAACTGACTTGCCACCAAACAAAACTCGGGAGTCGAATGTCAATGAGTGTAGTATCGAGTATCAACCGACTTTAGGGATACACCAAATACGGCTATCTCACTACGTCCTGATAGCCAAGTTGTTCAATTAAAGTCTCTAAGGTCAGTTGATGCTTTATGACACCACGCAGCGGCCCCGTGTTCTCCTAAATTAACTTAAGGGATACCGGTACCCACCAAAGTGTTGCATCAACGTAGCTATCGCTTTAACTGTGTCGGTATACCCCGCACAGTTTCCACGAACTATTGCTACTTACCTAAAAGGTTTCCCCAGATCCGGGTGTAGGATTTATAGTAACCCAAACAAAGCCCTCAAAAGTAAAGCAATCAAAGCACACAAAGCAGTTAAATAATGAACTAACTCTAAGGTAACCCCACTTTTTGTACCCCCTAGCAGAGTCGCCCATTCTGTGATATGGTGGCAGAACCGACTGCTTAATATTGGTTTTGTGATGGAATTCGCAAATGTCGCGGTAAGCAAGAGTCTCCACCGTCTTTTCTTTTATCCGACAAAAGGAAAGGGTGAAAAGAATAGAAAAAGACCTTTTCGAGAATTTTCTGAGTAAGGGGGTAGATTTTGGAAAGGGAAGGTGTTAGCACCCTTTCCATCCGTGGTTTTCAACGGGCTCTTAGAGGTTTGCTCTTTTTTTTTTAAAAACCTTTGTGCTTTGTGTTTGAAAATGTTTTGAAAATGCCTTAGTACGGCGGACTTTGTAATGTTTCTCGGGATAGTGGAGAAAGTATACAAAGTGTTTTGAAATTGTTTTTGTTGAAAAAGTAGTTTTTGTGTAAGTGCCAAATGTTTGAGCAAACTTCTAACAACTATCTACTTTGTTACTCGAAAATGTTCGTTCTTTTCCTCTTTTCCTTTACGCAATGCTATCCTATTATTAGTGAGTAGGTAGCTTTGTCGTTGGATGTTTGAGGGACAATTGAAGGGACGTTTTACAGTCACGAAGGTAACTTATGGAAATGCTTTAGCAATTTACTTTTAGGGACTAGATCATTTACCGAAAGGCAACTGTAGGGTCATCGAGGGACTATGATCTTTTTTGATTTATGGGTCTTTGCTAAAGCGTTCCTGCCTCATGATTGTTTTATTTCTTAAAGGCAACCAAAGTGGGGTACCCTAGAGGTGCGCATGTGCACTTGTGTTTAGTTCAGTTATTTATCTTGCGTATTTTGGATTGCTAGCGTCTGTTTTCAGTCTTTCCGTACATGCCTAATTACTAACAGTAATATGTACAAAAAATAAAGTGCGGAAAACGTAAACCTAGACTATTACATGGCTTTCGATGAGGGGGAATTACACTGTACAAAATGGCGGGGGGGAATAAAGGAAACTATAAAAAAGCCTATTTAATCTATTACATACCAATATGCAGTTACATTATTATGAAAATACGAAAGTAAAATAAACGCGTGCAAGATAAAATAATACGTCTAACAACCTAAGAATATATCTTTTTAAAGAAAAATCTTTTTTTTTTTTTGGTTTTGTTAAAGAAAAAATTAATTATAAATTTAATTAGGAAAAAATGAATATTAAATAGAAAATTATTCTAGGTTATAAAAGAAAACTAATCCTAATATATTTTTTGTATTTTTGTTTAAGAAAATATTGACACATAAATTGAATCTAATTAATTAATTAAAAGAAAGAGAAAATTATTAATTAAACATTATTCTAAACTATCTAATATTTTTTGAAATTTTTATTATGAAAAGAAAATGATTAAATTAAATTCTAAGTTCTAGTTCATTTTAAAATAAGAAGATAGTTAAAATTTAATTACTTAATTAATTAATTAAAGAAATTAATTATTTAATTAAAAAATATATGCCTAATTTTTTTGTGAGTTTTTTTTATTATTATGTTAATTAAATAATAAAAGAATACAAAATAAATAAATAAAATACCAACAAAACTAAAATGCCTAAATGGACTGAAATGCTAAAAGAAAAATAAGGGGGGGGGGGTGCTGGAATTTTGTGTTAGGCCCAAAACGTTGGAGCCCATATTTGCACTATTGGATCCAGTGTGGACTGACCATGAAGGTACATGGTAGACTTTGCATTGGGGTGCTCGGATCTGGATCAATCATGATCTGATGGTCATGGTCTGGGGCTTATATTAGACCTGCATAGCTAAGGCACATTGGATCTGTAATCAAGAAATGTTAGAAAAAAAATGTTGGACCTGGGACTCGAACCCAGGTCCTCTCCCTTATATGCGCCCTTCATTACCAACTGAGCTGCTAAGCCAATCGTTTATACATTTCAAACAATAATAATGTATTTGAAATTTCCAACAATTATTTAAAACAAAAAGGAAAACGCGCGCAGATTCAAACTGCCCAATGAATGGGTGCCACACATTGTCTCTTTCCTCCCTCCGTCGTCTTAGGTTATAATACCTATAGTGATAGTTTTGGTTTGTCACTATAACACCTGCAAGCTGTAAAACTCACAATACGCAATGAAAATGAATTTTGAGGCCATGGGTTGATTGCTCTCAACCTTCTGAGCACAATGGTACCAATGGTTGGATCCAATTTTGGCTAATTTGGAAAACCCTATTTCGAAGGTTTAAACCCTAAGAAGGGTAAAATTTCATACTTGCATCAAAACTGCAAATCAACTATGCAAAAAGCTTACAAACATTCAGATAATCAGTAATGCATGGTTAAAACACATTGATATTGTATGAATTGTACGAAATGAATTTTAAAAAAAAAAGCAAACCATGATTAATGGAGAACGCGTTTGGAAATGCTTTAAGGCTTGGAAATGGTTGTTTGGACTAAGGGAGGCTAGAACTTGAAATTCGAGTTTGACAACTTTGAAATTTTTTTCAAAATGTGCAGGGGTTCTCCAGGCTCTCTGTGCTTGCCCTGATGCTTGCTAGGTGTTTGTTTATATACAGAGGGATGAGGAGACACGAAAAAAAACAAGTTTGTAACAGCCATAATCAATTGCTTGAATGCCATGAATATCCATTTGTAACCTTGGACAAAGTTATGGGATTTTGTCTATTTTTCAAACTTGCATGAATGTGGACATGCAGGCCTTATTGTACACGAAAATTGGGGCCCCTCCATGCATTAAAACAAGCCTTAACCATATAATTTGCAATAATTTTGATTTATTTGATTTTTAATTAAATAAAATTAATATAAAATGCAAATAAAATAAAGATTATGCAAAAATGGTTTTAGGAGTCCTCTATACTCTTAGGAAGATGTTTGAAGTCCAAGAAAATGAGCCATTGCCTTAAAAGCTCAAATTTGCTCAATGCATATTTCTTGATATTTCCCAAATTTTCCCAACTTGGGCAAGCCATAACTTGATTAATTTTCATCTTATGATGGTGATCTGTGACTTTTTCGAAAGCCCAAGATGTCTACTACAATCCCTCTTTTTATCAAATTTTCATTTGAAGATGTTATCTTGATGTAAAAGGTCTTGGAAAAAAGTGGCTTTTATTGACTTTCTAAAAATGACCTGTAATGTATGAACTTGTATCATTCAAATGTTGCATTTCTTGGACTTGAGGGATGAAGAGAAGTTATAGGGAACTGAATTCTATTCAAAACTAGCTTTGTTTAGGGGGAAATTAATTAAGTATGTGAGAGTTATGCCTGGTCAAAGTTTGGTTGACTTTTCCTATATAAAACCTAATTAGCAATTTTTGACTTTTGATAAATTAGGATCATTTCTTGAGGAATCATGATCAAACCTTGATCAAATGATGAATATCACTTCAAAATGTTGATGTTTACCAAAAATCTTGAAGTTTGACTGTATATAGGCCACAATTGGCTTTTGACCTAGCACGATTGATTTTCAAGTATTTGAGAAATTGACTAAGCAAAATTGTTGTGCAAGGCATGAAATTTGGCATGGATAATCTTGAGGACATATTAGGATCATGGAAAACATTTGAGACCATTGGAGCTCACACATCTTGATGAAAACTGAAACCCTAGTTAGAGGTTCATTGCCTTAGGAAGAGAATTTGTCTAGTTAATTCTTTGGTCAACCTTGAGCAATTGAGGAGCTCTAGGAGTATGTCTTGACAAAAATGAGAGAGTAAATTTTGGGGTACAACAGAAGGCAACAAGTGAGTTTACCCTAGAGTTGAGTGTGTGAAAAGTGATTTAATTCGGTTATTTATCTCGTATTTAGGGTTTCTCTATGATTTCTTTTAGATCTTGCCATACATGCCTAGTTACTATATAGTAATAAGGAAAGCGGTAATATGTGGAAAGTAAAGGCATAAATTAAAGGGTCATACGCTATTACAAAGCTTTGGGAAAGGGGGTACAAACCATAAAATCGGGTAAAAAGTAAACCCTAATTAAACTATTAAATACTGTAGCAGATACATAATTGAGAAAAAAAACTAATTCGAAAGTAATACGCAAAGATTGTAGAATAAAGGGAAAAAGAAAATTGTTTAGTGATTTTGATAGGAAAAAAAGTTGATTTGATGATTAACCTAAAAAACTAGTTAATTTTAATTAATTAAGAAAAAGAATTGATTAATTAAGCAAACCCTAAATTAATTTTGATTAAAAGAAAATTTAGTGAAAACCCTAATTGATTGATTAAATAAAAAAACCTAAAAATTTATAGGGTTAATTAAAAAACTAAAACCTAAATAAGGTTTTTTTAAAAAATGTTTTGAAAAAAGTTTTAAAGAAAAAAAGGTGAAAAAGAGTGAGAAACATAGAAAATAACCAAAAGAGTAGGGATAGGTGTTGAACCCACGCCCTCAGCAGTTTCACGTAGCAAGCTTACCACCACGCCAAGCGTTGTTTGGTGCTGGATAAGATGTTCAGCGCGTTATATGATAACCCTGCAAAAATATGAAAATATGAGAATTTTGGCAAAATCAGGTATCGAACCAGTGTCCTGGGAGACAAATGCCTTAGCGTGCACGAAATAAGCAAGTTTAGTAATCAAAAACATCATACCCCCTAAATTGAGGGCTGCGAATCCAATGGCAAGGTTATTTTGATCTAAAAACCCCTAGTTTTTGAGTTATGAAACAAACAAGTCGGATCGGTGCAAACATGGCACTCTATGATTCTGACTGTATGGGATCACGATGATGATCCAAACCTATACTAGTGAAACTCAAGAACACATTAGTAGTATTAATACATGTTAAAGCAAATAGAAAATTAAGGTATGAATATTATGCACATAATGAAACTGGAGATGCCATGTAATGGAATTTCACACGTTTTGGACCATCCACTTTGGTCCAAACTTACTCTATAGGCTTGCTGGAAGAGAGTGGAATGGAGGTTTTATAGTGAAAGGGCTTGTAAGTAGGGTTTTGAAATTCTAGGGTTCTTAATAAAAATCTTCATATATTGAAAAGTTTGTGGCAAGGGTTTTTGGTGTCTTGTATGAGAATGAATGAGGGAATATATAGTGGAAATTAGGTCAAAGTCATGTGGTCTTGGACCTTGTAGGAGAATATATAATTTTATCTTATTTATTTTTCATTATTTAATGAATAAATCAAAAAATAATTAAAATAATAAAAATAAAAATAGTTCATGGGATGGAAGAACAATATTTGAGGTGTATGAGGGGTATAAAGCACGTTTGGACTTTTAAACAATGGCCCAATAGCCCAAAATAATAAGCTTGCCCACTTTAAACTTCATGCATTTGCTCAAAATTTCCCAACTTGCAATGGTCATAACTCTCTCAATTTTCATCTCTTGAAGGTGATCTTTGACTTTTTGGAAAGCTCAAGATGTCCTTTACAATCTCTATGTTGACCATTTTTTATTTTGAAGAAATTATCATGATGTAAGTTTTCTTAACAAAAAGTTTCTTTTTGTTGACTTTTGAAATGACCTATAATCTATTGGCTTATATCTCTCAAATGATGCACTTTTTGGACTTCGGATTAGATATACAAAGTGGTAAAGAATTGATTTCCATTCAAAATGAGCTTTGGTTGGGGGAAAGCTGATGAAGCATGTGAAATTTATGCTTGGTCAAAGTTCAGTTGACTTCTCCTAAGGAACTCAAAATTCATAGACTGATAGTTGTCTACAGCTTGATGAACCAAGTGGTCTGCCAATACACTTCCTTTGATTTCCTTCTGAGTGGTGTACTAAATTTCTTATTTTGTCAAGACCATTTTCCATCTGGCTATTCTTCAGGAGAGAGTGGGATTCTCAAATATATACTTTATGGGATCCATTTTAGAGATCAATAAAGTAGTATGGTCAACATATATTATCTTAGTCGGTGAGCAGCCCATGGCAAAGTGCAACAAGTTTTCTCGAGCAGTGAGTATCTTGTTTCACAGTCGGTAAATTTTTTGCTAAGGTAGTATATTGCATTATCTTTTCGACCAGTCTCGTCACGGTGGCCCAGTACAACACCATTGAGTTCTCTAAAATTGTTAGGTACATGATCAAAAGTCTTCCTTCAACTGGTGGCATCGGAATCAAAGGTTCTTGGAGGTACTCCTTGATTTTGTCAAAAGCTACTTGGAAATATTTGTTCCATTTCAATACTTGATCTTTCTTCAGCAACTTAAAGATTGGCTCATAAGTACCTGGAAATATAATTTAGTCGCCCCAAGAAACCTCTAACTTCCTTCTCAGTACGGGAAGATGGAATTTCTTGAATGACTTTGACCTTGGCGGGATAAACTTCAATACCTTTACCACTGATGACGAAACCCAGGAGTTTATCGGATCTTACCTCAAAGGTGCACTTGTTCGGATTCAACCTCACCTTGTACTTCTTCAGTCTCTCAAACAGCTTGTGCAGAAGATCAAGATGTTCTTCTTAAGTATAAGACCTGGCTATCCATTCTCCAACATAAACCTCAATCTCATGGTGAATCATGTCATGGAACAGAGCTACCATAGCACGTTGGTATGTTGTGCTGGCGTTCTTTGAATCGAAAGGCATAACCTTGTAACAGAAAGTGCCCCACTGTATAAAAAAAGTAGTCTTCTCCATGTCTTCAGGTGCCGTCTTGATCTAATTATAACCTAAGAAACCATCCATGAAAGAAAATAATTTATGTTGAGAAGTGTTATCAACAAGAACATCAATATGCAGTAGCGGAAAATCATCTTTGGGGCTTTCCCTGTTCAGATCCCTGTAGTCTACACATATACGCACTTTTCCATCCTTCTTAGGTAATGGAACCACATTTGCAACCCACTGAGGATAGGATGTAACAGCTAAGAAACATGCGTTGAACTGCTTCATAACCTCAACCTTTATCTTTTCTGACATCTCATGACGCATACGATGAATCTTCTACTTTATTGAAGAACAACCCTCTTTCGTTGGTAGACGATGAACCATAATATCAGTATCAAGCCCTGGCATATATTCGTATGACCAAGCAAAGATCTCAACATAGTCTTGTAACATCTAGATTAACCTGTTCTTGACACTATCCTCTAGGTTGGCACTTATCTTGACTTCTTTCCTGTCTGCTTCAGTACCCAAGTTTACAACCTCAAATGGCTCTTCATGCGGTTGTATAGCCTTTTCCTCTTGCACTAACAGTCTGGAAAGTTCTCCAGGTATTTCATAATCGTCCTCACCTTCTTCCTCGGCTTGGTAGATCAGATTCTCGAAGTCATAAGTGGCAATAGCAGAATCGTTATCAACGGGACTCAAAGTGGATGTGGATCTGAAATTTATTGTGTGGGTGTGTGTAAGAACACATAGCTATTTTGAGAGTGTAATAAAGTAAAAAGAAAGACAGAGAGTATAAAATTTTAATGCAAAACATCCAATGTTTTTATTGAATGAAAACATGTGAATGAAATGAAAACCTTTAACAAGTGGACCGTTGTGCCTCGGGTAAGACACAAGGCATAAAGTTATTGTTTAAAGATTACATAACCAAAACTTTGAAAGAAACAAAAAATAGAAATTACTCCTGACTAAAGGAGATTGAGATAAGATCTTTGGTCTTCCAGTTGTTGAGACCGTTGTTGATGGTAGGAAAGATCCAATTGTTGAGGTCATATTCACTGTCTACATCTTCTATAGCGTTGACTCCATTGTTGCTGACGCAAAATGACGATCTTCTAGCACGAACACGATGAACATCCCTCTAAGCCTCTGTAGAAAAACCCAAACCAAATTTGTTAGATTTGTACGGAATGTCAGAAAGTTGACCCCAAGTAGTGCATCCACCTTCTTCTACTATAGTTCTAGCATCGTTCAAAGAAGCCATCCTGGTGGAACCCTGGTAACCTTGGGAATAGAAGAAGCGTCTTCAGTAGTGGTAGGAGGGATAACTTCAAAAGTCTGGTAGGGAGTTTCAATGAATTCACCGTCCATCTCAACATACCTGAATGAGTTTAAGTGACTCACCATATATTCTTTTTCACCGCAGACTGTAAAAACCTTTCCTTTCATAGGATACTTCAGCTTTTGATATAAGGTTCAAGTAAGAGCGCCTGCCCCATGAATCCAGGGACGTCCGAGTAAAAAAGAATAGGCCGATCAAATATCCATTATGTAGAAGGTAGAATTGAAAACATTTAAACCCACTATAATCGGGAGATCCACCTCTCCGTGAACCATCCTCTTTGACCCATCAAAGGCTCGGACTATAATATCACTGGGTTTCAGCATAATCCCTTCACAGTCAAGCCTGTCGAGGATACCCTTTGGTAGAACATTCATAGAGGAACCCGTATCAACTAATACGTTCGCTAAAGTAGTGCCCTTGCATTCAATAGAGACATACAGGGCTTTGTTGTGGTTTCTTCCTTCAGGGGTCAAATCGGCATCAGAAAAGCCTAGCCTATTATAAGTAGTTAGGCTAGAAACATAACTTCCAAATTGATCGGAAGAAATATCTTGTGGCACGTGAGCGGATTTTAAGAACTTTACCAAAGCCTGTGCATGGGCTTCTGAACACAGTAACATGGATAACATGGAGATTTTAGAGGGAGTTTGTCCTAGCTGTTCAACAATCTTGTAATCACTTTTTGAGATAATTTTCAATACTTCCTACAACTCCTTCCTGGAGGTATCTTCAGCTATAACTTCTTTAGGTGCCTCCGTCTGGGCAGGCTCCTCATTTGCTCTTTTCCCCGAGTCTCAGTAATTGACTCGGTAGCGGTAACACGAATTGCTGTGCCGACAGTCTTCAGAGATATTTCTGGAGAGAAAACCCTTCCGCTTCTAGTAACCTTACTCGTTCCAGCAATATTGTCAATGTTGGGATCAGCAACTTCAGTACCTTCATTTTCAACATTCAATGGCTCTTGCTTGACGCCATGGTAGTAGACATTTCCTCCATAGTTCCAAGGGACAACTTTGTCCGAGGAATATGGAATAGGTCTAGGTGCAATGATTATTAAAAGAGAAATTCTAGCTTCAACTTTAATCTTCATAGGGCCTTTGGCAGTGATCCTGATAGGAGTGCCGGAAATTACAAATAAGTCTTAAACAAATTCTCAATAGAAGGAATCTTCTCAACTTTAATGATATGGCTGTCCATCATACGTTGAATACCTTCTTTCAGCAGTTTGCATCCATTGGGTTGGGATGCGCAGCAGTAACAGCTTTAAATATAACCTGAAAATAAACTGGCCTACAGCAGATTCTTCTTGATAATTAGGAGTGGAGTAGTTAATTCACTTACAACAGAAACATATGAAACATCATCAATAACACTAATGCCTTTGTCGTGCTTAGGCATGGGCGTTGTAATCACATTGCGGGTCTCGAGAGGATCAAACTCAATCTCTTTATTGACAATCATGTCTTGAATTTTATTTTTCAAAGCTCAGCATCTATTTGGGTCATGTCTGGGATTGTTGGAATGATATGCACATTTTACATTAGGATTGTACTTGGGGGGAGGAAGTGTTAGGATTCTGAGGAGGATCTCTAAACGTTATCATCTCTGCTTTTAATAGGTGTTGTAATGTCTTAGACAATGGCATGTTGATCTTAGTAAATTGTCTCCTGGGTGCGTCTGACCTATGCTGATTTCCTTGTTGACGTTGTTGCACTAGTGCAGGATTAGAAATTAGCACAACTCCTACAAACTAGTTGTGGTCATTTCTAGCACAACCCTTTTGTCCATACACAACATTTTTTCCTTCTTACCGTTGAGCGTATTCTTTACAGTACTTGAAGACACAACAACTTGAATCTTTCCACTTCTGATACCACTTTCGACATGTTCTCTTGTTAGTATCTACTCGGTAAAACCAGATGAAGAGCTTCCGATCAGATGATTAAAGAAAAGTCTTGTCAGAGTTCCCATGAACATATCAACCAGCTCCCTATCACATAGAGGAGGCTGAACTCTTCCAGCCAGATCTCTCCACTTCTGGGCATATTCCTTAAATACTTCATTTGAACCCATAATCATACTCTGTAATTGCATACGAGTTGATGCAAGATCAACATTGTATTGGTATTGTTTGTAAAAGGAAGCAACTAAGTCTTCCTAAGTACGTATATTGGTTCCTTCCAGCTGATAGAACCATTCTACTCGTGTCCCAAATAAGCTCTCTTGAAAGAAGTGAACCCATAACTTTTTTTCAACAATATGGGGTTGAATCTTCCGGACATAAGACCTCAGATGAAGCTTAGGACAAGAAAAACCATCATATTTGGAAAAAGCAGGGACCTTGAACTTATGAGGGATGACAACCCCCGAGACTAATCCCAGATCTTCAAAATCTAACACAGGCACTTTCTGGATTTCCATGGCATTCAAACGATCTTCCAGTTGTTTGTATCTGTCATCAGTGGGAGGATATTGCTCATCAGAATAGTCTTCTTCATCAGAAATTTTACCTGAACCAAGGTTTCTTCCCCCCTTAGATTTGATACTTCGACCGTCTTCTTCTTGATTATCATCTTCATCTGATGGGATGTCAGAAGCTTGAACCTATTCGGCAGGACCTTTAAATCTTTTCCCCGTGTTAAGGATACCAGCCGGTTTCCTAGTCTTTTTCTTCTTGGCGATGAGCGCCATCAGTTGGTTCTGCCCCTTGGCTAAGTTCAAGAGTGTCTCTTGGAATTGGGAGTTTTGAGCTTGAAGGTCTTTCACGCTTTGTTCAAGAGCCATCTTTTTCTGAAATAAATAGCAAGAAGATGAGAAAACCTGTCTTGGGAAATACATGTTATGTAATGACATGCATGATATGTGGATGCAATGTTTTCAAGGATCTCGCGAGATAAACAAAAGGAAATGTCAGAAGTTAAGTCTGGCTGCAGCTTTGACTGAAGAACTTTGTGTCTTTGAACGTCCTTCAAGCTCACCATGTCGAGTAGGTCTTGGCTTTTTCTCAAAAGAACGCACTTTAGTCTTTGACGGCATTGGTTAGAGGAAAATAAATCCCCTTTCCCCTTGCTAGATGTATGGTTCATAATAAACATGCATCACAGGCCCTTGATATCCTTGAAATAGTTAATGAAAATGCTATGGCATAATGTCATTGTTGTACCCCAAAATTTTCCCTCTCATGTTTTCCAAGATTTTTTCTTATATGGGTGATTACAAACACTTTCTTAAATAAAATAATAATTTTGAAGATAAACAAGGTGTCTTCGATTGGCATTGGGACAAGGTGTCTTTGATTGGCATCCGAGCAGGTTGTCCTTCGGCTGGCATCTAGATAAGGAGCTTCAATCAGATGTGCAACATCCTTCGACACAAGCTTGGTTCACAAGACTTTGACTGAGCATAGGCTGTTTCATGCCTGATTCGATTGACAAGGAAATGACTTTCCCTATGTGTGCCTTCAGTATAAGGCCAAGACTTCTTCAGATTTTCCTTTAATCCACAAGGAAAATACATCCTTCGTGCCTGATTCGATTCACTAGGGAATGGCCTTCCTCATTATAGCATCTACAAGGCATTGGCTTCCTTTGTGCTAGTTTCAACTGGGCAATGGTCCCCTTTGAAACAGTTTCGATTCCAAAGATAAAATCCTTAGCACATAATTTTCCACCTTTTGACACCTAGTAAGGCCTATTCGAAGGACACACAAATGATCCCTTCGAAGGACATGCATTTGGTCCAATCGAAAGACATACGATGGTTGGAAACATTTCTTACTTACTGGCCAAAGTCTTGCATACTTCAAGGCCCAAGCCTCCTGCACAATCACATTCATGATAAAAAGAAGCTTCGACTGACCAGAAAAGAGCTTTCGATTGGGTTAGTTGAAGAGTTTCAGATTAAGCTACTAAGGCAAGTAGTGGCTTAATCGAAGCCCACAATGATGAGGCCTAGGGCCATTCAAAGGATATACATGTGGTCCATTCACAGGAGGCAACTCTGGGCCAATCAAAAATCAAGGATAAGGTGTACTTCGAAGGCATGTTAACAAAGTGTACTTCGAATGGCATATCAGAACAGGACGTCTTTGGGTAAGCATATCAATAAAAAAATCAAGCAATCAATGCAGATGTTGACTGGTCAAAAGAAGCTCTAAAAAAGAAGTTTTTGAACACTTCGAATCAAAACTCATGGCCAATCGAAGGGCAAGGCATGTGGGGAATTCGAAAGAGCCAGCGGGAAACATGTCCAGGTTCACTCAAGATTTCAAAAAGGCAAGAATTATCCAAATATGGCCAACTTTCAATATGTTGGATTCTTGTCTCATGGCCTTCAAAGCCTAGTTAATGGTTGTCCCTTACCATTTCCATGCACATCACATCCCTATAAATACAAGCCTAAAGCACATTGCAAAAGGCGATAAAAAATCATAAAAAAAGAAAGAAACACTCTTGCCACACTCATACTACCAGCCAGACGCTGCATCACACACAATACTTGTTACCAATCAAAGCTGCAGGCTTCCTACCCACAAAAATGTTTTTGGCCTATACACGCATCAGCCAGGCGAAAACCTTGTTCCAGGAGGCTTTCCCGAGCACTTTGCAAGCCATCTCCATCTAAAACAAAGCATCCCATTGGTAACAAACCTTCGATCTTAAACTAATTTTGACTTGTTGCATGACATATTAACACTTATAGTTCGATTTGTATTCAGGACTAAGGACCTGGGTTGGATACCCAGGTCTGTATTTGTTTTTTTTTCTAATGCTTGTACTGTAGATCAAGCCTGAATAGACCAACGCACACAAGATCGAAGGACCTGGGTTTGACACCCAGGTCCTGCATCTTTATTCTTTCTAATGCTTGTCTTGCATATATGGATCGAAAAGCAGCTTTCTCCTAGATCGAAAAACAATTACCCTTCATTGGATCAAAGATCGCCCTTTCATTAGGATCGAAGGCCATTTTCTTTCTTAGATCGAAAGACCTTTCCTCTTGCATTTTTTTCACTTATTTCTTTTAATAGTTTCCCTTTTAAATTAACAATTAAATAAAATCCCAAAAAAAATTAGGTTAGTATTTTTTAATTAAGTTAATTAAATAAATTAATAATTATTTTAACCTTTTCTTTAAATTAAAATAAGCAGACTTAGGCTTTATTTTCTTTCATAAACAAAAATAACCAAAAGATTTTTTTTCCTTAGGATTCTTAGATGTTATTTTCAATTCGCGCGCATTTGTTTATTTTCGCACTTTTCATATTATTGTAACTGCTCATGGGTTGTAATAGAATAATTAGGATTTTATTTTCTGCTTTATCCCCCTCTTTCTTGGACATGTAAATACCCCCTCCCCAAAAGCCTTGTAATAGCGTAGGATTTACATTCTCGTACTTTAAATTCCTGTACACATATTAACTATTAGATGTATGTTAATAGGATTGCATTATAAGACTAATAATCAAACGTTAGCAAACCTAACATCAAAGACAAAAATAACTGAGTACAACACATTTGCACATATACACCTCTAGTGTACGCTAACTTTGGTTGCCTTCGGAAGTAAAACAGTCATGTCCCTAGAGAATAGGGACGCTTTAGCAAATACCCTTAAATCAAAAGATCTTAGTCCCTCGATGACCCTACAATGTTGCCTTTCGGTAAATGATCTAGTCTCTTAAACAAAATTTCTAAAGTGTCTCTATATGTTTCCTTTATGACTGTATGTCCTTTATAATGTCCCTCAAACATCCAACGATAGGGCTACCTACTCACTAATAGTAGGATAGCGCTATCTAAAGGATAGGAGGAAAAGAACAAACCTTTCGAGTATAAGTAGATAGTTCCTAGATGCTTGCTCAAAAAATAAACTTTCACACTTACACTAAAACATTTCAAAAACATTTTCAAACGCTTTATCAATACTCTTAAGGACTGATACAAGAGTTATCATAATGTAAATCTCCGCACTAAGGAATTTTTCAAAATACTTTTAAAAACACATAAAGCATGAGGTATTTCAAAAATGAGCTAAGCATCTAAGAGCCAGTAGATAACTACGATTGGAAAGGGTGCTAACACCTTCCCTTTTCATAATCTACCCCCTTACTCAAAAAACTCTCGAAAAGGTCTTTTTCTGTTCTTTTCACCCTTTCATTAATTTGGATAAAAGAAAAGTCGGTGGCGACTCTTTCTTACCATAACATTTGCAAACACAAATGCAAAACCAGTATAATAGTTGGTTCTTCCACCATATCACAGAACTAGCGACTCTGTTGGGGAATTATAAAAAGTGGGGTTACCTTAGAGTTTAGTTGATTTTAATTTGCTTTACATTGTGTATTTTGTATGCTTTACTTTTGAGGGTTTGTTTGGATTGTTAATAAAAGATCCTACACCCGGATTTAAGGCACCTTTTTAGGTAAGTAGCAATACATCATGGAAGTTGTATGGCGTAGATCGATATGGAAGAAGTGATGGATACGTTAGCATGATACTCTGGCTTTTGCTAATGTTCCTTAAGTCAGTCAAGGATAACATTAGGCTTCCTTATAGTGTCATTAAGCGCTAACTGGCCTTTAGAACCTTTAATTGACTCATCCTAAGCCATTAGAAAGTAGTGAGATGGCTGGTGTGATACGGTGGCAGAACCGACTGTTTAATACTACTGGTTTGTGTTTTGTATCTGCAAATGTGCTAAGCAAGAGTCGCCACTGAATTTTCTTTTATCCAACAAAGGAAAGGGTGAAAAGAACATAAAAATACCTTTTCGAGATGTTTTCTGAGTAAGGGGGTAGATTATGGAAAGGGAAGGGTTAGCACCCTTTCCATCTGTGGTTTTCCACAGGCTCTTAGAGGTTTGCTCATTTTGAAATACCTTTGTGCTTTGTGTGTTTGAAAATGACTTAGTACGACGAACTTTGTAATGTTTCTCGGGATAGTGGAGAAAGTATACAAAGTGTTTTGAAATTGTTTTTGAAAAGTAGTTTTTTGTGTAAGTGTAAAATATGTTTGAGCAAACTTCTAACAGCTATCTACTTTGTTACTCGAAAATGAACGTTCTTTTCCTCTTTTCCTTTAGACAATGTTATCCTACTATTAGTGAGTAGGTAGCCTTATCGTTGGATGTTTAAGGACAATCAAAGGGACGCTTTACAGTCATAAAGGCAACATATGGAGACACTTTAGCAATTCTGTTTAGGGCTTAGATAATTTACCGAAAGGAAACTGTAGGGTCATTGAGGGACTATGATCTTTTTGATATACGGGTCTTTGCTAAAGTGTCCCCGTTTTGAGGGACATGACTGTTTTTCGAAGGCAACCGAAGAAGGGATACCCTAGAGGTGCATATGTGCATGTGTTTTGAGATTCAGTTATTTTTTGTCTTTTTGTTAGGTTAGCTAACACTTTAATTTACAGTCTTTCCATACACGCCTATTTACTAACAGTAATATAGTAAAATAATAAAGAAATAAATGTGCGGAAAATAATATGCAGAAAAATAAATCCTAAGCTATTACACGACTTTGGGAGAGATACATTATAAGTGTAATAAGTAAAGTGTGGAATTTTAAATCTAAAACTATTATATTCATAATCAGTTACAATATTTATGTAAAATGCGAGAATAAAAGTAACGCGCGTGAAATAAAATATTACGTCTAAGAACCTAAGGAAAATTCTAAGCAAACAAGGAAAATCTTTTGTTAAGAAAATAAATAGCTCTAAATTTAATTGAGAAAATATTAAATACTAAATGGAAATTAACCTAGTTCTAAAGTTTTTTTTGTATTTTTATTTAAGAAAATATTTGGATGAAGATAACCTAAGTCTAATTGATTTTAAATTGATAAAAATAAGTCAAGATAATTAAATTAATTAATTTAAAATTTTAAAATTAATCCTAAATCTAATTAGTATTTATTATTTTTATTATTATTTAAAAGAAAAATTAAAAAAACAAATCAAAAGAAAAAAAGGTTAGACTTGATATCTTTATCATCAAGGCTGGAGTTGGAGGGCGTATGGTAAGTGCTTCAAAGGCAAAGCATCGGATATGCAATCAACAAACATTAATAAAACAAAACGCTGGACCTGGGATTCGAACCCAGGTCCCTTCCCTCATAAGCGCGCTTCTTTACCAGTTGTGCTGCTTAATCATTCGTTAATCCATATAACAAAATAATATTATATACAAAAAATGGTCAGAAGCATTCAAAAAAAATGAAAACACGTGGTGGATTTGAATGAACCAATGGAGGGCTGCCAATGCATCGTCTTCTTCCTCCCTCCATCGTTTTAGACCTGGACCTATAGTGACAGTTTTATCTATCGCTATAGCACCTGCAACTAAAAAAAAAACAATAATACGCACGTTAAATTCATGGTGAGGCCATGGATGAGTTGGCCCCAACCTCCCGAGCACAAAGAGACCCTTGGTTAGGCCTAATTTTGGCTATTCCCAGAAACCCCAATTTTAAGCTTGGAACCCTAAAAATGGTGATACTCGATACCTACATCAAAAACCCAATCCAACCATACAGATAGCTTACAAATACAAGAATAATCAGTAATGCATGATTAGAATGTGCTTATATTACATAAATCAAACAAATTAAGATGGAGCAAAAAGTGCAAACCGTGAGATGTTGGTGATGTGTTTTAGGCTGTTTTAGGACTTGCTGACGGTTGGAAATGTTCCAGGGGGCTTCCAGAGACGTGTTTGAGCCTTTGTTTGGGACTAAAACAAGCTGGAACTTGAAATTCGTGTTTGACAACTTTGAATTTTTTTTGTAAAATATGTAGCAATTCTCCAAGCTCTGTGTGCGTGAATTTGGCTTTCTAGAATGTTGTACTTATAATGTAGATGGTAGAGACACAATTGAATGGAAAAGATCAGCCCATAATGCCATGGTTTAAAGCCATGAACACAAATTTGAAAAGTTACCAAAATGAAGGTTCCATGCCATTTTTGATGTTCAATGAATCTGGACACTTGTGCACGAATCTTTGGGCCTTTAAGCAAGCCAAAACATCAACCCAAATGCCTAAGCCCATCTCCATTTATTTTATCTAATTTATTTTGTATTTATTTTAAGTAAATCAAAATAAATAAGCATAAAATAGATGAAAATGGTAAGGTAATTCAAAAATAGGCCATTGACTCAAAAATTCAAATTTGCTCAATACACCATTCTTGAAATTTCCAAAATTTTCCCAACTTGGGCAAGCCATAACTTGCTCAATTTTTATATCATGATGATGATATTGTACTTTTTGGAAATATCAATATGTCTACTTCAATCTCTCTTTTGATCAATTTTGCATTTGAAGATGTTATCTTGATGTAAAAGTTCTTGGCAAAAAGTTGCTTTTGTTGACTTTTTGAAAATGACATGTAATGCCTGAGCTTATATCTTTCAAATGGTGAATCTCTTAAACTTGTGGGGTGAAGAGAAGTTGTAGGTAATTGGATTCTCTTCCAAATTAGCTTTGGTAGGAAAATTTTAGATAATGTATGAGAAAGTTATGCCTGGTCAAAGTTTGGTTGACTTTTCCTATAGAAACCCTAATTTAGAAATTCTTGACTTTTGATGAATTAGGAGCATTTAATGAGGAATCATGATCAACCTTTGAACAAATTATGGATATCACTTCAAAATGTTGATGGTGACAAAAAATCTTGAAGTTTGATTGTACATGGGCCACAGTTGACTTTTGACTTAACACAGTTGATTTTCTAATACTTGAGCAATTGATTGAGCAAACTTGTAGTGAAAGGCATGCAAGTTGTCATGGCCAATCTTGAAGACATATTAGGACCATGTAAAGAATTTGAGACCTTTGGAGCTCAACCATCTTGATGAAAATTGAAACCCTAGTTAGGGGTTCATTGCCTTAGGAGGAGAATTTGTCTGGTTAATGGGAAAGTTGGGGATCTCAATGGGCATATGTTGAGTAAAAAGGGAGGGAAAATTTTGGGGTACAACAGCTACCCCTGTTCAATATTCTTGGACCTTAGGATGTAGATTGAATTGTCTGCCTTTCGTGATCTGAAGGTAGAAGATTCTTGAACACTAGAGTGCCCGGAAATTTGCACTCGTCTGGAGTGATACTTGACTGTGTAGATAATATCAGGAATGGGTTTATATATGCCATTTGGAAAAGATGACGGAAGATCGTCGGAGATGGGCTTAAAGATGCCATCATGAGACATTCTTTTGTGGGGATTCCTATTCCTGTTATTGAGGAGGACTCCACTAGGGAATGTTTTAGGGGAAAAGAGGCTACGTGTAACACCCTCATATTTAATTATTTATTTAATAAAATATTTTTGAATGTTTTATATTAATTCGAATTTTTATCGTCGAAGTGGAAATTATTTTGTTTAATGGCATGATAAATAATCGGTTTTAATTTGGTGAAATTAATTTGAGAATTATCAGTATTATTCTAAGAAGCATGATTGGATAAATATGTTGAGTTGAGCGGTAAGTTGATAGTCGGATAAATTAGACGGTTTAGTCGGAGAACTATTATTATAATATTATTTGCGAGTTAGTATTATTATTAAGTGTGGATCGATCATAGTTGAAGAATATTATTGGAAATAATAGTAGATTATATTATGTGACTATTTATTTAATTGGGCTTATGTTGTGATAGTAGTAATAGTGGGGTGTGTATGTAGGCCCACTAAGAGAAACACTATTATTTGGATTAATAGAATGATATATATTATATTTAGAAAATAAGAAAAAGGAAGAGAGTTAGTGTTGTCAGGAAGGAGAAGAGAAAGAGGAAAATAGGGTTTTGGGAGAAGAAGAGACCTACGTGAAGTTGAACCAAGAGGCCAAGAGGAGATTCAAATCGGAGACACATAGAGTTGACCTCAAACCAAACCAGGTAAGGGTGGGGTTTCTTATCCTATAAAAGGGCATATGATATTTTGTATGTGGGAATTAGTTTGTGGGATTATTAATGTCTGTTGATTTGTGTTGGTTTATGTTGTTGTGATAAACATTATTAATAATTGATGTGATTAAAGAATTTTCAAGGAATTAGTGTATTGTTGTGTTATATACTTGTCTGAACTGGATTTGGAATAGTAGACAGTAGCAGAAAATCCATTAAAACAGTACCGAGTGGACGAAAGAAGAAGAAAATAGAGAAGGTAAATTGTGCCTAGAATGCTGCCGAATGGCAGCTTATTTCTGACAGCTTATTTCTGATTGGATGCTACTGAACGACAGCTGGATTATGGTGGAAGGTGCCGATCGGCACTTTGAGGAAGTGGGAGGATGTGTCGTGCGTCACACCTTTGGGAAGGGGCACTTGTTCTGTTTTATGGCACTACGCTGTATTATATGGTATCGGTATAGAGTTTATTAATAGAAAAACAGTTGGGAACAAATTAACTATTCTTAGCTGTAGCATGTTATAGCAGAAGGAACATTAATAGAAGTAACATATTTTTGTAGAGTTGTTTTATGTGATAGAGGATAATAGTAGAAATAATAGTAAGTGGTAAATTTAGAGGAACAGTAGAACAAGGCAACAGAGTTAATAATTAGTAGAATTATGTTAGTAGTAGGTGTAGAAATTAAAATAGCAGTGATGGTTTTAGTTGCGGAGTTGGTAATAAATAATTTAACAGAGTAGTATATTAGTGAAAAATGTAATAATTTAGCAGAGGTAGCGTGATTTAGTAGAATAAATTGATTAGTAGCAGTATAAATAAAAAGTGGTAATAACAGTATATTAAGCAATATCGATTAGCCGAATTTGTAGATTTGGGCGATAAAATTGGTTAACCGGAATTAGTTGGAATTGTCGGAATAAGTCATATATACATGTGGATATTTTTAGTTGATTGGTTTTGTTAGAATTATGAAGAATCAAGTTGATTTGCAGGTGAAGTCGAATTAAGTTGAATGGTTCCGGTATATGGAATTGTGTTGTTGGTTATTGCTGTGAATAAGTTAATATCGAATAAATTGTATGGTTGTCACATTACTAATTGTTGATATGATATTGTTGTTGTGACGTACTAAGTAGTAGGCTTATGCCAACGTTGTTGAATACATTGTTGTTGTTGAATATGTTGTGATTGATAAGTTGATTAAGTTGTAGGCTTATGCCAATGTTGCCGGATATATTGTTGTTTTGGTATTTGATTATTGCATTCATTAAGTCACATACATTTGCATCACTAAGTTGGTCTGGATTGGCACCATGTTATCCTGGATTGGCAAAATATTAAGTTGAAGGCTTATGCCTTGTTGATGCCTCTATTTATTGGCAGATTTTCTAAGTTGGGAGTTTTGCTCCAATGGTATCATATGCATTTGCATGACATTGAGTCGTAATCTAAGTTGTACAATTGAGTTGTTGTGTTGATTACTTAATTGATACATTTTGATGATATCTTATTGCGATTGTTGTTGTGAAGTGGTGATTTTTGCACGACCTGATTCTATATATAATTTATCATGCGCTAACTTATACGATTTAAGAATCTCACTCCTTACTGTTTGAATGTTTCCCTCTGTTGGTAACGTGCAGGTATTAAAGAATGGAGATTTTCTTAGCCTTATTAGTTCAAAGTCGGTTGGCCGCTCTGATACGTAGCACTCGGGGGGAAATGAACAAATAGTCGTTTACTTGTTGAAATTGTTTTAGTTGTGGAATCCTAAGTTTAATTATATGAAATAATATGTTGCCTCTCAAGTTGTTTTAGTTGAATGAAACATATGATGCTACTTGAAGTTGTAATTATGATTCTGCTGCGTTATTAATAAAATAAGTGGTTTTATTTTAAAAGATGATGCAAGTTGTTATATGATCCTCTGAAAACTAAAGTGTTATGTATCTATTTATGTGTTGCAACATGTTGAATTGTGATATCCCAAATGTGTTGGGAAATTTTAATTATTCTGATTTTTCGTTATAACTACCGGGTAGAATTTGGAGTGTTACATTAGTGGTATCAGAGCCTGGTTGGTTCTTCCGACCAGGTTGTCTAATATCGTTTATTCCTTATTACGCGACAAGTGTGTGAAATACTGTCGGTGCTTTTTGTTTTTCTAATCGAGTTATATGCAGGAAGTTGGTTGAAGATAAGTGGGGGAGAAGCTTTGTTTCTCGGATATGTTCAAATGAAAGGTGTCGGTTCGGTGAGCTGCCGACGAAGTAAATGAAAGAATTGTTGGAGTCTTGTTGTTCCCAAATTTGAAGTTGACTTGGATTCAAGGTCTTTTTGTTAGTCGAGTTAGAGCGCCTTAAGAGAAATCGATTAGACATTGTTGGTGCTTACTTCTCGAAGAATGAAGAGCGATGTAATATTTGTTAATTTACGAAGCAAGTGTAAGATATCGATGTTAGAACAATGATGGAGTAATAAAGTTGCGGTAACTTTTATGTTGGGATCACATAAGTGATAGTCGGAAGTAGTTGACGTTGATAAGTAGTTGTGAATCGCGAGTTTGAGTCGAAACTTGAAGAAGTGAGTAGCATTGCGAAAGGAATTGTTGCCTTGGTGTTTTGGAACCTGAACTTTGGCGAAGGAATGCATCTCTCAAGTTATAAGAGGTTTGGGAGTACGAGATATGTTAAGAGTTGTTTGGAATATGTCTAAGTTGAAGATAAATGAGTTTCAGAGTGGAATTTTCATAAGCGAATCGCAGGAAACTGCATAATTGTTGTGGGACTTCGAAAATTCATAGCTAGAGTTTCGGGCATCTGATTTGAGTTCCGTTTGATGTTTTGGAAAGCTAAAGAAATGAGCTTCAATTTTAAAATGGTTCCAGTAGCTGTAATAGATTAATTTATCACGTTATGATATTGGAAGTAAGTGCAGTTTATTGTTAAGCTTGTCCTTGGGACTAGACTTGTTCTTCAGTGTTGTACGGGACGTCAGCGTCCGAGTTGGGTGAATCAAAGGAGAAATTGGAAGATTTATTTAAATTATATTATGAAATAAAATGTATCATTTGGGAAGATTTGGTGTTATTAATTAGAATGAAAGAAGATAGTGCAAAGTTTTATGGATTTTACGGTGTCGAAAAGGAGGAAGATTTATGCTAAGTTGTCAAGATGTATGTTATAGTTTTGGGAGAAGAGTTCTCTTGAGTAATTTTGTTTCCAATTGAAAGTGTATGTAGACCCATTCAAGGTGGATGCAGTTATAAGTTGGAGAACGACGAAGTCTGTTATAGAGGTTAGTAGCTTGTTGGGCTTAGATGATTACTATCATAGTTGTTTGAGGTGTAGATATATATGAAATATTGTTAGATGAGATGATAATGTTGAGAGTGTGATTGGAATGAAAGGGAAATTGTGGGAGTATTTGTAAACCTCATTGGAAATTATTGGATTATGCTGCTTTAAGTGACTTGAGTACAAGTTCTAAAGGAACACTATTATAGTTAGTAACGATAGTTTATACTCCATTATGATTGTTGGCTATCTATTGACAAATTGAGGAACTGATCACCCTTAATCTCTTGTTGATAGTAGACGAGACCATGTCGAATGGTATAGATTTGATGTGCTATCTTAATGGTGTGTAATGTGATAGATGTTATATCGTGAGGATAGTTGTACACCAGGTTGTGTGAAGTAACAGAGGAATTGCTAAGAAAAGATTGAGACGTGTTGAACAAGTCGGATTGGCAAGTTATATGCGAGCGAACGTCGCTAAATGAAGGATTGAGATTATCAAGTGAATAGTGGCTTTATGGTGGATGTTAAGAACGTCTGAAACTAGATTGAAACATGTAAATAATATAGTTGATGGAAATTTTAACGAGGACGGTGACTTAAGGTGGATTATCAGAGTTACGCAGCTCGGGCGTGATGTGGCACAATCTCTATGCGTGTGCGACTCGTTAGAGGTGAAGGATTAAAACATCAGGAGCCTATGGGAATGATATGTCTTGGACTACATGTTTGATTTGGTGGATTGTTGATATATGGATGATGTGTTAGGGTATTATGTTTGCTAGTAAGTATTTGCAAATTTTATAAGAAGATTGTTGTGGATGGTTGGTTGATGGTGATCCATGGGTATGTGTTTTACCCCAAAATTTTCCCTCCCATTTTACTCAACATATGCTCATTAAGACCCTTAACTTGCTCAAGGATGCTTAAGAGTTGACCAGACAAACTCTCTCCTAAAGCAATGAACCTCAAACTAGGGTTTCCATTTTCATCAAGAAGGGTGAGCTCCGAAGGACTAATATGCTCTCCATAGTCCTAATATGTCCTCAAGACCCTCCATGTCAAATTTCAAGCCTTGCACAAGAAGTTTGCTCAGTCAACTGCTCAGATGCTTGAGAATCGACTATATTAGGTCAAAAGTCAACTATGGTCCACATACAGTCAAAATTCAAGATTTTTGGTCAAAATCAACATTTTGAAGTGATATTCATCATTTGATAAATGGTTGATCATGATTCCTCGAGGAATTCTCCTAATTCATCAAAACTCAAAAGTTGCTAAGTTAGAGTTTCTCAAGAAAAGTCAACCAAACTTTGACCAAGCATAACTTTCTCATACTTTATCAGAAATTCCTCATCCAAGACTCATTTTAAAGGGAATTCAATTTCCTATAACTCATCTTCATCCCTCAAGTTCAAAAAATGCACTCATAAAAAGATATGAATTTCTACATTATAGGTCCTTTTGAAAAGTCAACAAAAACACCTTTTAGGTCAAAGCTTCTTACATGATCATGGAAGACTTAATTGAGATGAGACCAAAAGGGTTGTGTAGGGGACATCTTAAACTTTCTAAAAAGTCCAAGAACACCTCTCTAGGGTTAAAATTGGAAGAGTTATGCATTGTCAAAGTTGACCATTTTTGGAAAATTGCCAAAAGTCAAATGTACTCAAAAGTGCATTTTTTTGTCAAATGGGCCTAGCATTTCAGGATTGTATCTTGCTAAGGACATGGTCCACGACCTAAATCAGCGTCCATATCTTACTTTCCCTATTTATTTATTTTTATTTTTATTTTTATTTACTAAAAATCATATTAAATCAAATAAATAACAAAAAAATATCAAAGATTGTTTTGATGATCTGATTTTGATGAAGATCAAATCTAATTGAGCTGGCCTAATAAAGCCAAATCAAATCATGGCAAAAAAAGGTATGATTTGGTCAAGTTTGGAATGAAAGAATATGGTTTAAAGATCAAATATTTTATCCATCAATCCCCAAGATTGGATCTAAAATTGTTAACCTAATTAGACTCAATACATATACTGAGTTTTGTTTGAACCCTAGGAAGAGGAGACAGAGGCGCAGCTGCTCAAAAGATACCATGTACACAATCTTGAATTTCAAGGAAAAGTGATCGTTGAATTTGGATTTTGAGGCAGATTCAAGAGGTTCTAAAGGTTGCAACGCATTCCTGGAGACACACTGCGACTAACTACATTATTTTCAAGTGTTAAAACTCTCAGAATCATGACCAATCTGATCACGGTTTTCATTTTATTTTAAAAAACAATTACAATCATACATGCGTTATAAATACTTTTTGATCATGCATTATTGTTTGTATGGATGTTTAGAACATTTTTGAATGGTTTAATTGACGTTTTGATGCATATACTGATGATTACCATGATTAGGGTTTAAGAAGCGATTTTGGGGCTTCTCTATACAGCTGAAATTAGGCCAAGAAAATGATGCCATGATACTCGTGAGATCAAGACGAGTTGATTGGTGCATTTAGAATTAATGTATCATGCGTTGTATGGATTTTTGAAGTTTACAGGTTTATGGATATGGAGCTTTGACTGTAGGTATAGATCTGATACCTAAGACGACGGACAGGGAAGAAGATTATGATTTGTCACCATCCCAGTGGCCAATTTGAATTCACGCGCATTTTTCACTAGCACTGACCATTATTCCAATATAATATATTTTGTCTATTCATATAAGCAAAAGACAACAAGGCCAGGTGGTAAAGGGAAGTGTCTGCAAAGGGGAAGACATGGGTTTGATACCCAAGTCTGGAGTTTTTCATTTTCTCGTTTGTCCATTGCAGATCCAGCGTACCTCCTTGCCCAACATCCATCATACGCCCCACTGATCCAGTCACTGGATCATTGCCAACACAGATCCAACGGTCAATCCAAGGAGAGACCATGGTGCACCTTCCAAGCATGCCAACACAGAACCTGGCGCAGGCATAGGCTCAGTATGCATGGGCCTAACAAAATTCAGAAATACACCCCCCCATTTGCTCATCATACATGCCCAGATTCTTACCTTTTTATTTTAATTCTTTTTATTTTTATTTAGTAATTATGTCCTTTTTAAATAACTTAAAAAAATCATATTTTTTATTTAATCAAAAAATCATAAAAAACATCAAAAATCTTTTTTTTTTATATAAAAAATATTTTATTAATTAATTAGTTTAATTAAATTAGGGTAATTTAATGTCTTTTTATTATAATTCAAAATAATTAGAATTAGGGTTAACTTTGTATTTAACCTGATTTTTCCTCAAAAACAACATAAATATTTTCTCAAATTAGATTTTTAGGCCGTCTAATTATTTCTCGCATTTAATATACCGCGCGCTTTTAATTTTCCATTATTATTATTACTTGTAATTGATCCGAATTTGTAATAAATTTAAATAGGGTTTTAATTCCGCATTTTATTTTCAAAAAATAATGTATCTGCCTAAAGCCATGCAATAATTAGGACTCTAACTCCTCGCATTTTAATTTCCGCAAACTATAAACTGCTTAGATGTATGTATAGGATTGTATGAAAAGACGAATTGAAATTAAAATAGTAGAAACCCCTAATTTTGTAAAGATAAATAAACTGAAAATAACACACTTGCACATGCTCACTCCTAGGGTTTACCCCACTCCGGTTTCCTTCGGTAAACGGTCATGAAGTATAGGGAATGTTAGTGGTCGTCCTCTAGTCCCAAAAGATCTAAATTGACCCATTCGGATGCTGCCTCGGAAAAAGATCTTTAAGGCTTTAGGATGATTACTAAAATTTCCTAGCGTTGCTTTTGTGATCGAATTTGTCCCTTCAAACGTCCCTTAAAACTCCAACAACGGTGCTACCTATTCCTTAATAATAGGATAGCGCTGTCTAAAGGAAAACGAACAGACTTTTTTTCGAGTAGGTAGATTAGTTCCTAGGTATTGTCTCAAACAAAACTTTTTACACAAACACTTTTCAAAACAGTTTTCAAAACAACTTCGTCACACTCTTGAGGACTGATACAAGGGTTATCACGAAGTAAAACTTTTCAAAACAAGCACAGACAAGCGATTTGAAAAATGAGCAAGTACCTAAGAGCATGTGGAAAACCATGGATAGAAAGGATTCTAACACCTTCCCTTTCTATAATCTACCCCCCGTACTCATAAACATTCTCGAAAAAGGTTTTTCTGTTCTTTTTCACTTCCCTTTTTTGGATAAAATAAAAGTCGGTGGTGAATCTTGCTTACCGCGACATTTGCGAATATAAAACACAAACCAGTATTAACATTCGGTTCTGCCACCGTATCACAGTATGCTCGCTGAGTTATACAGTTAAGTTGATGTTGTAATGATTTTGTTATCATTATTGAGATGTTATTGTTGGTTACCGTAAGTGATGAATAATATCCTATAATATGACGAAGTTAATTTTGTTGACTATGTTGATGTCACTATAATGGCGAGTATAGTTATTGATATTTTGTTGATAGTTTACATACATATACGTATGAGAATAAAGTTGTATATGCGCTTTGGTGTTGGGAAAGTTGTTAAGAGGTGACGTGGTATATCCAAGTATAAGTCAGTTATGGTCGTTACATTTCTACTGTGGGAGTTGTTATGTCAGAGTGTTGCCGAAAAGGTTGGAAATGAAGTTGAGGATGGTTGTATCGAGTAGATTTTCGAGGACGAAAATATTCTAAGTGGGCGAGAGTTATAATGTCCCGATATTTAATTATTTATTTAATAAAATATTTTTGAATATTTTATATTAATTCAAATTTTTATCGTCGAAGTCGGAATTATGTTATTTAGTGGCATGATAAATAATCAGATTTAATTTGGTGAAATTAATTTGAGAATTATCAGTATTATTATAAGAAACATGATTGGATAAATATGTTGATTTGAGCGGTAAGTTGATAGTCGGATAAATTAGACGGTTTAGTCGGAGAACTGTTATTATAATATTATTTGCGAATTAGTATTATTATTATTAAGTGTGGATCGATCATACTTGAAGAATATTATTGGAAATAATATTAGATTATATTATGTGACTATTTATTTAATTGGGCTTATGTTGTGATAGTAGTAATAGTGGGGTGTGTATGTAGGCCCACTAAGAGAAACACTATTATTTGGATTAATAGAATGATATATATTATATTTAGAAAATAATAAAAAGGAAGAGAGTTAGTGTTATCAGGAAGGAAAAGAGAAAGAGGAAAATATGGTTTTTAGAGAAGATGAGAGCTACGTGAAGTTGAACCAAGAGGTCAAGAGGAGATTCAAATCAGAGACACATAGAGTTGTCATCAAACCAAACCAGGTAAAGGTGGGATTTTTATCTTATAAAGGGGTATATGATATTTTGTATGTGGGAATTAGTTTGTGGGATTATTACTGTCTGTTGATTTGTGTTGGTTTATGTTGTTGTGATAAACATTATTAATAATTGATGTGATTAAAGAGTTTTCAAGGAATTAGTGTATTACTGTGTATATACTTGTCTGGACTGGATTTGGAATAGTAGACAGTAGCAGAAAATCCATTAAAACAATACCGAGTGGACGAAAGAAGAAGAAAATAGAGAAGGGAAATTGTGCCTGGAATGCTTTCGAATGGCAACCTGTTGTTGGTTGGATGCTGCCGAACGGCAGATGGATTATGGTGGAAGGTGTCGATCGGCACTTTAAGGAAGTGGGAGGGTGTGTCGTGCGGCACACCTTTGGGAAGGGGCACTTGTTCTGTTTTGTGGCACTATGCTGTATAATTTTTATATGGTATCAGTACAGAGTTTATTAATAGAAAAACAGTTGGGAACAAATTAACTATTCTTATCAGTAGCATGTTATAGAAGAAGGAACATTAATAGAAGTAACATATTTTTGTAGAGTTGTTTTATGTGATAGATGATAATAGTAGAAATAATAATAAGTGGTAAATTTAGAGGAATAGTAGAACAAAGCAGCAGAGTTAATAATTAGTAGAATTATGTTAGTAGTAGGTGTAGAAATTAAAATAGCAGTGATGGTTTTAGTTGCAGAGATGGTAATAAATAATTTAACAGAGTAGTATATTAGTGACAAATGTAATAATTTAGCAGAGGTAGCGTAATTTAGTAGAATAAATTGATTAGTGGCAGTATAAATAAAAAGTAGTAATAACAGTATATTAAGCATTATCAATTAACCGAATTTGTAGATTTGGGCGGTGAAATTGGTTAACTAGAATTAGTTGAAATTGTCGGAATAAGTCATATATACATGTGGATATTTTTAGTTGATTGGTTTTGTTAGAATTATGAAGAATCAAGTTGATTTGCAGGTAAAGTCGAATTAAGTTGAATGATTCTGGTATATGGGATTGTGTTGTTGGTTATTGTTGTGAATAAGTTATTATTGAACAAATTGTATGGCTGTCACATTACTAATTGTTGATATGATATTGTTGTTATGATGTACTAAGTAGTAGGCTTATGCCAACGTTGTTGAATACATTCTTGTTGTTGAATATGTTGTGATTGATAAGTTGATTAAGTTGTAGGCTTATGTAAATGTTGTCGGATATATTGTCGTTGTGGTATGTGATTATTTCATTCATTAAGTCACATACATTTGCATTACTAAGTTGGCCTGGATTGGCACCATGTTGGCCTGGATTGGCAAAATATTAAATTTAAGGCTTATTTATGCCTTGTTGATGCCTCTATTTATTGGCGGATTTTCTAAGTTGGTAGTTCTGCTCCAATGGTACCACATGCATTTGCATGACATTGAGTCGTAATCTAAGTTGTACAATTGAGTTATTTTGTTGATGAATTAATTGTTACAATTTGATTATATCTTATTGCGATTGTTGTTGTGAAGTGGTGATTTTTGCACGACCTGATTCTATATATAATTTATCATGCGCTCACTTATACGATTTAGGAATCTCACCCCTTACTATTTGAATATTGCCCTCTGTTGGTAACGTGCAGGTATTAAAGAATGAAGATTTGCTTAGCCTTATTAGTTTAAAGTCGATTGGTCGCTCTGATACGTAGCACTCAGGGGGAAATGAACAAATAGTCGTTTACTTGTTGAAATTGTTTTAGTTGTGGAATCCTAAGTTTAATTATGTGATACGGTGGCAGAACCGACTATTTTGAAAATGCTGGTTTGTCTTTTGCGTTTTTTTATTCGCAAAATGTCGCGGTAAGCAAGAGTCGCCACCGACTTTTATTTCATCCAATTGGAAATGAAAAAAGCACAGAAAAAATCCTTTTTCGAGATATTCTGAGTACGGGGGGGGGGGGGGGGGTAGATTATAGAAAGGGAAGGTGTTAGCACCCTTTCTATCCATAGTTTTCCATGGGCTCTTAGGTACTTGCTCATCTTTAAAAATTTCTTGTGTGTGTTTGTTTTGAAAAGTTTTGTTTTACTTCGTTTTAACCTTTGTTTCTGTCCTCAAGAGTGTTACGAAGTTGTTTTGAAAATTTGTTTGAAAAGTGTTTGGTGTGAAAAAGTTTGTTTTGAGCAAGTACCTACTAGCATCTACCTACTCGAAAAAGAATTGTTTTTATTCTTGTTTCCTTTAGACAGCGCTATCCTACTATTGGGAAATAGGTAGCACCGTCGTTGGATTTGTAACGGTCAATTCGAAAGGGACATACGATCACTAAAGCAATGTTAGGACGTCTTAGTAATAACCCTAAAGTCTTATGATCATATTCGAGGCAACATTTCCGAATGGGATATTTGATCTTTATTTAGACAGGAGGGTAACCACTAAGACACCCTATACTTAATGACCGTTTACCGAAGGCAACAAAAGTGAGAGTATACCCTAAGAGTGCGCATGTGCGAGTGATTTGATTTCAGTTATTATCTTTTCACATTAGGGTTTTCTAGCCATTTTAAAATCATCATGCAATCTTGTTATACAATCCTATTAACATACATCTAAACAGTTAATATTTGCAAGAATTAAAATGCGGGAAAATAAAACCTACGCTATTACAAGGCTTCGGGGTAGGGATTAATTACATAGCCAAAAAACCCGTAAAAACGATAAATAAAGGAAAATCCTAGATTAAACTATTACATACTGTGAGCAGTTACATTAATATTGTAAAAACAATAATCGCGTGCGATGAATCGAAAACGAGAGATTTAGGGTTTTGACCCCAACTACCTAATTGTAATTAAAAGAAAAATCATTTTTTGTGGTTTTGTGCTATTTTGAGAAAATAAAGTTTAATTGAATAAATAAACCTAATTACTAATTAATTTAAATTTAAGAAAATAATTAAATTAACCTATTTTGTATTTTTTTGTATTTGAGAAAGAAATAAAAATTAAATCACAAGTTAACCCTAATTTTCCTAATTGATTTTAAATATATATAAAAAGTTAGAATTACCCTAAATTAAATTTAAACTAATATTAAATTAATTTTGATAAAATAAAAGAAAACCTAATTCTAAATTTTGTGAAACTTGTTTTTATGATTTTTTGTGAAAAAAGAAATTAATTTTGGTTAAAAAAACATTTAAACTAATTAAAAAAATAAATGAAAATAGAAAAGAAAGAAGAATGGGCCTGGTGTTGTTTTAGCAAGAAGGGGGTGTTGCTTGTAATTCTGAGCCCAATAAGCCCCTGGCCCCCTTTGACTTTTTCCAATCCCATGTGCTTTCTTGACTGGGCGTATGGTGGACCTTCATTGGGAAGGCCTTTCACCACCTGCCACGCCATTTTCTTCTTTGTTGCCTCCGTCATTTTAGATCAAATACTTTTACCTATGGACACTGAGCGTGGGTATAACCCTGTGCATTTCCAAAATCTCATACAAGCATGATAAATGAAAACCAATGGTACCAATCAACTCGTTGCAACCTCACGAGCATCATCGTACCATTATCACTGGCCAATTTTCCCTGTACACAGAACCCCTAAAAACAAAGCACGAACCCTAGCCATGGCAACTTGATGTACAGTCAATAAAAATGCAATTAATCATAACCATTAGCTTGCAAACATCTCAAGGATAAAGAATATGCTATTCAATCATGTTAAAGATGCCAAAATTAAGATATTCGAATTCAAGAAAAGAGATGAACCGTGTGAATCTTACATGGCGTTTCAAGGCGTGGGGAAGCTTGCTAGCGATTGAAACACGATCCTTGGATGTCCAGCAAACGATTTGTGTGATTAGAATGGATTGAGAGGGCCTGGAACTTGGAAATCAGTTTTCAACTTTTCCTTGAATTTTTTAAGATTCGTCCTCCCCTTTGCACGCCTCCAGCCTCTTTTTATTTGATCTGCACTTGTTCCTTATGTATCCAAGAATGAATTAGGGTTGTCATTTATTTCAAATCTTCTCCAATTATGAATATTGATTCATGATTTGATCCTTGTACAAAATCTTTCCAAATCAAGCAAATCCAATCTTTTCTGTCCATTTTGCAACTTGCACGATTTGACCTTGTTTCCAACTGTGTAATGAACCTAAACATGCACAAAATCTCAAGATTTAATTAGTTTTTGATATTTTCATTATTTTATTTTGATTTTATTTGATTTAAATGAAATAAAATCAAAATAAATGACAAAAATAAAAGAATGACAAGTGGAAGGGCTCATGGGTCGTGGGTCACATTACAAACTCAGTGCAAGTGTAAAAAGTTGGGCCCATTTGACAAAATATGCAATTTTGGACACTTTTGACATTTGGATATTTTGCAAAAAGGGTCAACTTGGCCAATGCATAACTCTTTCAATTTTGACCCTAGAGATGTGTTCTATGACTTTTTAGAAATCTTAAGATGTCCTCTAAGCAACCCTTTTGGTCTCATCTCAATTGAGTCTTCCATGTTCATGTATGAAGCTTTGACCCAAAAGGTGTTTTTGTTGACTCTTCAAAATGACCTATAATGTCCAAATTCATATCTTCTTGTGAGTGCATATTTTGAACTTGGGAGATGAAGATAGATTGTAGGGAATTACATCCTCTTCAAAATGAGCTTTGGATGGGTCATTTTTTATAAAGTATGAGAAAGTTATGCTTGGTCAAAGTTGAGTTGACTTTTCCTACAAAACCCTAATTTAGCAACTTTTGGGTTTTGATGAATTGTGAGCAATCCTTGAGGAATCATGATCAAAACTTGATAAAATGGTGAATAATACTTCAAAATGAGAATGTTGACCAAAAATCTTGAAGTTTGACTGTATATGGGCCACAGTTGACTTTTGCCCTAGCATAGTCGATCTTCAGCCCTTTGAGCAATTGACTGAGCAAACTTCCTCTGCAAGGCTTGAAACTTGACATGGATGATCTTGAGAACATATTAGGACAATGGTGAGAATTTGGGATCCTTTGTACTCAAGCATCTTGATGCAAAATGAAACCCTAATTTGAGGTAGACTGCCTTAGGATAGAGTTTGTCTGGTCAACCCTTGGACTTCCTTGAGCAATTTGAGGACTTCACTTGAAATGTATTGAGAAATATGGGAGGGAAAATTTTTGGGTACAACAATTTCCCTTGTTCAATCTTCTTAAACCTGAGGATGTAGATTGGCTTATCTGCCTTTCGTGATCCGAAGGTGGAAGATGATTGAACACTAGAGTGCCCAGAAATTTGCACTCGCATGAAGTGGTACCTGTCTTGAATTGTCGGGAATGGGCTTATAGATTCCATTTTGAAGTCAATGACGTAAGATGGGATTAAAGATACCATCCGAAGAAGTGTCAATCGCATAAGAGATTCCCTTGCGAGAACCCGTATACCTATTGTTTAGGAGGACATCGCTGGGGAATGCTGGTCTCTGTTTTGAGAGAAGTAGAATTTTAGGAGCTTCAGTTGCCTGTTACTCTATTAGGGAATCACCTTTTAGTTTGAGGAGGTGAAAATTAATTGCTATCTGGTCGTGCTCTAGGCTTTGCAATAATTTGCTGAGGAAAATAAGACTGACTGCTATCTGGTCGTGCTCTAGGTTTTACAGTGACTTGTTAGGGAGATGAGATTAAACTTGCTATCTGGTCGTCTTCCAGGCTTTGCAATTTCTCAAATCTTATCTGGTCGTGCTCCAGGCTTCAGAAGTAATTAAGTAGTTATCCGGTCGCATCTGGGTTTCAACTTGAATTTTAAGGCATACTAATATCCGGTCGATTTCCGGGCTTCATAGTAATCGGCCAAGTAAACTGCTATTTGGTCGAATTCCAAGCTACGCAGTACCTTATACTGTTATCTAGTCGTGTCCCAGGTTTCAATATCCTTTTCCTCTATCTGGTCGTGCTCCAGTCTTCACAACGTCTTATACCGTTATCTGGTCGTGCGCCAGGCTTCACGGTGTCTTATACCACTATCTGGTCGATTCCAGGCTTCATGGTATCTTGTACTGATATCTGGTCGATTTCCAGGCTTCATAATAACTTGTTGAGGGTTAAGCTGTTTTCCGGTCGATTTTCGGGCTTCGTAGCTTGTGTTTAACACATACTGCTATCTGGTTGATTCCAGGCTTCATAGCTTGTATTTAAGATGTACCACTATCTGGTCGATTCCATGCTTCGTAGTATTTTGGAGAAGTCAAGATATTATCCGGTCGATTTCCGGGCTTCATAGCTTGAACTGGAATAGAAATATTAGTATCGATTTGACTGAACCAGGATAGACTTGCAAGAACTTGATTGCGTCTTTCCCTGAAAGGTAAAGAGTTAGTCGTATGTAATGTCATGATGTATGAAATGTATTGAGTAATGATGTTCTCAAAATAAATGAGATTGTGTTGTATGATGCATATGCGTATGTCACAATGTATGGATATGCAATGTTCTTGTGATATCCTCCAGTAGGGGAGAATAAATCTCGGACTGCTGTTGGAGAGTATAAAGATTTGAGTTCTTCGTTCTCGCTGGGGATAGTGACCGAAGATGATTAGCTGGAGACTTGTGTCTGTTCTGCTCGAGAATATTCCGCCAGGAGAGACTCCGTTTGAGAATAACCCTGTGGGAGAATGACTATGTGGGGAAGAGAGATACTTTGTTGGACGATCTGCTGATTTGGAGAAATAAACTCAGCTGGGGATGAATTTTCGTTGCTGGTGATAATGAATTCTGCTGGAGATTGAATTTATGCTTGTGAGAGAAATAAATTCAGCTTGGGGAAAAATTTACTGACTCACTCGCGATTGTGAACCTCAGCTGAGGAGAGTTATATCCTGTTTGGAAAATCTAACATCATTGTCTTTGGATACTTTTACTCTGTGGGGAGTGTATGTACCACTACTCATGTTCTCAAGATGGATCTATCCTGGTACCTGATGGGCAGAGTAACTGTAAGGTTTGGGCACTTCTTGTTTTCCCCTATTCTTGGAATTACGAGTAATTGTCTTTTGTTTTTTTATGTAAACATTATGAGCGAAAATTATTCTCAAATGCATATATCAACAATGAACCATTAGACGTTCTTGCAAAACAAAACAGAAAAAGGAAAACGATTTGAAATTTCTTGTGAAAATGAATTGTATTGATTTGTTTAAGTTGGCCTGTAATAGGCGTTTTGTACAAAGAGGCGGACGTCCTAGTAAGAGAACGCCGCCGAAAGATAGAAACTATAAAATTTTTGAAAAAGAAATAAAAACAGCTATGTGAAGCAATCCCATTGGGTTCCAACTCTTCTATTGCCCTTATATCTTCGAGCGTCTCATCACTTTGCTACTTGGTCGAAGATGGATCAGATTGATTGGCGTCGTCCGAGCTTGATAGTCGATACTGAAGTCTGGTCGCAAGATGATCCAATGAGACATAGTAGTACGCTTCAATCCCTAAATTTTTTGTGGATCGCCCTTTTGGGTTTTCAGTCCACCGGGATACCCTTTTTTTTCCAAGCCGCCTTTTCAGGTTTTCGACTTGTCGGGTGTATAGTTTTTTCTTCACTTTCATCCCTTACTTTTGCCCAAACCTTTTTGGTTCGACGGGAAGCCCTTATTTTTGCCTAGGCCAGTCAACCTAGCGGGTCTTCGATTATGCATAGTATGTTTTCACTATGTCTGCATTGAAGGGGTGAGGAATGTCGTCACCATCCATGGTGGTTAGAATCATAGCTCCTCTCGAGAAAATGTTCTTAACCACAAATGGCCCTTCGTATGTGGGGGTCCATTTGCCCCTGGGATCACCTTGTGGCAGTATGATGCGTTTGATCACCAGATCCCCGACTTGATATTCTTGACGTCTGACTTTCTTGTTAAAAGCCTTGATCATTCGCTTTTGATACGTCTGACCATGACAGATAACAATAAGTCTCTTCTCGTCGATTAGGTTCAGCTGGTCAAGTCGGGTCTGGATCCAATCATCTTTGCTCAAACCTACATCCTTCATAATCTGGAGAGAGGGTATCTGGACTTGAATGGGTAAGACTGCCTCCATGCCATACACCAGAGAGTAGGGTGTTGCCCCTGTTGATGTCCGTGCTGAGGTACGGTACCCATGAAGAGCGAATGGTAACATCTCATGCCAGTCTTTGTATTTCACCGTTATCTTCTGCACAATCTTCTTGATGTTCTTGTTAGCCGTTTCAATAGCCCCATTCATCTTTGGCCGGTAGGGAGAAGAGTTGTGATGTTGTATCTTGAACTGTTTACAAAGCTCGGTGATCATCGTATTGTTGAGATTTGTACCATTGTCTGTAATGATCCTCTCTGGTACACCGTATCGACAGATCAGATTATGTCGGATGAACTGCGCCACGATGTTCTTGGTTACTGTAGCAAAGGAAGCTGCCTCGACCCACTTTGTAAAGTAATCAATAGCCACCAAAATGAAACGACGCTCGTTAGACGCGGTAGGTCTGATCTCGCCAATCATGTTGATGCCCCACATTGCGAAAGGCCAAGGAGCTGTCAAATCATTCAGAGGAACTGGAGGTACATGCACCTTATCAGCATAGACTTGGCACTTATGACAGGTTTGAGATTACTGATAACAATCGGCTTCCATAGTGGACCAATAATATCCTTCCCGTAGGATTTTCTTTTCCATGGTATGTCCACTAGAATGAGTTCCGAAGGTACCTTCATGTAATTTTGTCATGACCCTTTCTGCCTCCCTTTTGTCCACACATCGCAGTAAGGTTAAATTATGGTTACGCTTATAAAGGATCCCATTTCTAATGAAGAACTCCGCAGCGAACCTTCTCAAGAACTTCTTGTCATTAACAGATGCACCCTCGGGGTATTCTTGAGCCTTAAGATACCTCTTTACCTCGTGAAACCAGGGTTTATCTGCTACCTCTTCAGTCTCAATATCAAAGCAATATGCGGGTTCATCCAACCTCTCAATGGTAATCTGGGGAGCTTCATTGTCCCACCTGACTTTGAACATAGAAGACATGGTAGCTAGCGCGTCCGCTAACTGATTCTCTTCTCTTGGGAAGTGTTCAAAGGTTATCTCCTCAAAGCCTGGGAGAAATGTCAGTACATATTCTTTATAAGGAATAAGATTTGTGTGCTTCATATCCCACTCGCCTTTGATCTGACTTATCACCAGAGAAGAATATCTGAATACACTCAAGAACTTAATCCTCAAGTCAATAGCAGCTCGAAGACCCATGATGCACGCTTCATACTCCTCCATATTGTTGGTGCAGTTGAAACATAGTCGGGCGGTGAATGGAGTATGACAACCCTCAGGGGATATAATTACAGCACCGACGCCATTACCCAATGCGTTAGAGGCTCCATCAAAATACATAGACCATCGGGATCCTTCCTCGGGTCCTTCATTCGGTCCAGGTTTTTCACAGTCGGTCACCAACATGATGTTCTCATCCGGGAACTCGAAATTCATGGGTTGGTAGTCATCCACAGCCTAATGCGCCAAATGATCCGCCAATACACTCCCCTTGATTGCTTTTTGGGTTATGTATTGGATGTCATACTCGGTTAGGATCATCTGCCATCTCGCTATTCTTCCGGACAGGGCAGGCTTTTCGAAGATATACTTGATCGGATCCATTTTTGATATCAATAAAGTGGTGTGAGTCAGCATATACTATCTCAGCCGGCGAGCAGCCCATGCCAAAGCGTAGCAAGTTTTCTTGAGCAATGAGTATCGGGTCTCACAGTCGGTAAACTTTTTGCTAAGGTAATAAATGGCATGCTCTTTTCAGCCAGACTCGTCATGCTGCCCCAACATGCACTCCATTGAATTGTCCAACACAATTAAGTATAAAATCAAAGGTCTTCCTTCAACTGGAGGCATCATAATCGGTGGTTCTTGAAGATATTCTTTGATTCTTTCGAAAGCGGTCTAGCATTCATCATTCCATTTTACCACTTGATCTTTCTTCAGCAGCTTGAAGATTGGCTCACAAGTAGCAGTCAGATGTGAGATGAACCTGGCAATGTAATTCAGACGTCCCAAAAATCCTCTGACTTCTTTTTCTGTGCGGGGAGCTGGCATCTCTTGTATAGCTTTTACCTTTGCAGGGTCCACCTGAATGCCCTTATCACTGGCGACGAAACCCAATAGCTTACCAGACCTTACCTCGAATGTGCACTTATTCGGGTTCAACCTCAGCTTATACAATTTCAACCTGTCAAACAATTTATAGAGATGGTCAAGGTGCTCTTCCTCAGTCTGGGACCTTGTTATCATGTCATCAACATAAACCTCAATCTCATGGTGAATCATGTCATGGAACAAAGCAACCATGGCGCGCTGATAAGTTGCCCCAACATTCTTCAACCCGAAAGGCATGACCTTGTAACAGAAGGTGCCCCACTGTGTAACAAATGTTGTCTTCTCCATGTCCTCAGGAGCCATCTTGATTTGGTTGTAGCCAGAAAAACCATCCATGAAGGAGAAGATCTTATGTTGCGCGGTGTTGTCGACCAGAACATCAATATGAGGAAGTGGGAAATCATCCTTGGGGCTTGCCCTATTCAGATATCTATAGTCTACACACATCCGTACCTTACCATCCTTCTTAGGTACTGGAAAAACGTTGGTAACCCATTGCGGATAAGAAGTGACAGCTAAAAATCCCGCATCGAACTGTTCCATGACTTCAACTTTGATTTTCTCAGACATCTCAGGGCGCATACGGAGAACCTTCTGCTTTACCGGAGGGCAATCTTCTTTAGTTGGCAAGCGGTGTACCACAATATCAGTGTTTAAACAAGGCATATCTTCATAAGACCAAGCGAAGATCTCAACATAATCGCGTAGCATCTCTATCAACCACTGCTTGATACTAGGCTCCAGATTCGCACCTATCTTGACCTCTTTCCTGTCTTCCTCTGTACCCAAATTCACTGATTCAACTGGCTCTTCATGAGGCTGTATGGCCCTTTCTTCTTGCAGTAACAGTCTAGCAAGTTCTCCAGGCACCTCACAATCATCCTCACCTTCGTCCTCGACTTGGTTGATCGGATTTTCAAAGTCATAACTGGAAGTAGCAGATTTGTTATCAATGGGATCCAGAGTGGATATGGATCTGCATTATGATATGTGAGTGTGTGTAAGAGAATAGCTGTTTTTGATAAAGCGAGAGATAGAGAAAAGAAAAACAAGGAGCGCAAAATTTGTAATGCAAGAAACGTCCAATGTTTTATTAATGATATATGAAATGACAAATAATAAGCCCTCACAAGCAAAAACCGAGATGCCTCGGGAAAGGCACCGGGCCGTAAAGTTTCAAACTGTTTATTATAACTCTTAAGACAAAAGTCAATTATAGTGGAATAAAAGAAACAGGTATGAAGTCTTTCGCCGTCCAGTTGTTCAATCCACCGTTGGTTGTAGGGTAGATCCAGCTGTCGATGTATGAATCTTCTTCACCATCTTCAACCGCATTAACTCCCTGATTGCTGATGCGTAGAGGAGGTCTTCTATTTCGTGCACGCCTAACAGCCCTTTGAGCCCCTGTAGTAAATCCCAAACCAAATTTGTCAGTTTTGTGCGTGAAATCAGGGAGCTGACCCCAATTTGTACACCCACCTTCTTCAATTACACTCCTGGCATCCTTGAGAGAAGCCATCTTCCTTGGAGGTTTGTCGGTAACCACTTTAGTTGACGCCAAGGTCTGGGGGACCTCTTCAAAATTCTGACAAGGGGTTTCGATGAATTCCCCATCCATCTCCACGTAGAGGAAGGAGTTGAGATGACTCACCATATACTCCTCTTCACCTTGTACCGTGACAATCTTCCCCTTTACCAGATATTTCAACATTTGATGGAGCGTGGAAGTCACTTCTCCAGCCTTATGAATCCAAGGGCGACTCAGCAAACAAGAATATGATGGCCTGATATCCATCACATAAAAGGTGGATGAAAAAGTCTGAGAGCCAACTTTAACAGGGATGTCCACCTCCCCGTGCACCATCCTTTTTGACTCGTCGAAAGCCCTGACCACAATATTGCTCGGCTTCAGAATTAAACCTTCGCAGTCTAGACAGTATAATGCCTTCTTTGGAAGAACATTCAATGAAGACCTGGTATCCACCAGTACATGGGCCATAGTAGTGCCCATGCACTCGATAGAGACGTGTAGAGCATCATTATGATTTCTTCCTTTAGCAGTCAGATCTGCATATGAGAAACCCATCCCATTGTCGGCAGTCAGGCTAGCTACGCAATCTTTGAATTGATCGGTTGAAGTTTCCTGCGGCACATGCGCAGTCTTGAGGAACACAATTAGAGCCTTTACATGGGCTTCAGAACACAATAACAAGTACAACATAGAGATTTATGACGAGGTCTGCCCCAGCTGCTCGACTACATTGTAGTCTCTCTTCTTGATGATTTTCAAAATTTCCTCTATCTCCTGCTTAGAGGTTTCTATAATGATCTTCTTAGGTGCCTCCGTCCGGGCAGGCTCACCTATGATTTCTTTTCCCCGAGTCCCAGATGGCTCGGCGATAGGGGTGATAACTGAAATAGGAACTGGGATAGTAGTTGATGTACTAGCAGATGGAATGACAATAGGTTTGTGGATAGTCGGAGGGGAAATCTCGGGAGAAAAGAGTCTTCCGCTTCTGGTGACCTTGCTAGCCCCGACAATATTGCTGATATCAACATCAGCTTCTTCACTTTTAAAGTCTTGTTTAACTCCATGGTAATACACGTCAGCACCATAGTGCCAAGAGACAGCCTTATCCGAAGTGTATGGAATAGGACCAGGGACAGTAATTATTAACGTAACAATTCTTGGGACGGGTGTAATCCTAATAGGATTTCTCGAGGAAACCTTGGAAGGATTGGTGGAAACGGTTATGATGGCAACATCTTCAATTGGAACTAACAGAATCATAGACTTTTCGAACAGGATCCCTTTATTATCCATCAGGCGCTGAACACCTGATTTCAGTAAATGGCTACCAGCAGGCAGAATTGAGCACGTGTGGCAACCTTCACCACAACCCGGAAATAAACCGGCCAACAACAAATTCTTCTTTACTGTCATCAAAGGAGTAGAAATTTCTTCCATGGAGGTCACAAATAAATCATTGTCCACAGCATTTACTCCATGACCATGCTTGGGCATGGGAGCAATTATGACGTTGGGTTTCTCCGGAGCGTCAAAATCAATCTCTTTGGCTTCGATCAAGTCTTGCACCTTGTTTTTCAAGGCCCAACAGTTGTTTGTATCATGACCTGGACTTTCGGAGTGATAGGCGCAACGGACATTCGGGTTATAATGAGGAGAGGTGGTGTTGGGGTTCTTCGGGGCTTCACTCAGAGTTACCAGATTAGTTTTCAATAATTATGGTAGAATCTGAGACAAGGTCATATTGAGCCGAGTGAACTGCCTCTGTGGTCTTTCGACCCTTTGTTGATTGTTGCATTGTGGAGCAACTGTGGGTCTTGATATCATTACCGCATTTACTGCTTGGCGGTGTTCAGGTCTGCTTTGGCCCCTCGAGCCATAGACTGCACTAGCTTCCTTCTTACCAGTGAAAGGCTTCTTTACTGCACTTGATGAAGTATCCTTCTATATCTTACCACTTCGGATACCAGCTTCTACTCTCTCCCTAGTCAAGATCAACTCAGTAAACCCAGATGATAAACTGCCAATCAGATGATTGAAAAATGGACCAGATAGCATCCCTAAAAACATATCAACCAACTCCCTATTAGACAAAGGGGGTTGGACTCTTTCAGCCAAGTCTCTCCACTTTTGAGCATAGTCCTTAAAACCTTAACTTGCACCCATAGACATACCCTGAAGCTGAGTACGAGTGGGAGCAAGGTCGGTGTTATACTGATATTGCCTGTAAAAGGAAGTAGCAAGGTCTTCCCAGTTTCGGACACTAGCTCCATCCAACTGATAAAACCATTCAAGCTGAGTCCCCAACAGACTATCTTGAAATAAATGTACCCACAAATTTTTATCAGCAGTGTGGGGTTGGATTTTTCTGACGTACGAGCAGAGATGGAGTTTTGGACAGGATACTCCATCGTACTTGGCAAAAATCAGAGCTTTGAACTTATGAGGGATCACCACTCCCGATACCAGTCCCAGCTCTCCGAAATCCAAACCAGGGATCTTCTAAATCTCCATAGCACTCAGACGGTCTTCTAACTACTTGTACCTATCCTCGGTAGAAAGATATTGCTCATCATCGTAATCCGTATCGTTATCAGAAACTGCCGGACTACGATCCTTTGTCCTTTCTTGGTTCTCCCCGTCTTTGGATGAGGAGGTCAGATCAGATGATTGTCTTATCCTTTCTCTGAATCTTCTACCCATGTTCAGAATACTGACCTTCTTCTTCTTCTTCTTCTTCTTCTTCTTTTCTTTCAGAATCAGGGTCTTCAAATCTTCTTGCCCTTTAGCCAAGCTCAAGAACATCTGTTGGAATTGGGCGTTCTGTGCCTGAAGATCTTTGATGGCTTGATCAGAAGACATTTCGTGCTGAAATAAACATCGAAGAAGATGAGAAACCTGTAATGGTGTGCATGATGATAGGATGCACATGCAATGATTTCAAATACTTTGGGATATTTAAATTTGCAAACCAAAAATAAAAGAAACTTTATTAGATTAACTTGTAAAAGGTTCAGCAATGCCTTTAAGGCGTTACAAAGAAGTAAATCGAAAACAGATCTAAGAACTAGGAAAAGCAAAAGCAAAATTTCCATGGACGCTTCCTCTTTGTGCTAACGTAGTCATTGATCACTCTTTCCTCCTCGAGCTGCCTAGTGAGCTTCAGAATCTTCCTTTCTTGCTCATGGTACTTCTCCCGGTAAGTATCCCTTTCCTCTTTCAGCTGAATCCAGGATCTCTGCAACTCCCCAGGATCAGTGGGCATGTAAGGATAAAGAACCGTGTAAGGAAAATCCTCTTCATTGGTGGGCTCCACAATCACTGGAAATACGGCTTCATAGGGCATCCCAAGCTTCTGGGCACGAGCTCGGACCCATTGGAGATAAGGCTGCATAGGAAGGGAAGTCCTTGGTCCTAGCTTTTTGGGGTCAGATCTGTTCACCATGCCCTAAGCTCGTATAAACCTCCAGCGGTGCTCGTCAACATCTTCCTTGTAGTCAAATTCAATATCCTCAAGAAGTAGCTCATGAGGACCATCTCTCCGAGCACGACCAAATTGTCGCAGAGCCAAACAAGGATTGTAGGTTATACCTCCTCTGATTGCAAGCAATGGGACATTAGGGTATCCCCCACAACGATCAATGACAGTAGTGTCCTCCATATCCCGGGAGTTCCAAAGAATATCTGTATGGGCAAGTGACATTATCCTGTAAGACCATCCCAAACCTTCTTCGTTCTTCAACCCAGACTTGGGGAGGTGCGAAATAAACCACATCGACAGCAGCGACATGCAACACATAAGAGTCCCTCTTCTTCGCACAGTACGAGTGTAGAGGGCATGCAAGATATCACCCAATAAAGTAGGCACGGGATTGTAAGAAAGGAAAATCTTAACCGCATTCACATCCACAAAGGAATCCGGATTCGGGAAAAGAACTAAATCGTAGATAAAGAGAGCCAAGACGTCTTTGAAATCCTGAAAATCCAAATTATCCCAGAATAGTTGAGCCTGATCCATCAGAAATTTGGCTAAGAAACCTTCGACCCCGCTTCGTGTTTCCCAATTGGATACTACATCAGCCCGTTTCAGATGCAGAGCTGAGGCAATGTCTTCTGGTCTAGGAGTCTCTTCCATACCTGTGAAGGGCACCTGTTCAAGGATGGATATGCCCAATAAGTGAGAGAACTCTTCCAAAGTGGGAACCAGCTGGTAATCTGGAAAGGTGAAGCAATGATGCACAGGATCGAAGAACTGGAAAAGTACACTCATCATTTGCTCATCAAGCTTTGAGGTGACCAGGCTAAGAAGTTGACCATGTCTCTTAATGAACATAAAGGTCTCAAAGACTCTTGAGGCTAACTCTTTAAGTTGAGCAGGTATTTGCACAAAGTTAACTCGGATGGTATTTCTGCGCACGGATGCCATAATCTGCAAAATAGAACAAAGATAAATTCCCTGGGTCTTTGAAATGGTTAGTGTAATGAAGTATGCATGCCATGTTATGATGCATGATGTCATGATAAAAACAACAAGTATAGCAGATAACAGGCATGGCAAAGGCAAACAAGTCACACAAAAGCTCTTAAGTTTAAGGCTTGCATGGGGTCAAAGGTAGTACCCTCTTGAAGTTCAGTTGGTTTTAACCTGTCCTAGCAAAAGTAACCGAGTTCTAGAGGTTCTTAATATCACTGACCATCCTCGATCGGTTATGGTTTCAGCTCACGAAATTTTTCTTGCGGCCAGAACTATCTCGAGAGTATGGTCTCAATGAGTGTAGCATCGAGTATCAACCAGTTCTCAGCTTTACCCCGAGGGTGGCTATCTCACTACTTTCTAATGGGCAAGTTGGTCGATTAAAGGTTCTGAGGCCAGTTGATGCTTAACGACACACGTAGCAGCCCCGTATTCTCTTCGTTTCTCTACAAGGGATACCGGTACCAACCAATATGCCACATCAACGTAGCTACTGCTTCAACCATATCGGTCTATGCCGTACAGTTCCCTCACAGTTTATTACTACTTACCTAAAAGGTGTCCCCAGATACGAATTAGGATCTATAGTAACTCCCAAACAACCCTTAAAAGTAAAGCAACCAAAACAAACAAGCGAAGCAATTATGATGAACTAGATCCTAAGGTATACCCCACTTATCCAATCCCCAGCAGAGTCTCCAGTTCTGTGATACGGTGGTAGAATCGACTATTTTGAAAATGTTGGTTTGCGTTTTGCGTTTTTTTATTCGCAAAATGTCGCGGTAAGCAAGAGTCGCCACCGACTTTTATTTCATCCAATTGGAAAGGAAAAAAGCACAGAAAAAAAATCCTTTTTCGAGATATTCTGAGTACCAGGGGTAGATTATAGAAAGGGAAGGTGTTAGCACCCTTTCTATCCATGGTTTTCCATGGGCTCTTAGGTACTTGCTCATCTTTAAAAATTTCTTGTGTGTGTTTGTTTTGAAAAGTTTTGTTTTACTTCGTTTTAACCCTTGTTTCTGTCCTCAAGAGTGTTACGAAGTTGTTTTGAAAACTTTGTTTGAAAAGTGTTTGGTGTGAAAAAGTTTGTTTTGAGCAAGTACCTACTAGCATCTAGCTACTCGAAAAAGAATTGTTTCTATTCTTGTTTCCTTTAGACAGCGCTATTCTACTATTTGGAAATAGGTAGCACCGTCGTTGGATTTGTAAGGGTCAATTCGAAAGGGACATATGATCACTAAAGCAATGATAGGACGTCTTAGTAATAACCCTAAAGTCTTAAGATCATATTCGAGGCAACATTTCCGAGGCAACATTTCTGAGGCAACATTTCCGAACAGGACATTTGATCTTTGTTTAGACAGGAGGGCAACCACTAAGACACCCTATACTTAATGACCTTTTACCGAAGTCAACCGAAGGGAGAGTATACCCTAAGAGTGCGCATGTGCGAGTGATTTGATTTCAATTATTATCTTTGCACATTAGGGTTTTCTAGCCATTTTAAAATCATCATGCAATCTTGTCATACAATCCTATTAACATACATCTAAACAGTTAATATTTGCGAGAATTAAAATGCGGGAAAATAAAACCTACGCTATTACAAGGCTTTGGGGTAGGGATTAATTACATAGCCAAAAAACTCATAAAAATGATAAATAAAGGAAAATCCTAGATTAAACTATTATATACCGTGAGCAGTTACATTAATATTGTAAAAATAATAAACGCCTGCGATGAATCGAAAACGAGAGATTTAGGGTTTTGACCCCAACTACCTAATTGTAATTAAAAGAAAAATCATTTTTTGTGGTTTTGTGCTATTTTGAGAAAATAAAGTTTAATTGAATAAATAAACCTAATTACTAATTAATTTAAATTTAAGAAAATAATTAAATTAACCTATTTTATATTTTTTTGTATTTGAGAAAGAAATAAAAATTAAATCACAAGTTAACCCTAATTTTCCTAATTGATTTTAAATATATATAAAAAGTTAGAATTACCCTAAATTAAATTTAAACTAATATTAAATTAATTTTGATAAAATAAAAAAAAAACGTAATTCTAAATTTTGTGAAACTTGATTTTATGATTTTTTGTGAAAAAAGAAATTAATTTTGGTTAAAAAAACATTTAAACTAACTAAATAAATAAATGAAAATAGAAAAGAAAGAAGAATGGGTCTGGTGTTGTTTTAGCAAGAAGGGGGTGTGGCTTGTAATTATGAGCCCAATAAGCCCCTGGCCCCCTTTGACTTTTTCCAATCCCATGTGCTTGCTTAACAGGGCGTATGGTGGACCTTCATTGGGAAGGCCTTGGATCTGGCATGTTGATGATCTAATGGTTGGATGCTGATGCTGTATGGTAGACTTGTGGGACACTAATACACCTGATTATGCAAAGAAAAACAATATAAAGCAAACTTTGGGACCTGGGGATCGAACCCAAGTTCTTGAGCATTATTCCCTTGCCACGCTACCAGCTGAGCCAGAATGTTTAGTTTACAAATAATAACAAACAATTATCATATAATATAAACAAAAAGCTAATCTCAAAATGCATGAAAATTAAACTGGCCATTCACTACCTGTCATGCCATTGTCTTCTTCGTTGCCTCTGTTGTTTTAGATCAAATACTTTTACCTATGGACACTGAGCGTAGGTATAACCATGTGCATTTCCAAAATCTCATACAAGCATGATAAATGAAAACCAATGGTACCAATCAACTCGTTGCAACCTCACGAACATCATGGTACCATTATCACTGGCCAATTTTCCCTGTACACAGAACCCCTAAAAACAAAGCACGAACCCTAGCCATGGCAACTTGATGTACAGTCAATAAAAATGCAATTATTCATAACCATTAGCTTGCAAACATATCAAGGATAAAGAATATTCTAATCAATCATGTTAAAGATGCCAAAATTAAGATATTCGAATTCAAGAAAAGAGATGAACCATGTGACTCTTACAGGGCGTTTCAAGGCGTGGGGAAGATTGCTAGCGATTGAAACACGATCCTTGGATGTCCAGCAATTGATTGGTGTGATTAGAATGGCTTGAGAGGGTCTGGAACTTGGAAATCAGTTTGCAACTTTTCCTTGAATTTTTTGAGATTCTTCCTCCCCTTTGCACGCCTCCAGCCTCTTTTTATTTTATATGCACTTGTTCCTTATGTATCCAAGAATGAATTAGGGTTGCCATTTGTTTCAAATCTTCTCCAATTATGAATATTGATTCATGATTTGATCCTTGTACAAATTATTTCCAAATCAAGCAAATCCAATCTTTTTCTGTCCATTTTGCACCTTGCACGATTTGACCTTGTTTCCAGTTGTGTAATGAACCTAAACATGCACAAAATCTCAAGATTTAATTAGTTTTTGATATTTTCATTATTTTATTTTGATTTTTATTTGATTTAAATGAAATAAAATCAAAATAAATGACAAAAATAAAATAATGACAACTGGAAGGGCTCATGGTTCGTGGTTCACATTACAAACTCAGTGCAAGCGTAAAAAGTTGGGCCCATTTGACAAAATATGCAATTTTGGACACTTTTGACTTTTGGCAATTTTGCAAAAAGGGTCAACTTGGCCAATGCATAACTCTTTCAATTTTGACCCTAGAGATGTGTTCTTGGACTTTTTAGAAATCTTAATATGTCCTCTAAGCAACCCTTTTGGTCTAATCTCAATTTAGTCTTCCATGTTCATGTATGAGGCTTTGACCCAAAATGTGTTTTTGTTGACTTTTCAAAATGACCTCCAAATTCATATCTTCTTGTGAGTGCATATTTTGAACTTGGGAGCTGAAGATGGATTGTAGTGACTTACATCCTCTTAAAAATGAGATTTGTATGGGTCATTTATGATAAAGTATGAGAATGTTATGCTTGGTCAAAGTTGAGTTGACTTTTCCTATAAAACCCTAATTTAGCAACTTTTGGGTTTTGATGAATTGTGAGCAATCCTTGAGGAATCATGATAAAACCTTGATCAAATGGTGAATAATACTTCAAAATGAGAATGTTGACCAAAAAACTTGAAGTTTGACTGTATATGGGCCACATTTGACTTTTACCCTAGCATAGTCGATTTTCAGGCCTTTGAGCAATTGACTGAGCAAACTTCCACTGCATGGCTTGAAACTTGACTTGGATGATCTTGAGAACATATTAGGACAATGGTGAGCATTTGGGATCCTTTGTACTTAAGCATCTTAATGCAAAATGAAACCCTAATTTGAGGTAGACTGCCTTAGGAGAGAGTTTGTCTGGTCAACCCTTGGACTTCCTTGAGCAATTTGAGGACTTCACTTGAAATGTATTGAGAAATATGGGAGGGAAAATTTTAGGGTACAAAAAATTATATGAAATAATATGTTGCCTCTCAAGTTGTTTTAGTTGAATTAAACATATGATGCTACTTGAAGTTATAATTATGATTCTGCTGCATTATTAATAAAAAAAGTGGTTTTGTTTTAAAAGCTGATGCAAGTTTTTATACGGTCCTCCGAAAACTAAAGTGTTATGTATCTGTTTATGTGTTGCAATATGTTGAATTGTGATATCCCAAATGTGTTGGAAAATTTTAATTACTCTGATTTTTTGTTATAACTACTGGGTAGAATTTGTGGTGTTACACTAGGAGCTTCGGTTGTCCATTATTCTATTGGGGATTTATCTCTTGAAAGCGAGTTGTTATCTGGTCGGGATCCAAGCTTAACGGTGACTTGTTGAGGACAATAAGACTGACTGCTATCTGGTCGTATTCTAGGCTTCACATAGACCTATTGGGGAATATGAAATTAATTGCTATCTAGTCGGTTCCAGACTTCGCAGTAATTGTAGACATTGAACTGTTATCTAGTCGTATCCAGGCTTCAGCGGTTTGAAGAAATTAAGTTGTTATCTGGTTGGGTCCAGGCTTCAACTTGAATCTGAGGTATACTATTATCTGGTCGAGTCCAGGTTTCGGTGTCATAGGTTATACTATCATCTGGTCGGGTCCAGGCTTCATAGTAATTAATAAACTGCTATCTGGTCGAACTCCAGGCTTTACAATATCTTTAACTGGATAAGAATCAGAAAATCTTAGTGTCAATTTAATTGAACCAGGAAAGGTCTTGAATTTTCTTCAACTGGAATAGAAATCAGAAAAATCTTAGTGTCGATCTAACTGAACCAGAGAAGGTCTTGAATTAATTTTAACCGGAATAGAAATCAGAAAAATCTTATTATCGATTTAGCTGAACCAGAAAAGGTCTTGGATTATCTTCAACTTCAACTGGAACAGAAATCAGAAAAATCTTAGTGTCGATTTAACTGAACCAGAGAAGGTCTTGAATTATCTTTAACTGGATAAGAATCAGAAACATCTTAGGGTCGATTTGACTGAACCAGAGAAAGGTCTTGAATTAACTTTTACCAGAATAGAAATCAGAAAAATCTTAGTGTCAATTTAACTGAACAAGAAAAGGTCTTGGATTATCTTCAACTTCAACTAGAATAGACATCAGAAAAATAATAGTGTCGATTTAACTAAACCAGAGAAGGTCTTGAATTATCTTTAACTGGATAAGAAACAGAAAAATCTTACGGTCGATTTGACTGAACCAGATAAAGGTCTTGAATTAACCTTAACTGCATAAGAATCAGAAAAATATTAGGGTCGATTTGACTGAACTAGAGAAAGGTCTACCAAAAGCGAATCGGAATAACTCATTGATCGATTTAAACAGAACTAGTAGGGGTCTTGAATATGATCTTCTAAAGAAAATGTTGGAATAGCCTTTTGTCAGAGGTAACCTTTGAAAAGACTGTCAGGTCATATAAGTAGTTTGTGATGTTTGTTGATTGATCTTTCTTGAAAAGGTAAAGAATTAGTCATATGCAATGTCATGATGTGTGAAATGCATCGTGTAATGATGTTCTCAAAATAAATTAGATTGTGATGTATGTAATATGTATGTGCATGCCATGATGTATGAACATGGAATGTTGTTGCGACAATTCCTAGTCTGGGAAAGTAAATCCCTGACTGATGCTGGAGAGTACTGGGAAGCTGAATTCTGAACTGCTGTTTGGTAGACGAGGAAAGTGATTTTTTTAATTTCCACTGGGGATGGTGAACGGAGAGGATTTACTGGGGATTTTTTACTCCTGCTTGAGAACTACTTTGTGGGGAGAAAGATGCTCTATTGGAATATTTTACCGATGTAGAGAAATAAACTCTATTGGCGAATAAACTTCCGCAACTAGAGAAATAAAATCTACCAGGGATAAGGCTTTATAAACTGTTTAAGATTATAAAAACTCAGCTGGGAATCTTTGAGTTAACCTCTTTGAGGGAACTTTGCTGGAGGAGGTAATTCCTGCTTGGGGAAGAAGAAATTAAAATTTTGGTTGTTTTCACTCTGTGGGGAACATAGACATCACTGGGTCGTATGCCAAGGATGTAGCGGTGACTTCGTCTCAAGAAGTCTCTGCCCCTGTACCTGCTGGAAAGAGTAACTGTCAGGACTACAAATGGCCTTTTTTAGACTTTGCCCGGTTTCTTAAAGTCATTTAGCAACTGTCTTTCTGTTTCTTATGCATGTATTTGTAAACAGTAGTCATATTCAAATGAATATGTCAAAAAATAATCACTGGACGTTTTTGCAAAACACAACAGAAAAATAGAAAACAAATAATTTTGTATTTTCAAAGAAATGATTTGCATTGATTTTGAAGTTTTCCTATAACAGACATTTTTGTACAAAGAGACTGATATTCTAGTAGGAGATCATCGTCGTGAACATGAAAACTATACAAAATAGTGTACAAAGAGAAAACGACTATGTGTAATAATCCCATTGAGTTTCAAATCTGTTATTTCCTTATATCCTTGAGCGTCTCATCAGTTTGCTATTTGTCCAAAGCTGACTGGATTGATTGGTATCGTTTGAGCTTGATGGTTGATAATGAGGTCTGGTCACAAGGTGATCCAATGGGACGTAGTTGTACGCTTCAAATCCATAACTTTTTCCTGGACCGTCCTTTTGGGTTTTCAGTCCACCGGGATACCCTGTTTTTCCCAAGCCTCCTTTTCAGGTTTTCGACTTGCCGGGTGTACAAATTTTTTTAATATTTATCCCTAATTTTTTCCCGAACCCATTTGATTCGTCGGGATGCCCTTATTTCTTCCTAAGCCAGTCAACCTAGCGGGTCTTTATTCATGCGTAGTATCTTTTCACTATGTTCGCATTTACATGGTGAGGAAGGTCGTCACATCCATGGTGGTTAGAATCATGGCTCCACTGGAAAATATGATTTTGATTACAAATGGTCATTCGTACATGGGAGTCCATTTACCCCTGGGATCATCTTGTGGTAGTACGATGCGCTTCATTACTAGATCACCCATTTGATATACCTGACGTCTGACCTTTTTGTTGAAAGCCTTGATCATTCGTTTTTGGTACATATGACCATGACAGACAGTAGAAACCTTTTCTCATCAATCAGATTCAATTGGTTAAGTCGAGTCTGGATCCAATCATCTTCATTCAAACTTGCATCCTTCATGATTCTCAAAGAAAGGATCTGGACCTCAATAGGTTGGACAGCCTCTATATCATACACCAGAGAGTAACGTGTTTCCCCTATTGTCGTTCGTGCTAAGGTGCGGTAACCATGAAGAGCAAATGGTAACATACCATGCAAATCTTTGTATGTCACCGTCATCTTCTATATGACTTTCTTAATGTTCTTGTTAGCAGCCTCCACAGTGCCATTCATCTTTGGCTGATAAGGGGAAGAGTTATGATGTTGGATTTTGAATTGTTTATAGAGTTCGGTGATCATAGTATTGTTGAGATTTGTACCATTATTGGTGATGATTCTCTCTGGAACGCCATACTGCCAGATAAGATTATGCTTGATAAACCACGCCATAACATTCTTGGTAACAGTAGCAAAAGAGGCAGCCTCAATCCACTTCGTGAAGTAATCAATGGCCACTAGGATGAAGTGATGCCCATTGGAAGCGGTAAGTCTAATCTCTCCAATCATGTCAATTCCCCACATTGCAAACGGTCAGGGATCCGTCAAGATGTTCAAAGGAATCGGAGGTACATGCACTTTATCAGCATAGATCTGGCATTTGTGACAAGTTCGGGAATACTGATAACAGTCTACTTCCATAGTGGACCAATAATGTTCTGCTCACATGATCCTTTTATCCATGGTGTGTCCACTAGAATTGGTGCCAAATGTACCTTCGTGTAAATCTTCCATAATCCTCTCTGTAACGCCCCGATAATTTAATTAATTATTTAATTAAAATTATTAGTTGGAGTTGAGCAATGTTGTGAATTATTGTTAAGTTGATATGTGACATTATTTGATTAAATGGTGGTTTAATAATATTAAATATATTGGAGCATTATAAGATTAATTGTTGGGCTTATTTAAGTGATGTGATGTAGTAAATATGAGAGTGTGAATATTGGCCCAATAAGAATTACTAGAATTACAAGGTTAAGTGGATATAAAAGGAATTAGTTTAATTGAGAAAAAAGTGAGAGAATAGATGGGAGAAACTCATTCCCGTTTTTATTGCAGAAGTCTCACTAAATCGGAAATCCCCGATTCGTTAACCGTTGGATTATACTCAAATTTTAAGGGTAGGTTCGCAACACCTACATCTAACCTTTGACCGTTGGGATATTCAAAATAAGGTTTGAGTTGGGAGATATCATCATCGCACTGTAGCTGCATATTTGGGAAAATTTTCAACTTTGATTCTGATCTAGAGAGAGAAAAGTCTTGGAAGGTTTTGGTACGAGAGAAGTTGAAGAGAAGAGAAAAATAAGGGTTTTGAGGAGAATAAGAGGGATACGTGGAAGTTACACCAAGCGCCCAAGAGGAGATTCAATCGAAGACCCTTAGAGTTACCTTCAATCCAAACCAGGTAAGTGTGGGGTTCAATCTCTATAACCGGGTATATGATAAACTGTATGTGGTGTTGGATTGTATAAATTTGTGCCATGAATTGTTATCGATTCGGTTATATTGTGATTCTGTGAATATTATCAGTTCTGCAATTTTAGTTGTCAGGAAATATTCATAATGTGTTGATGAAGTTGTTCTGCAATTTATTTAAATTATATTTCTGTTATGATGTTGTTATGGTTATTATTGAGTTGTTGTCCTGAGATGAGACTCGAAAGAACATATAGGTGTGGTGGAAAGACTATGTCATATCTTATATTATTAATAAGTTAATATAATTAGTAAAATAATTTAGTATCATATTGGATTAAAGAAGTTGCAAGAGTAAATTGTAATGCTTTAGTCAAATGAATAGCAAGATGTATATGTATCAGTAGCAGAAATAATAGTGTATGGACTAATTTAGCTGAACACTATTAGGAACTATCGGTATATGTAGAAATTGTTAGAAAATTATCATACAGAAAGTATAACGGAGAATTTCAGTAACACGGAAGAATAACTTGAAATTGGTTTTGGTTTATAACTAATATTTGTCATTGGCAGGAATTTGTAGTAATATAAATTGTAGATAGCAAACAATTAGTTTTGGCAGAGACCAATAATATCAGTAAGCTAAATAACAAAGGTATCATAATTTAGTAGAATAAATTGATTAGTAGCCGTATAAATAAATAATAGTAATAACAATATATAAAACAATACTGATTAGCAGAATTTGTAGATTTAGGCAGTAAAATTAGTTAACCAAAATTAGTTGAAATTGTCAGAATGAGTCGTATATACATATGGGTATTTTTAGTTGGTTTGTTTTGTTAGAATTATATAGAATAAAGTTGATTTGCAGGTAAAGTCGAATTAAGTTGAATGGTTCCGGTTTATGAAATTGTGTTGTATACCTTGCTGAGAAATATGAAATTGCAGGTAATGATGAATTTGGTTGAATTGCCTCTATTTATGGGCAATATTATGTTGTAGGCCTATGGAAAATGTTGAGATGTTGTGTTCTTATGATTGTCTCTGTAAATTCTTGTTGATAATGTGAAGTTGTAGAGATTTTAGATGATGATGAATTACCTCTATTTACTGGTAATAATGGTGATGTGGGCTTATGCCTTGCGATGAATGATGATTATTGTTAGTATGTGGTGGTGTATTCACTGAGTCACATACATTTGCATACCCTGTGATGGCCTGTATTGGCGGATTTTGTGAAGGCTTGTATTGGCAAACTGTGAAGTAGGCTTATGCCTTGTTGATGCCTCTATTAATTGGCAATTTTTAAGTTGGGAGTTCTGCTCCGATGGTACCACATGCATGTGCTTTATGATTGATTCGCATTTCATGTTACTTCTTGAGTTGTGGTGAAGATAGATTCGTTGTTGCTTTATGTTGTTGACTTGTTATGACAAGTATTATCTAAAAGCTGTGAATTTAGTAGCTATGTCGTGTTGATGTTTTATTGTGATTAAAGTTGTTTGTAAGTTGTGAAGTGATGATTTTATATGATCTGATTTAATATATTATTTATCATATGACTAATTATATAGTTTGATATCTCACCCTTTCTGTTTGAATGTTGCCCTCTGTTGGTAACGTGCAGGTAATCAAGAAGGATAGTTATTACCTCGTTAGTTCCAGTCGGTGTTGTTGCTCTGATACGTAGTACTCGGGGGATGAACGCTTGATGTTTAATTGTTGATTATTATTTCAGTTGTTGAATTTTTAAGTTGATTACATGAAATAATTGTTGTCTTGAGTTTGTTTTAGTTGAATAAAAGATGTTAAGTGAATTGAAGTTGAGTATGTATATTCTGTTGCTTATCAATAAAAAGTTGTTTGATTTTGAAGAATAAATCAGATTGTTATCGGTTCATCCGAGTTAAGTGTTATGTATTTGTTTGTATGCGATTAAATGAAGATTTATTTTTAGTTGAAAATGTAGCATCCTATTTATGTTGAACTCTGATTTTCTTATTATCCTCCGGGTAGAAATAGGGTGTTACATTAGTGGTATCAGAGCAGGTCGGTTCGTCCGACCAAGTTGTTTAATGTTGTTTGTTCCTTAGTGCGTGATAAGTGTGTGAAAAACTGTCGGTACTTGTTTGCCTTAATTGCAGGAAGTTGGTTGAAGATAAGTGGGGGAGAAGCTTTGCTTCTCGAATATGTTCAATTGAAAGGTGTTGGTTCGGTGTGCTGCCGACAAAGACAATGCAAGATTTGTTGGAATCTTGTTGTTCCCGAATTTGAAGGTGACTTGGATTCAAGGTCTTGTTGTTAGTCGAGTTAGAGCGCCTTGAGAGAAATTGATCAGACATTGTTGGTGCTTACTTCTCGAAAAATGAAGAGCGATGTAATATTTGTTGATTTACGAAGCAAGTGTAAGATGTCGATGTTTGAACAATGATGGAGTAATAAAGTTGCTGTAACTTTTGTGTTGGGATCACATAAGTGATTGTCGGAAGTAGTTGACGTTGATAAGTAGTTGTGAATCGTGAGTCCGAGTCGAAACTTGAAGAAGTGAGTAGCGTTGCGAAAATAATTGTTGCCCTGGTGTTGTGGAACCTGAACTTTGGAAAAGGAATTCATCTCTCGAGTTATAAAAGGTTTGGGAGCACGAGATATGTTAAGATTTGTTTGCAATATGTCTAAGGTGAAGACAAATGAGTTTCAGAGTGTAATTTCCGTAAGCGAATCGCAGGAGTTCGGAAATTAATAACTAGAGTTCCGGGCATCCAGTTTGAGTTTCGTTTGAAGTGTTGAAAAGCTAACGAAATGAGATTCATTTTAAAAATGGTTCCAGTAGATGTAATAGATTCATTTATCACGTGATGATATTTGAAGTAAGTGCAGTTTGTTGTTAAGCTTGTCTTTGGGACTAGACTTGTTCTTCAGTGTTGTACGCGACGTCAGTGTCTGAGTTGGGTGAATTAAAGGAGAAATTGGAATATTTATTTAAAGTAACTAATGAAATCAAAGGTATCATTTGGAAAGCTTTGGTGTTATTAATTATAACGAAAGACGATAGTGTAAAGTTGTATGGAATTTACGGTGTCGAAAAGGAGGAAGATTTATGCTAAGTTGTCTGGATGTATGTTATAGTTTTAGGAGAAGAGTTCTCTTGAGTAATTTTATTTCCAAGTGAAAGTGTATGTAGATCCATTCAAGGTGGATGCAGTTCTAAGTTGGAGAATGACGAAGTCTGTTATAGAGGTTAGTAGCTTGTTGAGCTTAGATGATTACTATCGTAGTTGTTTGAGGTGTAGATATATATGAAATGTTGTTAGATAAGATGATAATGTGAGAGTGTGATTGGAATGAGTTTGAGAGGTGGAGATTCATGTATTTTTAATGTTGTGAAATTTTGAAGAGGATTAAGAGTTTAAGAATGTTGTTAGAATCCTTTATGTAGATAAAGACTCGGACTAGAGTGGAATGATTTGTAATGTATTGATATGCCAATAGATCTCGAGTTATAAAATGATTGATCATCGTGGGATGGTGGGTTAATAAGGATTAGACATGTTGTGTTTTAGAAAACTTGAATACGAGTTTTAAGGAAACACTATTATAGTTTGGTACGACAATTTATACTCCCTTATGGTTGTCGAATACTAATTGACAAATTGAAGAACTGATCACCCTCAATCTATTATTAATAGTAGACGAGATTATGTTGGATGTTATAGATTTGTCTTTCTATCTTAATGTTGTGAAAAAGTTTGGATGTTATATCGCAAGAATAATCGCTCACCAGTTTGTGTGAAATTAGTAAAGGAGTCGTTGAGTGAGAGTTAAGACGTAATAAAAAATTCCGAGTATTGGGTTTGTATGTGATCTAACATCGAAAGTGAAAGATTGAGAATATCAAGTGAACAATGATTTTATGGCAGGTGTTAAAGAAAGTTTGGGATTAGATTGAAACTTGTAAACCATATAATCGACGAAAAATTTAACGAGGACGATGGCTTAAGATGGATGATCAGAGTTGCGTAGTTGAAGTGGGATGTGGCGCAATTGCTATGCTTGTACGACTCATTAGAAGTGAAGGATTAAAACATCAGAAGCCTATGGGAATGGTGTGTGTTAATTTACATGCTTGATTTGTTGGATGGTTGATATAGAGATGTTATGCCAGGGCACTATGTTTGGTAGTAAATGTTTGCGGATTTTATAAGAGGATTGTTGTGGATTGTTGGTTGATGGTGAGTTATGGGTATGCTTGTTGAGTTATACAGTTAAGTTGATGTTATAATGATTTTGTTATCATTATTGAGATGTTATTGTTGGTTACTGTAAGTGATGAATAATATCCTATAATATGACGAAGTTAATTTTGTTGACTATGTTGATGTCACTATAATGGTGAATAGAGTTATTGATATTTTGTTGATAGTTGACATACATATACGAAGGAGAATAAAGTTGTATACGCGATTTTGTGTTGGGAAAGTTGTTATGAGGTGACGTGGTATATCCAAGTATAAGTGAGTTATGATTGTTACATTTCTACTGTGGGAGTTGTTACGTCAGAATGTTGCTGAAAAGGTTGGTAAGTTATTAACGGGTATATCGTGAGGGTGTTGAGTGATTAGCATGCGTGTAGTAGATTTACATCATGATTGAGTTGTTACTATGTCAAAAATTAGTGACCGAAGTGTTGGTAAACGCGGAGTTTGAGGATTAGAGAGTTGGATACAAGCTTTACGTTAAGGATGAAAGTATCGAGTAGATTTTTAAGGACGAAAATATCCTCAGTGGGGGAGAGTTGTAACACCCCAATAATTTAATTAATTATTTATTTAAAATTATTAGTTTGAGTTGAGCAATGTTGCGAATTATTTTAAGTTGCTATGGGACATTATTTGATTAAATGGTGGTTTAATAATATTAAATATATTGGAGCATTATAAGATTAATTGTTGGGCTTATTTAAGTGATGTGATGTAGTAAATATGGGAGTATGGATATTGGTCCAATAAGAATTACTAGAATTACAAGGTTAAGTGGATATAAAAGGAATTATGTTAATTGAGAAAAAAGTGAGAGAATAGATGGGAGAATCTCATTCCCGTTTTTATTGTAGCAGTCTCACTAAATCGATAATCCCCGATTAGTTAACCATTGGATCATGGTCAAATTTTCAGGGTAGGTTCACAACACCTACATCTAACTTTTGACCGTTGGGATCTTCAAAATAAGGTTTGAGTTGGGAGATATCATCGTCGCACTGTATCTGCATATTTGGAAAAAAATTTAACTTTGATTTTGATCTAGAGAGAGAAAAATCTTGGAAGGTTTTGGTACAAGAGAAGTTGCAGAGAAGAGAAAAATAAGGGTTTAAAGGAGAAGAAGAGGGATAAGTGGAAGTTACACCAAGCTCCCAAGAGGAGATTCAATCGGAGACCCTTAGAGTTACCTTCAATCCAAACCAACTAAGGGTGGAGTTCAATCTCTATAACCGGGTATATGATAAACCATATATGGTGTTGGATTGTATAAATTTGTGCCATGAATTGTTGTCGATTCGGTTATATTGTGATTCTGTGAAGATTATCAGTTCTGCAATTTTAGTTGTCAGTGAATGTTCATAATGTGTTGATGAAGTTGTTCTGCAATTTATTTAAATCTTATTTCTGTTATGATGTTGTTATGGTTATTATTGAGTTGTTGTCCTGAGATGAGACTCGAAAAAGCATATAGGCGTGGTGGAAAGACTATGTCATATCTTATATTATTAATAAGTTAATATAATTAATAAAATAATTTAGTATCAAATTGGATTAAAGAAGTTTCAAGAATAAATTGTAATGCTTGAGTCAAATGAATAGCAGGATGTATATGTATCAATAGCAGAAATAATAATGTATGGACTAATTTAGCTGAGCACTGTTAGGAAGTATCAGTAGATGTAGAAATTGTTAGCAAATTATCATACAGAAAGTATAACGGAGAATTTCAGTAACAGGAAGAATAACTTGAAATTGGTTTTGGTTTATAACTAATATTTTTCACTGGCAGGAAGTTGTAGTAATAGAAGTTGTAGATAGCAAACAATTAGTTTTGGCTGAGACCAATAATAGCAGTAAGCTAAATAACAGACGTAACATAATTTAGTAGAATAAATTGATTAGTAGCCATATAAATAAATAGTAGTAATAATAGTATATAAAACAGTACCAATTAGCCAAATTTGTAGATTTAGGCAGTAAAAGTAGTTAATCGGAATTAGTTGAAATTGTCGGAATGAGTCGTATATACATATGGGTATTTTTAGTTGGTTTGTTTTGTTAGAATTATTTAGAATAAAGTTTATTTGCAGGTAAAGTCGAATTAAGTTGAATGGTTCCAGTTTATGAAGTTGTGTTGTATACCTTGTTGAAAAATATGAAATTCCAGGTGATGGTGAATTTGGTTGAATTTCCTCTATTTATGGGCAATATTATGTTGTAGGTCTATGGACAATATTGAGATGTTGTGTTGTTGTGATTGTCTCTGTGAATTCTTGTTGATAATATGAAGTTGCAGATATTTTAGATGATGATGAATTACCTCTATTTACTGGTAATAATGGTGATGTGGGCTTATGCCTTGCGATGAATGATGATTGTTGTTTGTATGTGATGGTGCATTAATTGAGTCACATACATTTTCATACTCTGTGATGGCCTGTATTGGTGGATTTTGTGAAGGCCTGTATTGGCAAACTGCAAAGAAGGCTTATGCCTTGTTGATGCCTCTATTAATTGGAAATTTTTAAGTTGGGAGTTCTGCTCCGATGGTACCACATGCATGTGCATTATGATTGAGTCGCATTTGATGTTGCATCTTGATTTGTGGTGAAGATAGATTCGTTGTTGCTTTATGTTGTTGACTTGTTGTGACAAGTATTATCTAAAAGCTGTGAATTTAGTAGTTATGTCGTGTTGATGTTTTATTGTGATTAAAGTTGTTTGTAAGTTGTGAAGTGGTGATTTTATATGATCTAATTTAACATATTATTTATCATATGACTAATTATATAGTTTGATATTTGTTGTACCCCAATTTTTGCCCCTAAGATCCCTTCATCATACCATGTTGATTCAATCACAACAAGATCACATTAGGGCTTTTGGTTCTTCTCCCTATCTTTAGCTTTTCTCTTTTGAGGAGTAACCAAGCACCTTGACTTGTTTTATTTTGTGATCATGAATATTTTTCTACGATTCTCTTTCTAATTAATAAAATGCAATGTTGGCTTGTCTTACTTATTAATAATGTAGGTAAAGGCAATGAGGTTTAGCAAGTTTCTCCATGGGTTCATGAGTTTATTTCCATGTCCTAGTCAACATAGCTTGAGGAGTTAAAACTTCACTATTGGAGTGGTTTTGGGAGATTTGGCATGGCAAAGTTGCTTTGGCTCATCACATCTCAAAGTTATCAAAATTGATTCAAAAATACAAGGGGTTGAGGGAAGAAGTTGTCATGATTGGATAAGGTCTTGTTCCTATTGGTCACAAGAGCACATCTATCTCAAATTTCAAGATATGGAAGTGGTTTTGGTGGCTATGAGTCCTCATCATCATCCTCAACAACTTCTATTCAGAAATAAATAATATTGGCACAAGAAGTTTGTTCAAACTTGTCAAAGTTCCTCAAAGCATTCTCTTGATCTAGAGGCTAGGGTTTTGAACTTCAAAGAAGCATGTCTTTCTCACCGTTTGGTGTTTTTGAGTGATTCCAAAGACATCTTTCTCTTTAAATAGTTACCAAAAAATCACTTCAAAAGTTCCAAGGAGTTTTCATGTGGAAGGAACTTGGTGAAGAAGAAAGATTACAAGTCATCCAGATGAATCCGCAATTTTCCATATGTGACTTCAAATGGTCATAACTTGGTCAATTCGTATCACCTTGAGTCCATTCTTTTTCCATGATGATCTTAAAGATGTGTACTTTATGCCTTCTTTTATATGCAAAGTGATAAAATGGAAGGAAGTTGCCTTAAATATGCAAAAGATTATAGGTCATTCCATGATTTTTGGTCAACTTCAACAAGTCTTAACTTGCTCATTTTTTGGAGATTTTGAGTGGTTCAAATTTCAAAATGTCATTCAAGAGATCTACTTTATTCGATATTTTTTGGTCAGGAGAAAATTCTAAGAGGAAGGCCATGTTTGGATACAAAAGATTATAGGTCATTTTTGAAGAAGAATTTGAAATTTTTTCTAAGTATGGAAAGTCAACTCTTTTTCTTCAACTTCGACTCCATGTAACTTTCAGCTCAAGCATCTATTTGATTCCATTCTTTTTCCATTGCAAATCTTGTAACCTCATCTTTCCAAAGTATCAAGAATCATGCCCTAAGACCCCTCAAGTTGGAAATGCCATGGATTTGAATTTGGTAACTTGAAACTGAATTTTTCACAAAGTCAGAACTTTGAAATCCATAATGTGACTTCTAAACACAAGATTTGTGCGTGTTTTTTATTTAAACTTGATTAGTAAACTTGCCAGAAGTGATTAGCACCCCAAAACACAAGGTTTGGCTGAGTTTTGATGGAAATGAAGTCACACTTCACTCGTGCTCGACCCTTACTCAATTTCCCTCCAAACTTTCTTGTTTCTTCAAATTTTCATTTCCATTCACTTCCCTATAAATAGAGGGTCATCCCCCATCCATTTTCCCAAGATTAGAAAGCCAAGAATACCCTGCCAAAACCTCACACGAACCCACTTTTTTTTAATTCAGTTTCTGAAATTTAAGCTCCCTCTTCTAAAATTCTTTGCGCATTCATCATCCTTGAGCATCATACAAACTCTCCAGCACTTAAACAAATCAAAACGAGCCATAATTCAAGCTACAAAAGTCCAGTTTCAGAGCTTCTTACTTGAACTTCGAAAAGGTAGAATTCTCCACCATTTGGATCCAAATCAAGCACTAATCTATTCTACTCCTTTGTCTGATTCTAATGTTTCTTACAATTTTTAAATCCATTGAGAATTGAGAAAAGAAATCTCAAATTGAAAGTGCTCGCTATTTTCTGGGTTTTTGATTCATATCTCTCTCCATACCTTATATAAATTTGGCGCGATGGTTGTGTTAGAATCGTCTTGAAGAGACGAGTTCAATGATGCCAGCCTGGGATCCTAATTTTTCCATTTGAAGGATCTCACCAAATCCCCATTGCAGGGTGTCTGGAGGTTGAAGATGATGACATGTCTCGTCTCAGCCAATGATAGTGTGTCAAACGTTTTAGTTTCATTGGTTGCCTTTTTTCTAATCACATGTGTGTTTCACTAAGGTCCATATCAAGCACAGCGCGCCTGGTCCATTGGATTAGCTTACTAACGCGTTTTGACTATGATCTGATGGTCCACATCTTTTTGGTTTTATTTTATTTTCTGATTTTTATATTTTTATTGATTAAATTTTCAAAAATTCATAACTCTTTTATTTTTTATCCAAAAATTATGAAAAAATTCACAAAAATACTTGGAATTATTTCTGATCTCATGAATATTTTTTCACATTTTTATTTTGATATTTGATATTTTTTATTTTGTGTATAATTTGCTTTCTTTTAATTACCTAAAAAATACTTTCTGACATTTTTTAATTCTGAAAAAAATTCATAAATATTATTTTGCATATTTTTTACTTTTTGAAAATTTTATGGAATTTTATGTTGAGGTTTACTATTTTTTACCTATTTTATGTTTGTTTGAACAATTTTAAATAGTTTAAAAATAGTTTCTGACTTTTAAAAATTACCAATTCATTTATAAAAATATTTGGATCCATTTCTGATTTTTCTATGGCCTTATTTTTCATTTCTTGATTAATTTGAACATATTGATATTTTCCCCATTATTTTCTATTTTTAAACATTTTTTAATGTATATATTAAATATAATATTATTTTGTGATTATTTTCTGGCTAATCTTGGGTTAGGTTTTGGATCATGAACTTTATTAACATCATTGGATCCATGGTGTTGAGTTTAACTCCACAAAAAATGGATGAATGATTTTAATAATAGTTTGATTAAAATTTAATTCAAATGTGGTTTGTATTTTTTTTACCCTAATCCTCTTCATCTCATCCCCTTTTTATTGCACTAAATGTTGTTGGAGCATGATCTCTATATCATGTCTCAAAACAAATGGTGCATAGATTGCTATTGACCGGCCTCAAAATAGGTGTGACTTCTATATAAGTCCACTTACGATTGCTTAACATAGCACTAAATTTTGTCCCGATTCGAATAAATGATCATTCGTGGCTGAAACTTATGATTACAAGCCCAAGTATGTTAATTTGGTCTCTTTGATCCAATAACCTTGAGATTCATTGTGTGGAGGCTTTGGTTCTACCAATCCTCTAATGGATCTACAACACCTTTGGTCAACACGGATCACTTAAACATCGTTGATCATTAAATGGTACTTATGAGAATTCCAAATGGATGATATACTTGACAAAAAGAAAATGCAACTTGTTGTGTGGAGGCTTTGGTTCTACCAATCCTCTAATGTGTTCCAAATGCAAGTTTTAAGATGGTCATCCAACTAACCACTAATTATTGACTTGTTTTACCTTACGATTTTATTCTTTTTTATGCTTTATGTATTATTTACTTTTAGCATTTACATTTCATGCCATTTTCATATTTGCTCATTTGAGCATTTATTTTCTTGCCATTTTTACTTTGCTCACTTGAGCTTTTCTTTTCCTTTCTTAAGATACTTAATAATCAACATAAACCCTAAAAAATATTTAATGACACTTGGACTATTTGGTTACTATCCTTGGCATTATGGAGCATGGGTCTTTTCTTGGACTTAGGATTAGAAACTTTGGCCTATCTTGGAGACCTTGTGATCTTATCTAATTATTTTGTCTGGAGTTCTTGAGGTTTACCTGAAGACGTTGGGTTGCTTGTTTGTTTTTGTGTGCAGGTTTTTGTGATTACATTCTCTATTTGTAATCTGGAATTCACCCGTATACAGCCGTTACTCTGCCCAATTTTTGTGAAGACTTAATACACTTGAAGTTTGGTTCTCTCAAGAGGTCAAATATCTTTGCTTGCTTGGTTTCAATCCAAAGAATGGGAATTCTACCTTGGCTCATAATGTCAAGATTTGGCTTCTTATCGGTTAGATGGTTTTTATCCTTAGCTTTTACCTTATGATTTAGGATAGCCTCTTCTTCTCCTCTCGTCTTCTTAAATTTCAAAAATCTTCTCCCTCCTTTTGAAAATTCTTCTTATTTCTAAACTTGAAATACTTTCGTAATAAACTTGGACTTATGTCCATGCATTTTAAAAATATTTTCATAAATAAACTTCAATCAATTGAATAATACCTTGACATTTTTTGTGAGAAGACTAAAAGTCAATCAATCTCATTTTAAACCATTTTTCCACTTTGGCTTTTTTATCTTTAAACTTTTTCTCAAAAGATTATACTCTTGTCAATCCTTGTAGTGATGCAAACAACTATACTTCTACAATATGTAGTGAAGTGAGATATTTTCCACTTGGGAATTGAGTGAGGCATTGTTGATTTTAAAATCCAAGTCGTATCCTCCACTTTGAGATGATGCAAATTCTCCTTTCTCATGATTGTGGGTAGTAAGTATGTTTTCCACACGGACAATGACAATGATGTCTTATCTCTTAAAATCAACCAACACACTTGTGTTTCAAATTTTTAAAAGAGGAACTACGTGTACCCTGATCCCCTATTTCATGAAAGGTGGTACATAGTCACTAAAGGTTCGCAACCACGGCGGGTGCAAAAATCATAAAAAAATATTTCTCTTCTCACCTCCACCATCCATTTTCTATACAACACATTTTTATAGCCAAAATATGCAGATTTTTCAAAGAGGTTCCTGCATAGTACCGTAGATTTTTAGGGTGCTAATACCTTCCCTTTGCATAACCAACCCCCTTACCTTGAATCTTTCCCCCTCTTTTGGGTTATTTGCTCTTTTCTCATTCCTTTGGAAACAATAAAGCGCGGTTGCAATTTTTTTATTTTGATTTGTATAAAGTCTAGTCAAATCCAATGGCTTAGTCTTGAACATTTCTACCACTACAATATATCACCCCTTTTGTTTGAATGTTGCCCTCTGTTGGTAACGTGTAGGTAATAAAGAAGGATAGTTACTACCTCATTAGCTCGAGTCGATGTTGTTGCTCTGATACGTAGCACTCGGGGGGATGAACGCTTGATGTTTAGTTGTTGATTATTATTTCAGTTGTTGAATTTTTAAGTTGATTACATGAAATAATTGTTGTCTTGAGGTTGTTTTAGTTGAATAAAAGATGTTAAGTGAATTGAAGTTGAGTATGTATATTTCATTTCTTATCAATAAAAAGTTGTTTGATTTTGAAGAATAAATAAGATTATTATCGGTTCATCTGAGTTAAGTGTTATGTATCTGTTTGTACGCGATTAAATGAAGATTGATTTTTAGTTGAAAATGTAGCATCCTATTTATGTTGAACTCTGATTTTCTTATTATCCGCCAGGTAGAAATGGGGTGTTACACTCTCTCCTTCACTCTTGTCTACACACCGAAGTAAAGTAGAGTCATGGTTGCGCTTGTAGAGGGTTCCATTACTAAGGAAGAACTTTACGGAGAACCTTCTGAAAAACTTCTTATCATTGACAGATGCTCCCTCAGGATATTCTTGAGCCTCGAGATACCTTTTCACTTCATGGAACCAAGGTTTGTAGGCTACTTCTTCAGTATCAATCCCATATCAGTATGCTGGTTCATCTAACCTCTTAATAGTGAGCTGAGGAGCTTCGTTGTCCCATCTGACATTGAACATAGATGACATAGTAGCTAGCGCATTCGCTAACTGATTCTCTTCTCGTGGAAAATGTTCAAAGGTGACTTCTTCAAAGTGTGGAAGTAATATCAGCACATGTTCTTTGTAAGGGATGAGATTAGGGTGCTTCATGTCCCACTCCCCTTTAATTTGACTTATTTCCAAGGTTGAATCCCCAAAAACTCAATAACTTGATCCTTAGTTCAATAGCAGCTTTGAGACCCATGATGCATGCTTCATACTCCGCCATATTATTGGTACAGTTGAAACATAGTCTTGAAATGAAAGGAGTATGACAGTCCCGATGAGATATGATTACAGCACCAATGCCATTGCCGAGTGCGTTGGAAGCTCCATCAAAGACCATAATCCATCGGGATCCTTTCTCAGGTCCTTTATCTTGTCCAGGTTCTTTACAGTCAGTCAGTAACATAATACTCTCATCCGGGAACTCAAAGTTCATGGATTAGTAGTCATCCACAACTTGATGAGCCAAATGATCAGTTAGTACGCTTTCCTTGATTGCTTTCTGGGTCGTGTATTGGATATTGTATTTGGTCAAGATCATTTTCCATCTTTCTATTCTTTCGAAGAGAGCAGGCTTCTCAAAGATGTACTTGATCAGATCCATCTTAGATATCAACAAAGTAGTGTGGGTTAACATATACTGTCTCAGTCGCCGAGCAGCCCATGCCAAAGCACAACAAGTTTTATCGAGCAGTGAGTATCTTGTTTCACAGTCGGTAAAACTTTTTCTAAGGTAGTATATTGCATGCTCTTTTCGACCGAACTCGTTATGCTGCCCCATCACACACACCCATTGAATTATCAAACACTGTTAAGTACATTATCAAAGGTCTTCCTTCAATCGACGGCATCAGAATTGGAGACTCTTAAAGGTATTCCTTGATTCTCTCGAAGGCAGTCTGACATTCGTCATTCCACTTTACCAATTGATCTTTCTTCAAGAGTTTGATGATTGGCTCACAAGTAGCTGTTAGATGAGAAATAAACCTGGCAATGTAATTTAGGCATCCCAAGAAGCCTCTAACTTCCTTCTCAGTGTGAGGAGGCGACATCTCTTATACGGCTTTATCCTTTGCAGGGTCTACCTGAATACCCTTGTCACTGACAATGAAGCCTAGGAGTTTACCAAACCTTACCCCAAAGGTGCACTTGTTCGGATTTAACCTTAGCTTGTACGTCTTTAACCTATCAAACAACTTTTGTAGATGATCAAGTTGCTCTTCCTCAGTTTGAGACCTGGCTATCATGTCATCAACATACACTTCTATCTCATGGTGAATCATATCATGGAACAAAGCTACCATAGCTCACTGATAGGTTGCCCCAGCATTCTTCAACCCAAATGGCATCACTTTGTAATAGAAAGTTCCTCATTGTGTGACGAAGATTGTCTTCTCCATGTCCTCGGGTGCCATCTTGATCTGATTGTAACCGGAGAAACCGTCCATGAATGAAAAGATTTTATGTTGTGTGGTGTTGTCAACCAGAACGTCAATGTGGGGAAGCGGGAAGTCATCCTTGGGGCTTGCCCTGTTCAAATCTCTATAGTCCACACACATATGTATCTTGCCTTCCTTCTTAGGCACCAGGACTATGTTAGCGACCCATTACGGATAAGAGGTGACAACTAAGAACCCAATGTTGAATTGTTTCATAACTTCTGCTTTGATCTTCTCTAACATTTCAGGGCGCATACGAAGAACCTTCTGCTTTACTGGAGGGAAATCATCTTTAGTTGGAAGACAATGAACCATAATATCAGTGTCTAGCCCCGACATGTCTTCATATGACCAGGCAAAGATCTTGACATAATCATGCAACATCTGTATCAACCTCTGTTTGACACTAAGCTCCAAATTTGCACCTATCTTGACTTATTTCCTATCTTCTTCCGTGCCCAAATTCACTGTCTCAACTGGCTCTTCATGAGGTTGTATAGCCCTTTCTTCATGTTGTAACAGTCTGGCAAGTTCTCCGGGTACCTCACAATCTTCCTCACCTTCGTCCTAGGCTTGGTTGATCGGATTTTCAAAGTCATAACCAGCAATAGCATAACTGTTATCAATGGGATCCAGAGTCGATATGGATATGCAGTTTTATACGTGAGTGCGTGTAAGAGCATAGCTATATTGACAAAGTAAAAAAAAGCAGAAAAGAAAAAATAGAGAGCGCAAAATTTGTATGAAAAACGTCCAATGCTTTATTAATGACATATGAGATTGAAACATGATAACCCTCACAAACAAACCATTGTGCCCCTGGTAAGACACATGGCCATAGAGTTTATATCATTTAATTATTACATATCTGAAAACAAAAAGGACAATTACTTCTGAACAAAAGTAATCAGTACAAAGTCTTTAGCCATCCAGTTACTGGGTCCACCGTTAGTAGTAGGGAAGACCCAGCTATCCATACCATAGTCACCATCACTGTCTTCTAAAGCGTTGACCCCATGATTGTTGATATGTAGGGGAGGTCCTCCAGTACGAGCACGACGAATAGCCCTTTGAGCCCCTGAAGAGAAACCCAAGCCAAACTTATCAAATTTGTATGGAATGCCAGGGAGCTGGCCCCAAATGGTACACCCACCTTCTTTAATAACCACTTTGGCGTCCTTGAGAGAAGCCATTTTCAAGGGGGGTCTGGTGATCTTCCGCAAATTGGTAACAGTCTCATTTGCAGCCATGGTCTGGGGCACCTCTTCGAAGTTCTGACAAGGAGGTTCGATGAACTCGCCATTCATTTCCACATACCTGAAAGAGTTCAGGTGGATTACCATGTATTCCTCTTCACCATGTACCGTGACAATCTTTCCTTTCATCGGGTACTTCATCATCTGATGCAGAGTGGATGTGACAGCTCCTGCCTCATGGATCCAAGGGCGACCCAACAAATAAGAATAAGATGGTATGATATCCATTACGTAGAAGGTGGAGTCAAAGGTATGAGAACCAACTTTGATGGAGATGTCCACCTCCCTGTGCACCATTATTTTTGAACCATCAAAAGCCCTCACTATAATGTTGCTGGGCTTCAGAGTCAAACCTTCGTAGTCAAACCTGTCCAGATCCTTCTTGGGTAGCACGTTTGTTGTGACTGGATTTTAAATCAGAGTCGCCACTATTAGTTTTTATCCTAGGGAAGGAAATCTAACAGAAAACCCTAATTCACAGACAGAGATTCTAGGTTTCGGACTCAATTAGACGAAAGGAAGGTGTTATGCACCTTTTGTCTACCTTGTTCACAAGGATATTAGGTTTTAGGTTTAGGTTTGGAATAAATAGGGTTTTAAGTTTTAATTAGGAGGAAAGGGTTTAAATTTTTTATAGGGGAAAGAGTTTTAATTTTTAATAGGAGAACTCGCTATGATTTTTAATCGTATGCCTACGTATCCTCTTAAGAGGAATCAGAGTCCCAATTCGTAGTCCGTATGGGGGTTGGTGTTTTTTAGGAGTTTGCAAACATATTTTGAATCACCTTACACTTTGGTCTGGAGTGGTGATCACGGAGATTTTGGTTAAATGCGCAGTAAGTCAATACTTGTTTGAAACCCTTTTGCAAAAACAGTTGTCTAGATTAATTTGTTTGCAAAAAAATAGTTTGATGATTTGTTTGTGTTTTTTAATCTTATTAATTGCAAAGATCTTGATTAATGCATGATTAGAAGAAAAAAATTATGCAAATAATATATAAAATAATATATGCAATTTTGATATAAAATAATTTGGATGATAATATAGTAATATTTAAATAGTAAATAAAATATATTGATATTAATAATTAATAATAATAATAATAATATTTACACAAAAAAGGAATTATAATAATAATATATACAAAAGTAAGGAATAAATAATATTTGCATCTAATATAAAATAAGAAAATAAAATTAATAGCTAATAATTATAATATAATAATAAGGAAATAAAACTATAAAAATAATAATAATAATAAAAATGTAGGAATTAGTTAATTACCAGGGGGTGCATTATCAATTATGTAAGTAAAATATGGGGTGTGTAATTAGAAATCTGGCCAGGCCCATTAACAACTCAGACCATGGGGTGTCAATTGCTTATTGTTTTAGTAATAATGACTGAGGGGGGTGTGAAAAGTAAACGGGCCTAAGCCCAAAGGCTTGGGAAAGGGCTGAGTGATTGTGTATGGAGCGGGTGTATGCGAATACAGTGCAGACTTGGCCAGATGGCCGTATGATCAACATTAGGCGGATATGCACAAGGGAACATATTAGTTACTATGGGCGCATCGCATGGGATCAAGCGGAATATCAAAAATCTGTTTTTTATTCATTTTACCAAACATTGTGTTGTTATAAATTCACAGCGTCCCTTTCTCTCTCGTGATGCAAAACCCCTTTATCTTTCTCTTTCTCAAACCCTAACACCCCATCTACCGGCAGTGGTCCAAAAAACCCCTCATCGCAAACGAGACCCCAGCACCCCTCAATACAACAACACATAAAAATGATAAGTTACTTTACCCTTCACGCGATATCGTCCCTTGTTCTTTCTGTTTGATTCGTGCTAATCCTCCCTCTTCTTTGATTTTGCAGATTCCAGTGGCGGTCATAGATGATAGTGGAAGTGATGGCGGCTAGAGGCAGTTCACGGTTAGGGTTTCAGAAATTGAAACCCCAACCGTCCTCTCTCAATCTTTGTGACATCAGCAATGGTTCTTCCTCTTTCTTGCTGTCTCCTCTGTTTTTGATTCGTTCTTCTTCTATTATCTGCCGCCTCTGTACTTTCTATCCTCCTTCTGTAAAAACCCCTTTTTCTGTTCTTTCTTATTTGTATATATATCTTTTCTATAATTAGGTTTTGTTAGAACTGTTACAGTTTAATCTTCCCTTAGTTTAGGATAATTAGAATAAACTAGGGATTTTGATTTACTGTTGATTGATTTCATTGATTGTAATTGATTTGTAAATTTTGTAACATAATTGATTTCTAAATTTTATGCGATTTGATTCTGTAATATTTGTAATTTTGAGATTTGTTGTTTTGATTTTGTTTATCACTTTTTCTTGATTTGATTTAGCTTTTGGATTTGATATGTTTTTCCTCAATTTCCACAGTACGCGTTAGTAAAAAACAACGTCAATTTGGTTGTAATTGGAACAGTAAGTGTTTCTAGTATTTGGGCCAGCGTAGATTAATTGCAACAAAAAACTTCTTTTCTCAATTGGGCCTAATTATTTTCAAAAATTGATCCAAAATCATCTTTGTTTACAACAAACACTCTCTTTCCTTGGACCGGGCCTAACTGACTTCTAAATATTTAGCCCAATAACTTTTCTTTCTATCATAACTCTATATGCACCATAAAACATTTTATTAAATAATAAATTAATTAATAAAACAGAATCATAATGCCAATGACAGTAAGGATCAACTAATCATTTTATTCACAAATGCCAAACGGGTCGGCTTTAGAAGCTGCTTAATGGGCTTATTACAGTAACTAATCAAGGAATCATCACAGTTTTATCCTCTTGAACTAAAACAGTAACAAGAACATCAAATAGGTTTGGCTAAACTCAATGGGCCTAGACTTTATAACTATGCCCCCTCCTTGCTATGTGATTACCCAAAATGGTCCAAACTCTAATGGACTTGAAGTTTTCAACCCCTTTCTTTTACTAATAACACCAAAGTGGGTTTTATTAATTACTAGAAAATTAAACATGAGTGGACTTGATAATTTAATAACCTAGTAATTATTATTCTCCTTTTTTTTAAATAATTTTTTATTTTCGAATTGCATGGGCTATTGGCCAACATGCTTTGCGAATGAGTTTATAGATACACGAGTCTTTCTGATTTAGAAGGCCTCACTTTCCTGAGTTTAAGGTACACCCTCTAGCCGGATAAAGACGAAATATCAGATACTGATATACCATCTTTAATTGAATATTTCTTCAATTTTAATCTCGAAATATAAAATCATTGAGGTAGGACAAATTTGGGGTATGACAGCTGCCCCTATTCAATCATCTTCCAGTCGAATAGCGTGAGAAAACTCGAGTCTTGCGTATTCTGATTGGAAGTTTATTGAATAGTTGAAGTATCCCAAAAAATTTCCGACAAACATAAGGTTAAGTTGATATAGCGTACCCTTAAGAGTCTTAAGGAAGTAGGCAATGCTAATGATGTATCGCTTACCAAGGTTTGATAACGATGCAGATGGTTTTAAGAGCGCAAGAGCAATTTTGTATGTCTTGGTTTGCTTTTACTTATTCATCCTTTTGGGAGGATGAATACAACAATAATTGATGATGCCTGGCTGAATGAAGACTAAGGCCATGGGTTATATTCGTGAGTCACTGCACGATGTCTGAGGCGATGGGCTAAATCTTGTATTTTGGAGCATCGATGTGTGATGTCTAAGGCGATGGGCTAAATCTTGTATTTTGGAGCATCGCTGCGTGAAATCTGAGGCAATGGTCTGTGTTACGGAGTAAAAAAAACACATTGTTGTCTGAAGTCTGAGGCAATGGGTTAAAGTTTTGTTTTCTTTCGAGCATCGTTGCTTGAATTTTGAGGCGATGATCTGTGTTATGGAATAAAGGAACACATTGATGCATGAAGTCTGAGGTAATGTGTTAGGTTTGCAGATTGTTGCGTGCAGTCTGAGACGATAAGCTGGATTTGGTTCTTGGGCATTGCTACATGAAGTCTGAGGCGATGGTTTGTGTTACAGAGTAAAGAAATATACATTGCTGCATAAAGTATGAGGCAATGAGTTTTGGTTTGCAAATCGCTGCGTGAAGGCTGAGACGATAAGCTGGATTTTATGGAATGAAGAAACACATTGCTGAATTAAGGCTGAGGCAATGGGTTGGGATTTTGGAATAAAGAAATGCATTGCTGCATGAAGCTTGAGGCAATGGATGAGGTTCGCAGATCGTTGCATGAAGTCTGAGGTGATAAGATAAGTTTTGTTTTCGAGCATCGCTGCATGAAGTGTGAGGCGATAACCTCGAGCTTGGAAAAAAGAAACACATTACTGCATGAAGTCTGAGGAAATGGGTTAGGTTTTCAAATCACTGCGTGAAGTTTGATGTGATAGGCTAAATTTGGTTTCGAACATCACTGCATGAAGTCTGAGGTGATGCTCTGGAGTTTGGAACACATTACTGCATGAAGTCTGAGGCAATGGTTTAGATTCACAAATCGTGGTGTGAAGTCCGAGGCGATAAGCTAGATTTAGGTTTCGAACATCGCTACATGAAGTCTGAGCGATGGCTTGGAGTTTGGAACACATTGCTGCGTGAAGTCTGAGGCAATGGATTAGGTTCACAAATCGATGCGCGAAGTCTAATGCGATAAGATAAATTTGATTCTCGAGCATCGCTGCATGAAGTCTAAGGCGATGGTCTGGGTTTTGTGAATATATTGCGACTTAGAGGCAATGTAATGAGTTTTACGAATACATTGCGGCTTAGAGTTAATGTACTGAGTTTTGAGAATACATTGCGGCTTAGAGGCAATGTATTGAGTTTGTGAATGAATTGTGGCTTTGAGGAAATGTATTGAATTTTGCAAATACATTGCGGCTTAGAGGCAATGTACTGAGTTTTGAGAATACATTGCGGCTTAGAGGAAATGTACTGAGTTTGTGAATGCATTGCGGCTTAGAGGCAATGTACTGAGTTTTGAGAATGCGTTGCGGCTTACAGGCAATGTATTGAGTTTGTGAATGCATTGCGGCTTAGAGGCAATGTACTGAACTTCATTCATTACTGCATGGAGACTTAGGTAATGGACAACTTTATTAGGAACTCATCACTGCATAGAGACTTGGGTGATGGGCTGAATGCGTCACGGCATGAAGACTTAGGTGACGAGTTAAATCGTAGGAGAAGTGTTTTGTTGGTTGACCCTTAGATAGTTAAATCGAGGGTGAGACTGTTTGTTTGCTGTATGATACATGCATACGATTTCCGATATTGATATGTTTGGATGTATGCAAAATGTATGACGTTTGGCATTGATAAGGAACCCTGAGTATTGTATGCAAGAATGTATAGTGTATGTATGCCTTGGATATGTAGAATGTATGTATGTATGAAATGTGTGTAAGATGTGCGTATGCCTTGAAACATTATGAAGATTATTTCTGGAATTCTCTCCTTTAAACCATTAGCTTAGAGTTACCAATCTCATGGTGTTGTATGTTGTGTCGTCGTAGCTTTGTTGGTTCGATTTGAACGCGGTGAAAAAGCATTAGCAACATTTTGAACATTGATTTTGTATTGTGAGCTCAAGTGTAGACATCGACGTAGACGTAGGTAATGGCACGTGCGTAGATTTGTATGTTGTAAGCGCATGCGTAGATATGGACATGTGTGTAGACTTTGTATTGCGAGTGCAAGCATAGGCGCAGACATATGTATGGACTTAGACTTTTTGCGTCGTGATCATAGACATAGGCGTAGACATGTGCGTGGACGCAGACGTGGATTTTCTTTCAATATTTTTCTAACTAAATTTTTTTTTTGATGTTTTGTCAAATGCTTTTATTTTGTTAATCCTCCAAAATGATTTCAAGACAATATTCACAAGTAATGATCGTAGTATTTTGTAAACAAGTCTGAGAAAAGAAAAAAATGCAATTTGAAAGACGCAAATAAAGCAAAAATGTTTTATTGATATGCCTCTGAATAGGAGAGAGTACAAGATGCAATTCCTAGAAAGAGGTAATTACAGAAATTTTGAAGTTGTAAATGGTAATGAAAAATGATAGTTGCTGCTGTTCCCCAATATCCTTTTAATGATCTTATCTCCTTTGCTTCTGAGTTATATGATTGAGATCTATCTCTCCCTTCGTGGTTCATAGTCGTAGTTCTTAGATCGCGGTATTTTTGTTCTTTATTTTTTATATGAAATCCCTAACTTTTGCCTGGATTGTCCTTTCGGGTTTTCAATCCACCAGGATAATTTTTTTGTCTATATGCCCCTAATTTTTCCCCGGATCTCCCTTTAGCATTTTCGAACCACTGGGACACTCCTTTTTGCCTAATTTTCCCATTTAGGGTTCGAGCTTAGTGAGCTTCTTATACATAGCATTTTGACTACGTTTGAGTTTTCCAGATGTGGTATTTCTTCCCCATCCATTGTTGTGAGGATAAGATTACCACCAGAGGGTTCTGTTTTGACTACGTGCGGACCTTCGTAGTTAGGGGTCCATTTATCATGTGAATCGTGGCAAGGTAGAAGAATCTTCTTGAGTACTAGAACATGTTGTGGTTCATCTTGCGCAATACATTATTACTCTGAAAGAATTCTGAGGCTAGTTTTCGTAGAGTTCATTTGTCGATGTTGGGGGCATTTTCTGGATGTTCTTGTTTTTCGAGGTACTTCTTGATGTCGTAAAACCAAGGCTTGTTATCCAGTCATTTTTGAGTAGCAAAGCAATGTGCGGGATCTTCGAAGTGTCTATTTGTGATGCGCGGTTCGTGGTTAGACCAAGCTATTTTGAACATAGACTATATAGTAGTCAGGGCGTCTGTCATTTGATTTCCTTTTCGTGGGATGTGACTGAAAGTGATCTTTGCGAATTCCGTAGTCAGTTTTCAAAACATGATCTCGATATGGAATCAGTTTTGGATGTTTAGTATCCCACTCGCTGTTGACTTGGTATATGGCTCGTGATCCCTCTTTGGAGAAGGCAAAATTGTCCCTATATCATTCCCCAGTGTATTTCGTAGTTGCTTATTTTTACAGCACTGTCTGTATTTAACCTTGGCCTGTTTCTGTAGGAACAAGCAAATATGTGAAATAAATTAATCAGCTTCTTTGTAGCTCCATTCTAACATTTCCCCTTAGCTTGGTTTTTTTCGAATCTTCCCATGTGCTCAGGTCAAGGGTCTTAATAGCCTCTTGATACGGTTGTGTATTGATAGCCTTTCGTTTTATTTCCCTCGTTATTTTCTCAGAGAGTTCAAGATCTTTATCATCTTCCTCTTTATCTTAGTTGATAGGAGCATCAAAATTATATCAAATCGCAGCAGTAGCATTATCGGTGGATTTGGGCATGTATTTGCACACTTATCATATTTTGGTGCAGATTTAGTATGTGAAGATTTGAACATGCATATGTAGAGAAAGTACTTCCATTTTTTAAATTTGAGATATAAATGCAAGAGAGAGAAAGGGATCCTAAATGAAAAACAAATATAACTTTTATTAATCGTAAATATTGTCTGAAACAAAACGGGGGAACCCTTACAAGCAACCCTTATGCCCCGGGCATGACATAGGTTCTTTCAAAAGCAAGAAAAAATTACTTAGGAAAGAAAAAGATCTCGGGAATCTCCACGGTAGTCCATCTTTTGTGTTCTTCTCCTGGGGCGCATTCTCGAATGAATTCAGTTGCCCCTTTAGTGTTGGCTTTGTTGGATATTTTGGCCCCATGTCTTCCATGCACTACTCCATTGTTGACAAAGGTCTCTTGGATTGGAGGAAAATGTGCTTCGCCCTTCAAAGAAACTTTATTTTTTTCTTCAGGGTATTGTCCGTACTGGACTATCCCCTGGTCCCTTAGCCTTTTTAGAGCTCTTTTGAAAGCTTCATTCTGTTATAGAGGGAGTCCACATCCCAACAGATATTCTTTCAGCGAGTTTATTGGGATTTTTGCTTGTCTGCTTGCCCCAGAGTCAGTGCCTACTTCAATTGCATTTATTGCCAGCCCATCGTGCGAAGGCGAAGGGTCTGATTTGATGTTGGGCTTCTCAAAGGTGATGTCTTGAGATTCCAACAAATCATGCACCTTGTGTTTGAATGGCCAACATTGTTCTATGGTATTTCCAGGAGTATTAACGTGATACTCACATCTGGCGTTGGCATCGTATCTTCGTGAGATTGGCCCGACTGGAGGAGCTAGAAGCTTGAGTTCCACTAAGGATGCCTTAACTAGCTGTTGTAATAACTGACTAGGTGGCATCGGGAGTGGATCAAATTTTCTGGGTGGCCTTCTGCCTTGTTGCTGCCCTTGTGGTATCACTAATGGTTGTTGTACCCTGGGTTCTGACGCTACATCATTAATTTCTCCCTCTTTTCCTTTGGGGAGGTTTGAAGTAGGCCTCTTTGAATTGTAGGGAGCATTTGATGGTCCCCTTGATATCTTTCCACTTTTTATCCCAGTCTCGATTCTTTCTCCGATAGTCACAAGGTCTGAGAACCCCAAAGAGATACTTTCCAACCATCTTCTCATAATACAGCCCTTGCAAAGTCCCCATGAACGTGTCTACTAATTATTTCTCTAACAGTGGTGGTTGCACACGGGATGCCAACTCCCTCCATATCTGAGCATACTCCCTGAATGACTCTTCTTTTTTTTGGGACAGATTTTGGAGTTGCATGCGGGTATGCGCCATGTCCAGGTTATATTTGTAATTCTTTAGGAAAGCATTAGCAATATCTTCCCAAGTTCGAATATGCGTTCTCTCCAATTGCATATACCAGTCTGAAGATGCCCCACTCAGGATGTCTTTAAAATAGTGAATCATCAGCTTATGATCGTGGGCATGGGCTTGCATCTTCCTACAATACATACGAAGATGATTTCTTGGACAAGTGAGCCCCTTGTATTTTTCAAAGTCAGGTACTTTGAACTTTGGTGGAATCACCACATCAGGAACTAGGCCCATTTCGGAAGCGTCTACTTCGAAAGCGTCAAAACCCTCCACAACTTTTAGTCTTTCCTCCAGAGCTTTATACTGATTCATCACCAGTGGATTATCAAAAGCATGATTACCATTCGTCTTTGAGGGTGCTCGGTTGGCATCCTCTGGATCGTGGTCTCTATATTGCAGGTCCAAGTAGTTGTTTGCATTAGTGGTTGGAATCTGTAGGGTATGAGATGCCCCTGCTTTTGTCAGCGGTGGGACAAACCCTTCAGTTCCAGCTTCTCGTTGGGCCATGACGGACTTCTGGAGTCCTGCCTCTGACTCTTTCCTTAGTTGGTTACCGCTTGATACACCGATAGTCTGGGCTACATCTTCGAAAGCTACCCTGGGAATCTGGTCTTGCCTGTCAATAATGTTCTTCAAAGCTAGGAGAACTTGAATCAGATCTCCTTTCATTGAAGTGACATCGCCCTTTACTTGGTCGAGATCCTCTTTGAATGCAGTTTGAGTTTCCTCGATTTTCTCTATTGCTTTATGTTGATAGACCCTTGTTTTATATGGAGGCCAAGGAAGTGGATATCTTCTTCTACCAATGGTTCAACTGAAGAGATGTTTTTGAAAAATGAGTTTTGACATGATATGCGGGTGTTCATGAATGCATGCGTGCGAACGAATGTGTATGAATATGAAATGGTTTCTTGTGTTAAATGTCTTATTCACTTGGATATGTGCTTGTCTTTTGCTTATTATTTTACTTGGTGACTATCTTTAAAATAGGTACGCAAACGATATGCGGAAACAAAATGCCTTTATTGAAGGTAACATAATTCAGATATTGAAAAATATTACCATCTTAAACCAAAACTTTATTTGCATGAAATCAAGCAAAGGGAAATAAGTATTCTAGGTGCACCTGCAGATATCTTCTCTTGAAATCATCCTCTATTGATGGACAAAGCTTGAGAAAGTCTTCTAGGTGGGCCATTATTAGTTTTTATCCTAGGGAAGGGAATCTAATAGAAAACCCTAATTCACAGACAGAGATTCTAGGTTTCAGACTCAATTAGACGAAAGGAAGGTGTTAGGCACCTTTCGTCTACCTTATTCACAAGGATATTAGGTTTTAGGTTTAGGTTTGGGATAAACGGGGTTTTAAGTTTTAATTAGGAGGAAAGGGTTTAATTTTTTTATAGGGGAAAGAGTTTTAATTTTTAATAGGAGAACTCGCTACGATTTTTGATCGTGTGCCTACGTATTCTCTTAAGAGGAATCAGAGTCTTAATTCGTAGTTCGTATGGGGTTGGTGTTTTTTAGGGGTTTTCAAACATATTTTGAATCACCTCTCACTTTGTTCGGGAGTGGTGATCGCGGAGATTTTGACTAAATGCGCAGTAAGTCAAAACATGTTTGAAACCCTTTTGCGAAAACAGTTGTCTAGATTAATTTGTTCACGAAAAAATAGTTTGATGATCTTGATTAATGCTTGATTAGAAAAAATATTTAATGCAAATAATATATAAAATAATATATGCAATTTTGATATAAAATAATTTGGATGATAATATAGTAATATTTAAATAGTAAATAAAATATATTGATATTAATAATTAATAATAATAATATTTACACAAAAAAGGAATTATAATAATAATATATACAAAAATAAGGAATAAATAATATTTGCATCTAATAAAAAATAAGAAAATAAAATTAATATCTAATAATTATAATATAATAATAAGGAAATAAAACTAAAAAATAATAATTATAATAAAAATGTAGGAATTAGTAAATTACCAGGGGGTGCAGTATCAATTATGTAAATAAAATATGGGGTTTGTAATTAGAAATCTGGCCAGGCCCATTAACAAATCAGAACATGGGGTGTCAATTGCTTATTGTTTTAGTAATAATGACTGAGGGGGTGTGAAAAGTAAACGGGCCTAAGCCCAAATGCTTGGGAAAGGGCCGAGGGATTGTGTATGGCGCGGGTGTATGCGAATACAGTACAGACTTGGCCAGATGGCCGTATGATCAACATCAGGCGGATAAGCACGGGAGAGCATATTAATTATTATAGGCGCGTCGCATGGGATCAAGCGGAATATCAAAAATCTGTTTTTTATTCATTTTAACAAACGTTGTAATGTAACAAATTCACAGCTTCCCTTTCTCTCTCGTGATGCACCACCCCTTTATCTTTCTCTTTCTCAAACCCTAACACCCCATCTACCGGCGGTGGTCCAAAAAACCCCTAATCACAAACGAAACCCCAGCACCCCTTAATACAACAACACAAAAAAATGCTAAGTTACTTTACCCTTCACGCGATATCGTCCCTTGTTCTTTCTATTTTATTCGTGTTAATCCTCCCTCTTCATTGATTTCGCAGATTCCAGTGGCAGCCGTAGATGGTGGTGGATGTAATGGTGGCTAGAGGCGGTTCACGGTTAGGGTTTCAGAAATTGAAACCCCAACCATCCTCTCTCAATCTTCATGACTTCAGCAATGGTTCTTCCTCTTTCTTGTCGTCTCCTCTGTTTTTGATTCGTTCTTATTCTATTATCTGCCGCCTCTGTACTTTCTATCCTCCTTCTGTAAAAACCCCTTTTTCTGTTCTTTCTTGTTTGTATATATAGGTTTTCTGTAATTACGGTTTGTTAGAACTGTTACAGTTTAATCTTCCCTTAGATTTAGGATAATTAGAATAAACTAGGGATTTTGATTTACTGTTGATTGATTTCGTTGATTGATTTCGTTGATTGTAATTGATTTGTAAATTTTGTAACATAATTGATTTCCAAACTTTATGAGATTTGATTATGTAAGATTTGTAATTATGAGATTTGTTGTTTTGATTTTGTTTAGCGCTTTTTTCTGGATTTGATTTAGCTTTTGGATTTGATATGTTTTTCCTCAATTTCCACATTAAGCATTAGTAAAAAACAACGTGAATTTATTTGTAATTGGAACAGTAAGTGTTTCCAGTATTTGGGCCAGCGTAGATTAATTGCAGCAAAAAACTTCTTTTCTCAATTGGGCCTAATTATTTTCAAAAATTGATCCAAAATTATCTTTGTTTACGATAAACACTCCCTTTCCATGAACCGGGCCTAACTGGCTTCTAAATATTTAGCCCAATAATTTTTCTTTCTATCATAACTCTATATGCACCATAAATTTTTTTATTAAATAGTAATTTAATTAATAAATCAGAATCATAATGCTAATGGCAGTAAGGATCAACTAATCATTTTACTCACAAATGCCATACGGGTCGGCTTTAGAAGCTGCTTAATGGGCTTATTACAATAACTAATCAAGGAATCATCACAGTTTTATCCTCTTGAACTAAAACAGTAAAAAGAACATCAAATAGGTTTGGCTAAACTCAATGGGCCTAGACTTTATAACTATACCCCCTCTGTGATACGGTGGGAGAACTGACTAGTGTTTTGCATTCGTATTCGCACTTGTGCGGTTAGCAAGAGTCGCCACCGACTTTTTATTTTATCCTAAAGGAAAGGTTAAAAAGCACAGCAAAAACCTTTTGAGATATTTCGTGGGTTCGGGGGGTAGATTATGAAAAGGGAAGGTATTAGCACCCTTTTCATCCATGGTTATCCATGGGCTCTTAGTTACTTGGCTTTTTAGATCACTTGCCTTGTTTTTCGATTGCTTTGAAAATAGTGCGTGTGTGGGTTGTTTTGAAAATGTTTTGGAATAAGATGCCTTGTCTTAGGCCAACCTTGTAATAATTCTTTACTCGAATGTTTTACAAAGGTGCATATCTTTTCGAAAAGATGTTTCAAAAGTTTGAAAAGTTTGATTTTTGAAAGTGTCGTGGATTGTGGTTTTTGAAAAGAAGGCAAGTGTTTTTGCAAGTTTGATCTCAAGTAACTAAGAGTTTTGTCTACCCTATTGTACTCAAAGGTTTTTTGTCATGTTTTAACCCCTTTTAACAATTTTGTTCTACCATTGAAATTGGTAGGCAATCTTGCGTTTAGGAAGTTTATTCGGGACGGGCGTGGGTCATCGTATGGACCACGAATGCAATGGTGCCAAGTGTCTTTGGCAATTTGCTTGAAGGGACTTGATCATTTTGATAGGCGACTTTCGAAAGCGTCATCGAGGGACTTATGATCATTTGATTTTGTTTTGCCAAAGACATTCGACGTGCAAGCATGGCCCATTTGGAAGGCAACATGTGGGATTACCCTAGGGGGTGCAAGTGTGATTGTGTATTGATTACATGCATTTGTCTTGTATTAGGTTATCTAGCGTTTGATTTTATGTACATACAAACCCTAGGTCTAACCATGGTATAATTGGAAAGCTGTAAATTGCGGAATGTAAAATCTACGCTATTACAAAATAGTATCCGGGAGTGGGGGTATAAATGTACAAGGGGATGAGACTTATAGTACCCAATAATTTACAACCAAATCGAATGTCGCGATCAAATGAATATCAAATATAAATGTAAGATAAACATGTGTATAGGATAATATGAATGTGTTTGTGTAAGTGTACAAATGTATATGTATGTGAATTATGTAGGTATGTACAAGTGCGAAATGCGAAATTGAGTCATATTAGGGTTTTGACCTAGATAATGTTTTAAAATGAATTTTGATTTTTGTATGTTTATGGACAAATGAAGGGTTTTGATTAAGTGTTAAGTTTTAATTAAAGAAGTATTTTCGTCAAAATGTTTGTGAACTTAAATATTTAGAGAAAAATGTATTTAAATGGTTATGTATGAAAAAGAATGTTAATTAAAAAGTTTAATTTTAATTAGGTATGAAAAATGTATAATAACTAAAAAAGTTTAATTTTAATTATGTATGAAAAATGTATAATAACTAAAAGAGTTTAATTTTAATTATGTATGAAAATAAGTAATGTTCAAGTTTAAATTTAGAATGTTTCTTTATTTGTTTATATACAACAAAGTATTTAAATTAAAAGAATTGAATTTTGTATTAGAAAAGTGTGTTTAAATTATTATGTACCAATGTATTTTAATGTGTATATAAAAATATTTTCAAGTTAATCAAATTAATTATATTATAAAAAATATATTTTTTTTTTATCTATTAGAATGATTTTGTAAAAGAAAAAGAATGTTTATGTAACATATATAAAAGGTTAGTGTTTAATTGAAAACATTTGGTTAGAACAGAATTAGAGTAATGTTGTTTTTTATAAAAAAGAGGTTTAAAGTCTGAATGGGCTTTTAGGGATGATAGGAACGGGTCGGGCCCAGATTTGGGCGTTTGAACGAAATTAGGGTTTCATGCTGTGGGCAATCAGAACGATGGTTAGGGTTAACAGCGGCGTGCTTGTGTTCGTCGTCTCCGATTTAGGCTTCCTGAACGCTTCCTTGAATGCTTCCTCCGGCCACCAGCGTCATTCTCCAATTCTCTTCCCTCCAAGGCGTAAGTTCGCGTCCTCTATACAAGGTTCGTTCTTGATTAATGTTTTCTTATTCTACTGAATTCGCGCGTTTTTGGGTTCGTTTAAACTGAGTTTTTTAATCACTTATGAGGTGAAGGAAAGGAAGAAAGAGAATACTGCATGCTACCTGATTTTTGGAGATGGAGGAGAGGAGAGTGGTGATGCTTCAGGAGGCCGGAGCGGTGAAGCTTGATGCTTGCTTGGACGCCTTTTTGGTAACTTCGTTCTTGTTGCTTATGCTTAGGTTTTTGATGATGATATTCGTACTGAGAAAACCCTAATGTATCGCTTCTTTACCTCTTCTTCTTCCACTGTGTATTTGCTTGAGGGTTTAGGACATTGCTGCCTTGCCTGTGATGAAGCTTTGCTTCTGAGGCTCTTTGACGCTTTTGAATTGTTGCCTTTTAATGAAGCTTCTGAGTTCACCTTAAATTGCTTCTTTCCTCTTCTTCTTCCACTGTGATGCCTTGATTCGTTGGTTTAAACCCTTGCTTGATGTATGTGATTGCTTACGCGTGCTTTGAGATGTGCCTTACTGAGATGCCTGTGATGAAGCTAGCTTCTGAGGCTTGGGTTATGTTTCGCTTCACAGGGTTGTAGGCTTGATCAGTTTGCAAGTATGGTGTTAATGAGTTTCTTGGTATGGTCAGGTTACTGGTTCGATAATCTCTGGTTATGACAGCGCATGTTGGTTTTTAGACAACTCAGTTTTTTTTTTTGCAGGTTTATATGATGTTTTGTGGACAGTAGGTTGGTGTGAGTTTGGATATCAGTTTCTAACCTTATTGAACTGCCCTCTTTTTCACTATGCAGAATTGGTTATCAGGTTCTGGGGGGGTTTTTGGCCAAGTTCAGGTTTTGATAGTTTTTGGTATGGTGAGGTTCTTGGTTAGATCATGGTTTGAGGTGTTATATTGAACTGGTTTAGTATCTCTCTTTTCTCCCCTGAACTGAGTTCTTTTATTATCTCTCTCTCTATCTTATGCCCTGCTATGCTGCTCTCCCAACTGAGTTTGTATATTTCTCCTTTATCTTGTGAACTGCTATCTTGCCCTTCTGAACTGTCTATGTTGAACTGAGTTCTTTTGGATTTGTATCTCTGCTGCCTCTGAACTGTCTAATCAAGTTGGCTTTTGATAATCTTTTCCTGTCTTGCTTTTCTTCTGCAGTCTGCTGTGTATTATGCCTATCTTGAACTGTTTTATTGTTTTCTGACTTGCATAATCTCTTTCTTCTGTCTAACCTGCTATGCTGCTATATTGAACTGTCTTCTGAGTTGAGTTGGCTTTGGGTTATGACAGCAGTGGTTTTTAGCTTGGTTCTGAGATGTATATTGTTTCTTTTACTACTTTCTGAACTGTGTACCCTGAACTGCTATGCTTGCCTTTTACCCTGCTGCTGAACTGTCTTGGCCTTATCTTTCTTTACTTCTCTCTCAAAGTACAGATTAAGAATTTTTTTAATGTTTTTACTGTACTTGCTCTGAAGGGGCTATGACTAGGGACATGATGAAAAGATTTCTTGCATCTTACATTTTGCATCTTGATATCTTTTCCTCAAATCTTCTTTGACAGCTTTATGCTTTTATTGATTTTCTTTGAGTGGACTTTGTTTTGGATTTGAAAGTTTGGATTGAACTTTTTCAGTTTAGTTTGGATTTTGAATCTATGCAGCTTGTAATTTTTTTAGAAACTATGCATTTGACATTTGCATTTCATGAGATAAAATAATCTTCCCTCTCTGTGAACCGGGAGAAATCCCGTGATTTGCAGAGAGGGTAACTGATCCCAGTCAGTGGCCCCTAATGATGAGCATTTTTATCTGCCTTTTAATTAAATGCTTTCTGACTTTTCTCATTTCTTTTTGCAGATGAAAAAGAGGAATACCGGAGCGGAGTGAAGAATGAAGAATGCTTAGAAAATAGGATAATTTTAATTCTATGTAATATTTAGATTAAATGTAAATTATTGTTTGTAATAAACAACAATTTGTAAATAATTCAAATATCAATAAAATTCAAATTATCTAATTAATTCTAATTTCCTTACTGTTTATTTATTTATTTAAAATTCTTAGAATTAAAACAATTGAAAAATAAATTCAATCATTTTAGTTTCAGAATAATAAATAACTTAAATAAAACAACATTGACCAATTAAGTCTGTCTAATCCAAAATCCAAAGCAAAGCAGCAATTAACCCAGATAGACTGATCAAACACATGAACACTGTGAATTCCAAAACTGCATCTTGCATCTGACTGGCCCAATCAAAATGTACTGAATTCAAACCACTGTCTCTTTTGTTGATTAAACCAAGATAACGCGACTTTTAATCCGAATCTTGAACTAAACCGCAAAGTGCTGTGGAATTCAAATTCTTCTGAGAACATGCCCATAAAACCCTAATTCCTGATTAAATGCCAAATCACGCTCGCTTGATCAAAATTGAACCAAAAACCAACCAAACCCTAAGCCCACTGTATGAAACAATTCAGAGCTCTGAAAATCAGTAAAACCCTAATTTTGCTTGACCGTCAAGAAAAGTCCGTTTGTCCGATTCTTGAGTCAGTTTGAGAAGTCAGGAAATGTTTGAAGCTGAGATTTCTTTGTGGAAAAGCGCGAGGGCAAATTTTGGGGTACAACAGTTGCCCCTGTTCAATCTTCTTGGACCTGAAGAGTTAGATTGGCAAGTTTGCCTTTCGCGACTTGAAGGTAAAAGGAGATTGAACACTAATGTGCCCAGAAAATTTGCGCTCGTCGAAGTGACGGTGGAGGTGAATGGGCTTATAGATGCCATTTGGTGATGGGCTTAAAGATGCCACCTGGTGCGAAAGAAATTTGTCGGGGGATGGGCTTAGAGATGCCATCTGAGAATGGGCTTAAAGATGCCATTCGGTGACTGCTGGTAGGAGGATGGGCTTATAGATGCCATATGGTGATGTTGAACTGTACGTCAATGGTGAGTGGACGAGTATCAGAAGGGCATCCCTGTTTTGGAATATCTCTGAATTGGGGCTTGAACAAGTAACAGATTGATGTCCGTGTCTGGAGAATCTGTAAACTATTTTCAGGAGTTGGGACTGAACAAGCAATGGAGCAGCATCCGTTGTTGGGAAGCGTCCGTAACTTATTTTCAAAAATTGAGAAGAGTCTGAATCAGTCGGTAGATTGACCTCCGTTGTAGGGAAGAATCCGTAAACTGTCTTCAAAAGTTTGAGAAGAGTCTGAATCAGTCGGTAGATTGACATCCGTTGTAGGGAAGAATCCGTAAACTTGTTTCAGAAGTGGAGAAATTGAAGAGGAAACGGCGTAAGGTTTCTGCTGATGCGTCTGAATGAATCTGGAATGAGTATCAAGACGTTGCCGTGTCCGGGTCACATCTGAACTATTTTTGGATGAGTCTCAAGAGGTGATCTGTGTCGGTCGACTGATCTTACCTGAAAAGGTATAGGGTTAGTTGTATGCAATGTTATGATGCATGATGCAATGTATGTGTCATCTAATGTTTATGATATGAATGTAATGAATGCGCAGGTAAGCTGATGAGCTAATCTTGCCAAGGATACATGATTCCGAGATGGCTGAAGATACAAGCGTCTTGACTGCTTCCAGGGAAAATAAATCCTTGGCTGTTGCTGGGGAAGAGAATTCCTGATGACCTCTACTGGGGAGCTCCAACTAGTAGACTCATGCCGGGGAGACCAGATTGAGAATCTTTGGCTTGATGGGAGGTAACCCTGGAGACTTTACTGGGGAACTCAAGATATGCCTCCTCAAAACTCTGTGGGGAGAAGGTTTGAAAGTCTGACTCCGCTGGGGATTGAAGGAAGCTTGCTGGGGATAGGGAGAATCCTGGCGAGCGCGATCTTCCGTGGTTGTTAGCTTTGAGAAGAATCTGAACAAGCGATAGGTTAACATCCGTTTACTTGGAGAACCCGTGAACTGTTTTCAGAAATCCTGAAGTTGAATCAGCAATAGAACAACATCCGTTGTTGGGAAGCGTCCGTAAACTGAGTTCAAAGGTTGCATCTGAACAAGTTGATAGATTAACATCCGTTGTTGGGATGAATCCATGAACCGTTTTCAGAAGTCTTGATAAGAATCTGAACAAGTCGGTAGATTGGCGTCCGTTGTTGGGAAGAATCCGTAAACTGTTTTCAGAAATCTTGAAGTTGAATCAGCAATAGAACCGCATCCGTTGTTGGGAAGCGTCCGTAAACTAAATTCAAAGGTTGCATCTGAACAAATTGATAGATTAACATCCGTTGTTGGGATGAATCCATGAACTGTTTTCAGAGATCTTGAAGTTGAATCAGTAAAGAGCAGCATCCGTTTACTTGGAGGCTTCTGAATTCAAAGGTGCATCTGAACAAGCTGATGGATTAACATCCGTTACTTGGGAAGAATCCATGAACTGTTTTCAGAAGTCTTGATAAGAATCTGAACAAGTCGGTAGATTGGCGTCCGTTGTTGGGAAGAATCCGTAAACTGTTCAGAAGTCTTGGAGAGGAATCAGCAATAGAACAACATCCGTTGTTGGGAAGCGTCCGTAAACTGTCTTCGAAAGTTGCATCTGAACAAGTTGATAGATTAACATCCGTTGTTGGGATGAATCCATGAACTGTTTTCAGAAGTCTTGATAAGAACCTGAACAAGTGATAGGTTAACATCCGTTTACTTGGAGAACCCGTGAACTGTTTTCAGAGATCTTGAAGGGGAACCGGTGTAGGGTTTCCTGATGATGAGCTTGTGTAAAAACTGCATCGGTTTTGAACACTTTTGACATTCGAATGCCCCAAGTGGTGATGTAGATAAATCCTGGTTTCGCAGGTGTTGGTCTACAATCGGTCGTTCACAGATGTTTCCTGGGTTGTTGCAGGTGTTGATCTGGAATTCTTCAGACATGCCCTGGCTGGATACAGGAGTCGAATCTGGAAAGGTGATAGTTGATAGATATGCCCTGGCAGGATACAGGAATCGAATCTTCGAACTCTTCAGACGTGCCCTGGCTAGATACAGGAGTCGAGTCTGGAAATGTAGTCAACAGATATGCCCTGGCTGGATACAGGAATCGAATCTGGAAATGTTGTAGTTGATTTGTTGAACACTTTTGACATTCGAATGCCCCAAGTGGTTGAAGAAGGAGTCTTGAATCAGATTACTCCGCATATTGAGAGATTTCTTGAAATCTTGACTGGACTGCCCCAGGTTAACTGATCTTTGAAAGATCTGCTGGATCTTGACTGGACTGCCCCAGGTTAATTGGATGGCGACATGTCATGCCCCTTGTTGATAAGAGATTTGATGGAAGTGTTATCCTCTTGAAGTGATTTAGACTTACTGAGAGAGTTTTCGTTCCTCCGAACATTCACTGTATGAACTTCTTTGCTGTCAAACAAAAGGGGTCAAATGCAGACAGTGATATTCGAATAATGCAAAGTTTATGTTTGTCTCGAAGTTTTGAAAAATGCGTTTTTTAGCAGAAAACTTTTCACAAGACAAGTTAACACGAGATTTAGGGCAAAGCCCTACAGGAGTCAGGATACCTTTTGTAACAGTATGCTTTCGAACTAACCCATGCTTCAATTAGGACTTTTGAAGGGTTGTAACGTGGCCTGGTTCACGGTTTAAGAAACAAAGGATAAAGGCTCAAAGTATATTTGTACCCACCCGCTCTTCGTGATGTTCTTCAACCTAAGCTCAGTTAATTGTGCGTCGCACTCTGTTCTGAGTTTGGAACGACTTTTGGGCGATGGTTCACCGGTTTGAATTTTGGGGAGACAATCATCATCTCCTTTTTCTTTTTCAACACTTTTCATGTTGTTGAGGATTTTGTAATGACCTCACTATTTTGATTTTGATTTGTTATCCCTAACTTTTGCCTGACTGTTACCGTTTTCGGGATTACTGTCAGCGGGATGCCCCAGCTTTCTTAAGCCTCCTTCATAGGTTTTGGCTTGGTGGGCTTTTCTCTTTTGAGAGATTGACTGTCTATGTGATAGGGAACCACCCTTGTCTTTTGATTCCAAAGGAATGCTTTCTTTTTCGACGTCGTTCGTTGTATTACGAACTTGAGAGTTTGCGACTCCAATGCGCGTTCTCTTTTGAATTAACTGAGATACTACCCTGCCCCAGGTTTATATCAAAGGTTTTGATTGTTCAGAACAGGAAACTCCTACTTCTTTGGCTCGAAGGGGTTGACTAGGGATTAACTTCCTTATAACTCCAGTGTTTGGGGATTGAAAGAAATGCCTGTACATCCTCAGCAAGGTCTGTTCAAAAGCATACTGTATAAGATCATGGTATTGTTTCGTCATCCTCCCTCTAAAGGCTTGCAGCTTTTTATCAAGAGTCAAATATCATAAAGAAAAGCATAAGAGTAGTGAAACGAATGGATGAATTCAAGACAAACATATGCAATGCATTAATGAAAACAGAGTTTAACATCAACAAATAATTGTTTGACAGCAAAAGAAATTACAACTTTGAAAGTTCAAAAAGAAGCAAAAGTCTTTCAGTTTGAGCTTCGTCACTTCAAGCGGAGAACCCTTCAACGGAAGATCTTCATCTCGCCGTCTGGCATGAACCTCAGCACTCCAATGTCAATCAGATCTTGAATCTTGTTCTTCAAGGCCCAACAGTTATCGGTGTCATGTCCTGGGCTATAGGAATGGTAAACACAAAATGCATCGGGATGATAGTCAGGAGCGGAGGTATTAGGATTCCGGATAGGATCCCTCAAAGCAGTCAGATTAACCTCCAACAAGCGCTCCAGAATTAGGGATGACGGTATGTCAGTCTCTGTGAACTGCCTTCCCGACGTTTCTTGTCTACGCCGATTGCCCCGCTGACGCCGGCGAGGTTGTTGATGAGGTTGTGACCCTGAAGCTAACAGAGGAGCTTTCCCCTTGTCTTCTCGAATGGATGGAGGCTGAGCGGTGACTTGCTCTTCGACCTCGGATGTTTGCCCCAGCTGGTTATTTTGAAGCAGTTGGCGGACCAGAACTCCGAGTTCCTCTTGTCTTTGAGATAGGTCTTGGATGAGAGCCATCTGGCCCACCAAATACCCCATCATTTGGGTCCTCAGTGTTGTCAGATCAAACTGCAGCTCCGCAATCTGATCATTCCTGGCATTGTTGGAATTCCCCAAGCCGCTGGTGAGGAGAGCTTTCATCTCTTCTTGCCCCAAGGACAAGTTCAGGAACATCTCCTGCAGCTGAGCAGTCTGGTCTTGGATGTCTTTGACAGACCGTTCTAGAGCCATCTCTTGCTGAAATAAACAGCAGGAGAGTAAGGAAACCTGAAAAAGGAAAGGTCGTCAAAATGCAATGCATGATATGTGGATGCATGTTTTCAAGGATCTCTTGGGGTAAACACAAGAAAAATGTTAGAGGTTGAACTCTGCTCTTGGATTGGAGATCTCTGCACCGGTGGATGTCCTTCCACAAGAATCAAGCTCACCATGTCGAGTGGGTCATAGCCACTGATTCAAGTTGTCGTTCTCGATCTTTTGACTGGATTGGTTAGAGGAGAGACCTCTTGCCCCTTGATAGATGTCTGGTTCAACATAACCCTGCATCAACAGAACCCTCGAGATTCTTGAAATGGTTATTGAAAATGCTAAAATGCTATGGTATGATGTCATGATGTTATGTACATGTATGCACAGGCAAGTAAGTGTATATACAGGCAAACAATATTCACACAAAGCACGCAAGGCCTTAGGTTTAGGCTTGCATGAGGTCCGGGTACTACCCTCTTTCAGTTTGTTGGTTAAAACCTGTCCTATTAAAAGTAACCGGGTTCTAGAGGTCCCAATATCACTGGATTGCTTTCATTGTTCATCGTTTCGATTTAGCCACTGAACTGGCGACCGAAATATCCCAGGAAAGCAACCCTCAATTGAGTGTAGTATCGAGTATCGACCGACTTCGGAGTACACCAAAGTAGTCATCTCACTACCCTAAAGAGGCCAAGATGGTCAATTAAGGTTCTAAGGTCAGCTGATGCTTCACGACACCACGCGGCGGCCCCGTACTCTCCTTGACTGAACTCAAGGGTTACCGGTACACACCAAAGTGCCACATCAACGTAGCAGACTGCTTCAACCATGTCGGTATACCCCGCACAGTTCCCTCACAGCCTTGTTGCTACCTAAAAGTGTTTCCCCAGATCCGGGTTAGGATCTATAGAACTCCGATACAAAGCTCATAAATGTAAAGCAAACAAAGCAATTAATTTGAAAGTAAAGGTGATCTAAACCCTAAGGTAACCCCACTTTTAGAAAAATCCCCAGCAGAGTCGCCAGTTCTGTGATACGGTGGGAGAACTGACTAGTGTTTTGCATTCGTATTCGCACTTGTGCGGTTAGCAAGAGTCGCCACCGACTTTTTATTTTATCCTAAAGGAAAGGTTAAAAAGCACAGCAAAAACCTTTTGAGATATTTCGTGGGTTCGGGGGGTAGATTATGAAAAGGGAAGGTATTAGCACCCTTTTCATCCATGGTTATCCATGGGCTCTTAGTTACTTGGCTTTTTAGATCACTTGCCTTGTTTTTCGATTGCTTTGAAAATAGTGCGTGTGTGGGTTGTTTTGAAAATGTTTTGGAATAAGATGCCTTGTCTTAGGCCAACCTTGTAATAATTCTTTACTCGAATGTTTTACAAAGGTGCATATCTTTTCGAAAAGATGTTTCAAAAGTTTGAAAAGTTTGATTTTTGAAAGTGTCGTGGATTGTGGTTTTTGAAAAGAAGGCAAGTGTTTTTGCAAGTTTGATCTCAAGTAACTAAGAGTTTTGTCTACCCTATTGTACTCAAAGGTTTTTTGTCATGTTTTAACCCCTTTTAACAATTTTGTTCTACCATTGAAATTGGTAGGCAATCTTGCGTTTAGGAAGTTTATTCGGGACGGGCGTGGGTCATCGTATGGACCACGAATGCAATGGTGCCAAGTGTCTTTGGCAATTTGCTTGAAGGGACTTGATCATTTTGATAGGCGACTTTCGAAAGCGTCATCGAGGGACTTATGATCATTTGATTTTGTTTTGCCAAAGACATTCGACGTGCAAGCATGGCCCATTTGGAAGGCAACATGTGGGATTACCCTAGGGGGTGCAAGTGTGATTGTGTATTGATTACATGCATTTGTCTTGTATTAGGTTATCTAGCGTTTGATTTTATGTACATACAAACCCTAGGTCTAACCATGGTATAATTGGAAAGCTGTAAATTGCGGAATGTAAAATCTACGCTATTACAAAATAGTATCCGGGAGTGGGGGTATAAATGTACAAGGGGATGAGACTTATAGTACCCAATAATTTACAACCAAATCGAATGTCGCGATCAAATGAATATCAAATATAAATGTAAGATAAACATGTGTATAGGATAATATGAATGTGTTTGTGTAAGTGTACAAATGTATATGTATGTGAATTATGTAGGTATGTACAAGTGCGAAATGCGAAATTGAGTCGTATTAGGGTTTTGACCTAGATAATGTTTTAAAATGAATTTTGATTTTTGTATGTTTATGGACAAATGAAGGGTTTTGATTAAGTGTTAAGTTTTAATTAAAGAAGTATTTTCGTCAAAATGTTTGTGAACTTAAATATTTAGAGAAAAATGTATTTAAATGGTTATGTATGAAAAAGAATGTTAATTAAAAAGTTTAATTTTAATTAGGTATGAAAAATGTATAATAACTAAAAAAGTTTAATTTTAATTATGTATGAAAAATGTATAATAACTAAAAGAGTTTAATTTTAATTATGTATGAAAATAAGTAATGTTCAAGTTTAAATTTAGAATGTTTCTTTATTTGTTTATATACAACAAAGTATTTAAATTAAAAGAATTGAATTTTGTATTAGAAAAGTGTGTTTAAATTATTATGTACCAATGTATTTTAATGTGTATATAAAAATATTTTCAAGTTAATCAAATTAATTATATTATAAAAAATATATTTTTTTTTTATCTATTAGAATGATTTTGTAAAAGAAAAAGAATGTTTATGTAACATATATAAAAGGTTAGTGTTTAATTGAAAACATTTGGTTAGAACAGAATTAGAGTAATGTTGTTTTTTATAAAAAAGAGGTTTAAAGTCTGAATGGGCTTTTAGGGATGATAGGAACGGGTCGGGCCCAGATTTGGGCGTTTGAACGAAATTAGGGTTTCATGCTGTGGGCAATCAGAACGATGGTTAGGGTTAACAGCGGCGTGCTTGTGTTCGTCGTCTCCGATTTAGGCTTCCTGAACGCTTCCTTGAATGCTTCCTCCGGCCACCAGCGTCATTCTCCAATTCTCTTCCCTCCAAGGCGTAAGTTCGCGTCCTCTATACAAGGTTCGTTCTTGATTAATGTTTTCTTATTCTACTGAATTCGCGCGTTTTTGGGTTCGTTTAAACTGAGTTTTTTAATCACTTATGAGGTGAAGGAAAGGAAGAAAGAGAATACTGCATGCTACCTGATTTTTGGAGATGGAGGAGAGGAGAGTGGTGATGCTTCAGGAGGCCGGAGCGGTGAAGCTTGATGCTTGCTTGGACGCCTTTTTGGTAACTTCGTTCTTGTTGCTTATGCTTAGGTTTTTGATGATGATATTCGTACTGAGAAAACCCTAATGTATCGCTTCTTTACCTCTTCTTCTTCCACTGTGTATTTGCTTGAGGGTTTAGGACATTGCTGCCTTGCCTGTGATGAAGCTTTGCTTCTGAGGCTCTTTGACGCTTTTGAATTGTTGCCTTTTAATGAAGCTTCTGAGTTCACCTTAAATTGCTTCTTTCCTCTTCTTCTTCCACTGTGATGCCTTGATTCGTTGGTTTAAACCCTTGCTTGATGTATGTGATTGCTTACGCGTGCTTTGAGATGTGCCTTACTGAGATGCCTGTGATGAAGCTAGCTTCTGAGGCTTGGGTTATGTTTCGCTTCACAGGGTTGTAGGCTTGATCAGTTTGCAAGTATGGTGTTAATGAGTTTCTTGGTATGGTCAGGTTACTGGTTCGATAATCTCTGGTTATGACAGGGCATGTTGGTTTTTAGACAACTCAGTTTTTTTTTTTGCAGGTTTATATGATGTTTTGTGGACAGTAGGTTGGTGTGAGTTTGGATATCAGTTTCTAACCTTATTGAACTGCCCTCTTTTTCACTATGCAGAATTGGTTATCAGGTTCTGGGGGGGTTTTTGGCCAAGTTCAGGTTTTGATAGTTTTTGGTATGGTGAGGTTCTTGGTTAGATCATGGTTTGAGGTGTTATATTGAACTGGTTTAGTATCTCTCTTTTCTCCCCTGAACTGAGTTCTTTTATTATCTCTCTCTCTATCTTATGCCCTGCTATGCTGCTCTCCCAACTGAGTTTGTATATTTCTCCTTTATCTTGTGAACTGCTATCTTGCCCTTCTGAACTGTCTATGTTGAACTGAGTTCTTTTGGATTTGTATCTCTGCTGCCTCTGAACTGTCTAATCAAGTTGGCTTTTGATAATCTTTTCCTGTCTTGCTTTTCTTCTGCAGTCTGCTGTGTATTATGCCTATCTTGAACTGTTTTATTGTTTTCTGACTTGCATAATCTCTTTCTTCTGTCTAACCTGCTATGCTGCTATATTGAACTGTCTTCTGAGTTGAGTTGGCTTTGGGTTATGACAGCAGTGGTTTTTAGCTTGGTTCTGAGATGTATATTGTTTCTTTTACTACTTTCTGAACTGTGTACCCTGAACTGCTATGCTTGCCTTTTACCCTGCTGCTGAACTGTCTTGGCCTTATCTTTCTTTACTTCTCTCTCAAAGTACAGATTAAGAATTTTTTTAATGTTTTTACTGTACTTGCTCTGAAGGGGCTATGACTAGGGACATGATGAAAAGATTTCTTGCATCTTACATTTTGCATCTTGATATCTTTTCCTCAAATCTTCTTTGACAGCTTTATGCTTTTATTGATTTTCTTTGAGTGGACTTTGTTTTGGATTTGAAAGTTTGGATTGAACTTTTTCAGTTTAGTTTGGATTTTGAATCTATGCAGCTTGTAATTTTTTTAGAAACTATGCATTTGACATTTGCATTTCATGAGATAAAATAATCTTCCCTCTCTGTGAACCGGGAGAAATCCCGTGATTTGCAGAGAGGGTAACTGATCCCAGTCAGTGGCCCCTAATGATGAGCATTTTTATCTGCCTTTTAATTAAATGCTTTCTGACTTTTCTCATTTCTTTTTGCAGATGAAAAAGAGGAATACCGGAGCGGAGTGAAGAATGAAGAATGCTTAGAAAATAGGATAATTTTAATTCTATGTAATATTTAGATTAAATGTAAATTATTGTTTGTAATAAACAACAATTTGTAAATAATTCAAATATCAATAAAATTCAAATTATCTAATTAATTCTAATTTCCTTACTGTTTATTTATTTATTTAAAATTCTTAGAATTAAAACAATTGAAAAATAAATTCAATCATTTTAGTTTCAGAATAATAAATAACTTAAATAAAACAACATTGACCAATTAAGTCTGTCTAATCCAAAATCCAAAGCAAAGCAGCAATTAACCCAGATAGACTGATCAAACACATGAACACTGTGAATTCCAAAACTGCATCTTGCATCTGACTGGCCCAATCAAAATGTACTGAATTCAAACCACTGTCTCTTTTGTTGATTAAACCAAGATAACGCGACTTTTAATCCGAATCTTGAACTAAACCGCAAAGTGCTGTGGAATTCAAATTCTTCTGAGAACATGCCCATAAAACCCTAATTCCTGATTAAATGCCAAATCACGCTCGCTTGATCAAAATTGAACCAAAAACCAACCAAACCCTAAGCCCACTGTATGAAACAATTCAGAGCTCTGAAAATCAGTAAAACCCTAATTTTGCTTGACCGTCAAGAAAAGTCCGTTTGTCCGATTCTTGAGTCAGTTTGAGAAGTCAGGAAATGTTTGAAGCTGAGATTTCTTTGTGGAAAAGCGCGAGGGCAAATTTTGGGGTACAACACCCTCCTTGCTATGTGATTACCCAAAATGGTCCAAACTCTAATGGACTTGAAGTTTTCAACCCCTTTCTTTTACAAATAACACTAAAGTGGGTTTTATTAATTAAAACTTAATTATTAATTAATAGAAAATTAAACATAAGTGGACTTAATAATTTAATAATCTAGTAATTATTATTCTCCTTTTTTTATAATAATTTTCTATTTTCGAATTGCATGGGCCATTGGCCAACATGCTTTGCGAATGGGTTTACGGATACGCGAGTCTTTCTGATTTAGAAAGCCCCACTTTCCTGAGTTTAAGGTACACCCCCTAGTCGGATAAAGACGGACTATCAGATACTGATATACCATTTTTAATTGAATATTTCTTCAATTTTAATCTAGAAAAATAAAATAATCGAGGTAGGACAAATTTGGGGTATGACAGCTGCCCCTATTCAATTATCTTCCAGTCGAATATGTGAGAAAACTCGAGTCTTGCATATTTTGATTGGAAGTTTATTGAATACTTGAAGTATCCCAAAAATTTTCCGACAAACATAAGGTTAAGTTGATGTAGCGTACGCTTAAGAGTCTTAAGGAAGTAGGCAAAGCTGATGATGTATCGCAACCAGGGTTTGATAACGATGCAGATGGTTTTAAGAGTGCAAGAGCAATTTTGTATGTCTTGGTTTTCTTTTGCTTATTTATCCTTTTGGGAGGATGAATACAACAATAATTGATTATGCATGGTTGAATGAAGACTGAGGCCATGGGTTATGTTCGTGAATCGTTGCACGACGTCTGAGGTGATGGGCTAAATCTTATATTTTGGAGCATCGATGTGTGAAGTCTGAGGCCATGGGCTAAATCTTATATTTTGAAGCATCGCTGCGTGAAATCCGAGGCAATAGTGTGTGTTACGGAGTAAAAAAACACATTGCTACATGAAGTCTGAGGCAATGGGTTAAAGTTTTGTTTTCTTTCGACCATCGTTGCATGAAGTCTGAGGCGATGATATGTGTTATGGAATAAAGGAACACATTGTTGCATGAAGACTGAGGTAATGTGTTAGGTTTGCAGATTGTTGCATGCGATCTGAGACGATAAGCTGGATTTGGTTCTTGGGCATCGCTGCATGAAGTTTGAGGTGATGGTTTGTGTTACGGAGTAAAGAAATATACATTGCTGCATAAAGTATGAGGCAATGAGTTTGGTTCGCAAATCGTTGCGTGAAGTCTGAGACGATAAGCTGGATATTATGGAATAAAGAAACACATTGCTGCATGAAGTCTGAGGAAATGGGTTAGGAGTTTGGAATAAAGAAATGCATTTCTGCATGAAGCTTGAGGGAATGGATCAGGTTCATAGATCGCTGTATGAAGTCTGAGGCGATAAGCTAAGTTTTGTTTTCGAGCATCGCTACACGAAGTCTAAGGCGATGACCTGGAGCTTGGAAAAAAGAAACACATTACTGCATGAAGTCTGAGGAAATGGGTTAGGTTTTCAAATCACTGCGTGAAGTTTGATGTGATAGGCTAAATTTGGTTTCGAACATCACTGCATGAAGTCTGAGGTGATGATCTGGAGTTTGGAACACATTACTGCGTGAAGTCTGAGGCAATGGGTTAGATTCATAAATCGCAGCATGAAGTACGAGGCGATAAGCTAGATTTTGGTTTCAAACATCGCTGTATGAAGTCTGAGGCGGTGGTCTGGAGTTTGGAAAACATTGCTGCGTGAAGTCTGAGGCAATGGGTTAGGTTCACAAATCGCTGCGTGAAGTATGATGCGATAAGCTAAATTTGATTCTCGAGCATCGCTGCATGAAGTCTGAGGCGATGGTCTGGGTTTTGCGAATACATTGCGGCTTAGAGGTAATGTAATGAGTTTTGCGAATACATTGCGGCTTAGAGGTAATGTATTGAGTTTTGAGAATACATTGTGGCTTAGAGGCAATGTACTGAGTTTATGAATGCATTGCGGCTTAGAGGCAATGTATTGAGTTTTGCAAATACATTGCGGCTTAGAGGCAATGTGCTAAGTTTTGAGAATGCATTGCGGCTTGGAGGAAATGTATTGAGTTTGTGAATGCATTGCGGCTTAGAGGCAATGTACTGTGTTTTGAGAATGCATTGCGGCTTAGAAGAAATTTATTGAGTTTGTGAATGTATTGTGGCTTACAGGAAATGTATTGAGTTTGTGAATGTGTTGCATGGAGACTTAGGTAATGGACTACTTTATTAGGAACTCATCACTACGTGGAGACTTGGGTGATGGGCTGAATGCGTCACGGCATGAAGACTTAGGTTACGAGTTGAATCGTAGGAGAAGTGTTTTGTTGGTTGACCCTTAGATAGTTAAATCGAGGGTGAGATTGTTTGTTTGTTGTATGATACATGCATACGATGTCCGATATTGATATGTTTGGATGTATGAAAATGTATGAATTTGACATTGATAAGGAACCCTGATTATTGTATGCAAGAATATATAGTGTATGTATGCCTTGGATATGTAGAATGTATGAAAAGACAGTCCAGGCAAAAGTTAGAGATTAAAGCGTATGACTACGTCCCGTTATCTTGTCACTTTTCTATCAGTAGAAGGTTTATTAGCATGATCAACGTCTATTCAGGACTCCAAGAGTTGGGATAACAGTCAAACCATCCACAAAATCCCCGGAAGATATTTCCTCAACAGGTACCAAGGCAGGGGCATCCTACTACAAGGTCACTACCATATTCTTAGCATGCATCCTAATGATGTCAAGTGTTCTCATATCCCCAGCGGAGCAAGAATCTCTAACTACTGCTCCGACATCTAAAAAAAATTCCCCAGTTAAGTCACCAAGCTTCTCAGGATTCCCCAACAGATTTCTTCTCAAAACAACAAAACAGGAATTCCCAACGGAAACATTGTAAGTAAAGAGGACTTTCCTCTAGAAACGGTTCAGGTACGATCCCGAGACGAATATCATCCTGACACTTATTCCAGACTCCCTTCTAGAAACAGTTCATGTACGATCCAGAGACGGATGCCATCCTGACACTTATTCCAGATTCTTTTCTAGAAATAGTTCAAGTACGATCCAGAGACGGATGTCATCCTGACACTTATTTCAGACTCTCTTCTATAAATGGTTCAGGTACGATCCAAAGACGGATATCATCCTAACACTTATTCCAGATTCTCCTCTAGAAACGGTTCAAGTACGATCTAGAGACGAATTTCATCCTGACAGTTATTCTAAATTCTCCTCTAGAAACGGTTCAGGTATGATCCAAAGGCGGATGTCATCCTGACACTTATTCCAGATTATCCTCTAGAAACGGTTCAGGTATGATCCAGAGATGGATGTCATCCTGACACTTATTCAATACATCCTCAGATGCAATCACGACATAGAATTACTCTGACAATCACCAAGCGGTTCACAGAGTTTTCCTTCCCCAACAGAGTTTATTTCTCTAACAACGGAAGCTCATCTCCCAGCATTTAACTTCAACATATTTGAAGACTCACATTCTTCACCCCCAGCTACAATCAGGGATTTATTTTCCCTAATTCCGCAACACCGCAATAGAACAAATGACACGTTCATACATTGCATTCATACATCATTTTACAAACATCATAGCATATGCAGCACAAATTCATATATCACAATCTCATTTATTTTGAGAGCATCATGCAATTCATACATCACGATATCACATGAAACTGACTTTACCTTTTCAGGATGAATTTGTACACAGACGGATATTATCAACTTATGCATAGCAGGTCAAAGATTAATACCCGAAACCAGACAGGGAAACTATCTACACGACCAAGTGGTATGAACTCCCGAAGCAAGACGGGTTTACCAATAAATATACCAGGCCACAAATTAATGCTTGAAACCAGACGGGGAACTATCTATATGACCAATGTTGTCAAGTCCCAGACTAATACCTATAACAAGCCAGGACAACTATCTGTGGATGACCGATTATAGATTAATACCTGTAACTAGCCAGGAAAGCTATCTACACGAACATATTGAAGATTAATACCTGTAACAAGCCAGGAAAACTATCTTTCTTTCTAAGGTCTAAGATTAATACCTGTAACTAGCCAGGACAACTATCTCGGCGAATGACAAAAGCAAGTTCCAGATTAATACTTATAACAAGCCAAGACAACTATATGTGGACGACCAATTGTAGATTAATACCTGTAACTAGACGGGAAAACTATCTACATGACCAGACCAAGCAGCCTTACCCAAGTTCCTTCTCATACATTTCCAAATGTAGTCTTACCCGGAATCATCATGAAGCAGCCCTACCCAGGCATTCTCATATATTTCTAGAGGCAGTCCAACATGGACTCGTCCTGAAACAACCCTACAGAAGTTTCTTCTGATACATTTCCAGACAACAATTAATTTCATTCTCCTCAGAAAATTACTGTGAAGCCTGGATTTGAATCAGAAAACAACAAACTTTCATCTCTCCAGTCCAGAGATAATTCCTCAGTAGAGCCATAGACAACTGAAGTTCCTAGACTCTATTCCCCATAGAGTTTTCTCCAAGCAAGAGAACAACAGAAATCAACCTTCCCTAGCGGACTCCTCCTCAGGCAACAAGAACATACATTCCCCATGCAGTGACCTCTTATGAAATCAGCACCTACCCTGGATGGCATCTTTAAGCCCATCTTTGATGACTCTCAGTCATCTTCTCCAAATGGCATATGTAATCCCATTCTCGGCATCATCAACCATCAGTGTTACTTCATGCGAGTGCAAATTTCTGGACACTCTGGTGTTCAATCATATTTCACCTTCAGATCACAAAAGGCAGACAAGCCAATCTAAATCCTCGGGTTTAAGAAGATTGAATAGGGGTAGTTGTTGTACCCCAAAATTTTCCCTCTCATGTTTTCCAAGATTTTTTCTTATATGGGTGATTACAAACACTTTCTTAAAGAAAATAAGAATTTTGAAGATAAACAAGGTGTCTTCGATTGGCATTGGGACAAGGTGTCTTCGATTGGCCTTGGGATAAGGTGTCTTCGTTTGGCATCTGAGCAGGTTGTCCTTCGACTAGCATCTGGACAAGGTGCTCCGATCAGATGTCTAAAATCCTTTGACACAAGCTTGGTTCACAAGACTTCGACTGAGCATGGGCTGTTTCATGCCTGATTTGATTGACAAGGAAATTACTTTCCCTGTGTGTGCCTTCAGCACAAGGCCAAGACTTCTTCAGATTTGACTTCAATCCACTAGGCAAAAAGCTTCCTTCGACCCACAAGGAAAATACCTCTTTCGTGCCTGATTTTATTGACTAGGGAATGGCCTCTTTTATGCTTGCTTTGGCCTCCCTCATGCTAGTATCCACAAGGCATTGGCTTCCTTTGTGCTAGTTTTGACTGGGCAATCGTCCCATTTGAAACAGTTTCGGTTCCACATCTAAAATCCTTAACGCACAGTTTTCCACCTTTTGACACCTATTAAGGCCTATTCAAAGTTTTCCATGCAAAAATGTTGAAGTTTGACTGTATGTTAACCACAGTTGTCTTTTTGTCCAATACAGTTGATTTTTAGTCATTTAAGCCATTGACTGAGCAAACTTGTGATGCAAGGCCTAAAACTTGGTATGAGAATTCTTGGAAATATATAAGAAGCCATGACACCCACTTGAGGCATTAGAAACCCAATCTTCCTTGAGAAAAGGGAATCCCTAGTTGTAGATCCATTGCTTATGAGAAGAATTTGTCAGATCAATTCTTAAGCAACTTTGAGCATTTGAGAACCCTAGGAGAATATCTTGAATAAAAATGGGAGGGAAAGTTTTGGGGTACAACATTATGGATTAATGTTAATAATTGGGGAGTTTAATCATTGGGAAAAGGATACTACGAGTTCACATTTTCTAGCATAGAAGATATGTAGAGAGTTAGAACTTCAGGATCCATCGGCTTAAATCCAGGTTCGCTGAAGCTTTTTGCTTGGTCGAGAGATTTCAATCTTGATCTTCAAAACAACACCCCTATGCAGGTTTGGGTGCGGTTCTATGGGCTTTCTCATGATTATTGGAGGCCTCATATTCTCTTTTCTATCGTAAGTCGTGTAGGGACACCTATTTGTATCGAATCTGCCTTAGCCAAATCTAGGGTTGACCGAAATTTTGGCCATTTTGTAAGGGTTCTTATTGATATGGATTTGGCTATACCGACAAATCACAATGTGTTGGTTGAAAGAGAAATATTTTTTTTCTTCTCTGATATTGAATATGAAAACCTACCCGATTTTTGTAGCCATTTCAGGAAATCGGGCCATGTCGTGCAAGATTGTAAGTTGTTGTGAAATCATAGTAATACTTCAAATTGGATGTTCAAGCCCCTCACCAAATGTTACGAAGCCAGCAGAGGATTTTGTTGCATAAAAGGTCGTAGAGGTCATGGATCTGGTATCATTTAATAACATTGAAGGTGATGCTATAGATGATATCCATAAGAATGCTAATACAGAAGATTTGATTTCACAGGAGCCGGTTCATAAAGTCAGGAACTTTCAGAATCCTATGAAGGAAAATTTTGAGGATGAAGATCCCCTGGTGGTCTAGAAAAATACTTTAAATTTTGTATCTCACCCCCTAAGGATTTAAGGTCTCCTTCGTCTCGTTGTGTCAAAACTACTCAGGATTTGTTGTTTGGAAATAACAATAATTTTCTGCATAATTCCTGGGCAACTCTTGCGGATGAATCTACACATTCTGAAGGAATTTTTGCAAATGCGATTTCAAGCCTTAAATATAAGAAGTCAGCTATGATTAAGAAGAAGCACTCCACTAGGTCTCAAGCAGGGCTAACAAAATTGTCTTTATGAAGGGCTTATTATGCAATCTTAGAGGTGTGGCTAATTCTTCCACTAGATTAGTCTTGAAAAAATTATGAAAATTCATAATCCAGATTTTGTTCTTATGGCAGAGTCGAAGATGTTTTTTGATATGTTCCCAAAAAATTGGTTTTCCAAAGTTGGTCTCAAGCTTTTCTCAAACAATAGCACTGAGCAACCTTCTTTATGGTATCTTTGCATGGATGATTACAATCCTAATATTATTTCTGTTATTGATCAGTTTGTTTCATTCAGTTTTAATTTTGATAATACTTTGTTAGTTGTTGTTAGAGTGTATGCCGCTGTGATACGGTGGCCAGAACCAGACTGTTTTAGGAATGTTGGTTTGCGTTTTGCGTTTGTGTTTGCAAAATGTCGCGGTAAGCAAGAGTCGCCACCGAATTTTATTTTATCCAACTGGAAAGGAAAAAAGCACAGAAAAATTCTCTTTTTTAGAGATTTTGAGTACGGGGGGTAGATTATAGAAAGGGAAGGTATTAGCACCCTTTCTATCTGTGGTTTTCAACGAGCTCTTAGGTACTTGCTCATCATTTTAAAAATTTCTTGTGTGTGTTTGATTTGAAAAAATTTTTTTGACTTCGATTTAACTCTTGCTTTTGTCTTCAAGAGTGTTACGAAGTGTTTTTGAAAGTTTTGTTTAAAAGAGGAGTGTAAGTGTGAAAAAGTTTGTTTGGATTGAGCAAGTACTTAAGAACTAATCTACCTACTCTAAAAAGAGAATTGTTCTATGTTTGTTTCCTTTAGGAAGTGTTATCCCACTATTAGTGAGTAGGTAGCACCGTCGTCGGAGTTTTAAGAGTCAATTCGAAAGGGACGTACGATCACTAAATCAATGCTAGGACGACTTAGTAGTAACCCTAATGTCTTAGATCAATTATTCGAGGCAACAATTCCGAGGCAACCATTCTGAGGCACCTTTCCGAACGGGACTTTGATCTTTGTTTAGACAAGAGAGCGACCACTAAAATATTCTATACTTAATGACCGTTTACCGAAGGCAACCGAAGTGAGAGTATACCCTAGGAGTGCGCATGTGCGAGTGATTCAATTTCTGATTTATTATCTTTGCACATTTAGGGTTAGCTAACCGCTTTAAAGTTAATCATACATTCTTGTCATGCATTCCTAACATTCATACATCTAACAGTTTAATATTTTGCGAAATTTAAAGTGCGGAAATTAAGCTACACTATTACAAGGCTTCGGGTATTTACATATCCAAAAACAAACCAGTAAAGAAAAGCGATAAATGAAAATAAAATATCCTAATTAATCTATTACAACTTGTGAGCAATTATATTAATATGGTAAAAATAAAATAATAAAGCGCGCGCGAGGAAATTAAAAACGATAAGAAATTAGGGTTTTGACCCTGTCTCACCTAATCGAAAGAAAAATTAGTTTTTTGTTGTTTTTGACTATTTTTTAAGAAAAAGAATTAGGTTTTTAAATTAAATACAAAATTAATTAGCAATTAAATTAATTAAAGAAAATGACTAAATTTAACCTATTTTTGTGTTTTGGGTTATTTTAAGAAAAAGAAAATATAATTAAGTTAAAACCCTAATTGTTCTAATTAATTTTAATTATTTACAAAAGAATTTAAGTTACCCTAGAATTAAATAATCTAATTAAATTAATTATTTTTTTATAAAAAATAAACCTAAATCTAATTGGATGAAAAATATTTTTGTGATTTTTTTTATGAAAAGAATTATTAATTTGTGTTAGTAAATATAAATAAATAAATTAATAAAGGAAAATATAAAAGAAAAGAGAAAGAGATATTGGGCCTGAAGCTAGAAATTTGGAGGTGTGGATAGCAAATCTGGCCCAAGAAACAAAGGTCCATGTTGACCTTCTGGATCCCCTACCATGCATTGACTAGGTCACATGATGGTCACTAAATGATAGCCATTAGATCTGGCCTCATGGACACCTGGCTGGTTGGATTCTGAGGGCACATGGTAGTCCTTTGTCCCTATATGCGCGCCTGATCAATTAAAGCAAAATAACATGAAACATAGGGGGACCTGGGATTCGAACCCATGCCCCAAAGCATTTTCCAACCACCTGACTACCAACTGCGTTGTGTGTTCAATTTGTACATAGAATAATAAATAATGATAATATTTAATATATGCAAGTTAGTGGAAAAAGGCGCCAAAATTCAAATGGCCCAGTAAGACAGTGCCACGCAGGTCATCCCCAACCTTGCTCCGTTGGTAAAAGTCAAAAACTTTTACCTACGGACAACTTCCGTAGCTACATCCCTGGCTTATCTCAAAATCCTCCATAGGCATGATAAATGACATCTAATGCCATGAATCGAACCGTCTTGACATTCTGAATATCACGATGCCCTTCATGGGGGCCAATTTTTCCTACACAGAAAAACCCTAAAACAAGACCAAGAACCCTAACAATGGAAATTCTTGATACAGTCCACAAACACGAAATTAAATGTTATGGATAGTTTGAAAATGCTTCAAGGAGTAAGAATATACAAATATTTCATGCTATAGATGCCAAAATTACGCAATTCAAATTCAAGAAAAAGCCATTGTCGTGGATGACTTACAGTGAGTTATAGTGTTGGAAACTCCTTGTTCTTGATTGGTTTCTCTTGCTTGTGATCCCAGGAAGCGGTTGGGATGGCTAGAGGGTCTTGAGAATGCCTGGAAATGCAAAATTTAATCACCACTTTTCTTTGATTTTTTCAAGTTTGTTCTGACTTTGTGCGCCTCTCAAACCTTGTCCTTTAGGTCTGCAATTGTTCAATATATATCAATGATTGAATTAGGGTTGCAAACATGATCTCAATCTTCCTCCATTATAGTTTTTGATTTGGATTTGATTTACTTGAAGATACTTCCAAAAATAGGCCAAACTCAATCTTTTTGTGCACACAAAGGCCTTGCACGAATTCAATCACTTTCCAACTGGATATAAGACCTGAAACATGCACAATATCTTGAGGTTTCAATGTTTTAGATTTTTTCATGATTTGTTTTAATTTAAATTGATTTAATTCAAATAAAAATCAAAATAAATAATGAAAATAAGATAATGACAAGTGGAAAGAGCTAGGGCTCGTGGACCACGCTACCAACTCAAAACTAGTGAAAAAGATTAGGTCTATTTAGAAAAAATTGCATTTTGAGGCATAGTTGACTTTTGGCAATTTTGCAAAAAGGGTCAACTTCACCAATGCACAACTTCCTCAATTTTGACTCTTTGAAGGTGTTATTATACTTTTTAGAAAGCTTGATATGTACTCTAAGCAACCCTTTTGGTCTCATCTCAATTTGGTATTCCATGTTCAAGTATGAAGCTTTGGAAAAAAGGTGTTTTTGTTGACTTTTCAAAATGACCTATAATGTCCAAATTCATAACTTCTTGTGAGTGAATATTTTGAACTTGGGAGATGAATATGGATTGTAGGGAATTTCATACTCTTAAAAATGAGCTTTGTATGGGTCATTTCTCATAAAGTATGAGAAAGTTATGCTTGGTCAAAGTTGAGTTGACTTTGACTACAAAACCCTAATTTAACAACTTTTGGTTCTTGATGAATTATGAGCAATACTTGATGAATCATGATCAAACCTTGATCAAATGATGAATGATACTTAAAAATGAGGATGTTGACCAAAAATCTTGAAGTTTGACTATATGTGGGCCACAGTTGACTTTTGCCCTAGCACAGTCGATTTTCAAGCCTTTGAGCATTTGACTGAGCAAACTTCCTCTGCAAGGCTTGAAACTTGACATGGATGATCTTGAGAACATAATAGGACAATGGTGAGAATTTTGGATCCCTTGGACTCAAGTATCTTGATGCAACATGAAACCCTAATTTGAGGTAGACTGCTTTAGGAGAGAGCTTGTCTGGTCAACCATTGGACTTCTTTGAGCAACTTGAGGATCTTTCTTGAAATGTTTTGAGAAATATGGGAGGGAAAATTTTGGGGTACAAAATCTTCCCATGTTCAATCTTATTAAACCTGAGGATGTAGATTGGTTTGTTTTCCTTTCGTGATCCAAGGGTGGAAGATGATTGAACACTAGAGTGCCTAGAAATTTGCACTCGCATGAAGTGGTATCCATCTTGCGATGTCGGGAATGGGCTTACAGATGCCATTTAGAAATTAATGACAGAAGATGGGCTTAAAGATGCCATCCGGAGGAGTGTCGATCGCATAATAGATTCCTTAGCGAGAGTTTGTATACTTGTTGTTGAGGAAGACTACGCTGGGGAATGTTGATCTCTGTCTTGGGAGAAATAGAATTTTAGGAGCTTCGGTCGTCCGTTATTCTACTGGGGAATCGTCTCTTAGTCGAGGAGGTGAAAAAGAAATATTATCTGGTCGTGATCCAGGCTTCATGGTGATAATATCGACTTCTTATCTGGTCGTGCTCCAGGCTTTGCAGTGACTTACTGGGGATATGAGATTAAACTTGCTATCCGATTGTAATCTAGGCTTCGCAATTTCTCGATTCTTATCTGGTTGTAATCCAGGCTTCAGAAGGAATTAAGTTGTTATCCGGTCGCATCCGGGCTTCAACTTGAATTTAGGGCATACTAATATCCGGTCGACTCCGGGCTTCTTTGTAATTGTCCAAGTAAACTGCTATTTGGTCGAAATCCAAGCTTCGCAGTGTCTCATACTGTTATCTGGTCATAATCCAGGCTTAAGTCTTTTTATCGCTATATGGTCGTAATCCAGGCTTCACGATGTCCCATACCATTATTCGGTCGAATCCAGGCTTCATGGTGTTCTGTACTACTATCTGGTCGTAATCCAGGCTTCAGAAGAAATCAAATGATTATCCGATCGCCTTCGGGCTTCCCTTTGACTATTGGGCCTACTAATATCTGGTCGAATCCGGGCTTCATAGTATTTGGCCGGGTAAACTGCTATTTGGTCATAATCTAAGCTTAACAGTGTCCCTCACTGTTATCTGGTCGTAATCCAGGCTTCAGTGTTTTTTTACGGCTATTTGGTCGTAATCCAGGCTTCACGATGTCTCATACCATTATCTGGTCGAATCCAGGCTTCATGGTGTTCGGAGAAAATCAAGATACTATCCGGTCGTAATTCGGGCTTCATAACATGTATTAAAGATATACCATTATCTGGTCATAATCCAGGCTTCGCGGTGTCTTTGGCTGCTATCTGGTCGTAATCCAGGCTTCATAGAAATTTGTATTGTTATCTGGTCGTAATCCAGGCTTCACAATAACTTGTTGAGCTATTATCCGGTTGTAACCCGGGCTTCACGGTTTGTGTTTACGACATACCACTATCTGGTCGAGTCCACGCTTCATGTATGGTCGTAATCCAAGCTTCACAGTAACTTACTGAGTTGTTATTCGGTCGTAATACAGGCTTTACGGCTCGTTGGGGATTAAACTATTATCCAGTTGTTCCCGGGCTTCATAGCTTAAAGATAAACCACTATCTGGTCGAATCCAGGCTTCGCGGCGTCTGATATTATTATTCGGTCGTTCTCCGGGCTTCACAGCATGATGTAGAAATCAAGGTGCTATCCGGTCGATTACGGGCTTCATAGCTTGAACTTTGGTGAGAATTCGATTGTATCTTTCCTGAAAGGTAAAGAGTTAGTCGTATGTAATGCATGCTATGCATCGAGCAATGATGTTCTCAAAATAAATGAGATTGTGTTGTATGATGCTTATGCACATGTCATTATGTATGGATATTTGTTGTACCCCAAAATTTGCCCTCCCATATTCTTCAAAGATTTGCCAAGTCAAGCTTCAAAATCTCCCCAAGGGTTGCACAGTCAAGGGTCTCCTAAACAGTCAAGATTAGGGTTTTTGTTCTGATCAAGAAAATGAAGTTTCCAAGGGTCCAATCAAGTCTCATATGCCTACAAATATGGTCAAGCACCCTCATACCAAGTTTCAAGATATTCAGCTCAAAATTGCACAGTCAAAACCCTAAATTGCACTACAGTCAACTACAGGGGCAAAATGGTCATTTGACAGTCAAAAGTTCAAATTTTTGGTCAACATCTCATTTTGAAGCCTTAAACATCATTTTATCAATGCTTGATCATGATTCTCAAAGTTTGGCTCAAAAATCATCAAGATGCAAAAGTTTCCTTATTTGGACAGTTGAAAAAGTCAACTACAAATTGACCAGGGAATAACTTTCACATGGATTATCAGAAAAATTCCATCCAAAGCTCATTTTGAAGAGAAAGACATTTCCTACAACTCATCTTCATATTCTAAGTCCAAGAAATGCTCTCACAAAAAGTTATCAATTTCAACATTATAGGTCATTTTCAAAAGTCAACAAAAAGGGACTTTAAGTCAAAGGCCATTACTTGATATTGGTAAATCAAAATTACATGGGACCAAAGGCATTGATTAGAGGACTCAAAGACCTCTCCAAAATGTCCAAGAACATGAGCAAAGCTTAAAAATTGAGCAAGTTATGCCTTGTGGAAGTTGGGAAATTTTTGGGTATTTTGAAAAGTCAACATTGGTTCAAATGACCTAAAATTGCTAATGGGCCCATTTTTCTTCCATAATTCATCATTCATGACATGTGCACGACCACTTGGCCCAAAGGGAAGTATTTCTTCATTTTTTATTTATTTATTTGAATTTTTATTTATATTAATTCATTTAAATCAAATTAAATACATGGAAAATATTTAAACCTAAGTATCAAATCTTTTTGCACATGTAATCTACTCAATAATTCGTGCATGATTCAATATGGAAGGATTTGGTTTGATTGGATCATGATTGGCACAAAATTGCATGAAAAAGATTGGAAAAAATATGATTGAAAATCAAATCTCAAAACCATGAATGCCATTGATTTGTTTGGTTTTTCTTGACCTAATCTATTCATTACATAAGCATGAACGAAAACCTAATGCTTTGGACACACGCAGCTGCTCAGAAACCTAACAATCAAACTTGAAATTTTTGTCAAAAAAACTCAAAACTGAAAACCCTTTTGCAGGCTGATTCAAGGCACGATTTCTGTTTCTTTAGCTTCCTCCAGCATCATTGAACGATTCCCAATCAGAAACAGTCATCCAAACCTCAAGAATCATTGTACAGAATCAAAATTTTTCTCATAAAATTGCATACTCGTATCTTAATTTTGAGGCATTTTCATGACATTTAGTTTAGGTATTCTTACTAAACGATTCATTCTGATGCTTACTATGTGAATTAATTGCGTTTTTATGCATTGTGTGCAAATATACCATTATCGATTTTTAGGGTTTACAGGATTCTGAATTGGGGATTTCTTGATCCTATAAAATTAGCGAGCCACAGTACCATGGTCATGATCAGCGCACTTGGACGAAGAAGAGGCTACCCTCGCGCCTAATTTATAGAGCCCCTAGGGCTAATCGCTATTTTCTGATATACTATCTTAGGCAACGCGTGAAAACCGTTGCCTATGTTTCTTTTGTTTCAGGAAAATAAAAACCACACGAGGAAGACGATAATGTGTGAAGCGCTGATTGGAAGGTTTAAATTTCGCGCGTTTTGAACCACTAACTATTGTTTTCTTATTATATTATTCTTAGTCTATTTAATATACAAAATGCATGAATTGGCTCAGTGGCGCGCGTGTTGATTGGTGATGTTCAGGACCTGGGTTCGATCCCAGGTCCCCACTCTTTCCACATATTATTTTTCAATGTATCTTCCCATACAGGCTCCATGCTGAGGCACACGATACACTCTCAAAATCAAACCATTCACAAAGCCAGGGTGATCAAATCAAAGGTCCAGATCCAAGGCACATGGTAGTCCTGGTCAACGCTCCAGCACCTTGCCTGGAAAAGTCAAACGGACCATGCTAATGGGCCAGAATTATTTGGGCTATACCTCCCATCTGGGGACTGATACCCCCAAGGTTTGCAAAATTTTGTTATTTTTTATCTTTTCATTATTTTTATCTTCTTTTAATTATTATTCTTTTAGTCAATTTAATTTTTTCACAAAATATAAAATATCATAAAAAAAAACAGAAAAGAGTTAAAACAATAAATAATTTTTTATTTTAGTATTTTTTTAAATAAGTTTGCATGTAATTAAATTTAGTTTTAAATTAGGTTAATTTTAATTCTTTTTTATAAAAAAACCTAAAAAATATAGAACTAGGGTTTATTTAATTTTCATCTTTTTTTTTCTTTTCTTTCATAAATAATTAAATAATTAAATATTTATTTTTTTGTAATTAAATTTGTATATAAAAATTAGGGTTAACTTAGGTCAAAGTTCAATATTTTCTTAATAAATTAAAAGCCACTAGAATTAGGGTTTGCATCTTATTTTAATTTTAGTTAATTCTTTTTCATTTAAATCATAAATACTAAAAAATACCAAAAACAAGTTCTTTCTTTTTTTTAATTAATTAATTTCATCGTTTAATTCAATTTTTGCAAAAGGGTCCAACGCCCTCGTTCTTAATTTCTTATTAATTCGCATATTTATTTTCTTTTCCGTTTAAATATTTATGTATCTCTCCCAAAGCCGTGTAAATAATTGCTCGCACTTTTAATTCTTTATTTACTTTGTTTATTTATTTTCTGTCAAATCGGGTTCGAGAAACTTTTGGCGATGTGGACCCGCGCCTTTTGTAATAGCTTAGAATTTACTTTTTCCGCAATATTTTTAACTGTTAACAAATGGCATGAAAGAATGTATGGACAAAAATAAAAACAAGCGTAGAACACCAATAACATGACAAGATAAATGCAAATGAAAACGACACACAAATCACACACCACCCCTAGGGTACGCCTCACTGTTGCCTTGCCTCGAAAGGTGATCGTCGAGTAGAGGATATCTTAGTAAGTCCTCATGATCCGGGAACCTGGTATGAGGGTAGCTTCTAAGGTGTCTTCCCATTGCTCTGGTGATCACCATGTCCCGAACCCTCGAATTGACCCGAACACCTCCAACGGTGGTGCTACCTACCTCTCAATGGTGGGATGGCACTACTTTAAAGGAAATTTACACAGACGAATTCCTTAGGGTAGGTAGGTGCTCATAGATACTTGCTCTAAATTTCAAAACAAATCAAAAATACTTTTCACACCAACACATTTTCAAAAAGCTTTCGAAAGCAACTTTTCAAACACTCTTGAGGACTGATACAAGAGTCGAACTGAAATTTTCAAAGAAACTTTTTTTAAACCCACAGTTGAAATGCAAACAAACCATTTTTGAAAACACAAATGAGCAAGTACCTAAGAGCCCATGGATAACCATGGATAGAAAGGGTGCTAACACCTTCCCTTTCTATAATCTACCTCCCGAACCGAGAGCAATCTCTATAAGGAATTTTTCTGTGCTTTTGTCCTTTCCATTTGGAGAAAATAAAAGACGGTGGCGACTCTTGCTTCCGCGACATTTCGCGAACCAGCTAAAAACAGTCAGTTCCAGATCCACCGATCACAGAACTGGCGACTCTGCTGGGGAGATTAACTTAATGTGAGGTGTACCTTAGGATTAAGATCACTGTGTTTTCAATTGTCTTCTTTGCTTGCTTTATTATTGTGGGTTGCTTGGGAGTTCTATAGATCCTAACCCGGATCTAGGGGATACCTTCTTAGAAAGTAGCAACAAGGCTGTGAGGGAACTGTGCGGGGTATACCGACATGGTTGAAACAGTCTGCTACGTTGATGTGGCACTTTGGTGTGTACTGGTAACCCTTGAGTTCAGTCAAGGAGAGTACGGGGCCTCCGCGTGGTGTCGTGAAGCATCAACAGACCTTAGGAACCTTAATTGAACTATCTTGGCCTCTTTAGGGTAGTGAGATAACTGACTTTGGTGCAGTCCGAGGTTGGTTGATACTCGATACTACACCCAATTGAGGGTTGCTTTCCTGGAATATTTCGGTCGCCAGTTCAGTGGCTAAATCGAAACGATGAACAATGAAAGAAATCCCGTGATATTGGGACCCTTAGAACCCGATTACTTTGATAGGACAGGTTGAACCCACCAACTTCAAGAGGGTACTACCCAGACCCCATGCTGGCCTTAAACCTTAAGGGCCTGTCTTGTGTGCCTTGTGTGCCTTACATGTTTGTCTTTGTAAATATCTGTGGTGTGTTTAATCATAGCATCATGACATCATCCAGCATCATATGCATTAACTAACCATTTCAGGGGTTTGAATTTTCATCTTTGTTCTTGTTTTGTAGGACATGGAAACTGTTCGTAGAAATACAATTCAAATCAGTCTTGTAAGGATCCATCCTCAGCTTAAGGAGCTTATATCCAGGATTCCCGAGAACTCTTCATTCAGTGAAAGACATGGAAGTCTCATCAGCTTGGTCAATACCAACATTGAGGAAGATATGATCAAGGTCCTATTCCAGTTCTTTGACCCTCTGCATCACTGTTTCACCTTCTTGGACTATCAGTTGGTACCTACATTGGAGGAGTTCTCCCGGCTCCTGAAGATCCCTATCCTTGATCAGCTACCCTTCAACGGTACAGAAAAGGAACCTAAGCTTGAAGAGATTGCTAAAGCCTTGCACCTACAGTCATCTGACCTCAAGGGACATTGGGAAGTTAGAAGTGGTATCAAAGGGTTCTTAGCCAGGTTTCTGTTTGAAAAGGCCCATGAGTGTTGGAACTCCCTTGACCTACAAGCTTTTGAAGAAGTTGTGGCCCTCCTTGTCTATGGTTTGGTGTTGTTCCCTAATCCAGATCAGCTTATTGATGTCAGTGCTGTTCAGATCTTTATGTCCAGGAATCCTATACCTACGTTGCTGGGGGACATCCTTCACTCATGTTACACTCGAACCATGAGAAAAAGAGGTGTCCTTATGTGTTGCACTCCTCTCCTGGGAAGGTGGTTTATTTCGCACCTTCCACAATCAGTTTTGAAGAATGAGCGGGGTTTGAGATGGTCACAGCGGTTGATGACTCTTACACATGCAGATATACATTGGTGCCCTAGGTCCAGAGAAGATGTCACTATCATTGATCGTTGCGGGGAGTACCCTAATGTTCCTTTACTTGGAATCAGAGGAGGTATTACTTACAGCCCATGCCTGGCTTGGAGACAGTTTGGTTATGCTCGGAGGGATGGTCCTCATGACATGTTAATTCCTGACATAGTTTTTGACTTCGAAAACGATACTCAAGGACTTCGCCAAAGGTTTATCAGAGCCTGGAGGATGCCCAGTAGGATAGACAGCAAGACACTGGGGCACAGGAACTCCATCCCGTTGGAACCTTATCTCAAGTGGGTACGCGCCCGCTCCCAGAAGTTGGTAATGCCTTATCCTCATATGCTCCCAGTAATCAAAGAACCAGTCTTGGAAGGAGAAATGTCCTACACTATTCAGCACCCTGATATGCCCACATCCTGGGAAGAGATGCAGAAGAGCTGGATCCAGCTTAAGGAGGAAAGGAATTCTCTTGAGGCTAGTCTACATGCCAGTGAAAAGAAGGTCTTGGAGCTCACCCGCCTGTTGCATGAGGAGAGGAATCTCAACACTTATATAGCTCCAAAGAGGATGCGTAGCATATTTTGGGATTGATTTGATTTTTGTATTATTTTGCCCATGAGGCTTTGATTTACTAAACAGTTATGTCCTTAATGATAACGTGTGTTCCTTTTTGTCTACAACAAAGTTGAATTTTCGAACCCTTGAATGCATTGCATAAACACACCTCATTCATCATGTGCATAGCAGGTTTTTCCCTTTTCAGGTTGCTTACAGTTCTTCGCTGTTTATTTTAGCATCATGAATCCTGACTCGTCATCAACTGAGACATCCATCAAGGCTCTTCAGGCGCAGAATGCGCAGTTTCAGGAATTAATCAAGGGTTTGGCTCAAGGCCAAGAAGAGCTGAAGGCTATGCTCCTGAAGAAGGAGAAGAAGAAGAAGAGAAGAACTGTTATGTTCAACTCGGGCCGAAGGTTTGGCAATGCTCTGCAGCAGGAAGAGGCTGGTTCTTCTGTTGGCAAGAGTTCTCCTCAGGCAGAAGCAAGGGTTCCTAGTCCGGTAGTCTCCGACAACGAGACTGATTTTGATGAAGAGCAGTACCCTCCTGCGGAAGACAGATACAAGCAACTGGAGGATAGGCTGAAGGCTATGGAAATACAACAGGTACCTGGGCTGGATTTCGGAGATCTGGGTTTGTCTACTGGTGTGATTATCCCTCACAAGTTCAAAGCACCATCCTTCTCTAAATATGACGGGGCGTCTTGTCCCAAGCTACATCTCAGGTCCTATGTTCGGAAGATGCAACCGTACTCTGCGGATAAGAATTTATGGATCCACTTCTTCCAGGAGAGTCTTTCAGGGACTCATATCGAATGGTTCTATCAGCTGGATGGGACCAAGGTTCGTAACTGGGAGGAGTTGGCTACTGCTTTCTATAAGCAGTATCAATATAATGCCGACCTTGCCCCTACACGTACCCAACTCCAGGGTATGTCGTTAGGTTCAAGTGAAGGTTTTAAGGAGTACGCTCAGAAGTGGAGAGATCTGGCTGGCAGGGTGCAGCCATCGTTGACCGATCGGGAGTTGGTAGACATGTTCTTGGGGACCCTATCTGGGCCATTTTTCAACCATCTCATTGGGAATTCGTCTGCAGGGTTCACTGATCTGATTCTAACAGGAGAAAGAATTGAAGCTGGGTTGAAGTCTGGAAAGATTCCGAAGGGTGCATCATCTAGTTCTGAGAAGAAACCCTTCAAGAAGGAAGCTAGTGCCGTGTATGGTTCCAAGAGATCGGAGAGACCTGAGCGCCGCCAATCTGTCAGTGCGGTAATGATTGCTAAGCCTGCTGCTGCTCCCCGGCCAAACAATCCTCAAAGGGCTGAAAGACCCCGGAGAGAGTTCACCCGGTTAAGCATGACCCTATCGCAGATCCTGCCACAGTTGCTATCAACCAACTTAGTGACTGTCCGAGAGGCGCCGAAGTTTCCAAATACTGCATCTCCTAAGTACAACCCAAATGCTCGTTGTGCTTACCATTCAGATAGTCCAGGACATTCTACTGATGACTGTTGGGCATTAAGGAGCAAGCTGCAAGACCTGATTGACGCCAAAGAGGTACAGTTTGAGGCATCTGAGAAACCTAATGTAGTGACAGCTCCCCTGCCTGCTCATGGGGTAAATGCTATTGGGGACAAAGACGAAGTGGATGAAGCTGAGTTTGATAGCTGGATTTACCCGACAACCGACAGTGGACCTAACAATTGGAGTGCAAAGGACAACCTATCTGCTTCTCTTGTTACTAAGTAATGAATTCCTATGTTTTGGTATTTGTAATAAACAATAAATAAACTCTGTGGCCCGGTGTCTTACCCGAGGCACCGTGGTTCTATTTATGAGGGCATATAAATTGTCATTTCATATATCATGAATGAAAATCTTGGACGTTTTCTCGCATTGCAAATTTTATGCTCCTTTTCTGTCTTTTCTTCCTTTACATATATTTCAAAACAGTTGTATTTACACACACACTCACTCATACAGGTTTCAATCCACTCTGGATCTTACTGATAACAACCCTGCTACTGCCAGTTATGACTTCGAAAATCCGATCAACTTAGCCGAAGACGAAGGTGAAGATGATTGCGAAGTGCCTGGCGAGCTTGCAAGACTGTTGCTTCAGGAAGAGAGGGAAATTCAACCCCATGAAGAGCCAGTGGAAACAATAAACTTGGGTACTGAGGCATACAGGAAAGAGGTAAAGATTGGTGCCAACCTAGAGCTCAGCGTGAAGCAACGGTTGACTCAAATGCTGCATGATTATATGGAGATCTTTTCCTGGTCCTACGAAGACATGCCTGGGTTGGATACCGATATTGTGGTCCATCACTTGCCGACTAAGGAAGACTGCCCTCCAGTTAAGCAAAAGGTCCGTCGGATGCGTCCAGAGATGTCTGAGAAGATTAAAGCCGAGGTCATGAAACAGTTCGATGCCGGGTTTCTGGCAGTGACTTCTTATCCTCAATGGGTTGCTAATGTGGTGCCGGTACCTAAAAAGGACGGTAAGGTCAGAATGTGTGTCGACTACAGGGATCTGAACAGGGCCAGCCCCAAGGATGACTTCCCCCTACCTCACATTGATGTCCTTGTTGATAATACAGCTCAGCATAAGGTGTTCTCTTTCATGGATGGCTTCTCAGGTTATAATCAGATCAAGATGGCACCTGAAGACATGGAAAATACTACATTTGTTACTCAATGGGGCACCTTCTGTTACAAGGTCATGCCATTCGGGTTGAAGAACGCTGGGGCAACCTACCAACGTGCCATGGTTGCTCTATTTCATGACATGATCCATCATGAGATAGAAGTGTATGTTGACGACATGATCGCAAGGTCCCAAACTGAGGAAGAGCACCTAGATCATCTGCAGAAATTGTTCGACCAGTTGAAACTATACAAGCTGAGATTGAACCCGAACAAGTGCACCTTCGGGGTAAGATCTGGGAAGTTGTTAGGCCTCGTGGTAAGCGACAAGGGCATTCAAGTGGACCCTGCTAAGGTCAAAGCTATTCAAGAGATGCCAGTTCCTAAGACAGAGAAGGAGGTCAGAGGCTTTTTAGGACGCCTGAATTACATTGCTCGTTTCATCTCACATCTGACTGCTACCTGTGAGCCAATCTTCAAGCTGCTGAAGAAAGATCAGGTAGTACGTTGGAACGATGAATGTCAGGCTGCTTTTGACAGAATCAAAGAGTATCTCCAAGAACCACCTATCCTTATGCCACCGGTTGAAGGGAGACCTCTGATACTATACCTGACAGTGCTTGACAACTCAATGGGGTGTGTGCTGGGGCAGCATGACGAGTCTGGCCGAAAAGAGCATGCCATTTATTACCTTAGCAAAAAGTTTACCGACTGTGAGACCCGATACTCACTGCTTGAGAAAACTTGCTGCGCTTTGGTATGGGCTGCTCGCCGGCTGAGACAGTATATGCTGACTCACACTACCTTGTTGATCTCAAAGATGGATCCTATAAAATACATATTCGAAAAGCCTGCTCTGTCTGGGAGGATTGCAAGATGGAAAATGATCTTGACGGGATACGACATTCAATATACAACCCAGAAAGCCATCAAGGGAAGTGTATTGGCAGACCACTTGGCACATCAGGCCGTCGACGACTATCAGTCAATGAACTTTGAGTTTCCGGATGAAAGTATTATGATTGTGACTGATTGTGAAGTACCTGGACCGGATGAAGGACCTGAACCAGGATCCCGATGGTCTATGCACTTTGACGGAGCCTCCAACGCTTTGGGAAACGGTATCGGCGCCATAATCATATCACCTCAAGGTACTCATACTCTACTCACTGCCCGGCTATGTTTCAACTGTACCAACAACATGGCAGAGTATGAGGCGTGCATCATGGGTCTTCAAGCTGCGATTGACCTAAGGATCAAGTTTCTGAGTGTCTTCGGAGATTCCGCTCTTGTGATCAATCAGATCAAAGGAGAGTGGGATACGAAACATCCGAACCTGATTCCTTACAAAGAATGTGTGTTGGCTTTAATCCCCCACTTTACAGAGATAACCTTTAAACACTTTCCGAGAGAAGAGAATCAGCTGGCGGACGCGTTAGCTACAATGTCTTATATGTTCAAGGTCAAATGGGATAATGAGGCTCCCCGGATCATCATCTGGAAACTGGACGAACCGGCATACTGTTGTGATCTCGAGACTGAATTGGTGACTGAGAAGCCTTGGTACCATGAGGTGAAGAGATATCTGGAAACTCAGGAGTACCCTGAAGGTGCCTCTATCAATGATAGGAAATTCCTGAGGAGGTTCGCAGCCAAGTTCTTCCTAAGCAACGGCATCTTGTACAAGCGAAACCATGATTCAACCTTACTGCGTTGTGTGGATAAGAATGAAGTAGAAAGGATCATGGAAGAGCTACATGAAGGAACCTTTGGTACGCATTCCAGTGGGCACACTATGGCAAAGAAGATCCTGTGGGCAGGATACTACTGGTCCACAATGGAAGCTGACTGCTACCAACATTCCAGGACATGCCACAAGTGCCAGATTTACGCAGACAAGGTGCATGTTCCTCCAGTTCCCCTGAATGTTCTGACTGCGCCGTGGCTGTTTGCAATGTGGGGCATAGACATGATCGGTGAGATTAAACCTACGGCATCTAATGGGCATCGCTTCATCCTGGTGGCAATTGATTATTTTACGAAGTGGGTCGAAGCAGCATCCTATGCTACGGTAACCAAGACTGTTGTGGCACGGTTCATTCGGCATAATCTGATCTGTCGGTACGGCGTCCCTGAGAGAATTATTACAGACAACGGTACCAATCTGAATAATAAGATGATCGCTGAGCTCTGCGAGCAGTTCAAGATACAGCACCACAATTCTTCTCCTTACAGACCGAAGATGAATGGGGCTGTAGAAGCAGCAAATAAGAACATCAAGAAAATCGTGCAGAAGATGACAGTGACTTACAAAGATTGGCACGAGATGTTACCGTTCGCTCTACATGGATACCGTACCTCAACTAGGACGTCAACCGGGGCAACTCCTTTCTCTCTGGTCTATGGTATGGAGGCAGTCTTACCGATCGAAGTGCAGATACCCTCTCTCCGGATAATGAAGGATGCAAATTTGAAAGAAGATGATTGGATCCAGACGCGACTTGATCAGCTCAACCTCATTGATGAAAAGAGACTTGTTGCTATCTGTCATGGTCAGACGTATCAGAAACGGATGATCAGGGCATTTAACAAAAAGGTCAAACCACAGGAATACCGAGTTGGGGATCTGGTAATCAAGAGAATCATCCTTCCTCAGAGTGATCCAAGGGGCAAATGGACCCCCACGTACGAAGGGCCATTTGTGGTTAAGCATGTGTTCTCAGGAGGAGCAATGATATTGACCAACATGGATGGTGACGACCTTCCACACCCCGCCAATGCAGACATAGTAAAAAGATACTACGCATGAAAAAAGACCCGGTAGGCTGACATGCCTAGGCAAAAATTAGGGCTTCCCGTCGAACCAAAAGGGTTCGGGCAAAATGAAGGGATGAAAATGAAAAAATCTGTACACCCGGCAAGTCGAAAACCTGAAAAGGCGACTTGGGCAAAAATGGGTATCCCGGTGGACCGAAAACCCGAAAGGGCGGTCCAGGAAAAAATTAGGGATAAAAGCGTAATACTATGTCTCATTGGATCACTTTGCATCCAGAATCCGGTATCCACATCAAGTTCAGACGGCATCGATCAGTCAGCTTCACCTTCAACCAAGGTCATCAAGTGATGAGACGCTCAGAGTTATAAAGGCAATAGTAGAGTTGAAACCCAGTGGGATCATTCATTTCACACAGCTGTTTTATTTTCTTTTGTACAAAACTTGTATAAACTCTTTTGTTCGGCGGCGTCCTCTTACTAGGACGTCAGCTTCTTGTACACAAAACGCCTATTTTCAGGCCATTCAAAATCAATACAAATACATTTTCAGTTAAACGTGCCAATTGTTTTTCTTTTTCTGTTTTGTTTTGCGAAGAACGTCCAAGGTTAAATTTGTGATATATGCATTGACAATAATTTGCTAACTCATGAAATATTTGCATACGAAACAAAGAATTGATTACAGGTAACATCAGAAACAGGGGCAATAAAGAGTTGTCTAAGCAATCTAATTGTTCTGTCCTCCAAGGCACCAAGGTAGGTTCAGCTAAAGAACGTAACCAGATATCTCAATTCCCCAGAGAGTAAGCCAGCAAGCAGTGCATTCTTCTCCAAGCAGAGTTATCAAATCCATAGAAGTTGAGTATCCTCCAGCAGATCTCAACATCCCCCAGCAGCAGTATACATATATTCTTAACAAGCATCCCCGGCAGTCTTGGTCTAAAGATTGTTCCCCGGCGGTATATCAACATTCAAAGGAATCACTTTCCCCAGCATATCAAAACTTCCCCCAGAGAGTCCAATCTAGTTCCCCAGGAAATTTGGAATTCATCTCCCCAAACAGTAAGCTTATCCCCAGTAAATTCTGGAAGCTTATCCCTCGCAGAGCACGAACGCGTCGTCCGGCTTTATTCAAAGAGTTATTTCCTTAACAGGATATAACTGGGTTATCCTCAGCCAAAAGCCACGGAAAGATCGTCGTCGACGAAGTTCTCTTACCCCCAGCGAAGTCTAATCAATACTTCCAATACAACAAGGATATCCCCAACAAGATATTATCAACACTCAACAAAGCATCTCTCTCCCCACAGAGTATTGCTTCCCAGCAAGATCATCAGAGTACTTTCCTCCCCGCAGAGTTATTCCATTCGCCAAGTTTATTCCTCAACGGAGTCATCTTCTCCTACCGGTATTCTTGCAGCTATCATCCCCAGCGGAAGCGAAATCTATTTCAGCCCAGGAGTGACTTCCCGGCACCCGTCAAGGATTTACTTTTCTAGACGAAAGCATACATAAAACATCACATACATCATTATAGCATGCATAGACGCATCATATCATACAAATCTCATTTATGTTGAGAATATCATTGCTTGATCCATATCATGCATTACATATGACTGATCTTTACCTTTCAGGAAGGATTCAGCTAAATTCTCCATCATATTTCAAGACCTAGACCGGTTCAGTTAATCAACTCCAAAGATTTCTTATCCAGTCCAAGGCCTTCTCTAGTCCAGCTAAATCGACTCCCAACAGATTTTTCTGATGAAGACTCAGTAGAAGTTATCCGGGTTATAATTTCCTATGGTTCCCTCCCCGACGGTGCGTAAGGTGATTCCTTTTGAGATTATAATTCCCTATGGTTCCCTCCCCGACGGTGCGTGAGGTGATTCCTTTTGAGATTATAATCCCCTATGGTTCCCTCCCCGACGGTGCGTGAGGTGATTCCTTTTGAGATTATAATTCCCTATGGTCCTCTCCCCGACGGTGCGTGAGATGTAATTCCCTTTCAGATTATAATTTCCTATGGTTCTCTCCCCGACGGTGCGTGAGATGTAATTCCCTTTTAGGTTATGATTTCCTGTGGTCCTCTCCCCGACGGTGCGTGAGATGTAATTCCCTTTTAGGTTATGATTTCCTGTGGTCCTCTCCCCGACGGTGCGTGAGATGTAATTCCCCTTTAGGTTATGATTTCCTGTGGTCCTCTCCCCGACGGGGCGTGAGATGTAATTCCCCTTTAGGTTATGATTTCCTGTGGTCCTCTCCCCGACGGTGCGTGAGATGTAATTCCCCTTTAGGTTATGATTTCCTGTGGTCCTCTCCCCGACGGTGCGTGAGATGTAATTCCCTTTTAGGTTATGATTTCCTGTGGTCCTCTCCCCGACGGTGCGTGAGATGTAATTCCCTTTTAGGTTATGATTTCCTGTGGTCCTCTCCCCGACGGTGCGTGAGATGTAATTCCCTTTTAGGTTATGATTTCCTGTGGTCCTCTCCCCGACGGTGCGTGAGATGTAATTCCCCTTGAGGTTATAATTTCCTTTGGTCCTCTCCCCGACGGTGCGTGAGATGTAAATCCCTTTCAGGTTATAATTTCCTTTGGTCCTCTCCCCGACGGTGCGTGAGATGTAATTCCCTTTCAGATTACAATTGCCTATGGTTCTCTTCCCGATCCCGCGAAGATGGTAAATCCCACCAAGATTTTCTCCACGAGCGTTGTTGAAGGTTAAAGTCACCCAAGGTTCTCTTACCGTTCATGCTAAGGTAGTAACCATCCCTGGTTCATTCATCATCTTGTGAAGCTCCAGACTCAGCTCCTGTAACCGTTCAGGATATATCTATACCAAGCATCTGAAAACCAGCTCCTGTAACATGTCAGGTACTTATTTTCCTTTGCAGGTATGCAGGTTCTCGCTAAGGAATCTCTTACGCGATCAACATCCAGATGGCATCTATAAGCCCATCACCCTATTCAGCAATCTCTAAATGGCATCTATAAGCCCATTCCCATCACCACACTGCTACTATGTGAGCGCAAATTTCTGGGCACTCTAGTGTTCAATCATCTTCTACCCTCGGATTACGAAAGGCACGTCAGCCAATCTGCATCCTCAGGTCTAAGAAGATTGAATAGGGGCAACTGTTGTACCCCAAAATTTGCCCTCCCATATTCTTCAAAGATTTGCCAAGTCAAGCTTCAAAATCTCCCCAAGGGTTGCACAGTCAAGGGTCTCCTAAACAGTCAAGATTAGGGTTTTTGTTCTGATCAAGAAAATGAAGTTTCCAAGGGTCCAATCAAGTCTCATATGCCTACAAATATGGTCAAGCACCCTCATACCAAGTTTCAAGATATTCAGCTCAAAATTGCACAGTCAAAACCTTAAATTGCACTACAGTCAACTGCAGGGGCAAAATGGTCATTTGACAGTCAAAAGTTCAAATTTTTGGTCAACATCTCATTTTGAAGCCTTAAACATCATTTTATCAATGCTTGATCACGATTCTCAAAGTTTGGCTCAAAAATCATCAAGATGCAAAAGTTTCCTTATTTGGACAGCTGAAAAAGTCAACTGCAAATTGACCAGGGCATAACTTTCACATGGATTATCAGAAAAATTCCATCCAAAGCTCATTTTTAAGAGAAAGACGTTTTCTACAACTCATCTTCATATTCCAAGTCTAAGAAATGCTCTCACAAAAAGTTATCAATTTCAACATTATAGGTCATTTTCAAAAGTCAACAAAAAGGGACTTTAAGTCAAAGGCCATAACTTGAGATTGGTAAATCAAAATGACATGGGACCAAAGGCATTGATTATAGGACTCAAATACCTTTCCAAAATGTCAAAGAACATGAGCAAAGCTTAAAAATTGAGCAAGTTATGCCTTGTGGAAGTTGGGAAATTTTAGGGTATTTTGAAAAGTCAACATTGGTTCAAATGACCTAAAATTGCTAATGGGCCCATTTTTCTTCCATAATTCATCATTCATGACATGTGCATGACCACTTGGCCCAAAGGGAAGTATTTCTTCATTTTTTATTTATTTATTTGAATTTTTATTTATATTAAATCATTTAAATCAAATTAAATACATGGAAAATATTTAAACCTAAGTATCAAATCTTTTTGCACTTGTAATCTACTCAATAATTCGTGCATGATTCAATATGGAAGGATTTGGTTTGATTGGATCATGATTGGCACAAAATTGCATGAAAAAGATTGGAAAAAATATGATTGAAAATCAAATCTCAAAACCATGAATGCCATTGATTTGTTTGGTTTTTCTTGACCTAATCTATTCATTACATAAGCATGAACGAAAACCTAATGCTTTGGACACACGCAGCTGCTCAGAAACCTAACAATCAAACTTGAAATTTTTGTCAAAAAAACTCAAAACTGAAAACCCTTTTGCAGGCTGATTCAAGGCACGATTTCTGTTTCTTTAGCTTCCTCAAGCATCATTGAACGATTCCCAATCAGAAACAGTCATCCAAACCTCAAGAATCATTGTACAGAATCAAAATTTTTCTCATAAAATTGCATACTCGTATCTTAATTTTGAGGCATTTTCATGACATTTAGTTTAGGTATTCTTACTAAACGATTCATTCTGATGCTTACTATGTGAATTAATTGCGTTTTTATGCATTGTGTGCAAATATACCATTATCGATTTTTAGGGTTTACAGGATTCTGAATTGGGGATTTCTTGATCCTATAAAATTAGCGAGCCACAGTACCATGGTCATGATTAGCGCACTTGGACGAAGAAGAGGCTACCCTCGCGCCTAATTTATAGAGCCCCTAGGGCTAATTGCTATTTTCTGATATACTATCTTAGGCAACGCGTGAAAACCGTTGCCTATGTTTCTTTTGTTTCAGGAAAATAAAAACCACGCGAGGAAGACGATAACGTGTGAAGCGCTGATTGGAAGGTTTAAATTTCGCGCGTTTTGAACCACTAACCATTGTTTTCTTATTATATTATTCTTAGTCTATTTAATATACAAAATGCATGAATTGGCTCAGTCGCGCGCGTGTTGATTGGTGATGTTCAGGACCTGGGTTCGATCCCAGGTCCCCACTCTTTCCACATATTATTTTTCAATTGATCTTCCCATACAGGTTCCATGCTGAGGCACACGATACACTCTCAAAATCAAACCATTCACAAAGCCAGGGTGATCAAATCAAAGGTCCAGATCCAAGGCACATGGTAGTCCTGGTCAACGCTCCAGCACCTTGCCTGGAAAAGTCAAACGGACCATGCTAATGGGCCAGAATTATTTGGGCTATACCTCCCATCTGGGGACTGATACCCCCAAGGTTTGCAAAATTTTGTTATTTTTTATCTTTTCATTATTTTTATCTTCTTTTAATTATTATTCTTTTAGTCAATTTAATTTTTTCACAAAATATAAAATATCATAAAAAAAAACAGAAATGAGTTAAAACAATAAATAATTTTTTATTTTAGTATTTTTTTAAATAAGTTTGCATGTAATTAAATTTAGTTTTAAATTAGGTTAATTTTAATTCTTTTTTATAAAAAAACCTAAAAAATATAGAACTAGGGTTTATTTAATTTTCATCTTTTTTTTCTTTTCTTTCATAAATAATTAAATAATTAAATATTTATTTTTTTGTAATTAAATTTGTATATAAAAATTAGGGTTAACTTAGGTCAAAGTTCAATATTTTCTTAATAAATTAAAAGCCACTAGAATTAGGGTTTGCATCTTATTTTAATTTTAGTTAATTCTTTTTCATTTAAATCATAAATACTAAAAAATACCAAAAACAAGTTCTTTCTTTTTTTTAATTAATTAATTTCATCGTTTAATTCAATTTTTGCAAAAGGGTCCAACGCCCTCGTTCTTAATTTCTTATTAATTCGCATATTTATTTTCTTTTCCGTTTAAATATTTATGTATCTCTCCCAAAGCCGTGTAAATAATTGCTCGCACTTTTAATTCTTTATTTACTTTGTTTATTTATTTTCTGTCAAATCGGGTTCGAGAAACTTTTGGCGATGTGGACCCGCGCCTTTTGTAATAGCTTAGAATTTACTTTTTCCGCAATATTTTTAACTGTTAACAAATGGCATGAAAGAATGTATGGACAAAAATAAAAACAAGCGTAGAACACCAATAACATGACAAGATAAATGCAAATGAAAACGACACACAAATCACACACCACCCCTAGGGTACGCCTCACTGTTGCCTTGCCTCGAAAGGTGATCGTCGAGTAGAGGATGTCTTAGTAAGTCCTCATGATCCGGGAACCTGGCATGAGGGTAGCTTCTAAGGTGTCTTCCCATTGCTCTGGTGATCACCATGTCCCGAACCCTCGAATTGACCTGAACACCTCCAACGGTGGTGCTACCTACCTCTCAATGGTGGGATGGCACTACTTTAAAGGACATTTACACAGACGAATTCCTTAGGGTAGGTAGGTGCTCATAGATACTTGCTCTAAATTTCAAAACAAATCAAAAATACTTTTCACACCAACACATTTTCAAAAAGCTTTCGAAAGCAACTTTTCAAACACTCTTGAGGACTGATACAAGAGTCGAACTGAAATTTTCAAAGAAACTTTTTTTAAACCCACAGTTGAAAAGCAAACAAACCATTTTTGAAAACACAAATGAGCAAGTATCTAAGAGCCCATGGATAACCATGGATAGAAAGGGTGCTAACACCTTCCCTTTCTATAATCTACCTCCCGAACCGAGAGCAATCTCTATAAGGAATTTTTCTGTGCTTTTGTCCTTTCCATTTGGAGAAAATAAAAGACGGTGGTGACTCTTGCTTCCGCGATATTTCGCGAACCAGCTAAAATTAGTCAGTTCCAGATCCACCGATCACAATATGCAATGTTTTTATGATGGTCTCTAGCTGGGGAAAATAAATCCCGGATTGCTGCTGGTAAAAAGAGTTGAATTCTTCGTTCTTGCTGGGAATAACGACCGAAGATGATTGTGAGAATAATCCTGCTGGAGAATACACCGACGAGAAAATGACTCTGTGGGGAAGATATGCTCTGCTAGAAGATTGTTGACTTGGAGAAATAACCTCGGCTGGGGATGAATTATCATTGCTGGCGATAATGAAACCTGTCGGGGATTGAGTTTTTTCTTGTGGAAGAAATAAACTCCGTTGGGGATAATCTTCTGGTGCCGGTGATAGATAAACTCTGCTTGGGGAGAATCACCGTTTTTAGATACCTTTTGCTCTGCGGGGAGTGGATGTACCTTTAGTCGTATTCTCCAGCTAGGTCTATCCTTATACCTGGTGGACAAAGCAACCGTAAGGTTTGGACATTTCTTGTTTGCCCCTGTTCCTGATATTATGAGTAATCGTCTTTTGTTTCGTATGTAAATATTTATGAACAACAATTATTGTCAAATGCATATATCAAAAATGAACATTGGACGTTCTTACAAAACAAAACAGAAAAAGAAAAACATTTTGAAATTTCTTTGTGAAAATGAATTGTATTTATTTTGAAGTTGGCCTGTAAATAGGCGTTTTTGTACAAGAGGCTGACGTCCTAGTAAGAGAACACCGTCGAATGATAGAATTTATACAATTTGTGAAAAACAAAGAAAAACAGCTATGTGAACAATCCCACCGGGTTCCAACTCTGCTATTGCCTTTATATCTTCAAACATCTCATCACTTTGCTACTTGGTTGAAGGTAGATTAGATTGATTAGTGTCGTCCGAGCTTGATAGTCGATATTGAAGTCTGGTTGCAAGATGATCCAATGAGACATAGTGTTACGCTTCAATCCCTAATTTTTGCCTGGACCGCCCTTTCGGGTTTTCAGTCCACCGGGATACCCTTTTTTGCCCAAGCCGCCTTTTCAGTTTTTCGACTTGCCGGGTGTACAAATTTTTCATTTTTATCCCTTATTTTTGCCCGAACCCTTTTGGTTCGTCGGGAAGCCCTTATTTTTGCCTAGGACAGTCAACCTAACGGGTCTTTGATTAGGCGTAGTATTTTTTCACTATGTCTGCATTGACGTGGTGAGGAAGGTCGTCACCATCCATGGTGGTTAGAATCATAGCTCCTCCTGAGAAAATGTTGTTAACCACAAATGGCCCTTCATACGTAGGGGTCCATTTGCCCCTAGGATCACCTTGAGGTAATATGATGCGTTTGATCACCAGATCACCAACTTGATACTCTTATCGTCTAACTTTCTTGTTAAATTCCTTGATCATTCGCTTTTGATACGTCTAACCATGACAGATAGCAGTAAGTCTCTTTCCGTCGATTAAGTTCAGCTGATCAAGTCGGGTATGGATCCAATCGTCCTCGCTTAAACCTGCATCCTTGATAATCGAAGAGAGGGTATTTGGACTTCAATGGGTAAGACCGCTTCCATACCATACACCAACGGGTAGGGTGTTTCCCTTGTTGAAGTTTGCGCTGAGGTTCGGTACCCATGAAGAGCAAATGGTAACATCTCGTGCCAATCTTTGTATGTCACCGTCATCTTCTGCACAATCTTCTTGATGTTCTTATTAGCCGCTTCAACAGCCCCATTCATCTTCGGCCGGTAAGGAGAAGAGTTGTGATGCTATATCTTGAACTGCTTGTAGAGCTCGGTAATCATTGTATTGTTAAGATTTATACCATTGTCTGTAATGATCCTCTCGGGTACACCATATCGACAGATCAGATTGTGCCGAATAAACCGGGCCACGACATTCTTGGTCATTGTAGCAAAGGAAGCTTCCTCAACCCACTTCGTAAAATAATCAATTTCTACTAGGATGAAATGATGCCCGTTAGACGCAGTAGATCTGATATCGCCAATCATATCGATGCCCCACATTGCAAAGGGCCAAGGAGCTGTCAAAATGTTCAGAGGAACTGGAGGCACATGCACCTTATCAGCATAGACTTGGCACTTGTGACAGGTCCGAGAGTGTTAATAACAATCGACTTCCATAGTAGACCAGTAATATCCTGCCCTAAGGATTTTCTTCGCCATGGTATGTCCACTGGAATGAGTTCCGAATATACCTTCATGTAACTCTACCATAATCCTTTCTACCTCGTTCTTGTCCATACATCGCAGTAATGTCGAGTCATGGTTACGCTTGTAAAGGATACCATTGCTGATGAAGAACTTCACAGTGAATCTCCTCAGAAACTTCTTATCATTAACAGATGCACCCTCGGGGTACTCCTGAGCCTCAAGATACTTCTTTACCTCATGGAACCAGGGTTTATCTGCTACCTCTTCAGTCTCAATGTCACAGCAATGTGCGAGTTCGTCCAACCTCTCAATGGTAATCTGGGGAGCTTCATTGTCCCACCTGACCTTGAACATAGAAGACATAGTAGCTAGCACGTCCGCTAAATGATTCTCCTCTCTCGGGAAGTGTTCAAAGGTTGTCTCCTCAAAATGTGGAAGCAACGTCAACACATACTCTTTGTAAGGAATAAGATTTGGGTGTTTCGTATCCCACTCGCCTTTAATCTGACTGATCATGAGAGCGGAATCTCCTAATACACTCAAACTTGATCCTTAGGTCAATAGCTGCTCGCAGGCCCATAATGCACGCTTCATACTCCGCCATGTTGTTAGTTCAGTTAAAACATAATCGGGCGGTGAACGGAGTATGACAGCCCTTAGGAGATATGATCATGACGCCAATGCCATTTCTGAACGCGTTTGAAGCTCCATCAAAATACATAGACCATCGGATCCCTCCTCAGGTCCTTCATCCGGTCCAGGTATCTCATAGTCAGTCACTAACATGATGCTCTCATCTAGAAACTCGAAATTCATAGACTGGTAATCATCCACGGCCTGATGCGTCAAATGATCTGCCAACACACTCCCCTTGATTGCTTTTTGGGTTGTGTATTGGATGTCATACTCAGTTAATATCATCTGCCATCTTGCTATTCTTCCGGACAAGGCAGGCTTTTCGAAGATATACTTGAAGGGATCCATCTTTGATATCAATAGGGTAGTGTGAGTCAGCATATACTGTCTCATCCAGCGAGCAGCCCATGCCAAAGCGCAGCAAGTTTTCTCAAGCAGTGAGTATCGGGTCTCACAGTCGGTAAACTTTTTGCTAAGGTAGTAAATAGCATGCTCTTTTCGGCCAGACTTGTCATGCTGCCCCAGCATACACCCCATCGAATTGTCGAGTACTGTCAAGTATAAGATCAAAGGTCTCCCTTCAACTGGAGGCATCAGAATAGGAGGCTCTTGGAGATATTCCTTGATCCTTTCGAAAGCGGCCTGACATTCATCATTTCGTCTTACTACTTGATCTTTCTTCAGTAGCTTGAAGATCGGTTCACAAGTAGCAGTCAGGTGTGAAATGAATCGGGCAATGTAGTTGAGACGTCCCAAAAATCCTCTGACTTCCTTTTCCGTTTGGGGAGCTGGCATGTCTTGTATAGCCTTCACCTTTGCAGGATCCACTTGAATACCTTTATCGCTAACAACGAAACCCAGCAGTTTACCAGATGTTACCCCGAAGGTGCACTTGTTCGGGTTTAACCTCAGTTTGTACATCTTCAACCTGTCAAACAGTTTCTGGAGATGGTCAAGATGTTCTTCTTCAGTTTGGGATCTTGCAATCATGTTGTCAACGTATACCTTAATCTCATGATGAATCATGTCATGGAACAGAGCAATCATGGCGCGCTGATACGTTTCCCCAGCATTCTTCAATCCGAACGGCATGACTTTGTAGAAAAAGGTACCCCACTGTGTAACGAAAGTTGTCTTCTCCATGTCCTCGGGAGCCATCTTAATTTGATTGTAACCGGAGAAACCATCCATGAAAGAGAAGACCTTATGTTGTGCGGTGTTTTCGACCAAAACATCGATGTGAGGTAGTGGGAAATCATCCTTGGGGCTTGCCCTGTTCAGATCCCTGTAGTCCACACACATTCGTACCTTACCATCTTTCTTCGGCACCGGAACCACGTTGGCAACCCACTGCGGGTAAGAAGTAACTGCTAGAAAACCGGCATCAAACTGTTTCATGACTTCAGCTTTGATTTTCTCAGACATCTCTGGGCGCATACGGCGAACTTTATGCTTTACCAGAGAACAATCTTCCTTAGTTGGCAAGCGGTGAACCACAGTATCGGTATCCAACCCAGGCATATCTTCATAAGACCAAGCAAAGATCTCAACATAGTCACGCAGCATTTGTATTAACCGTTGCTTGACACTAGACTCCAGATTCACACCGATCTTGGCCTCTTTCTTGTCTTCCGTTGTACCCAGATTCACTGATTCCACTGGCTCTTCATGAGGCTGTATGGCCCTCTCTTCCTGTAGTAACAGTCTAGCAAGTTCCCCAGGCACTTCACGATCATCCTCACCTTCATCCTCGGCTTGGTTGATCGGACTTTCGAAGTCATAACTAGCAGTAGCAGAGTTGTTATCAATGGGATCCAGAGCGGATGTGAATCTGCATTATGATATGTGAGTATGTGTAAGACAATAGTTGTTTTGATAGAGTTCAAGATAGAAAAGAAAAACAAGGAGCGCAAAATTTGTAATGCAAGAGAACGTCCAATGCTTTAATAATGATATATGAAAATGACAAATGTTAAGCCCTCACAAACAAAGCCAAAGTGCCTCGGGCAAGGCACCGGGCCGTAAAGTTTCAAATTGTCTATTACAAATTTCAAAACAAAAGTCTACTGTAATAAAAGTAACGGGCACGAAGTCCTTTGCCGTCCAATTGTTCAATCCACCATCGGTAGTCAAGTAAATCCAGCTGTCGAACTCTGACTCTTCTTTGTCGTCTTCAATTGCATTCACTCCCGGATTACTGATGCACAAAGGAGGTCTTCCAATTCACGTGCGCTGAACAGCCCTTTGAGCCTCTGCAGTGAAGCCCAAACCAAACTTGTCAGTTTTATGTGCGATGTCAGGGAGTTGACCCCAATTTGCATACCCACCTTTTCAATAACAGCCTTGGCATCCTTGAGGGAAGCCATCTTCATTAGAGGTTCTTCAACAGCAACTTCAGTCGACGCTAGAGTCTGGGGGACCTCTTCAAAGTTCTGACACGGGGTTTCGATGAACTCTCCTTCCATCTCCACATACCGAAGGGAGTTAAGATGCCTAACCATATACTCCTCTTCTCCTTGTACTGTAACAATCTTCCCTTTTACTAGATATTTCAACATCTGATGGAGCGTAGAAGTCATTTCCCTAGCCTTATGAATCAACGGGCGACCCAGCAAACAGGAATATGATGGTCGGATGTTGTTGTACCCCAAATTTTGCCCTCTCATGTTCTCAAAGGTCTTCCCTTACATGGTTGGTCACAAACCCTTGCCTAAGAAAAATAAAGTTTTTTGAAGATGAACAAAATGTCTTTCGATTGGCATTTTGGACAAACACTTCGATTGGGCATCCAAAATCCTTCGATCAGGCTTGGTTCACCAGTCTTCGATCGGGCCTTTGGAACTCTTCGATCAGGTTTTGGTTCACCAGTCTTCGATTGGGCATTTGGAAATCTTCGATCAGGCTCTGATTAGTAGTCTTCGATTGAGCGCTGGACCTCCTTCAATCAAGCCTTAGTATGCAAGTCTTCGATTGAGCGCTGGACCTCCTTCGATCAAGCCTTGGTATGCAAGTCTTCGATTGAGCATTGGACCTCCTTCGATCAAGCCTTGGTATGCTAGTCTTCGATTTAGCGTTGGACCTCCTTCGATCAAGCCTTGGTATGTAAGTCTTCGATTGAGCGCTGGACCTCCTTCGATCAAGCCGTGGTATGCAAGTCTTCGATTGAGCGTTGGACCTCCTTCGATCAAGTCAATGTCACAATGCTTCGAATAGTACTTCAGAGGGTCCTTCGACTGGAACTTCATACTTTACCTCAATCAGAACATCAGAACAAAATGACATTCGAATGGCATTTCAGTGCAAAGTTTCTATTAATCTGAGATGCTCTGATGAAGGAAGTTCTGAACACTTCGAATCAGAACTTAGACTCATCACAAGGCCAAGGGCTGGTCGAAGTTGTCTGAAAGGGGATTTTCTAAATAGATTCGAATTGGATTTTGAAGCTGGCAAAGAAGGCAGATTCGAAGTAGGCTGGCATGACTAAGCAAAAACACATATCCTAACCTGTCCAGAATACCCAAAGTTCACAATGGCATGTGTCCCTTGCAAACATGCAATCGAAGCAGGGGGAGTCTCAATCGAAGGGGCTGTGCTGGAGTAGTTCGAATGGGGACTTTGAAGCAATCGAAGAGAGCAAATTTGAAGGGGCAAGTCAGCTTTTGATTCCCATCATATTGGAGGCCCAAATAGCTCATAACAGGCTGGCAGTAACGCATGCAAGCGGATTGGCACCTGATTGAATCAAATATAGCAAGTCTTTATGAAGAAATCAAATCAAATCTCTCCATCATAATGGACCAAGATTTGATACACAAATGTTGACCTAATTTCTTTGCCTATATAAACCTGTTGCTCATAAACAAATAACACACGAAGAAACCCTGCTGCAGACAAGAGGAAAAACGCACAAAACCTCTAAAACGGCCATAACAGTTTTCCAAAAACCTTGAGACAGTGAGAGATCAAAAACCACATTGGAGGCAGATTCCGACCCAAAGAAAGACGCAACTCTCTTGCCATCAACCTCCTGAAGCGAGGCCAATCAAAAACCAAGCTTTTCATCATCTAAATCGCACTGTAAGTGTTCTAGAAAACACCTCTGAACATGAAATCGAAAACATCCATGTTTTCATCTTTTCTTTAAAATATTGACATATTGGTGATTTTTACTTGATTTAGAATGTTCTGGAATTGTCTAATCTAATTTGCATGGCCTCTAACCTCATATATAGAACCTAGGGTTCCTGTTCTTGTTTTTAGGCGTTTCTTGTGCAGGGTAAATTGAGTCAAACAATGGCCATAAGAATGATGAGGAGGTCGAGACGAACACACTCGTGTTATTGAATAGCGTTTTCATGGCCTAGGAGAAACGTTCGAACCACCCCACGAAACTTCCTGCAGAACAAAATCTGCAGGTAAACGAACCAGGCTACTGTGAGGAAGATGATAACGTGGTTAGGCGTGATTGGTTCGTTTGAACCAATTGCGCGTCTTTTTATTTTTTTAGGCCAGGCATAATTATTGTTTGATATAATATTTATGTTCTATTTAACTAATGAATGAAGCAGATTGGACGAGTTGGCAAGCACGCTATGGCAAAACCCCTTTGGACCTGGGTTTGAATCCCAGGTCCCCCCCAAAAACATTGTTACACTTTTTCTTCAGGTACTCAGATGCAGCGCTGAAGGCAGGGACCACCATACGTCCTCAGATCTCAATGCGCCAGGTGGTTCCCAGGCAGATCCAATGGCTAAGGATGGAGGTTCACCATGAACCTTGGTCAACAAACGTCTAGGCCATCTGAAAGTCAAGCGAGGCCTTCGAATCTGGGCCTGGAAATTGCAATTCATACTCCCTTTTTCAGGCCCAGCGCCCCCCACAGTTTGTTTTTGTTTTCATTTTCTTTTCATATTTCTTTTGCTTCTATTATTATTATTAAAAACTAACTAATTAATTAACAAACTAACTTTTTCATAAAAAATCAGAAACAACAAAAATATTTATATTTTAATTTTATTACTTATTTTTGTAAATAAACCATTAATTAATTAATTTAGTTTTTTAATTGGGTTTAATCTTAACATTTTTGCAATAAATTAAAATTAACTTAGACTTAGGTTTTTATTTTATTTCTGATTTTGCTGCCTTAATTAAAATAAAGCTCAAAAACACCTTTTCTTTAAATCCATTATTAATTTAGACTTGATTCTTAATTCAAAAAAGACCAAAAACATGCTTTCTTCAAAAAGGGTCAAAACCCTAAAGGACAATCTGATTCAACTTTTCTCGCGCGAATTATTTTGATCTATATATTGTAATTGCTCTGAGGATGTAATAGTTTTAACTTAGGATTTTTTACCTCTTTTATTTACTTTCCGCAATTTACTTTTAAGGGTTTGTCTTTGGCGATGTAAATACACGACGCCTTATAATAGCTTAGTTTTATTTTCCGCAACCACTAACTGCTAGATGTATGCTAACTAGGCTATGCATGACAAGATCTATCTTAAATTAAAATCAACCGTAGCTCACCATGACATGTAAAGATAACATAACTGAAAATTGACACACTTGCACATGCCACTCCTAAGGTACGCCTCACTTGGTTGCCTCGAACGTGGTCATTAAGTATAGGATGTTTTAGGGGTCGCCCTCCTGTCTAGAGATCAAAGTTGCCTCAAAACGGTTACCTCAGATAAAAGTGATCTAAGACATTAGGGTTACCACTAAGGCGTCCTAACGTTGCTTTAGTGACCACTCGTCCCTAAAATTGAATTGACCTGAAAACTCCGACGACGATGCTACCTACTCCTTCATAGTGGGATAGCATTGTCTAAAGGGACATTTACACAGTTTAATTCCTTTTGAGTAGGTAGAGGTTCTTAGGTACTTGCTCTTTCAAAACAAAACAAATTGTTCGCACTTACACTTTTCAAACAAAGTTTTCAACAACACTTCATACACTCTTGAGGACAGAAACAAGAGTTAAATCGAAGTTTTCAAACAAAACTCTTTTCAAAACTCACAAACACAAGAAAAGCAAAACTTTTGAAAACATAGTGAGCAAGTACCTAAGAGCCCGTGGATAACCATGGATAGAAAGGGTGCTAACACCTTCCCTTTCTATAATCTACCTCCCGAACCCGAGAAACATCTCGAAAAGGAATTTTTCTGTGCTTTTGTCCTTTCCTTGTTGGATAAAATAAAAGACGGTGGCGACTCTTACTTACTGCGACATTTTGCGAAACGCAAACGCGAGCCAGCATTCCAAAACAGTCAGTTCTCATTCCCACCGATCACAGAACTGGCGACTCTGCTGGGGATTTTATAAGTGAGGTGTACCTTAGGATTAGATAACTTGTGTTTTCAATTGTATGCTTTGTATGCTTTAAATTTTGTGGGCTTGTATCGGAGTTTTATAGATCCTAACCCGGATCTGAGGGTACCCTTTTTAGGTAAGTAGCAATAAACTGTGAGGGATCTGTCCGGCATAAACCGACACGGATGAAGCAGTAGTTACATTGGTGTGACACCTTGGTCTGTACCGATATCCCTTGTGTTAGAACGAGGAGAATATGGGTCTTCTGAGGAGTCATTAATCACCAACTGACCGTAGAACCTTAAATTGACCAACTTGGCCATAGAACAGTAGCAGTATGCTACACTCATTGAGACTAAACTCTCGCGATGATTTTGGCCGCAAGAAAAGGTTGCTAAACTAGAATTATGACCGATTGAGGGTAGTCAGTGATATTGAGATCTTCTAGAACCATGTTACTATTTTTAGGACAGGTCTTAACCAACTGAAACTGAAAGAGGGGAATATCTAAAGCTTCACGCCAGCCTGAAATCTAAGGGCTCTTTTGTGTGACTTGTGTGCCTTTACCATGTTCGCCTTTTGTGAATACTTGTGGTGTGCCTTTACCATGACATCATAACATTGCATACATCTTGCATAAGGACTAACCCATTTCAAAGACAATAGGTTTTCATCTTTGCTCTGTTTTGTAGGACCTCATAATGCCCATGCGTGGGAATACTATTCGGCTCAACTTTGTTCAAGCACCTACTTTGCTTAAAGAGTTGGTTGTCAGGATTCCAGACACTACTTACTTCATCAGGAGGCATGGTTCTCTTCTCGGTTTAGTCACCTCAAAGTTGGACCAACAAATGATGAGCGTCCTGGTCCAGTTCTATGATCCCCTATACCATTGCTTCACCTTTCAAGACTTCCAGCTGGTTCCTACCCTGTAAGAGTTCTCTGAGTTGCTTGGTACCTCTGTTTTGGAGCAGACTCCATTCACTGCTTGGGAAAAGACTCTTAGGCCTGAAGAGATTGCTGCAGCCCTTCACTTGACCAAAGAAGAGGTAATGGCTAACTGGGAGACTAGAAGTGGAGTTAAGGGTTTTTTGGCTAAGTTTCTGGTTGGCAAAGCTTACTGCTTTTGGGATGACTTAGACTTCAAAGCGTACGAGGATATTCTGGCTCTCTTAATCTATGGTCTGGTATTGTTTCCAAATCCTGACACCTTTCTTGATGTTAATGCCATAAGGATCTTCATCTCTCGGAACCCTGTACCCACTCTCTTGGGTGATATCCTTCATCAGCTCTATGCTCGTACTGCTCGCAAGCGGGGAACTTTGATGTGTTGTGCTCCTTTATTGTCGAGGTGGTTTATTTCGCACCTCCCTAAGCCCGTATTGAATAATAAAGAAGGAATGGGCTGGGCTCATAGGATAATGTCTCTTACTAATAATGACATTATTTGGACTCTCAAAGGCTTGGATGAGGTGAATGTCATTGATCGTTGTGGAGAATATCCTAATGTTCCATTGATCGAAACCCATGGAGGAATCTCTTATAACCCATGTTTAGCTCTCCGTCAGTTTGGAAGAGCCAGGAGAGAAGGGCCTCATGAGATATTTATACCTCATATCATCTTTGATTTTCAGGGAGATAGCGACGAGCTGTGTCGTAGATTCATCAGGGCTTGGGATAGAGTTCACAAATCTGACCCACATGAGTTGGGACCAAAGACTTCTCTGCTAATGGAGTCATATTTCAGATGGGTCCGCATCTGTGCCCAGAAGTTAGGTATGCCATACGAAGCTGTCAGGCCTATTACTCTTGAAGTTGTTGATAAAGACGGGGTTCCTCCAACTATTATCCATCCTCATACGCCCACTGATGTTGGCACACTGAAGAGGTCTTGGGTGCAACTGCAGGAAGAACGGGACTCTTATCGGGAGAGGTTCAACGAACAAGAACAGAAGATCCAGAAGCTGACTAAGCAATTGGAGAACGAGCGGATCCTGAATGATTATATCCGCACTGAGAAGAAGAGGCCTTGGGAGCATTGATGGACCTTTGAGAATTTCTTTTACAGTTTTATTTACTTTTCCGTATTTCCATTCTTGTAACGCCTAAGGGCAATTTGTTGAACAATTTAAATTCTGAAGTTAAATCTAATAATGTGTGTTTCCTTTCTTGTCTACAAATTTGAATCCCGATTGTCTTTGAAATCATAAATCATACGCATTTCATGTCATGCACTGCATAAACAGGTACCCTTTTACAGGACTCTTATCTTCTTCGCTGTTTATTTCGGCAATCATCATGTCTACTGAACCTTCCACTGAGCAAGCTATCAAGGCCCTCCAGGCCCAAAATTCCCAGTTTCAAGAGTTGGTCATGAGCCTAGCTAAGGGTCAGCAGGACCTGAAGACCCTGATTCTGAAAGAGAGGAAGAAGAAGAAGAAGAGGACCGTCCTGTTCAATACTGGACGCCAGTTTGGAAACGGGCTGCAGAACGAAGTTGACCTGGCCACCTCATCTGGAGGGAAAGATAGCCCACAAGAAAGGAGGGTCCCTAGCCCTATAGTCTCCGACAATGAGACGGATTAAGATGAAGAACAGTATCCTCCTACTGAGGATAAGTACAAACAGCTGGAAGACCGTTTGAGCGCTATGGAGATACAGAACGTGCCCGAGCTGGACTTCGGAGATCTAGGTCTATCCTATGGGGTGGTGATTCCCCGTAAATTCAAGGCACTTGCCTTTTCCAAGTATGACGGAGCCTCTTGTCCAAAGCTGCACCTCCGGTCATATGTAAGGAAGATCCAGCCTTACACCGCTGATAAGAACTTATGGATCCATTTCTTTCAAGACAATCTCTCAGGGACTCAGCTTGAGTGGTTCTATCAACTGGATGGAGCCAGTATCCGCAGTTGGGAGGATTTGGCCACTGCATTCTATAGGCAGTATCAATATAACTCCGACCTCGCTCCTACGCGTACCCAACTCCAGGGTATGTCAATAGGGACGGGTGAAGGATTTAAAGAGTATGCTCAAAAATGGAGAGACCTTGCCGGAAGGGTGCAGCCACCTTTAACTGATCGTGAACTGGTTGATATATTTTTGACGACCCTGTCTGGTCCATTCTTTAACCATTTGATTGGAAACTCTTCAGCCGGGTTTACAGACCTTATCTTGACTGGTGAGAGGATTGAAGTTGGTATCAAGGCTGGGAAGATACAGAAGGGTGTCTCATCGAGCACCGAGAAGAAACCATTCAAGAAAGAGTCCAGCATTGTCTACGGTTCAAGAAGACAGAATAGACCGGAACACCGCCAAGCTGTCAACGCGGTTGTTATTTCAAAACCTGTTGGTGCTCCTCAGCATCACAACCAATAAAGGGGCGAGAGACCTCGAAGGCAGTTCACTCGTCTCAGCATGACCTTGTCTCAGATATTGCTGCAGTTACTGACGACCAATCTGGTGACTCTAAAAGAAGCTCCGAAGATTTCAAACACAACATCCCCAAAGTACAATCCTAACGCCCGTTGTGCTTATCACTCTGATAGCCCGGGGCATAATACAGATGATTGTTGGGCTTTGAAAAATAAGGTTCAGGACCTAATCGATGCAAAGGAGATTGAGTTTGAGGCGCCCGAGAGGCCTAATGTTGTGACTGCTCCCATGCCCAAACATGGAATAAATGCTGTAGAGGAAGACTTGTTTGTAGCCTCTATGGATGATATTGTTACCCCGCTGATGACCGTCAAGAGGAACCTGTTGCTAGCCGGTTTATTTCTGGGATGTGGTGAAGGTTGCCATCTGTGTTCTGTTTCACCTACTGGTTGCCCATCTTTGAAGTCAGGCATCCAAAACCTGATGGATAATAAGGAAATCCTGTTTGAGAAGATTGTTGTTCCTGCCACCTCTACTGAAGAAGTTTCCATTATTACCATTTTCAACAATTCTCCCAAGGCTCCCTCGAGGAAGCCTGTCAAAATTACTCCTGTTCAGAAGATTGCACCCATAATCATCACTGTTTCGGGGCCTATTCTCTACACCTCTGACAAAGCTGTCCCTTGGCACTATGGGGCAGATGTTTATGTTCTTGGAGTTAAGCAAGAGTTTGATGCTAATACCGGCGTCAGCAACATTACCGGGCCTGCTAAAGTCACTCGCATTGGTAGACTTTTCTCACCTGACATTGCTCCACCAACTGTCCGAAGACCTGCTGTCATTACGCCTACAAGTGCGCCTAATACCATTCCTGATCAAGTTCTTAATCCTACCCCTGTCGCCGAGTCATCTGACGCTCGGGGCAAAGGGATCACCCCTGATGTGCCTGCCCAGACGGAGGCGCCAAAGACAGCCACTGTTGAAGCTTCCAAACAGGAGATGGAAGAGATTCTTAAGATTATTAAGAAGAGTGATTATAATGTAGTCGAGCAACTGGGGCAAACCCCATCCAAGATTTCTATGTTATCACTGTTGTTGTGTTCAAAGGCCCATGCCAAGGCTCTGATTACCTTCCTGAAGACGGCCCACGTGCCACAAGAGACATCAGCTGATCAGTTTACCGATTGTGTGGCCAATTTAACTGTTGATAATGGTTTGGGTTTCTCCGACGCTGATCTGACTACTAAAGGAAAGAACCATAACGAGGCCCTGCATGTCTCCATTGAATGTAGGGGCACTACTCTTGCACATGTGTTGGTTGACACTGGTTCCTCATTGAACGTTTTTCCCAAGAAAGCTCTAGACAGGTTGGATTGCGAAGGGTTGGAGCTAAAGCCAAGTAACATTGTTGTCCGGGCCTTTGATGGGTCTAAAAGGATGGTGCATGGTTAAGTCGATATTCTAATTAAAGTTGGTTCTCAGGTCTTCAATTCTACATTCTACGTGATGGACATTCGACCGTCCTATTCTTGTTTGTTGGGTCGTCCATGGATCCATAAAGCTGGAGTTGTGACCTCCACACTCCATCAGAAGCTGAAGTACCCGGTCAGAGGGAAGATTGTGACAGTACGGGGGGAGGAAGAGTACATGGTCAGCCACCTCAACTCATTCCGGTACATAGAGATGGATGGGGAGTTCATTGAGACCCCATTTCAACACTTTGAAGAGGTTCCTCAGACACTGGCATCAGCTGAGACTGTGGTCGAAGATTCTCCTTTGAAGATGGCTTCCTTAAAGGATGCCCGGGCTGTTATTGAGAAGGGTGAGTATGCAAACTGGGGCCGACTTCCTGATTTCACTCAGAAGACTAACAAGTTTGGTTTGGGTTTCACTACAGAAGCTCAAAGGGTTGTTCGTAGTGCAAGGATTGGAAGACCTCCTGTGTTCATTAGCAACTCGGGGGTAAATGCCATTGAAGATGACGTGGAGGAGTCTGAATTCGACAGTTGGATCTACCCTACGACCAACAGTGGACCAAGCAACTGGACAACAAAGGACTTCATCCCTATTACTTTTATTACCCAGTAATGAACTCTTTGTTTTGAGTTTGTAACAGACAATATTGTGAAACTTTATGGCCCGGTGTCTTACCCGGGGCACCGTGGCTTCATTTGTGAGGGCTTTTGTGTGCCATTTTCATATATCATTAATAAAAGCATTGGACGTTTTGCATTTCAAATCTTGCGCTCTTTGTCTTTATTTATTATATATTGCAAAACAGCTATTTTACACACACTCACATATACAGGTCTCAATCCACTCTGGATCTCACTGGTAACGACCCTACTACCGCCAGTTATGACTTCAAAAATCCGATCAACTTAGCCGAAGACGAAGGTGAAGATGATTGCGCAGTGTCGGGTGAACTTGCAAGACTGCTACTCCAGGAAGAGAGGGCCATTCAGCCACATGAAGAGCTAGTGGAAACAGTGAATCTGGGTACTGAGACAGACAAAAAGGAAGTCAAGATCGGTGCAAATCTGGAGCTTAGTGTGAAACTGCGGTTGACTCAGATGCTGCATGACTACGTGGAAATCTTTGCCTGGTCTTATGAAGATATGCCTGGGTTGGATACCGACATTGTGGTTCATCGCCTGCCTACCAAGGAAGATTGTCCTCCGGTAAAACAGAAGGTTCGCCGTATGCGCCCAGAGATGTCCGAGAAAATCAAGGCAGAGGTTATGAAACAATTTGACGCCTGGTTTCTAGCAGTGACTTCTTACCCTCAGTGGGTCGCCAATGTGGTTCCAGTGCCGAAGAAAGATGGTAAGGTCCGAATGTGTGTTGACTACAGGGATTTGAACAGGGCAAGCCCTAAGGATGACTCCCCTCTACCTCACATCGACGTTCTGGTTGACAATACTGTTCAGCACAAGGTATTCTCCTTTATGGATGGTTTCTCCGGTTATAATCAAATCAAGATGGCTCCTGAAGACATGGAGAAGACCACTTTTGTTACTCAGTGGGGTACCTTTTGTTACAAGGTCATGCCTTTTGGGTTGAAAAATGTTGGGGCAACATATCAACGTGCCATGGTTGCTTTGTTTTATGATATGATCCATCATGAGATTGAAGTATATGTCGATGATATGATTGCGGGGTCCCAAATGGAGGAGGAACACCTTGACCATCTACAGAAGCTGTTTGACCGTTTGAAGTTGTACAAATTGAGGTTGAACCCGAACAAATGCACCTTCGGGGTGAGGTCTGGTAAATTGCTAGGTTTCGTCGTGAGTGACAAAGGTATTCAAGTGGACCCTACCAAGGTGAAAGCTATACAAGAGATTCCAGCTCCCAAGACAGAGAAAGAGGTCAGAGGCTTCCTAGGACGTCTGAACTACATTGCCCGATTCATCTCGCACCTAACTGCAACTTGTGAGCCAATCTTCAAGCTACTGAAGAAGGATCAAGTGGTACGTTGGAACGATGAATGCCAGGCCGCTTTCGAAAGAATCAAGGAGTATCTCCAGGAGCCACCTATTCTTATGCCACCAGTTGAAGGGAGACCTTTGATTTTATACTTGACAGTACTTGACAACTCAATGGGGTGTGTGCTGGGGCAGCATGACGAGTCTGGCCGAAAAGAGCATGCTATTTATTACCTTAGCAAAACGTTTACCGACTGTGAGACCCGATACTCACTGCTCGAGAAAACTTGTTGCGCTTTGGCATGGGTTGCTCGCTGGCTGAGACAGTATATACTGACTCACACTACTCTATTGATTTCAAAGATGGATCCAATCAAGTATATCTTCGAAAAGCCTGCCTTGTCCGGAAGAATAGCAAGATGGCAGATGATCTTGACTGAGTATGACATCCAGTACACAACTCAAAAAGCAATCAAGGGAAGTGTGTTGGCTGACCATTTGGCACATCAGGCAGTGGATGATTACCAGTCTATGAACTTTGAATTTCCAGACGAGAATATCATGGTAGTGACTGATTGTGAACCACCTGGACCGGATGAAGGACCCGAGGAAGGATCCCGATGGTCTATTCATTTTGATGGAGCTTCAAACGCTTTGGGTAACGACATTGGCGCTGTGATCATATCTCCTAAAGGCTCACATACTCCACTTACCGCCCAACTATGTTTCAACTGCACCAACAATATGGCGGAGTATGAAGCATGCATCATGGGTCTTCGAGCTGCAATTGACCTAAGGATTAAGTTTCTAAGTGTCTTCGGGGATTCCGCTCTCGTGATCAGTCAGAACAAAGGCGAGTGGGATACGAAACACCCAAATCTTATTCCTTACAAGGAGTATGTGTTGACGTTGCTTCCCCACTTCGAGGAGATAACCTTTGAACACTTCCCAAGAGAGGAAAATCAGTTGGCGAACGCGTTAGCTACGATGTCTTCTATGTTCAAAGTCAAGTGGGACAACGAGGCCCCCCGATCATTATTTGGAAATTGGATGAACCTGCACATTGCTGTGATCTTGAGACCGAAGAGGTAACAGAAAAGCCTTGGTATCATGAAGTGAAGAGGTACCTTGAAGCTCAAGAATACCCCGAGGATGCATCTGTTAATGATAAGAAGTTTCTGAGAAGGTTCGCGGAAAAGTTCTTCATCAGCAATGGCATTCTCTACAAACGTAAACATGATTCAACCTTACTGCGTTGTGTGGATAAGACTGAAGCAGAAAGGATCATGGCAGAGCTGCATGAAGGCACCTTCGAAACTCATTCTAGTGGACATACCGTGGCAAAGAAAATCCTTCGGGCAGGATATTACTGGTCCACAATGGAAGCCGACTGTTATCAGCATTCTCGGACCTGTCACAAGTGCCAAGTCTATGCTGATAAGGTGCACATTCTTCCAGTTCCTCTGAACGTCTTGACAGCACCTTGGCCTTTTTCGATGTGGGGCATTGATATGATCTGCGAGATCATACCTACGACATATAACGGGCATCGTTTCATCCTGGTAGCGATTGATTACTTTACGAAGTGGGTTGAAGCAGCTTCCTTTGCTACGATAACCAAGAACGTCGTTGCACGGTTCATTCGACACAACCTGATCTGTCGATACGGCATACCAGAGAGGATCATTACGAATAATGGTACTAATCTTAACAACAAGATGATCACTGGGCTCTGCGAGCAATTCAAGATACAGCACCACAACTCTTCTCCCTACCGGCCGAAGATGAATGGGGTTGTCGAAGCGGCAAATAAGAACATTAAGAAGATTGTACAGAAGATGACAGTGACCTACAAATACTGGCACGAGATGTTACCATTTGCTCTCCATGGGTACCGTACCTCAGCACGGACGTCAACAGGGGCAACACCTTTTTCCTTGGTTTACGGCATGGAGGCAGTCTTGCCCATTGAAGTTCAGATACCCTCTCTTCGAATCATGAAAGATGCAGGCTTGAGCGAAGAAGACTGGATCCAGACCCGACTTGATCAACTGAACCTAATCGACGAAAAGAGACTCACTGCTATTTGTCATGGTCAGACGTACCAAAAACGGATGATCAAGGCATATAACAAGAAAGTCAGACGACAAGAGTATCAAGTTGGGAACCTGGTAATCAAGCGCATTATTCTACCTCAAGGTGACCCCAGAGGCAAATGGACCCCTACTTACGAAGGGCTATTTGTGGTTAAGAATATCTTCTCAGGAGGAGCGATGATTCTAAGCACCATGGATGGTGACGACCTTCTTCACCCCGTCAATGCAGACATAGTGAAAAGATACTACGCATAATCAAAGACCCGCTAGGTCGACTGGCCTAGGAAAAAATAAGGGCTTCCCGGCGAACCAAAAGGGTTCGGGCAAAAATAAGGGATGAAAATAAAAAAATCTGTACACCCGGCAAGTCGAAAACCTAAAAAGGCGGCTTGGGCAAAAATGGGTATCCCGGTGGACTGAAAACCTAAAAGGGCGGTCCAGGCAAAAGTTAGGGATAAGCGTAACATTATGTCTCATTGGATCACCCTGCATCCAGACTTTGGTATCAACTATCAGGATCGGACGGCACCAATCAATCAGATTTATCTCAAACTAAGCAGCAAAGTGATGAGATGCTTGAAGATATAAAGGCGATAGCAGAGTTGGAACCCAGTGGGACTATTCACATAGCTGTTTTGTTTTCTTTTTACAAATTGTATAAATCCTATTTGATCGGCGGTGTTCTCTTACTAGGACGTCAGCCTCTTGTACAAAAACGCCTATTTACAGGCAAACTTTAAAATCAATACAAATTCATTTTCAGACAAATTTCAAATTGTTTTTCCTTCATCTGTTTTGTTTTGCAAAGAACGTCCAATGTTCATTTTTGATATATGCATTTGACATTAAGTGTTGCTCATAAATATTTACATGCGAAACAAAGGACTAATTACGGGTGATATCAGAAGTAGGGACAATAAGAATTGTCTGAGCAGTCTAGTTGATCTGTCCACCAAGGCACCAAGGTAAGTTCAGCTGAAGAATGCGACCAAGATACCTTCACTCCCTGCATAGTAAGACAGTAATGATAGCTCTCTCAAACTGAGACTTGCAACTATGAGCGAATCAGCCATACTCTCCCCCAAGCAAAGTTGGTCTACCCTCAGCCTTAAAAAGATTAGGCATCCCCAGAAGGCCTCAATATCCCCCAGCGGAGTATAAGGATATTTTCCAGCAAGCATAAGAGTATTCCTGTCAGCCTTAATATTCCTCAACGGGATATAAGAATACTCCCCGGCAGAATGTAAGGTACCCCCCAGTGGAGTCATTTCCCCAGCGCAGTCTAAAAAAGGATTTCCCCATTGGAGCTGGATCATCTTCCCCAGTAGTTTCTGGAAGCTTGTCCCCTGCAGAACACAAATAAGTCTCCCCAGCTAAGTTCAGAAGTTATCCTCACAAGAGTCCAACCGGGTTACCCTCAACAAGTTGCAACTGAAAGATCATCCCCAGCGAAGTTCTTTCTATCCCCAGCGGAGTTCATCATCAAGATCCCCAACAGAACCTATCAACGGAATCCCCAGTGGAGTTTATCATTAAAATCTCAGCGAAGTATCTCTTCCCCACAGAGTAATCTCTTCACCAGGTTTATTCCCCAACGGAGTCATCTTCTCCTACAGGTTTATTCTTGCAATCATCTTTGTACATCATCCCCAGTGGAAACGAAGAATTCAACCATACTCATCAACAGCAGCCCAGGATTTAACAAACTCCCCGGCATTTGTCAAGGATTTATTTTCCCAGACGAAAATACATTCATAAACATTTCACATTTCATACCTCCTATTTACATACATGATAAAGTGCATACGACACAATCTCATTTATTTTGAGAACATCATGCATTTCATACATCATGACATTGCATACAACTAATGTTTTGCCTTTTTCAGGAAAAGGTCAATCAAAAGATGATTACCATCAACCTTTGCAGTTCCAGATCAATACCTGTAACAAGCCAGGAAAATATCTGTGGACGATTGATTGTAGATCAATACCTGTAACAAGCCAGGAAAGTTATCTACATGAAGAGATTGAAGATCAATACCTGTAACAAGCCAGGAAGACCATCTTTCTTTCTCAGGTCAGAGATTAATACCTGAAACCAGCCAGGACAACTATCTCCTCGACCAACCTTTTTTTTCCAGATGAATACCTGTAACAAGCCAGGAAAATATCTGTGGACGACTGATTGTAGATCAATACCTGTAACAAGCCAGGAAAGTTATCTACATGAAGAGATTGAAGATCAATACCTGTAACAAGCCAGGAAGACCATCTTTCTTTCTCAGTTCAGAGATTAATACCTGAAACCAGCCAGGACAACTATCTCCTCGACCAACCTTTTTTTTCCAGATGAATACATGTAACAAGCCAAGAAAATATCTGTGGACGACTGATTATAGATCAATACCTGTAACAAGCCAGGAAAGTTATCTACATGAAGAGATTGAAGATCAATACCTGTAACAAGCCAGGAAGACCATCTTTCTTTCTCAGGTCAGAGATTAATACCTGAAACCAGCCAGGACAACTATCTCCTCGACCAACCTTTTTTCTTCCAGACGAATACCTGTAACAAGCCAGAAAAATATTTGTGGACGACTGATTGTAGATCAATACCTGTAACAAGCCAGGAAAGTTATCTACATGAAGAGATTGAAGATCAATAACTGTAACAAGCTAGGAAGACCATCTTTCTTTCTCAGGTCAGAGATTAATACCTGAAACCAGCCAGGACAACTATCTCCTCGACCAACCTTTTTTTTCCAGATGAATACTTGTAACAAGCCAGGAAAATATCTATGGACGACTGATTATAGATCAATACCTGTAACAAGCCAGGAAAGTTATCTACATGAAGAGATTGAAGATCAATACCTGTAACAAGCCAGGAAGACCATCTTTCTTTCTCAGGTCAGAGATTAATACCTGAAACCAGCCAGGACAACTATCTCCTCGACCAACCTTTTTTTTCCAGATGAATACCAGTAACAAGCCAGGAAAATATTTGTGGACGACTGATACCTGTAACAAGCCAGGAAAACCATTTACACAAAGAGATTGAAGATTAACACCTGTAACAAGCCAGGAAGACCATCTTTCTTTCTCAGGTATGCAAGTTCTCATTAAGGAATCTCTTATGCGATCGAAACTCCTGCAGATGGCATCTATAAGCCCATCCTCCTACCTACAGTCTCCAAATGGCATCTATAAGCCCATTCCCGACATCACAATGCTGATACTACACCATGCGAGTGCAAATTTCTGGGCACTCTAGTGTTCAATTATCTTCCACCTTCGGATCACGAAAGGAACGCAAGCCAATCTACATCCTCAGGTTTAAGAAAATTGAACAGGGGCAAATGTTGTACCCCAAAATTTTCCCTCTCATGTTCTCAAAGGTCTTCCCTTACATGGTTGGTCACAAACCCTTGCCTAAGAAAAATAAAGTCTTTTGAAGATGAACAAAATGTCTTTCGATTGTGATTTTGGACAAACACTTTGATTGGGCATCCAAAATCCTTCGATCAGGCTTGGTTCACCAGTCTTCGATTAGGCCTTAGCACTATTCGATCAGGTTTTGGTTCACCAGTCTTCGATTGGGCATTTGGCAATCTTCGATCAGGCTCTGATTAGTAGTCTTCGATTGAGCGCTGGACCTCCTTCGATCAAGCCTTGGTATGCAAGTCTTTGATTGAGCGCTGGACCTCCTTCGATCAAGCCTTGGTATGCAAGTCTTCGATTGAGCGATGGACCTCCTTCGATCAAGCCTTGGTATGCAAGTCTTCGATTGAGCAATGGACCTCCTTCGATCAATTCGATGTCACAATGCTTCGAATAGTACTTCAAAGGGTCCTTCGACTGGAACTTCATACTTTACCTCAATCAGAACATCAGAACAAAATGACATTCAAATGGCATTTCAGTGCAAAGTTTCTCTTAATCTGAGATGCTCTGATGAAGGGAGTTCTGAACACTTCGAATCAGAACTTAGACTCATCACAAGGCCAAGGGTTGGTCGAAGTTGTCTGAAAGGGGATTTTCTAAATAGATTCGAATTGGATTTTGAAGCTGGAAAAGAAGGCAGATTCGAAGTAGGCTGGCATGACTAAGCAAAAACACATATCCTAACCTGTCCAGAATACCCAAAGTTCACAATGGCATGTGTCCCTTGCAAACATGCAATCGAAGCAGAGGGAGTCTCAACCGAAGGGGCTGTGACTGGAGTAGTTCGAATGGGGACTTTGAAGCAATCGAAGAGAGAAAATTCGAAGGGGCAAGTCAGCTTTTGATTCCCATCATATTGGAGGCCCAAACAGCTCATAACAGGCTGGCAGTAACGCATGCAAGCGGATTGGCACCTGATTGAATCAAATATAGCAAGTCTTTATGAAGAAATCAAATCAAATCTCTCCATCATAATGGACCAAGATTTGATACACAAATGTTGACCTAATTTCTTTGCCTATATAAACCTGCTTGTAAGTGTTTGGTTATTGGCATGTATTTTTGGTAAAACCAGGTGTGTGAATGTCATGACTGATGTCATAACATTCTGGGTTACTAGGTACTTTCTGCAGAAAAAGAATGGCATACAGTAGCTGCTCATTATGAGTGTGTAGTTGATCATTATGCAATGATCACATTTATTACAATCTACCAAAATCAGTAAACAGGATTCTTGTTGTCATAACCAATGTTAAGAAATCCTGTACTGATCTAACAGTTATGCAGTTTTGTTAGTTCTGAGATTTTTCAGGAATATGGTTCATACATTCCAGAACAGAATCTCACGTGGACTTTAGGTTAACTTGGCTTAACCCTAATCTGGTTGATAAAGTCTTGTGACCAAGTCTTGAGGTTAACCCTAATTAACCCTAGCTATTTTCGTGGAAGCCCTAACTGAAGAACAACTGCCTATATATTCAACAGGAAGGCTGTTGGTGAACTCAACTTTTTGACAGAAGATCAACAAGGGGCTGTATAGTTTTAACTACTGTAATCCAAGCAAGTATCATTGTGATAAGTGACTTGGAGTAGGTTTTGATTGTAAGGGTTGTGTATCACTCAAAGCTTTGAAGCACGATTGTTTGTGTCACTTGATTAAAGCTTTGAAGCAAGGTCAAGTTAGGTTTATGTATCACTCAAATCTTTTAAGCACGAGTGTTTGTGTTACTTGATTAAAAGCTGTGAAGCATAATCAAGTATATGTTCTGAAGAGTGTCTTCATAATTTCATTAGTCAATTGTTTAGTATCACTGCTGTGATTGAGGGGGAGTGAGTAGGAACTCAGGTTTAAGTTGAACTTAGATTGAAGTTGCATTGGGTAGGTCTTAAGTGAAGGAGATAAACTGGTTGGTTTATTCCTGAATTAATATCTCTTATAGTGAATTTCCTCCCTGGCTTGGTAGCCCCCAGAGTAGGTGTTGTTTCACATTGAACTGGGTAAACAATTGACTGTGTTCTTTACTGCTTTTTGATTTACTGTCTTATAGAAAGTCAGATACGGTGTCATAACATTCACTGTGACATTGAGTATCTGCTGCCATAATTTCAATTGGCATCAGAGCGGGCACCCTGCTTGTGTTACTGGGTGAGATCTAGGGATATCACTTTCTGGCGCTATGGACAAAGAAGGAGTTTTTGGAAACAGACCACCCATTTTGGATGGATCAAATTATGACTACTGGAAACCTCGTATGATTTCCTTCTTAAAATCACTGGACAAAAAGGCTTGGAGAGCTGCTGACAAAGGATGGAACCATCCCACCATAACTGAGAAAGATGGGACAATCAGTCTGAAACTTGAGGAAGAATGGAGCAAAGAAGAAGATGAGTTAGCCCTGGGTAATTCCAAAGCATTAAATGCCTTGTTCAATGGAATTGATAGAAACATATTCAGACTAGTACATCAATATGAACTGGCCAAGGAAGTTTGGGACTCAAAACTACCCATGAGGGCACATCCAAAGTAAAAATGTCAAGGCTTCAGATGTTGACTACCAAATTTGAGAACCTAAGGATGATGGAAGATGAAACCATTCATGAGTTTCACATGAACATCTTGGAGATTGCCAACACCTCAGAAGCATTGGGAGAAAAGATGTCAGAAGAAAAACTGGTGAGAAAGATTCTCAGATCCTTGCCTAAAAGATTTGCAATGAAGGTAACTGCTATAGAGGAAGCCCAGGATATCATCAATTTGAAGGTGGATGAACTCATTGGGTCTCTTCAGACCTTTGAGATAGGGATCAGTGACAATGTCGACAAGAAAAACAAGATCATAGCACTTGTATCTAATACTAAAGATGAAAATAAGGAGGATGAAGAAGAAAATATTTCAGAAGCTATAGCCATGCTTGGAAGACAATTCAACAAACTCATCAAGAGAATGGATCCAAAGTCAAGGTCAAATGTTAAGAACATTCCTTCTGACATTAACAGATCTTATGACTCCAGCAGAAGACCAAAGTCTGAAGAGAAGGGAAATCAAAGCAGAGGAATTCAATGCCATGGATGTGAAGGATATGGGCACATTCGAGCTGAATGTCCTACCTTTCTTAAGAAACAAAAGAAAGGAATGTCTGTTACTTGGTCAGACTGTGATTCAGAAAGTAATTCTGAAGAAGAATCTGCCAAACTAGTTACTGCACTAACTGGTATTTGTAACTCTGATAGTGACTCTAGTAATGAGGAAGTGACATTTGAAGAACTGGTTGATTCCTACAAGAAATTATGTATCAGAAGTGCTGAAGTCTATCAGCAAAATGAGAGACAAACAAACCTCATAATAAAGTTGGAGGATGAGAAAAAGGCAGACATTGATACTATAAGTCATCTAGAAGGGGAAGTTCAAATGCTAAACTCAAAACTGGACCAGATGACCAAATCTCTCAAGATGCTGACAAATGGAACTGACAAATTGGAAGAAATCCTTCAGGTTGGACAAAATATGGGAAACAAGTCTGGTCTAGGATTTGTGGCAGCAAAGAAATCTGGTATAGACAAGAAGATCAGGCCTGATAAACAAATGTCAAAGCAGATGTCACAACATAGCACTCAACATCGAGAACAGAGAAATATGAAGAAAAAGTATCAAAGATGGAGATGTCATCATTGTGGGAGGTTTGGTCACATAAAGCCATTCTGCTTCAGATTATATGGATATCCTAATCAGAACCCAGGTGTCAAACCTAAGTCTAACAAGGTACCATATACTCCACAGTGGAAGAAAAAGGCTACTTCCCTGATAGCTCACACTTCCCTTAGAGTCTCTGCAAAGGAAGACTGGTACTTTGACAGTGGATGTTCTAAGCACATGACTGGAATCAAGAATCTTCTCAATAATGTTAAACCTCACACCACTAGTTATGTGACCTTTGGAGATGGTGCTAGAGGAGAAATTAAAGGAGTTGGAAACTTGGACTGCCCTGGAGTTCCAAATCTAAATAAAGTATTGCTGGTAAAAGGCTTGACTGCTAATCTCATAAGTATCAACCAATTATGCGACCTAGTATTCAAGGTCAACTTCTCCAAATCTGAATGTCTTGTAACTAATGAGAAACAAGAAGTTGTAATGAAAGGAGTCAGATCTAAAGACAATTGCTACTTGTGGGAGCCTGAGAACACTAATTACTCTACTGTGTGTTCTATTGCCAAAGAAGAAAAAGAAGTGAAACTGTGGCACCAAAAACTTGGTCATCTACATCTAAGAGGAATGAAAAGGATTATATCCATGGAGGCAGTCAGAGGGATTCCAAGACTGCAAATTGATGAAGGGAGAGTCTGTGGTGAATGTCAGGTTGGTAAGCAGACTAGGATGTCACATCCAAAGTCAAGACATCTGACCACCTCTAAGGTTCTAGAACTTCTACATATGGATCTGATGGGACCAATGCAGGTGGAAAGTCTTGGTGGAAAAATATATGCCTATGTTGTTGTGGATGATTTTTCCAGATTCACCTGGATTAACTTCATTAGGGAAAAATCTGATGTATTTGAAGTTTTTAAAGAACCGTGCAAAAGAATTCAAAGAGAAAAAGAAGGGTGCATTGTCAGAATCAGAAGTGATCATGGCAAGGAATTTTAAAATAGTAAGTTTAATGAGTTTTGTTCCTCAGAAGGAATTAATCATGAATTCTCTTCACCTATAACTCCTCAACAAAATGGAGTTGTAGAAAGGAAAAACAGGACCATACAGGAATCTGCCAGAGCAATGATACATGCCAAAAGACTTCCTATTCATTTTTGGGCTGAAGCTATGAATACAGCCTGTTATGTCCGTAACAGGGTCACCTTGAGAAAGGTAACCTCATCCACCATTTATGAACCCTGGAAAGGAAGAAAGCCAATAGTGAAGTACTTTCGTGTATTTGGTAGCAAATGTTATATTCTGGCAGATCGTGGACAAAGGAGAAAGCTGGACCCTAAAAGTGATGAAGGAATATTTCTAGGATACTCCACCAACAGCAGAGCTTATAGGGTATTCAATTCCAGGACCAAAGTCATGATGGAATCAATAAATGTCATAGTTGATGATTATCATGAGGAAACAGATGTCCCTTGTAATGTTGAGACATTCTTTGAGACTTCAACTCAACAGAATGATTTACCTAACACTACTGCATCAGACTCTGAATCAAAGGAAGCTAACAAAAACCCTTCCATCAGAATTCAGAAAGATCATCCTAAAGATCTCATCATAGGAGATCCTAATAGTGGAGTCATTACAAGATCTAGAGAAATCATCTCAAACTCTTGCTTTGTGTCTAAAATTGAACCAAGAAATGTTAAGGAGGCTTTAACTGATGAATACTGGATTGGAGCGATGCAAGATGAATTGAACCAATTCAAGCAACATGAAGTATGGGAGTTAGTTCCTAGACCAGAAGGAACAAACATCATTGGCACAAAATGGATCTACAAGAACAAATCAGATGCTGAAGGAGTTGTCACCAGGAATAAGGCAAGACTTGTTGCTCAAGGATACACTCAAGTTGAAGGGGTTGATTTTGATGAGACCTTTGCCCCTGTAGCCAGAATGGAATCAATCAGACTCCTATTGGGAATTGCTTGTCTCTTGAAGTTCAAGTTATTTCAGATGGATGTAAAAAGTGCCTTCCTAAATGGGTACTTAAATGAGGAAGTTTTTGTGGAACAGCCTAAAGGGTTTGTGGATCCAAACTACCCTGATCATGTCTACAAATTGAGGAAAGCTTTATATGGCCTGAAACAAGCTCCTAGAGCATGGTATGACAGGTTGACAAAATTTCTCTCTGACAAAGGATACAGAAAAGGAGGCTTGGATAAAACCCTTTTTGTCAAAAATGAAGGAGGAAAGATAATGGTAGCTCAAATCTATGTTGATGACATAGTGTTTGGGGGAATGTCAGATAAAATGGTTAAACATTTTGCTGACCAGATGCAGGCTGAATTCGAAATGAGCCTCATGGGAGAATTGACCTACTTTCTTGGACTGCAAGTCACACAGATGGAAGACTCAATTTTTCTGTCTCAAAGCAAGTATGCAAAGAACGTTGTCAAGAAGTTTGGAATGGAGAATGCCAGTCACAAAAGGACTCCTACACCTACTCATTTAAAGCTATCCAAAGATTCAAGTGGGGTTAAGGTGGACCAAAGGCTGTACAGAAGCATGATAGGAAGTCTGCTATACTTAACAGCCAGCAGACCTGACATTGCTTTTGCAGTTGGAGTATGTGCAAGATACCAAGTTGATCCCAAAGTCATTCATATCAACCAAGTGAAGAGAATTTTGAAGTATGTAAGTGGAACTTACAACTATGGCTTGTTGTACTCTCATGGTTGTGAACCAACTCTGACTGGTTACTGTGATGCTGATTGGGCTGGAAGTGCTGATGATAGAAAGAGCACCTCTGGAGGATGTTTCTTCTTAGGAAATAATCTGGTCTCCTGGTTCAGCAAGAAACAGAACTGTGTGTCTCTCTCTACTGCTGAAGCTGAATACATAGCAGCTGGTAGTAGCTGTTCTCAAATGATCTGGATGAAACAGATGCTTACTGAGTATAATGTCACACAAGATGTTATGACATTGTACTGTGACAATCTGAGTACAATCAACATTTCCAAGAATCCTATTCAGCATAGCAGGACCAAGCATATTGACATTAGACATCACTTTATCAGAGATCTTATAGAGGAGAAGACGATTAAACTGGAACATGTTGCCACTGAACTACAGCTGGCTGACATTTTTACCAAGGCACTTGATGCAAATCAATTTGAAAATTTGAGGGGCAAGTTAGGTATTTGCCAACATGAGGAAATGTAGCAATTAATTTTGCTTAAAACAAGGGATGAAGGAGATTTTTGTGTTAAGTCTATTTTTATTGGGTTAATCATATGTTTCCCTATTTCTTTTAAAATTATTAAGAAGTTGAATAGACACTCATTTACCTCCTTCCTCTCTCGGCTCTGCAACAATCTCCATTATCTCAATCAAAGATTTCACTCTCGTTGTTACTGGTTTTCTAAGACTCTCAAAATGTATCAACTATCCATGACATCATCCTCTTCAAAGACGATTGTTTCTTCCGCATCCTCTGATCGAGAACCTAGGGCAATCACAACCTGCATGGATTCTGATGTTCTGGAGATTACTCCTCTTAGAGAACTTGAAGCTAACCCCTCTAAGGTTAAAAAGTTGAGAACAAGGCATGCAGGAAGGGCTCAATCTTCTTCATCTGGTAATCCCTCTCAACCATCATCTTCTGTTCCCTCAGAAATAGCAAATAGGGAAGGCTCAGCTTATGTTCATCAAGCAATAGCTAGACTTGTTACAAGAATTCTGAATGAGAACCACTCGGTACCTGGCATTTCTGTTCCTTTAAATCAAGAATCTGCTAGTCCAAATGTTAAAATGAATCCAAATGTCACTAAGAATGTTGAGACACCGGATGACAACATTCGGAAATCATCTGAAAATCATGATGATCTCCAGAACCCTTCAGAGAAGGATGTTGAACCCCCGGTTATTGATGTGGATGAAGAATACTCTAACAATGACCTAATTGCAAATATCAACCCTAGCATAGCTAGAAGGATGATGAACAGAAAAGGAAAGTAGGATGCTGCAAAATGTATGACCAAAGAGAAGACTGTTGATGTTGTTCATAAGAAAACCAGGTCTGAAGACAAGACTGGTGTAGAAACTGTGAAGACTGGATTGTCCAAAGGGAAGGTGAAAACCCGAGTACCTGCTGGTAGTCTCTCAAAGCCTGTGAGACAACCAATAGCAAAGAAAAGGAAAGAGCCTGAACCTTATGATTCTGATGAGGAATCAGAATTTGAAGTTGATGCTGAAGACATTCCTCTCAGAAGGAAACTCCCATCAAGAAAAATGGCTAAAGTTCCTGAAGTCCCCACTGACAACATTTCTTTTCACCACCCTGAAAATGCTAACAGATGGAAGTATGTTTGTTTGAAAAGAATAGCCTTGGAAAGAGAACTGAACAATAGTGCCATGGAATGTAAGGAGATCATGGACCTAATCAAAACTGCTGGTCTAATGAATACTGTGGTAAAGTTTACCAACTGCTATGAAAATCTTGTCAAAGAATTCATAGTGAATTTATCTGATGGATGTGTTGATGGAAGGTCAGCTTACTTTAAGTGTGTCTATGTGAGAGGAAGAAAGGAAAATTTCTCTCCCTCTGAAATAAACAAATTCCTAGGAAGACCAGATGAGGCTTACCCTGAACTAGAGGTTACTGACAACCAAGTATGCCAAACCATCACTGCAAATCAAGTCAAGAGCTGGCCCTTAAAAGGTAAGCTGAATGCAAGCAAGCTAAGCATGAAATTTGCCATCCTACACAAGATTGGTGCAGCCAACTGGGTTCCCACCAACCATAAATCAACCATCTCCACAGGATTGGGAAGATTCATTTATGCTGTTGGAACCAGGACAGAATTTGACTATGGCAGGTATATCTTTGATCAAACTTTAAAACATGCTAGAAGCTATACTGTTAAAGGCCCTATTGCCTTTCCCTCCCTCCTATGTGGTATTGTCCTTGCTCAGTATCCTGACATTCTAGTTGAAAAAGATATTGTATGCAAAAGAGCCCCTGCTCTTGGGTTGCACTATAAGCTATTTCAGGGAACTCATGTTCCTGACATTGTCATGACATCAGCTGAGACATCAACTATCAAAACTCAGTCCAAGAAATCTGATGTTATAGTTGTGTTGAAGGAAACCTGCAAAGAGCTGGAGACAAGGAAAAGGACTCTTGAGAACCTAATTGCTAGACTAGAACAGGAGGAGACTAAAGGACAAAGAAGGGAAGAAGATGCTGCTCAAGATCAGCTTAATGCTGAAGATAGTGCCTCCTATGAAGATGACAGTGCTTGAAGATCAGTGGAGTTGTCAAGCTTGCTGCTGGTACCTGTTGCTGCAAGTGATTTCAGATTTTTTTTGTTTTTATTATTCTTTTTGGATGACTGTATAACCTAAAAGTACATGTATCTTTGGCCTATTTATGGCTAAAGAGGGGTAGAAGATTTTGTGTTAATTATACTTGGTATACATTATTTTTTCTGCAGACATATTATTTCTGCTGCTCTCTAATCTCTGATTGTTTAGGGGTTTTAGCCAAAAATTTGCCAAAGGGGGAGTTTGTAAGTGTTTGGTTATTGGCATGTATTTTTGGTAAAACCAGGTGTGTGAATGTCATGACTGATGACATAACATTCTGGGTTACTAGGTACTTTCTGCAGAAAAAGAATGGCATACAGTAGCTGCTCATTATGAGTGTGTAGCTGATCATTATGCAATGATCACATTTATTACATTCTATCAAAATCAGTAACCAGGATTCTTGTTGTCATAACCAATGTTAAGACATCCTGTACTGATCTAACAGTTATGCAGTTTTGTTAGTTCTGAGATTTTTCAGGAATATGGTTCATACATTCCAGAACAGAATCTCACGTGGACTTTAGGTTAACTTGGCTTAACCCTAATCTGGTTGATAAAGTCTTGTGACCAAGTCTTGAGGTTAACCCTAATTAACCCTAGCTATTTTCGTGGAAGCCCTAACTGAAGAACAGCTGCCTATATATTCAACAGGAAGGCTGTTGGTGAACTCAACTTTTTGACAGAAGATCAACAAGGGGCTGTATAGTTTTAACTACTGTAATCCAAGCAAGTATCATTGTGATAAGTGACTTGGAGTAGGTTTTGATTGTAAGGGTTGTGTATCACTCAAAGCTTTGAAGCACGAGTGTTTGTGTCACTTGATTAAAGCTTTGAAGCAAGGTCAAGTTAGGTTTATGTATCACTCAAAGCTTTGAAGCACGAGTGTTTGTGTTACTTGATTAAAAGCTGTGAAGCATAATCAAGTGTATGTTCTGAAGAGTGTCTTCATAATTTCATTAGTCAATTGTTTAGTATCACTGCTGTGATTCAGGGGGAGTGAGTAGGAACTCAGGTTTAAGTTGAACTTAGATTGAAGTTGCATTGGGTAGGTCTTAAGTGAAGGAGATAAACTGGTTGGTTTATTCCTGAATTAATATCTCTTATAGTGAATTTCCTCCCTGGCTTGGTAGCCCCCATAGTAGGTGTTGTTTCACACTGAACTGGGTAAACAATTGACTGTGTTCTTTACTGCTTTTTGATTTACTGTCTTATAGAAAGTCAGATACGGTGTCATAACATTCACTGTGACATTGAGTATCTGCTGCCAGAATTTCACTGCTGCTCATAAACAAATGACACACGAAGAAACCCTGCTGCAGACAAGAGGAGAAACGCACAAAACCTCTAAAACGGCCATAACAGTTTGCCAAAAACCTTGAGACAGTGAGAGATCAAAAACCACATTCGAGGCAGATTCCGACCCAAAGAAAGACGCAACTCTCTTGCCATCAACCTCCTGAAGCGAGGCCAATCAAAAACCAAGCTTTTCATCATCTAAATCGCACTGTAAGTGTTCTAGAAAACACCTCTGAACATGAAATCGAAAACATCCATGTTTGCATCTTTTCTTTAAAATATTGACATATTGGTGATTGTTACTTGATTTAGAATGTTATGGCATTGTCTAATCTAATTTGCATGGCCTCTAACCTCATATATAGAACCTAGGGTTCCTGTTCTTGTTTTTAGGCGTTTTTTGTGCAGGGTAAATTGAGACAAACAATGGCCATAAGAATGATGAGGAGGTCGAGACAAACACACCCGTGTTATTGAATAGCGTTTTCATGGCCTAGGAGAAACGTTCGAACCACCCCACGAAACTTCCTGCAGAACAAAATCTGCAGGTAAACGAACCATGCTACTGTGAGGAAGATGATAATGTGGGTGGGCGTGATTGGTTCGTTTGAACCAATTGCGCGTCTTTTTATTTTTTTAGGCCAAGCATAATTATTGTTTGATATAATATTTATGTTCTATTTAACTAACGAATGAAGCAGATTGGACGAGTTGGCAAGCACGCTATGGCAAAACCCCTTTGGACCTGGGTTCGAATCCCAGGTCCCCCCCCCCCCAAAAAAACTTTGTTACGCTTTTTCTTCAGGTACTCAGATGCAGCGCTGAAGGCAGGGACCACCATACGTCCTCAGATCTCAACGCGCCAGGTGGTTCCCAGGCAGATCCAATGGCTAAGGATGGAGGATCACCATGAACCTTGGTCAACAAACGTCCAGGCCATCTGAAATTCAAGCGAGGCCTTCGAATCTGGGCCTGGAAATTGCAATTCATACTCCCTTTTTCAGGCCCAGCGCCCCCCACAGTTTGTTTTTGTTTTCATTTTCTTTTCATATTTCTTTTGCTTCTATTATTATTATTAAAAACTAACTAATTAATTAACAAACTAACTTTTTCATAAAAAATCAGAAACAACAAAAATATTTATATTTTAATTTTATTACTTATTTTTGTAAATAAACCATTAATTAATTAATTTAGTTTTTTAATTAGGTTTAATCTTAACAATTTTGCAATAAATTAAAATTAACTTAGACTTAGGTTTTTATTTTATTTCTGATTTTGCTGCCTTAATTAAAATAAAGCTCAAAAACACCTTTTCTTTAAATCCATTATTAATTTAGACTAGATTCTTAATTCAAAAAAGACCAAAAACATGCTTTCTTCAAAAAGAGTCAAAACCCTAAAGGACAATCTGATTCAACTTTTCTCGCGCGAATTATTTTGATCTATATATTGTAATTGCTCCGTGGATGTAATAGTTTTAACTTAGGATTTTTTACCGCTTTTATTTACTTTCCGCAATTTACTTTTACGGGTTTGTCTTTGGCGATGTAAATACCCGACGCCTTGTAATAGCTTAGTTTTATTTTCCGCAACCACTAACTGCTAGATGTATGCTAACTAGGCTATGCATGACAAGATTTATCTTAAATTAAAATCAACTGTAGCTCACCATGACATGTAAAGATAACATAACTGAAAATTGACACACTTGCACATGCCACTCCTAAGGTACGCCTCACTTGGTTGCCTCGAACGTGGTCATTAAGTATAGGATGTTTTAGGGGTCGCCCTCCTGTCTAGAGATCAAAGTTGCCTCGAAACGGTTGCCTCAGATAAAAGTGATCTAAGACATTAGGGTTACCACTAAGGCGTCCTAACGTTGCTTTAGTGACCACTCGTCCCTAAAATCGAATTGACCCGAAAACTCAAACGACGATGCTACCTACTCCTTCATAGTGGGATAGCATTATCTAAAGGGACATTTACACAGTTTAATTCCTTTTGAGTAGGTAGAGGTTCTTAGGTACTTGCTCTTTCAAAACAAAACAAATTGTTCGCACTTACACTTTTCAAACAAAGTTTTGAACAACACTTCATACACTCTTGAGTACAGAAACAAGAGTTAAATCAAAGTTTTCAAACAAAACTCTTTTCAAAACCCACAAACACAAGAAAAGCCAAACTTTTGAAAACATAGTGAGCAAGTACCTAAGAGCCCGTGGATAACCACTGATAGAAAGGGTGCTAACACCTTCCCTTTCTATAATCTACCTCCCGAACCCGAGAAACATCTCGAAAAGGAATTTTTCTGTGCTTTTGTCCTTTCCTTGTTGGATAAAATAAAAGACGGTGGTGGATCTTGCTTACCGCGACATTTTGTGAAACGCAAACGCGAACTAGCATTCCAAAACAGTCAGTTCTCATTCCCACCGATCACAGATGTCCATCACATAGAACGTAGATGCGAAAGTCTGAGAGCCAACTTTAACAGGGACGTCCACCTCCCTGTGCACCATCCTTTTGGACCCGTCAAAGGCCCTAACCACAATATTACTCGGCTTCAGAACCAACCCTTCACAGTCTAGCCGGTCTAATGCTTTCTTGGGTAAAACATTCAATGAGGACCCAGTATCCACCAGTATGTGGGCTAGAGTAGTGCCCCTGCACTCGATCGAGACATGCAGGGCATCATTGTGATTTCTTCCTTTAGCAGTCAAATCTGCGTCAGAGAAACCCAACCCGTTGTCAGCGGTGAAACTAGCTACACAGTCTTTGAATTGATCAGCAGAGGTTTCTTGTGGCACATGCGCGGTTTTGAGGAAAGCAATTAAAGGCTTTGCATGGGCTTCCGAACATAATAACAAGGATAGCATGGAGATCTTGGATGGGGTCTACCCCAGCTTCTCGACTACGTTGTAGTCGCTCTTCTTGATAATCTTCAGAATTTCCTTTATCTCCTGTCTAGAGGTTTCTACAACAATCTTCTTAGGTGCCTCCGTCCGGGCAGGCTCACCTATGACTTCTTTTCCCCGAGTGTCAAACGGCTCGGCGACAGGGGTAACAATTGGAATATGAACCGGGGCAGTAGCTGATGTACTGGCAGGTAGAATGGCAACAGGCTTTTGAACAGTCGGAGGGAAGATCTCAGGAGAGAAGAGTCTTCCGCTTCAGGTGACCTTGCTAGCCCCGACAATATTGTTGACATCAGTATCAGCTTCTTCAACCTTCAAATCTTGTTTGATCCCATGATAATACACATCGGCCCCATAGTGCCACGGGACAGCCTTATCCGAAGTGTATGGGATAGGACCAGGAATAATAATGATAAATGGAGCAACTCTTGGAATGGATGTAATCCTAACAGGCTTTCTCAAGGAAGCCTCGGAAGGATTGGCGGAAATGGTTATGATGGAAACATCTTCAACAAGAATCAATGGAATCAAAGTTTTCTCGAACATGATCTCTTTGTTATCCATCAGGCGTTGAACACCTGATTTCAATAAATGGCAACTAGCAGGAAGGATTGAACATAGGTGGAAACCTTCGCCACAACCCGGAAATAAACTGGCCGATAATAGGTTCTTCTTTATTGTCATCAATGGAGTGGAAATGTCTTCCACAGAGGTCACAAACAAATCATCGTCCACAGCATTTACTCCATGTTTGGGCATAGGAGCAGTCATAACGTTAGGCTTTTTCGGAGCGTCAAACTCAATTTCTTTAGCTTCAATCAAATCTTACACCTTATTCCTCAAGGCCCAGCAGTTGTTTGTATCATGCCCTGGGCTATCGGAGTGATAGGCACAGCGGGCGTTCAGATTATACAACGGAGATGTGGTGCTAGGATTCTTCGGGGCTTCCCTCAAATTTATCAGGTTGGTCTTCAATAACTGCGGTAAAATTTGAGATAAGGTCATACTGATCTGAGTATACTGTCTTTGCGGTCTCTCTACTCTTTGCTGATTATTGCGTTGTGGGGCAACGGTGGGTCTTGATATTACTACCGCATTTACTGCTTGGCGGCGTTCAGGTCAGTTTTGGCTCCTCGAGCTGTAAACTGCACTAGCTTCTTTTCTGAAAGGCTTCTTTTTTGTACTTGATGAAGCACCTTTCTGTATCTTGCCACTTCTGATATCAGCTTCTACTCTTTCCCCAGTCAAAATCAATTCAGTGAACCCAGATGATGAACTACCGATCAAATGATTGAAAAGCGGACCAGACAAAGTTCCAAGAAACATATCCACCAACTCCCTATCAGACAGAGGGGGTTGGACTCTTCCAGCCAGATCTCTCCATTTCTGAGCATAGTCCTTAAAGCCTTCACTTGCACCCATTGACATACCCTGAAGCTGAGTATGCGTGGGAGCAAGGTCGGCGTTATACTGGTATTACTTGTAAAAAGCAGCAGCAAGGTCCTCCCAGTTGCGGACATTTGCTCCTTCCAATTGATAAAACCATTCAAGCTAAGTCCCTGATAGACTATCTTGAAAGAAATGAACCCACAGATATCTATCAGCAGTATAGGGTTAGATTTTTCTGACGTATGAGTAGAGATGGAGCTTTGGACAGGATACTCCATCGTACTTAGAAAAAACAGGAGCTTTAAACTTGTGAGGGATCACCACCCTAGATTCCAGTCCCAGATCTCCAAAGTCCAAACCAGGTATCTTCTGAATCTCCATTGCACTCAGACGGTCTTCAAGTTGCTTGTACCTATCCTCGGCAGGAGGATACTATTCTTCATCAAAATCAGTGTCATTATCAGAGACCACAGGACTAGGACCCTTTTCTTCCTCTTGATTCTCTCCTCCTTTAGATGAATGAGACAGATCAGCTTCCTGTCGCAACCTGTTCCCAAATCTGTGACCCATATTCAGAAGAACCACCTTCTTCTTCTTCTTTTTCTTCTCTTTTAGGATGAGAGTCTTCAAATCTTCCTGCCCTTTATCTAGGTTCAAGAACATCTCTTTGAATTGAGCATTCTGTGCTTGAAGATCTTTGATGGATTGATCGGTAGGTATTTCAGAAGACATTATGTGCTGAAATAAACAGTGAAGAAGATGAGAAACCTGTAATGATACTTGTAATGAGGTGCATGATAATGGAATGCGTATGAAATGATTTCAAAGACTTTTGGAGATTTAAATTTGCAAACCAATAAATAAACAAACTTTATTAGATTAAACTTGTAAGAATGTTTAACAATGCCTTCAAGGCGTTACAAAAGAAATAAACTGAAAACAAATCTAAACTATAAAAGCAACAAAAAATCAGAAATCCCATGGTCGCTTTCCCTTCGTGCTAACGTAGTCATTGATCGTCCTTTCATTCTCAAGTTGCCTTGTGAGCTTCAAGATCTTCCTCTCTTGCTCATGATACTTCTCCCTATAGGTATCCCTTTCTTCCTTCAGCTGAATCCATGATCTCTTCAATGCCCCCAGATCAGTAGGCATGTAGGGATAAAGGACTGTATAAGGAATACCTTCTTCGTTAGTATGTTCCACAATTACTGGAAACACAGCTTCATAAGGCATCCCAAGCTTCTGAGCCCGAGCTCGGACCCACTGGAGATATGGTTGCATAAGGAGAGAAGTCTTTGGTCCTAACTCTTGAGGGTCAGACCTATTCACCATGCCTCAAGCTCGTATAAACCTTCGGCGATGTTTTTTAACGCCCTCCTTATAGTCAAAGACAATATCTGCAAGAAGTAGATCATGAGGACCGTCTCTCCGAGTGCGACCAAACTTTCGTAAAGCCAAGCAAGGATTGTAGGTTATTCCCCTCTAATTCTGAGCAATGGGACATTAGGGTATTCCCCACATCGATCAATGACAGCAACACCTTCCATATCCTTAGAACTCCAAAGAATGTCTGTATGGGCAAGGGACATTATCCTGTAAGACCATCCTAAACCTTCCTCATTCTTCAACACGGACTTGGGGAGGTGCGAAATAAACCACCTCGCCAACAGCGGCATGCAACACATGAGGGTCCCTCTTCTACGCGCCGTACGAGTATAGAGGGCATGCAAAATATCACCCAAGAGGGTAGGCACAGGATTGCGAGACAGGAAGATCTTAATCGCATTCACGTCTATAAAGGAATCTGGATTCGGGAAAATAACCAAACCATAGATAAGGAGGGCTAAGATGTCTTCAAAAGCCTGAAAGTCCAAGTTATCCCAGAACTGTTGGGCTTGATCCATTAGAAACTTGGCTAAGAAACCTTTAACCCCACTTCGTATCTCCCAATTAGACACTACATCAGCCTTTTTCAAGTGTAAAGCTGAAGCAATGTCTTCTGGCTTAGGAGTCTCTTCCAAACTTGTGAAGGGCATCTGCTCGAGGATGGATATACCCAACAAATGAGAAAACTCTTCCAAAGTGGGAACTAGCTGATAATCCAGGAAAGTGAAACAATGATGCACTGGATCGAAGAACTGGAAAAGCACACTCATCATTTGTTCATCAAACTTGGAGGTAACCAAACTAAGTAGCTGACCATGTCTTCTAATGAATGAGGAGGTATCAGAAATTCTCGAGGCCAAATCTTTGAGTTGAGCAGGTATTTGCACAAAGTTAACTCGGATGGTGTTTCTGCGTATAGAAGTCATGATCTGCAAAACAGAACAAAGATAAATCCCCTCGGTCTTTGAAATGGTTAGTCTAATGAAATATGCATGCTATGTGATGATGCATGATGTCATGATAAAGCACACAACAGGTATAGCAGATAGCAAACATGGTAAAGGCAAACAAGTCACACAATAGCCCTTAAGTTTCAGGCTTGCATGAGGTCTAGGTATTACCCTCTTGAAGTTTAGTTGGTTTCAACCTGTCCTAATAATAGTAACCGGGTTCTAGAGGTTCTCAATATCACTGACCATCCTCCATCGATCTTGGTTTCAGCTCACGCAATCTTTTCTTGCGGTCGGAACTATCTCGAGAGTATGGTCTCAATGAGTGTAGCATCGAGTATCAACCAGTTCCCAGCTCTATGCCGAGGCCGACTATCTCACTACTTCCTATGGCCAAGTTGGTCAATTATAGGTTCTAAGGTCAGTTGATGCTTAACGACCCATATAGCAGCCCCGTATTCTCCTTGTTTCTCCACAAGGGATACCGGTACCAACTAATGTGCCACATCAACATAGCTACTGCTTCAACCGTATCGGTCTACGCCGTACAGTTCCCTCACAATTTATTGCTACTTACCTAAAAGGTATCTCCCATATCCGGGTTAGGATCTATAGTAACTCCAATACAAAGCCCACAAAGATAAAGCAATCAAATCAAACAATAGAAGCAATATGATGAACTAATCCTAAGGTATACCCCACTTATAAGTCCCCAGCAGAGTCGTCAGTTCTGTGATACGGTGGCAAGAACTGGACTGTTTTAGGAATACTGGTTTGCGTTTTGCGTTTGTGTTTGCAAAATGTCGCGGTAAGCAAGAGTCGCCACCGACTTTTATTTTATCCAACTGGAAATGAAAAAATCACAGAAAAATTCCCTTTTTTCGATATTTTGAGTACGGGGGGTAGATTATAGAAAGGGAAGGTATTAGCACACTTTCTATCCGTGGTTTTCCACGGGCTCTTAGGTACTTGCTCATCATTTTCAAAATTGCTTGTGTGTGTTTGATTTGAAAAACGTTTTTTGACTTCGATTTAACTTTTGCTTCTGTCTTCAAGAGTGTTACGAAGTGTTTTTGAAAGCTTTGTTTAAAAGAGGAGTGTAAGTGTGAAAAAGTTTGTTTGGATTGAGCAAGTACTTAAGAACTAATCTACCTACTCAAAAAAGAGAATTGTTCTATGTTTGTTTCCTTTAGACAGTGCTATCCCACTATTAGTGAGTAGGTAGCACCGTCGTCGGAGTTTTAAGGGTCAATTCGAAAGGGACGTACGATCACTAAAGCAATGCTAGGACGTCTTAGTAGTAACCCTAATGTCTTAGATCAATTATTTGAGGCAATAATTCCGAGGCAACCATTCCGAGGCAACTTTCCGAACGGGACTTTGATCTTTGTTTAGACAAGAGAGCGACCACTAAAATATCCTATACTTAATAATCGTTTACCGAAGGCAACCGAAGTGAGAGTATACCCTAGGAGTGCGCATGTGCGAGTGATTCAATTTCTGATTTATTTTCTTTGCACATTTAGGGTTAGCTAACCGTTTTAAAGTTAATCATACATTCTTGTCATGCATTCCTAACATTCATACATCTAACAGTTTAATATTTTGTGGAATTTAAAGTGCGAAAATTAAGCTACGCTATTACAAGGCTTCGGGTATTTACATAGCCAAAAACAAACCCGTAAAGAAAAGCGATAAATGAAAATAAAAGATCCTAATTAATCTATTACAACTTGTGAGCAATTACATTAATATGGTAAAAATAAAATAATAAAGCGCGCGCGAGGAAATTAAAAACGATAAGAAATTAGGGTTTTGACCCCGTCTCACCTAATCGAAAGAAAAATTAGTTTTTTATTGTTTTTGACTATTTTTTAAGAAAAATAATTAGGTTTTTAAATTAAATACAAAATTAATTAGCAATTAAATTAATTAAAGTAAATGACTAAATTTAACCTATTTTTGTGTTTTGGATTATTTTAAGAAAAAGAAAATATAATTAAGTTAAAACCCTAATTGTTCTAATTAATTTTAATTATTTACAAAAGAATTTAAGTTACCCTAGAATTAAATAATCTAATTAAATTAATTAATTTTTGATAAAAAATAAACCTAAATCTAATTAGATGAAAAATATTTTTGTGATTTTTTTGATGAAAAGAATTATTAATTTGTGTTAGTAAATATAAATAAATAAATTAATAAAGGAAAATATAAAAGAAAAGAGAAAGAGATATTGGGCCTGAAGCTAGCAATTTGGAGGTGTGGATAGCAAATCTGGCCCAAGAAACAAAGGTCCATGTTGACCTTCTAGATCCCCTACCATGCGTTGACTAGGTCACATGATGGTCACCACATGATAGCCATTAGATCTGGCCTCCTGGACACCTGGCTGGTTGGATTCTGAGGGCACATGGTAGTCCTTTGTCCCTATATGCGCGCCTGATCAATTAAAGCAAAATAACATGAAATATAGGGGGACCTGGGATTCGAACCCAGGCCCCAAAGCATTTTCCAACCACCTGGCTACCAACTGCATTGTGTGTTTAATTTGTACATAAAATAATAAATAATGGTAATATACAATATATGCAAGTTAGTGGAAAAAGGCGTCAGAATTCAAATGGCCCAGTAAGATAGTGCCACGCAGGTCATCCCCAACCTTGCTCTGTTGGTAAAAGTCAAAAACTTTTACCTACGGACAACGTCCGTAGCTACATCCCTGGCTTATCTCAAAATCCTCCATGTGCTTGATAAATGACATCTAATGCCATGAATCAAACCGTCTTGACATTCTGAACATCACGATGCCCTTCATGGGGGCCAATTTTGCCTCCACACAAAAACCCTAAAACAAGACCAGGAACCCTAACAATGGCAATTCTTGATACAGTCCACAAAAACGAAATTAAATGTTATGGATAGTTTGCAAATTCTTCAAGGAGTAAGAATATACAAATATTTCATGCTATAGATGCCAAAATTACGCAATTCGAATTCAAGAAAAAGCCATTGTCGTGGCTGACTTACAGTGAGTTATAGTGCTGGAAACTCCTTGTTCTTGATTGGTTTCGCTTGCTTGTGATCCCAGGAAGCGATTCGGATGGCTAGAGGGTCTTGAGAATGCCTGGAAATGCAAAATCGAATCACCACTTTTCTTTGATTTTTTCAAGTTTGTTCTGACTTTGTGTGCCTCTCAAACCTTGTCCTTTAGGTCTGCAATTGTTCAATATATATCAATGATTGAATTAGGGTTGCAAACATGATCTCAATCTTCCTCCATTATAACTTTTGATTTGGATTTGATTTACTTGAAGATACTTCCAAAAATAGGCCAAACTCAATCTTTTTGTGCACACAAAGGCCTTGCATGAATTCAATCACTTGCCAACTGGATATAAGACCTAAAACATGCACAATATTTTGAGGTTTCAATGTTTTAGATTTTTTCATGATTTGTTTTGATTTAAATTGATTTAATTCAAATAAATAATAAAAATAAGATAATGACAAGTGGAAAGAGCTAGGGCTCGTGGACCATGCTACCAACTCAAAACAAGTGAAAACGATTAGGCCCATTTAGCAAAAATTGCATTTTGAGGCATAGTTTACTTTTGGCAATTTTGCAAAAAGGGTCAACTTCACTAATGCATAACTTCCTCAATTTTGACTCTTTAAAGGTGTTCTTGGACTTTTTAGAAATATTGAGATGTCCTCTAAGCAACCCTTTCGGTATAATCTGAATTTGGTATTCCATGTTCAAGTATGAAGCTTTAAAAAAAAGGTGTTTTTGTTGACTTTTCAAAATGACCTATAATGTCCAAATTCATAACTTCTTGTGAGTGCATATTTTGAACTTGGGAGCTGAAGATGGGTTGTAGGGAATTTCGCCCTCTTCAAAATGAGCTTTATATGGGTCATTTCTCATAAAGTATGAGAAAGTTATGCTTGGTCAAAGTTGAGTTGACTTTTCCTGCAAAACCCTAATTTAGCAACTTTTGGTTCTTGCTCAATTATGAGCAATCCTTGATGAATCATGATCAACCCTTGATCAAATGATGAATGATACTTCAAAATGAGGACGTTGACTAAAAATCTTGAAGTTTGACTGTATGTGGGCCACAATTGACTTTTGCCCTAGCACAATCGATTTTTAAGCCATTGAGCAAATGACTGAGCAAACTTCCTCTGTAAGGCTTGAAACTTGACATGGATGATCTTGAGAACATAATAGGACAATGGTGAGCATTTGGTATCCATTGGACTCAAGTATCTTGATGCAACATGAAACCCTAATTTGAGGTATACTGCTTTAGGAGAGAGCTTGTCTGGTCAACCCTTGGACTTCTTTGAGCAACTTGAGGATCTTTCTTGAAATGTTTTGAGAAATATGGGAGGGAAAATTTTGGGGTACAACAGCCTCCAATAATTTGTACAAAAGGAGGGAGTTATGGAAGGATCTCATTGATCTGATATTCTTTAACCCTTTTCCTTGGTCGCTTATTGGAGATTTTAACACAATTGTTGAAGCTCATGAACATCAGGGTTAAAATAGTCTGGCTAAGAGACCTATGTTGGATTTCCAATCTTGGATAGATAACAACAAGCTCATTCACTTTCCCACAAATGGATCTAGGAATACTTGATCAAATGAAAGAGATCACCCTTTTTTCATTGAGCATCAGCTTGATAGATATATTAGTAATTCGCTTTGGATTGAGTCTTGTAACTCCTTTGTGGTCTCCAAGCTTCCAAAATTATGTTCATACCACTACCCGATTATCTTAGAATTTCATATCAACATTGCGAGGATGGTTTCCCAATTTAAATTCTTCAACAATTTGTCGTTGTAAGAGGGTTCTCGAGGGTTAATTGAATCTGTCTGGGCGCATAAAATAGTGGGGTGCCCCATGTATATTTTGAATAAGAAACTCCAGCTGCTGAAAAAAGAGTTTAAAGGTTAGAATAAAAGCATTTTAGGCAACATTTTGGAGAATGTCAAAGCTGCGGAACAAGGTGTGAAACTGATTCAAGATAAAATTCATAATGTCGGTATTGATGATAGCCTTAAACAGCTGGAATTTGCAGCTCAATCCAAGCTTTCTGAAATGTTGAATATGGAAGAAAATTTATGGAGAAGCAAATATAAAGTAAAATGGAATATAGAGGGAGACCGTAACACAACTTATTTCCATCAAATCACTAAGATCAAGCAGAAATTCAGACCAATTTCCATGCTATTGAACGAAGACAAAATTATTTCAGATCCAAAGGAGGTTGCGGATTTATCGGTGAACTATTTTAAATATATGTTTACTACTGACCATTCTTTCTTGCAGGATTTTAGTATTATGGATAACACCGTCCCTTCTCTGGTGGAAGAGGCTACAAATGGTATTCTAACAACAACCCCTTCTTTTGAGGAAACTGAGGCTGCTGTTTTTAGTCTTAACAATGATAGTGCGTCGGGTCCAGATGGTTTTAGGGTGCTGTTTTTTCAAAAATATTGGGATATCATCAAGCAACATGTTTGGAATTTAGTTATTCAATTTTTAATTTCAGGATGGATCCTCCCAGGTATCAATGTGATCACCATTATTCTCATCCCGAAAGTTAAAGGGGCAGACTCCTTGGATCTGTCTCGGCCAATTGCAGACTCAAATTTCAAATTTAAAATCATTTCAAAGGTGATTGTGAACAGGCTTGCTGCTATTATGCCTTTGCTCATTTCTCAGGAAAAAAGTGGTTTTATAAAAGGAATACTCATACATGATTGTAATGGTTTGGCGTTTGAGGCGATAAATCTGTTAGATTCAAAGTCTTGGTTTGGAAATGTAACTCTAATGGTTGACATTACCAAGGTTTTCGATACTCTAAACTGGGATGTTTTTACCAAGATTTATGTAGAAGTTTGGATTTATTGATAAATTTTGTTAATGTTAATGGTGTCCTCAATGGATACTTTAATTATTCCCGAGGAGTCCGTCAAGGAGATCAGCTCTCCCCATTTCTCTTTTGTATGGCAGAGGAAGTTCTAAGTCGAATGATAACTTCTCTTTTTTCCTCTAAGAAGCTTGAGCTAATCAATGGCCCCAACAATATCATTGTTCCTTCCCACATACTTTATGCCGACAATGTTTTCATCTTTTACAAAGGTAAATTATCTATCATTAAAACTCTCGTATCTAATTTTGAAGCCTATGCAGTTGTGTCTGGGAAGAGGTTCAACTGCGCTAAATCCTTCATTTTCAAGGGATCCATGTCTTATTCTTGGTTGCATATCCTTTCGGCTCTCTCGGGTTTCAAGATTGGTTTCTTGGCTTTTGATTATTTTGGTGTTCCGCTTTTCAGAGGAAAACCAAAAGCGGCTTATTTTAGGCCTATTGCGGATAAGGTTCTTAACAAGTGAGCTTCTTGGAAGGGATTTTTGCTTTCTTTTGCGGGTAGGATGGAGCTTGCAAAATTCGTCATTCAGAGTATGCTAATTCACAGTATGGCCATTTATTTGTAGCCTATTTCTCTTCTTCGGGATATTGAGAGAGTAGTCAAGTCGTTTATTTGGAGTGTCGAAATAACCAAAAGTAAAGTGATAATAGTAGCTTGGAGAGTCATGTGTTTTCCTTTTGAGGAAGATGGACTCGGCTTAAGGTCTCTCGTCAAAGTTAATGAAGCTTATAATCTTAAGTTAGCATGGGATTTACTCAATTCTTCCAATTCTTGGGCAACATTGCTTATGAGTAGAGTTTTTAGAAAAGCAAAGGTAATAAAGCACTATATTTTTTCCTCAATTTGGTCTAACTTCAAATCTAAATTCATATTGTTGAGAAAAACTCCTCTTGGTGTTTGGGAAATGGTAATATGATTAGTCTTTGGTTCGACAAATGATGTGGTGCGCCTCTTCATTTTGAGATGGAAGATCCAGATTCTATAGTGGACCAAAGGGTCAATAGTATTATTTCTAATAGTCTTTGTTATGACTTTAAGTGGTTGCGTGACATCCATAAGGATTGGTGGAAATGGATTTAGTCGCTATCAATTCATCCTTCAAAGTCATGCTTATTGTGGAAACTCCTTCATAATAAGATTCATACCGATGATCAATGGAAAACAAGGAACTTTACTTTTCCTTCTCATTGTGATCTTTGCATTGAGGCTGAAGAAACATCACAGCAATTGTTCTGTGATCGTAAATTGTCTTCTCTTCTTTGGCAATGGTTAGGAAACAAATTAAATCTCCATTACCTTATTCTTGATTGGCCAGATGTTTAGAAAATTTGTGGTAGAAATGGCTCGGATCAATGCAAAATCATTTACATTTTTGCGGTTACTTATGTGTTCAATGCTATTTGGTTAGTTAGAAACAAGGTTAGATTTCAAAATATTTGTTTTAATATCACCTCTTCCATTGCCTACATTATGGATGTGGTTCCCCGGGCTAGTAGCAATGCGGCTGCCTCTTTTGTGAATATGCAGGATTTTATGATGCTCAAGAGTTTTCATGTTTCAATTCGTCCTCCTCGAGCCCCTAATATTATTGAGGTCATTTGGAAAACCCCTCCTAGAAACTGAGTTAAAATTAATTGTGATGGTGCGTTTGTTTCTCCCTCTGATAACTCTCCTTATATATTTGCATCGTGCAGGTCAAAATAGATTTACATTTGAAACTAATTAATAAACGTTTATATGATATTAATATTTTTTAAAAAGTAGATTTTTTTATGAAAGCTAATAAGTATTAAAAAGATTGATACACAAAAAGGTTGGAGGACTATACCAAAACCCACTCAAAAGTATATAAATATCAAAGGAGACAACCTAAGTCTATTTTTTACATAGTCGCTTCTAATCTCTACAAGGAGAGAGTCAAAAATAGTGAAAGTATTAGATGTGCGACCTCTATTAGAAAAAATATCCGCACATGTATTACCTTCACTATAAATGTGAGGGATCAAAAATTTCATGTCCAAAATAAACTTAAGGCAATTTAACCACTTATTCCTTAATTACCAAGGAAGAACTAGTAGAAGAGAAAGCATTAACAACCACCATGGAGTCAGATTCCACCCAAATGGTCCCAACCTCTATCCTTAGCCAAGTCAATTCAACCATACCCAGAAGAAGATCCTAAAACAAAGGCCTAATCATGATATTGAAGGTCTTGAAAACTCTAAAATCAAAAATATTATGCCTAAAAATATAATTAGATTTTGAACTGCATAAATGAACCTGAGATCCAATAGCGGTCTTGACCGAATGAGAGGAATTGTCTTATTCAAGAATCTTTCTGAGTTTCTTGTGAATCAAATAACGTTAATAACCAAATTGCAGGCAGCTTTAACAACGAAAGAACCTTGCAGAGGAGAAGCTTTTAAATAAACCTTCCAAAAGTTATCCTCAGAAATAGAAATCCACAAATTAAGGATGGAAGAAAGCCCACTCCAAACCTGATTCACAATAAACAATTGAAGAATAGATACTTTGTACTCTCCAAGTAACACTTGCAAAGAGAGCACCTTGATACAATATGGAAGCCCCTGGTAATCATCTGCTCATGAGTGGGAATTTTATTAGGATGGAGTCTCCATATGAAACGAGACTTTGAAAGAGGAATACAGTTGCTCCAAAGAGAGGAAGCCCAATGAGGAGAAGGAGCAAGCTTGTTCTTGTAAATATAAGCATCTTTCAGCGTTAGAGTACCATTAGCCAATGTTGTCCAGCAAAGTTGGTCAACACCCAAAATGTCAGTTTTGAAAAAACCTTTAATTTTTCCTCTAAAAAAGGGGAAAATTGAACCAGGCCTCGGGAATGTTCCAACCGAAAAGGTTCCAATAATTAGAAATATTAGCATCCCAGTTGATATTTAATCCTGAAAAAGAACTCAGATCAAACTCATTGATGAAAGGAATTCCCGCCCACGAGTCTTTCTAAAACTTGATTTTATCTCCATTCTCTAAAGACCAAACAAAATTATCCAAAACAGATAGAGAATTCCTCTTTTTTCCCAATCCAAATAGAAGAGGAAATGTGATGCGAAATTTTCGAAAGACCTCAGAACACGGAACTTAAGAATTCAAGCTTAATCTTCCAAAGACTTAAAAAAATCCCAAGTCCACTTGAGGTTGGAAGCCTGATTAAGGTGATAAAGAGAATGAATGCCAAGCCCACCGCAAATCTTACTTTGACAAACATCTTTCCACGAGACCGTAACCAACTTTTTCTGAGAAATATTACCGCTTCAAATAAAATTCCTTGAAGCCCTCTCAATGATAGAGAGACGAGAAAAAGTCCAAGTGTAAACAACAAGAGTATGCAATAACATAGATTGCACCATAGACTGGACCAAAACGGCAAGACCTACAATGGACAGGAGCGTGCCTTTCCACACCGAAAAGTTAGACAAAATCTTATCTGCAATAGGAGATAAATTTTATTGACTATGCCTTTAAAGATCGGAACATCAAGATAACTAAAAGGAAGAACTCCCCTACTGGAATGATTTGCTGCAGTAAAGCATTAAACCTTGTTGTACTCATACCGCCCACAAATAGAGAAGACTTAACAGGAGTAAAAACTTGACCAGAAGCTTTAGCATAAATAGAGAATAGAGAGAAAAGGGCACTAACATTAGATTTGGTATCTTTGTAAAAAATTAAAATGTCGTCATCATAAAAGATATGGGACGGAAAGCTCAAATTTTTATCCCCCAACATAGGTTTAAGCGCTCCAGAATCAACTAAATCAGAAATCCCTCTACTTAACACTTCCTCCGCCAAGAAAAAGAGAAGAGGAGGAACACTACAAAATAAGTTGTGTGTTGCCACGTGACTCCCACGTCGTTAACACCAAAATCATGTCACAACTTTGTTTTTGCCACGTGAAGAAACACGTCGCTGGAGAGCGCATGGCAATGTTGTTGCGACGTGGGAAACATGTCACAACGTTGCCACGTGAAATTCACGCTGCAACAAACTTTATGGGGTCAAAGGCAGTCAAAGCAGAGCAGAGGTCAGAGCAGGTTTTATATTCACTTTTACGTTGTGTGTTGCCGCGTGTTTTTCATGTCACTAATTTGTGATGAGGAAAACACGTCGCAACTTTTTTTTTAAAAATAAATAAATTATTTTCTGTTTTAAATATAATAATTCTGATTTAATAATTAATATTATTTTCTGTTTCATTAAATTTATAAATTCAATATTAAAACTGTTTTTATAAAATTTATATATTATTCTGTTTTTTTTATAATAAATAAATTAAATAAATAAAGATATATAACTTATCATAAAATATATTTTTGTTTATTAATAAATATTTATTTATATATATTTTCATTTTTTAACAAGAAGTACCTATATAATATATATTCTCATTTTTTAAAATTATATTTAATGAAAATTACAATATTATAATTTAATCAAATTCAACCTAAAATCTTACTAAATTCAGAAAATATTCCAAATGTAAAAAAAAATTCCAAGAAATATCTCTTCTCTTCTAACTCCTTCAATCTTCTTGTCCAACCTTTTTGCAATCTACTTTTACTATATCAATCTTGTTCTATTCAAAGAAAAATTAAAATAAATTACAATCACATAATAAAATAAATAAAAACTTGTAAACAAAATAGAGACAAAATTTAATTTAATTTACCTGAAAAACAAGGATTAATGGAGATTGAAGTTGGATTTTATGAAAAAGAAGAGGTTTTATAATGGAGATTGAGTTGGATTTTATGAATAAGAAGAGGGTTAATGGAGATTGGGACCGAATGAGAGAGGGAGAGTTATGTTTGTTGAAAATATACTAATGTCTTTTGCTTGGTGTAACGTGATTTAATTAAATATATAAACCATTCAGCGACATGTAAATCACGCCGCAACTTTGCCACGTGACTTTCACGTCGCAACAATGTCAACGATCATATTCTCTTTCTTCACATGCCTGCAAAAGCTGATCATGCCAGTCTGAATTAATTTTATTTTCCCTCTTAAATGTTGCGACGTGAATACCACGTTACAACTGACTTTTTCAAAATTTCAAAAATCTCTCCATCTGAAAGTTAGACCAATTAAAATATTTTATATTATATTTTTACTAGCGATGTGATTCTCACGTCGCAACATTTTTTTTTTAAAAACTCAGACAATCATCATACTTTTTTATTTTATTAATAAAACATGTTGTCACGTGATTATCACGTCGCAACTGACTTTTTTTAGCGACATGATAATCACGGGACAAAAACACGTGACTGAAGATGATATTTCTTGTAGTGGTAGGTGAGTCCCGTTGACGAACACCCATAGCACACGAGAAATACCCTTGAGAATTTCCATTCACCATAGTAGAAAGATGCGCCGAAGACAAAATAACAGAAATCCAACTAATAAATTTCTCTCAGAAATCGAAGCAACCAACAACTTTAAGAAGAAAATCCCAATTAAGAGTGTCGAAACCTTTAATGACATCAACCTTCATAGCCATATTCCCATCGTGATATTTCTTATCCATAAGGTTAAAGACTTTCTAAGCAAGACAAATACATGAATGTTCCTCCCTTTAATAAAACATTTTTGTTTATTCGAGATGAGATGCGGCATAAAATAGACTAACCTGTCCGCTAAAATCGTGGTAATGATCTTGAATTTGAAGTTAGATAAAGCTTTTGGACAGAACATTTAATATAGTAAACTGAATAATAATATTATAGGAAATATAGTGAACTATATTTAATGTTTTTATTACATAAAGATAAATTGACCACCCTAAGAAAAATATTATCTCTCTTTCTAATTATTTAAAATTTAAAAAAATATAATAAATTTTATATAAAAAAGATAAATTTTTAAGAGAATTTAAAAAATCATCATTTATTATTGCATACAAAAGAAATATATAATAGATTAAAGAATAATTAATAACGATGTAATAAATAAATAAATATTAAAGTTTATCGAAATAGTAAAGCTCCTTGCAATTTGAGATAAGAAAATATATAATTGAAAAAAAAAAAGATATAAATAAGATAAAATATAACTTATCACATATATTGATATTGATAGAAATGCTATACTATAGTTAAATGATATTTTTTGTAGTATGATTTTGTGTACCATATAAAATGAAACAGTGCCTAGCATGAATGGTAAATGGTGGCTAACTGTTAGCAATTACTAAAGGCTAAATCAAGAATAATTAATTTTAATTATATACAAAGATAATTGCAAATAAAGTGTAAATTAAATCTTCTTTAATATTGTTGATCCCAAATCTTTCTTTTCCTATTGTTTCTTTATAGGTCCATATAAATATATTTCTTCATCATCTAACAAGAAATAAAATAAAAGGTGACATTAATCCTTCAAAATGGCCTCTCATATCCATCAATCTCGTCTGTGTTTAACTTTGTGCTTTGCTTTCATTTTACTTTCAGGTAATATAACCAATTTAGTTTATTTTTTAATATATTATTTTTCTCAAAAGGATGTATTGTTCTCTCTATTTTGCTCTTAGTTTTCTGATTCCATACAAAACCATTTAGATGAGTATAATTCAACAATGTATAATATATAAATTTTTAATATTTATGAATTTTAAAAAGTATATGTATATATCAAAGATCAATAATAAATTTTGTTGGTAAAGCCATTGTTTAGTGCATGATTATAAACTTTATTTTTATTACAGGTTTAGCAACAAGTTTGGATCCGGCATTTGTCTGCGCTGGAAGTTGCAAAGACGTCCAAAAATGCAATGAATTTTGCTTTAGTAAAGGCTTTAAGAAAGGTGGTTTTTGTAATGTTTTTACTCCAGATAACAAATGTTGTTGTCAGTAACGATCTTATTGAAATATGAAATTCAACTATTTAAATAAAACGCTAATAGTTTATCTTGCTCTTATTTTCTTGGTAGGTTTTCATTTCATTTCATTGTTAGGTTTTCATTTCATTTCATTGTTAGTGTCATCGATAATGATATTATATATATTATTATTAATTTCTTACACACAATTCATCAACAAAAGGACTCGCACATGAAACCGATCAAATTTGACATTCATGAATTGTTCAAGTCATTTATGGATCAATTAAATCGTTGATAATTATTGACTATTAACTAAGTTAACTATTTTTTTTATCTTCGATAATCACTTATATTAAAAAAGTACAAGGGGTGCTAACTCAATACAAAAAATAATCAATCAACAAAAGAACAACACCGAACCTGGAGAAACAGAAAATTACAACCCAATTAATAAAATTTTAAAGTCTTTGATAATGGAAGAGGAATGACGATGGTATATGTCAACAATTAAGATCAAAGCAATATTATTTGAGAATTTCTCAATTTATACTCATTTATCAACTCTCACATCCAATGATGTATGGAGAATGATACATTATTAAAGTGTTTTCTCTAAGAGAATTTTATCAAGAAATGTTTTTGATACATGTAAAATTATTTTAAGGATGAAATAATCAGTTAATCTGATTAACCCCTTAAAATAATTATTTTTAAGTCTCATATTTTGAATAATAATTTTTTATTGTACATTTTTCAAAATTAATTATTTCTGACCCTTAAAATAAATTCGGTAAAGTATTTTTAAGCTTAGGGGCGTCAAAAGCATGATTAGAGGTGTTAAGAAAGCAACAAGGCCCAACAATCAAACCAAACACTAAGGAGGCCTGATCAAGGAAATTTAATCAATTGACAAGAAGTTTTAATCGATTAAATTATATGGTTAAAGCGCTATATTTTAAATCTAATCCAATTCAGCTTGATGCACAAGGAAGAGCCAATTTGCGCATTAATGAAGATCGTATCAAAAGCTGAAAGATTAAGATATTCAATCGATTTACGCAATCGATTAAAAGACCTAAATATGGCGACTTTAGATCTGAATTTTGGAAAACATGATCTACTCATCAAAATCTTTCAACTCACACGCTCAAAAAGCCCAGAAGGTATCACTATAAATAGGTAATGTATTCTAAACATGTCTTGCATCTCATATTTTCACTCCTACACACTAATAAGATTATTCTCAAAAGGATTCACCATGAATCCCAGTCTCATCAACGAATTCACAATCAAACACTAAAAAAGCAGGTTCTTTAGGAACTTTGCCAAACGAAAACTCATGAGAGTTCATACCTTACATCTTGAAGATTTCAATGTGCGCAACTTCTTCAAAACCCTAGAAAAATCAAAACTCTCAAACTTCCGTTGCGCACCTTCTAGAAAAATCTATACTACCCTACTAAAGATGTTCTTATCAAACCATCATCAAGTTGATGGAATTCTCCATAGCAAAGTAGACAAATATTCCATAACCTTGTCTGTAGAAGAATTTAGAAAACTTCTTGATCTCCCTCATGAAGACCACCTCACAGAATTAGGAGACAACCCAAATAGGTATAACTATTTCTATGTTACACCCTCCTTGATGATGGAACCATCCTCATCTATTCCTTGTTCACTCACAACCAGATATATAATCCCTGGGAGTAGAATGACCCTCTACATATTAACCCACATTCTCCTTCCCAGATTAGGAAACTTTAGTCTTCTAACTCAAGCAGATGTAAAGACCAAATGGTTCATAGAGAAAAGTAAAATTGAACTGGACTCAACTAGTGGTTGATAAAATGCTAGATATTAGTTTAAAATATTCACCACTACCATATGGAAACTTGGTCACAAAAAGTTTAGAGAAAATTGGCTTCAACCTAGATGAGAGTACTGACTTCAATAGGAGAACCACAAAAATAGGAAAGGCTATCTTACCCTTAATGCATTATGAGTTAAAGAATGGAAATATCTTAGGAAAATCATTTACCCAGATGCGAGCGAGTCGGCTCCTTTGAAGCAGAGAAATAATTTTGAAAATACTTTAATTAGGATTCGATACCTCACACGTGGGAGTCGACTCCTTCGTGTTATGTATTGACTCTATGACCCAGAGAGTCGGCTCCTTTGGACCAGATACTTTCCTTTCAAATTTCTTTTTGAGGGAGTCGACTCCTAACACGAGCGAGTCGACTCTAAACATGAATTTTCATAAAATGCATATTTTTGAAGTTTTTAACATGTCCAAAAGATTTTGACTCGATACCTAAGTGTCTTAGTATGAGAATGCAATCTATACATAGAGAGATACCATCCAATATAAAAATACTACATATTTCCTAGTTTTGACATCATTCAAAACATCTAATAGAGGATATTGCACTCACATCCTGTTTACAGTGATTTCTAGTAAACAACTGCTAGTCTTCTAATTTATTGATTATTATTGGTTACTTGTAGGATCGACTAGATTGATTCTAGAACACATGTGTCATAACTCATTTCTATGTTCATACCCATTATCTTGATAAACTTATATTGTATGTTAAGTTCAAATGTGATATTCTTAAGAAATATCTCTAAAATTGTCTATAGGAATAAACTGACTGAATGTAGAAAGGAAAGGCTTCGAATTAGATTTAAGATTTAATGCTTGAATGTAAAGATAAGGAGTTTTTGAGAATATATCAGTTTCTGGAAATATGAAGTGTTTGAATAAAAGGATAAAATAAAAGTGAAGTCTCTAAAGAAATAAATGTGTTTAAAGGCAAGTAAAACAAGGAAATGCAAGGAAATCGAAAGATTTAAAGGCAGAATTACTGTAAAAGTGAACGAAATATGAAAAGACTTATATTGAAATTGTAAAGAATCATGATGTTCAATACGTACATTTTTGTCTTCTAACTCATTTCCCTTGAGTCACGGTAATTTGAGTGTTTGAGATTTTTTAGTACACGAAATGAACATCCCAAATCTAACATAAAAACACCTATTTATAGTGTCTTGACCCTAACGGTCCTACTCTAAAATCATGCCACGTTCGAAGCATGCAGGTTTCTTACGTTTACTGACTTCCACGCGTCTCCTAAGAATGGTACTCATATTTGAAATTTGAAATTTGTGTCAATCGAAGCATCTTACTAATTTTCTTCGTCTCGAAATAAACCAATTGTCTGGACCGTTTCCAATTCTGGCACCCTTGCATAACGGAACTCTTTTATATTTTAAACACTAAAAAATCGAAATCGAAATCCATCATCTATCACTGGAAATCGAAGAGTCCTTTAGAACAATGGTTCTATATTTCCCACCAATATTCAACATTAATATCAACCTCCTTAGGTGTTTATTCGAAATATTGTTTTGACAGTGGTTTCTTCTTTATTCAAAATAGCCAGCTAACAAATTGCCCCCTCAAGAACATGTATTTTGATAGATACAAAGAAATACTTGTTTTTGATTTATCCATGCTATTTCGAGAGTATCAAAAACTCATGATGACAATACTGCACACGATGGCAGAGTAAGTGTCCAACTTTCTACAAAACGTCCAATCAACATACCAAAACGTGCAATCACAGCAGTTATAGCTAATAACTAGCAGCAAAACGTCACTTCCCTAGGAAGTTCAAAAAATCCACCTTTTCTCTTTCCAATGAGGGAGTTACACATATCCCACCTTTTTCCAAAGGTCAAAAAACCTTTGAACCGTTGAGGAAGGCTATAAAAATACTTCATCTTCTTCATTCCAACTTTTCCAAACTTGCTCATTCTTCAAACAACCAGATTTCTTATTTTTAGAAAAAAAATTTTATTTTCACAATGTCTTCAGCGCTAACTTCCTCATCCAAGAAGTCTGGAAAGTCCAAGAAAGCTTCTCTCTCCATTCTCAAACCAGCAAGCAAGATTATCAATCTTGATAATCAGGAGTTCATCTCAACCCCCAAACTCACTCAAGAACAAAAGGCCATCTATGCTTCTCAGGTAATCATTCCTACTACTGTTCTTGATAAAACCCTAGGAGTTATGGGTCCTCTAATCTCGACGGATCATTTAGAAAAAATGAAGGGATTTTTTCTCGCGTATTCAAAAACCAAACCCATTGTTAATAAATCCATTCTTCCAAAACTTAAGGAAGATGAATCGGTTGTTAGGCTGTCAAAAACCTTAAAAGAGAAAACATGTGAAACAGAAACGTCAAAACTTGTGAGAGACGTTTTCAATATGGACTATGTTACTGGGAATTTCAAACCCTTTCGCTCATGTCCCTCATCAGATCAACTATACCAAGATTGGCTTTCGAAAGTTGAAAATAAGAAATCCCAGGAATGGGAAAGCATAAGCATCCTAAACCTGATTCGAATGTCAAAATTAGGTTTAGTTACAGCCAAACCTTCTTGCTAGCCTCCTTATACTTTTAGGATAGCACCTATAATACCTTCCATCTCCCTTGTGGAATGCTGACACCTACGTTCTTTGATATTGCTGCTATCACTGGACTCTCCCCTATTGGGGAAACTTTCGATCCAAATGAAGATGCAGATAACCTTATTGACTTCGATGTCAAGAATTCCAGCTTCTCAAAATACATCAATTTATATCACTCTGCTAAGGAAGAGGTTTCTGATGTCGAACATATAGCTTTTCTGGCACTATGGTTATCAAAATATGTCTTCTGCAGCAAGTCTCTACAAGTTGCTAGCAGGTTCATCACCCTCGCAAATCAACTTCATCATGGTCGAAGGGTATGCATCAGTGAGTTACTGCTAACAAGCTTATATGAAAGCATAGGTGCTGCAGTTTAGAAACTGAAAACTTACAAAGCTGGCACTAATCTGCTTCTCGCTGGCCCCTTTTGGCTATTGCAGCTTTGGTTAAATGCAACTTTTGAACCATCTCTATCAACCTTTGGGGTTATTAATGAAGAACATCCTGACGTTGTAAATCGCAGCATTGAAGGCACTAGGTTGTTAAAACTAACCCCAAACGATGAAAGAGAAAATTTCAAGACATGCTTCATTAACTATACAATGATTTTCTCTAAAAGACATAGATTTGACCATTCAATGGCCCCTTTTGCCAATCGAAACTGTGGTCTAATTTGTTTTACCATGCCCCTTGAACAAGCCATCGAAGAAGAAATAATCAGGGATATTTGGTGCGCCTTTTTAAACCCTAGGCTTATTATTTCTAGGATCACGCCTGTGAAGAGCCAAGTGTGTATCCTTGCTTATCAACCCAATTTCGTGGCCCGTCAATTCGGACTATGCCAAATTCTACCTGAGCCTCTCTTCAACAAGAAAAGGGAGATATGTTTAGTAGGGGTGCCTTAATCCTTCAAAGAAATTGAAACTCGACAGAAGAAATATGCTGGCTTTGCTGACTTTTCACTAGTCTTCTTTACTCCTTCCTTTTATATGACAAAATATTTTTATACTTGGTGGACGGCTTATTATTCGAAGAATATGTTCAGCACCATCCAAATTCAACAATAACTGACAACAGCTTTTTCCTTTGTGCAGGAGCATGTCAAAAAAGGTCGATTTACTCATGTCAAGGAAATTCGAGCCTTCCAAAAATATTTCGAAATTGTCTATAATCCTATGGAAATACATCGAACTGTCTGCGAAGCAGCAAAAACTTTGAAAGAAAAATTTGAAAAACAACTTTCAAAAATTCGATTTCCTCCTTATGTAAAACCTGAAGATAGGTACTGGTGGGCTTTTAAACATCAAACACCAAAATTTCCAAACCTACCTACTTCAGAGTTGGCTTTAGCCTTTTTTCCTCCGTATCCTTGGTGGTTCGTTTGTGGGAACATTTTCCGTTTGTATGAAAATGATGCCAAGAAACCTGCCCAAAGGGTAACGTGGGCTAAACGTGATTTAGACAATTTCAGGGGGCACCTTCACTATGACTTGTCAGCCATGTCTATCACGTCTCAAAATGGCGAAGGTGCAGAACTGAAGAAATTCGAAGTTCCCTTATTTTTTATAAACATTGTTTTAAACTTGACCATTTCATATTCTTTTCAGCTGTTGATCTAAAATATTTGAAAAAGGATAAAGTTGTACCCAAGGCAGGCTCAACTTCTTCTTTGAAAGTGCCAATGACTAATACTGAAAATCCTCCTTCTGAACAAGAAGATGACTCCTCAAAAAAGAAAAAGGTAATACTTCACTCACTCCTTTCTTATTGTCGAAATTACTTTTTAAATTGACTAATTATTCTTTTCATTTCTCCAGGCGAGTGGATTACCTCCCAAGTCTCTTAAGAAACGAAAACACGATAGTGCCCATTCTGAAAATGAATCAGAAAAAGATGAAGACATTTCTCCTCTAAAACAAAAAAAGAAAAAGAAAATCAACAAATCTGGAGAAGGTTCTCAACTTGCAAATCCTTCAAAAAGCAAAGTAAATGTGGCTGCTCCCAAGCTCAAATCCAAAGGACCTTCGAAGTCTCAGTCTTCGAAGAACGTAATTTCAGAACACATTGGTAGCAATGCAACTTTTGATGAACAAAAGGTAAATCTCACCCAATGCTTTTTTAAATTGACTATGTAATCTTCTTTATGCTAACCCTTTGTTTCTGTGCAGAGCGTTCCTTTTTCTCTTTCTGATCCTCCTTCCATTCAAGGTCAAGTTTCCAAACTTGCAGCCTCTCCTCAACCAGAAGGTTTTAACGAAGCTGTTTTAAATAAAGGTTCGTCCACTACTGCTACTCCTGCAGGGACCGTCGAAGCCTTGGATCAACAAGCAACCTCGCCTCCATTGGTCGAAGCTTTAGACCAACAAGCAACTTCGCCTCCTTCAACGGAGGGCCCCGTAGCTGGCGAACCAGACACAGCGCTCGAAACTCTCATCATTGACAATCCTAGTGATTCTTCTCCCAGAAGGGTGCATTTTGCTGACCAATCTGAAGAGGAAAGCGAAACACACACTGTGAGTCGTTACTTTGCAGATAGTGAAGAAGATGAGGCGGTGCAAGAGGAGGTGGAAGTTCCTGTTCCTACTGGGACTATCTTTACTAAAAACCCAGATCCTCCAATTTTGACTGGGGAACAGAAAGAAGAGCTAAAACGGAGTAATCCCCTGAAATATATCAAGTTAATGCTAGCTCAACGGGATTCTTCTTCTAGAAAAAATCAATCTGAAGATTCGAGCCAAACAAAGGATAATGCCCCTCTTACTTCTCTCGACCAACTTCTTTAACAAGTCAACAAAACTATTCTTGAGGCTGACATTTTTACCATTCTAAAACAGATACTGCAGCCTATTTTTCGATGAAGAAGTTGCTTTCTCAGATAGATCTCAGCATCTGTCCACTTGAAGTAAGTGAGACCATATATGATATGCAAATCCTGCTCAATGAGGTTAGCAGTGAATATATTAGGGTTAATGATGCTGAGGCTAAAATTCGAACTAAACAAGAGGCTTTGTCTAAAGCTTATGACCAAACTTCAAGACTTTCTGAAGAAGAAGAGAAGTTGGAGCGTGCTAAAATCCAGGCCAAAGACAAGCATGATGTTTTGGCTCGATCAATCCTATTTTAGGAATCTCAGATTGAAGAACTCAAAAAGAAAATTGAGGGTGCTCGAAATGAGCAGGCAGCCTTGAAGCCTGTTGATGACAAAGAACTTGAAAATCTTGTCACACAGAGTCTTCAACAGATGGAGGTAGCTGAAGGAATAAGCGAAGATATCAAGGGGCTCGAAAGCGTCAGAAATTCCACCCAATGCAAAATCAACTTATGCAAGAGCAAGTTTGCTAAGCTGAAACGAAACGCCCCTTTCTGATTTTCGAATGTATTTTGTTAATGCTTTTTTTTATTGTTAAGGATTGAACACAACCATTTTGGCATTTATATAATACCATTTTGGCTTTATGTTTATATATATATATATATTTTTAATTATCCTGTAGTGATTCTAACCTCTTGCAAGCATGGCTTATACCTTTTTAAGTATTTCCCATTTACCCTCAAGATTCTTCTATCTTCTGCTAATTCTTCTATTTCATAAGCATTATTCGAAAATGTTTTCAAAACACGAAAGGGTCCTTCCCAATGGGGTGACCATTTACCTAATACTCTATTCTTTTTATCTATAGGTAATATAACTTTCCATACCAGGTCATTGGTTGAGAACAACTTACTTTTAACTCTTTTGTTGTATGCTCTGGCTACTCTATCTTTCTGTCTTCTCATAACTTCTAAACCGTGTAGTCTATCTTCATCCACGTCCACTAATTCATTCATCATCATTTCCCAATATTGATCAGCTAGTATCTCATTTTGTCTTTGGATTCTCACTGATTTTAAATGTATTTCGACTGGCACCACTGCATCGTGTCCAAACGTAAGTCGAAACGGAGTAGTATTCGTTGCTTCCTTAGGAGATGTTCGACATGCCCACAAAGCTTGGTCCAAAGTTTTGTGCCAATTTCTTAGATTTTGTCCTACATGTTTCTTTATCAAACCTATTATGACTTTATTGGTTTCTTCTACTTGTCCATTAGCTTGAGAATAATAAGGGGTTGACGTGAGTAACTTAAATCCCATTTCTTTTGCAAACTCTTGCATTTTTCGCCCTGTGAACACTGAACCTTGATCTGTTGTGATACTTTCTGGTATTCCGAACCTGTAAACTATTTGCTTCTGGACAAATTCCATAATAGCCTCTTGATCAACATTCACTAGAGGAATTGCTTCGACCCATTTTGTAAAATAATCTATACCCACAAGGATATATTTCTGTCCTTTGGATGATGTTGGTTGTATTTCACCAATTAGATATAATGCCCATCCTCTAAAAGGCCAAGACTTAACAATTGAATGTAACTCACTTGCAGGAGCATGTTGAATACCTGCATGAACTTGGCATTCCTCGCATCCTTTAGCAAATTCCATGAAGTCTTTGAGCATAGTGGGCCAATACATTCCATATCGAAACAACAACCATTTCATTTTGTGACCTGCTTGATGTGCCCCACATGCCCCACTGTGTACACTGGACAATGCTAAATATGCTTCATTTTCTCCTAAACATTTGAGTAAGATTCCTTCTGGGGTTTTCTTAAAAAGTTCATTCCCCATTAGCACATAAGACAATGCCCTATATTTGATCTTTTTCTTTGTACTTACTGAAGGTTCTTTCAAGTAATTTATTATAGGACTTCTCCAATCTGTATCCGACAAAGTATCAATATTTAGCACTTCGAATTCTTTCTGATCTGCATAACCAAGTTTCGAATTTTCCAAGTCTAATGGTGATAATTTGGTAGCCATTATTCTGCCTCTTGTTTCTATGAGGTATTGGAGTTTTTCTTTAGATGTCTTATATCCTGAGGCTATTTGAGCCAAGTCATTTGCCTCCTGATTATCAATTCTGGGAATATGTTTTATATCCACATATTCAAATTTCTTGAGTAATCTGTTAGCAATAACAAAGTACATGATCAAATTTTCCTTGATACATTTGTATTCCTTGGTTATTTGTTTGATGACCAGCTCTAAGTCTCCATTAATTTCGACTCTGGTTGCCCCCAATTCCAACAAAGCTTCAAGTCTAGCAATTAATGCTTCATACTCAGCTTCGTTGTTCGAACAGAGAGGGCCTTCTAACTTGTACTTGAATTTTGTTGGAATTCCCTCAGGAGAAATTATAAGGACTCCAACACCACTTCCGTGTTTATATGTTGACCCATCGAAGGATAATTTCCATGGGTGGATCTCAACATAATCTAACGCGAAGTCCTCACTCAGAGTGATCCACTATGAAATCTGAAACTACTTGTCCTTTCATAGCTTTTAAAGGCTTGAAGGCCAAATTATATTCAGTGAGCGCTAAAGCCCATTTGCCAATCCTGCTGTGCATGATTAGTTTTGAAAGCATATTGTGATCGGTGGATCTGGAACTGACCGTTTAACTCTGGTTCGCGAAATGTCGCGGAAGCAAGAGTCGCCACCGTCTTTTATTTTCTCCAAATGGAAAGGACAAAAGCACAGAAAAATTCCTTATAGAGATTGCTCTCGGTTTGGGAGGTAGGTTATAGAAAGGGAAGGTGTTAGCACCCTTTCTATCCATGGTTATCCATGGGCTCTTAGATACTTGCTCATTGTGTTTTCAAAATTGGATTGTTTGCTTTTCAATGTGGGTTTTAAAAAAAGTTTCTTTGAAAATTTCAGTTCGACTCTTGTATCAGTCCTCAAGAGTGTTTGAAAAATGCTTTCGAAAGCTTTTTGAAAATGTGTTGGTGTGAAAAGCATTTTTGATTTGTTTTGTTTTGAATTAGAGCAAGTATCCACGAGTCGTCTACCTACCCTAAGGAATTCGTCTGTGTAGATGTCCTTTAAAGTAGTGCCATCCCACCATTGAGAGGTAGGTAGCACCACCGTTGGAGGTGTTCGGGTCAATTCGAGGTTCGGGACATGGTGATCACCAGAGCAATGGGAAGACACCTTAGAAGCTACCCTCATGCCAGGTTCCCGGATCATGAGGACTTACTAAGACATCCTCTACTCGACGATCACCTTTCGAGGCAAGGCAACAGTGAGGCGTACCCTAGGGGTGGTGTGTGCGATTCGTGTGTCGTTTTCATTTGCATTTATCTTGTCATGTTATTGGTGTTCTACGCTTGTTTTTATTTTTGTCCATACATTCTTTCATGCTTTTGATTAGCAGTAAAAAAAGTTGCGAGAAAAGTAAATTCTAAGCTATTACACATGGCGCGGGTCCACATCGCCAAATTAAAATCCAGGACCCGATTTGACAGAAAAATAAATAAAGTAAAGAATTAAAAGCGCGAGCAGTAATTAAAATGTTACAAGGCTTTGGGAGAGGTACATAAATATTTAAACGAAATAAAATAAATATGCGAATTAAATTAAAACGATACGAGGGCGTTGGACCCTTTTGCAAAATTAAATTATATGGAATTAATTAAAATTAAAAGAAAGAAAGAACTTGTTTTTGGTATTTTTTAGTATTTATGATTTAATATGAAAAAAAAGGGAATTAACTAAAATTAAAATAAGATGCAAACCCTAATTCTAATTACTTTTAGTTTATTAAGAAAACATTAGAATTTAACCTAAATTAACCCTAATTTTTTTATGTACAATTTAATTATAAAAATAAATATTTATCTATTTAATTATTTATGAAAGAAAAATAAAAAGATGAAAAATTATTAATTAAACCTAATTCTATGTTTCTTTAGATTTTATTATGAAAAGAATTAAAATTACAACCTAATTTAAAACTAAGTCTAATTACATGCAAATTTATTTAAGAAAATACTAAAATAAAAATTATTTATTATTTTTTCTTTTCCTGGTTTTCTTGATGTTTTTTATATCTTGTGAAAATAATAAATTAATCAAATACAAGAATTAAAATAAAAATAGAATTAATGTAAAAGAAAATATTTAAACAAAGCAAACCTAGGGGGGTTGTAGTCCCCAAATGGGAGGTTCTTTCTTGATAATTCAGGCCCATTAATCTGGGTCCATTTGACTTTTCCAGGCAGCGTATAGCAATGTTGACCAGGGTGCAACGTGTTCTTTAGATCTATGCCTTTGATTTGATTCCAATATGCACGTGGATGGTTTGATCTGGAGGGTGTATGGTACGTCTTGATGTTGGACCTGCATATGATCATTAATTGCAAAATAATATTGAGACAATGAAGACCTGGGACTCGAACCCAGGTCAGGAATGTTGCTACCACTATGCCTTGCCAGCTGAACCAATTCACGCATGTTAACATTAAACAACTAACAAATATTATAATAAGAAAACAATGGTTAGTGGACTCTGCGCGCGAATTTTTAAACTGGCCAATCCATTGACGCCACGAATTCATCTTCTTCGTTATATTATTTTCCTGAAAAAACAAATATGTTAGACAACGGTTTTGTTAGCGTTCTCCTAGGCCGGTTTTGGAAAAATAGCGATTAGGCCTAGGACGCTCATAAATTGAGCGCGAGCATGGCTTCTTCTTCGTCCAGACACGCTGATTCCAATGGTGGTGGTCAGGGGCTCCAATTTTTCCTTGTTACAAAAGCCCTAATTTGAAGCTCTGTAAACCCTAGAAAACAATCATGGCATAATCGCGTACACAGCATAAAAATACAATTGAATCGTTGGGTTAGTTTGGAATTGCATGAGGAGTATGAATCACATATTAAAACTTATTAAAAGTGCATGAATGAAGATGCACGATTGTAAAAATAAAAAAAAGCAAGAAAAGTCAGTTTCTGTACAACGATTCTTTGAGTTTTGATGGATGTTTGTGATTGGAAAACGTTCAGTGGACCTCCAGGAAGGTGTTTGAACAACTATTAAGCCTTGAATCAACCTGCAAAAGGGTTTTCAGTATTGAGTTTTTTAGACAAAATTTCAAGTTTGATAATGGATTTCTGCGCAGCTTCAATGGTTCATGGCATTAGGTTTTTGTTCCCTACTTATGCAAGAGTGAATTAGGTTAAGAATATTGATCCAAATCTTTGAATTAATGGTTTTTGAGATTTGATTTTCAAGCAATATTTTCCAAATATTTCCCATGTGATTTTGCTCTCAATCATATCAATTCTCTCCAAATCTTTCCCTATTTTAATATGCACGAATTATTGAGTAGATTTTATGCAAAAAAGGATTGAAAAAGCTAGGTTAAATATTTTCCATGTATTTAATTTGATTTAAATGAATTATTATAAATAAAAATTCAAATAAATAAATAAAAAATGAAGAAATACTTCCCTTTGGGCCAAGTGGTCGTGCACATGCCATGGATGAGGAATTGTGGAAGAAAAATGGGCCCATTAGCAATTTTAGGTCATTTGAATCAATGTTGACTTTTCAAAATATCCAAAAAGTTCCCAACTTCTACAAGGCATAACTTGCTCAATTTTTAAGCTTTTCTCATGTTCTTGGACATTTTGGAAAGTTATTTGAGTCCTCTAACCAATGCCTTTGGTCCCATGTCATTTTGATTTACCAATCTCAAGTTATGGCCTTTTACTTAAAGTCCCTTTTTGTTGACTTTTGAAAATGACCTATAATGTTGAAATTGATAACTTTTTGTGAGAGAATTTCTTGGACTTGAGGTATGAAGATGAGTTGTAGGAAATGTCTTTCTCTTCAAAATGAGCTTTGGATGGAATTTTTTTGATAATCCATGTGAAAGTTATGCCCTGGTCAATTTACAGTTGACTTTTTCAACTGTCCAAATAAGGAAACTTTTGCATCTTGATGATTTTTTGAGCCAAATTTTGAGAATCATGATCAAGCATTGATCAAATGATGTTTGTGGCTTCAAAATGATATGTTGACCAAAAATTTGAACTTTTGACTGTCAAATGACCATTTTGCCCCTATAGTTGACTGTAGTGCAATTAGGGTTTTGACTGTGCAATTTTGTGCTGAAAGCCTTGAAACTTGATATGAGGATACTTGACCATATTTGTAGGCATATGAGACTTGATTGGACCTTTGGAAACTTCATTTTCTTGATCAGAAGCAAAACCCTAATTTTGACTGCTTAGGAGGCTCATACACTGTGCAACCCTTGGGGAATTTTGAAGCTTGACTTGGCAATTTCTTGAAGAATATGGGAGGGCAAATTTTGGGGTACAACAGTTGCCCCTGTTCAATCTTCTTAGACCTGAGGATGCAGATTGGCTGACGTGCCTTTCGTAATCCGAGGGTAGAAGATGATTGAACACTAGAGTGCCCAGAAATTTGCGCTCACATGGTAGCAGTGATGGTGGAAATGGGCTTACAGATGCCATTTGGAGATTGATGAATAGGATTATGGGCTTATAGATGCCATCTGGATATTGATTTCGTAAGAGATTCCTTAGCGAGAACCTGCATACCTGCAAAAGAAAAAATGAGTACCTGACACGTTGCAGGAGCTGTTTTTCAGATGCTTGGTATAGATGTGTCCTGACTGGTTACAGGAGCTGAGTTTGGAGCTTCACAAGATGATGAATGAACCAGGGGTGGTTACTACCTTAGCATGAACAGTAAGAGAGCCTTGGGTGACTTTAACTTCAACAACGCTCGTTGAGAAAATCTTGGTGGGAATTACCATCTTCGCAGTATCGGGAAGAGAACCAAAGGAAATTATAATCTGAAAGGGAATTACATCTCACGCACCGTCGGGGAGAGGACCAAAGGAAATTATAATCTGAAAGGGAATTATCACCTCATGCACCGTCGGAGAGGGAACCATAGAAAATTATAATCTTAAAAGGAATTATCACCTCATGCACCGTCGGAGAGGGAACCATAGAAAATTATAATCTCAAAGGGAATTATCACCTCATGCACCGTCGGAGAGGGAACCATTATAATCTGATAACTTCTACTGAGTCTTCATCAGAAAAATCTGTTGGGAGTCGATTTAGCTGGACTAGAGAAGGCCTTGGACTGGATAAGAAATCTTTGGAGTCGATTAACTGAACCGGTCTAGGTCTTGAAATATGATTGAGAATTTAACTGAATCTTTCCTGAAAGGTAAAAGTCAGTCATATGCAATGCATGATATGGATCAAGCAATGATGTTCTCAACATAAATGAGATTTGTATAATATGATGCGTCTATGCCTGCTATAATGATGTATGTGATGTTTAGGAATGTATGTTTTCGTCTAGGAAAGTAAATCCTTGACGGGTGCCGGGAAGTCACTCCTGGGCTGATGTTGAAGAATAGCTTTTACTTCCGCTGGGAATGATAGTTGCAAGAATACCAGTAGGAGAAGGTGACTCCGTTGAGGAATAAACTTGGCAAATGGAAGATCCTGCGGGGAGAAAAATACTCTAGCGACCATGCTGGGGAGTGATACTCTGCGGGGAGAGAGGTACTTTGTTGAATTGTTGATAATAACTTGCTGGCGATATCTTTGCTGTATCGGAAGTGCTAATAGACTTCGTTGGGGATAAGAAGACTGTAATTTGTAAGTTGAAAGAGGGAACCTATATAGGGTTGCCTGCTGATGAGCTCATGTAAAACCGCATCTGAAATGGAGAAGGAACCTGTGTAGGGTTACTTTGCTGACGAGTCCATGTAAAACTGCATCCTGAAGAGAGGGAACCGGTGTAGGGTTGCTTGATGTCGAGTTCGTGTAAAACTACGTCCGGAGAAGGAGAACCTGTGTAGGGTTGCCTGGTGAGGTAAGTTCATGTAAAACTTCTTGATGAACCGGGGTGAGGTTATCTTGAGCTAAATCCATGTAAGACTTCTGGGGGGAACCGGGGTTAGGTCATCTTGAGATAGATCCATGTAAGACTTCTGGAGGAACCGGGGTTAGGTTACTGCAGGATAAGTTCGTGTAAAACTTCTGATAAATCCGTGTAAGACTTCTGGAGGAACCAGGGTTAGGTTACTGCAGGATAAGTTCGTGTAAAACTTCTTGATGAACCGAGGTAAGGTCATCTTGAGATAGGTCCATGTAAGACTTCTGGAGGAACCGGGGTTAGGTTACGGCAGGATAAGTTTGTGTAAAACTTCTTGATGAACCGAGGTAAGGTCATCTTGGGGTAAGTCCATGTAAGACTTCTGGAGGAACCGGGGTTAGGTTACGGCAGGATAAGTTTGTGTAAAACTTCTTGATGAACCGGGGTAAGGTCATCTTTAAATCCGTGTAAGATTTCTGGAGGAACCGGGGTAAGGTTATCTTGAGATAGGTCCATGTAAGACTTCTGGAGGAACCGGGGTAAGGTTACCTGGAGGTAAGTTCGTGTAAAACTTGAGATAAATCCGTGTAAGACTTTAGGAGGAACCGGGGTAAGACTACCTGGAGGTAAGTTAGTGTAAAACTTGAGATAAATCCGTGTAAGACTTCTGGAGGAACCGGGGTAAGGTTACTTGGAGGTAAGTTCGTGTAAAACTTGAGATAAATCCGTGTAAGACTTCTGGAGGAACCGGGGTAAGGTTACCTGGAGGTAAGTTCGTGTAAAACTTGAGATAAATCCGTGTAAGACTTCTGGAGGAACCGGGGTAAGGCTACCTGATTTTCACTGGCTTGTTATCAATATTGATCTGGGATTTGTAAAGGTGGATGGTAATCATCTTTATATTGACCTTAGTGTTTTGGTTGACAGAGCAACTGGATCGCCTGGACGACTCATTATTGCCCCTGTTTCTGAGGTGAAGGGAGAAGATACCTTGGAGTTCGTTTGACAAATCTTCTGGCAGACAAGTGACGAGATGCCGGGACATAGTTGTACGCTTAAATCCCTAATTTTTGCCTGGACCGCCCTTTCGGGTTTTCAGTCCACCGGGATACCCATTTTTGCCCAAGCCGCCTTTTCAGGTTTTCGACTTGTCGGGTGTACAGATTTTTTCGTTTCATCCCTTATTTTTGCCCGAACCCTTTTGGTTCGCCGGGAAGCCCTTATTTTTGCCTAGGTGTGTCAACCTAGCGGGTCTTTTGTTCATGCGTAGTATCTTTTCGGCTATGTCCCTGCTTTCATAATGTAGGGAGTTGCCCCTGTTGTTGGGCATCTTGAGTGATTCTCCAGGTGGTGACTGGACTGCCCTAGATGATAATCTTTGATCATGCCATGCCTCTTGATTGAAAGTGCTCCTTCCACTAGAGGGACTCTTTTGTTGAGAAGATCTTCGTTCATCGGATATTCGTTGTGCAAAGCTCTTTGCTGTTCAGACAAATAATCATATGCAAGCAATGTTATCTTAAGAATGTAAAGTTTATGTCTGTCTTGAAATTTTTGAAAATGCATTTTTTCAATAAAGGCAAGTGGATTTTGTAAAACGTGATGTCAACTCAAAATTTTTACAGCGAGCCTTAAGGAGTCAGGATACCTTTTGTAACAGTATGCTTTCGAACTAACCCATGCTTCAGCTAGGACTTTTAAGGGTTATAACGTGGCCTAGTTCACGGTTTAAGAAACAAAGGATAAAGGCTCAAATTTCATTTGTACCCACCCGCTCTTCGTGATGTTCTCCAAACCTAAACTCAGTTGATCATACATTAGGCCTTGTTTGACTCTTTGCTTTGATTTTCCGATGATGATTCGGATGTTAATAACTTATTTTGAATAGGCAGTCATTCCTTTTTTGTTGAGGGTTTGTAGGACCTCTTTCTTTTTTTTGATTTTTGTTATCCTTGTTTTTTGCCTGAGCTGTTTCCTTTTTTGGAATTACAGTCAGCGGGATTCCCCAGTTTCGTAAGTCCCCTTTACAGGTTTTGACTTTTTTGGGCTTTTCATTTATGAACTTTTTGATAATGACTGCCTGTCCTTCTTGATTGTTCGGAACCATCATTGTCTTTCTTCGTTTTGTAAAGATCTCTTTGGTGCCATTCGTCATGTACTTGGATCAACTGAGAGAACTACCCTGCCCCAGGTTATGATTAAGGGTTTTAAATTTCGAAAAGAAAAACTCCTACTTCTTTGGCTCAGATGGGTTGACGAGGGATTATCTTCCTTATTACTCCAGTGTTTAGGAATTGAAACAATGCTTGTACCTCATCAGCGGGGTCTGTTCAAAAGCATACTGTAAAGATTGCGGTATCGTTTTCGTCATCCTCCGTCAAGAGGCTTAGAGTTTTCAATTAAGAGTTGACCATCACAAAAATATGGAAGCAGTTTTAAGCATAGTAAACATAATTAAATCAAGACAGACATGTGTAATGCATTCATGAAATAAAAGAGTTTAACATGATAATTGTTTATCTGAACAAGAAAAGAAAAATACAACTTGAATTCAAGTGAACAAAAATCTCTCGACCCTAGCCATGTTTTGGCAATGGAGCAGTGATCACGTTGGGAGTCTCGGCAGGCTCGAACTCGATCTCTTTGGCATCGATCATGTTCTGAATCTTGTACTTCAGTGCCCAACAGTCCTCAGTATCGTGCCCCGGGCTATCAGAATGATAAGCACACCTCGCTTCTGGGTTGTAGCTTGGAGAGGAGGTCTTGGGGTTTGTAGGAGGGTTGATCACCGCAATCAGATTCATCTTCAACATGTATTGCAGAGCTTGTGACCATGGCATGTTAATGTTGGAGAATTGTCTCTTGGGCTCGTCCGGCCTTCGCTGATTTCCCTTTTGTGGTTGGCGACGTGGTGCAGAACCGGAGATCATGACTGCCCCTGCATGATGACTTTTTTGACTGTATGCAGAATTAGCCTCTTTCTTGCCCGTGTAAGGCTTCTTGTGAGTATCAGAAGATGTGGCCTCTTGAATCTTCCCACTCTTGATACCAGCTTCAATTCTTTCCCCAGTCAGAATCAAATCTGTAAATCCAGCAGCAGAATTCCCAATCAGATGATTGAAGAAAGGTCCAGACAGGGTCCCCAAGAACATGTCGACAAGTTCCCGGTCGGTCAAAGGTGGTTGTACCCTTCCGGCCAGGTCTCTCCATTTCTGTGCATACTCTTTGAAACCTTCGCCTGCACCCATAGACATTCCCTGAAGCTGAGTGCGCGTGGGAGCGAGGTCGGCATTGTACTGGTAATGCTTGTAGAAAGCAGTGGCCAAGTCTTCCCAGGTACGGATGTTGGCTCCATTCAGTTGATAGAACCACTCGAGCTGAGTCCCTGAAAGACTCTCTTGGAAGAAATGGATCCATAAGTTTTTGTCAGCTGTATAGGGCTGGATCCTCCTTGTGTAAGCCCTGAGATGCAGCTTTGGACAGGATGCCCCGTCGTACTTTGCAAAGGCAGGTGCCTTGAATTTGTGCGGGATCACTACCCCAGAAGACAGACCTAGATCCTCGAAGTCCAGGCCATGCACTTTTTGTATCTCCATAGCACTTAGCCGGTCTTCCAACTGTTTGTACCTATCCTCAGCTGGAGGGTATTGTTCGTCATTGAAATCTGTTTCGTTGTCGGAGACCACGGGACTGGGAACCCTTTCCTCTTGATGATTGCTTTTCCCCACAGATGGAGTAGTCCTCTCAGTTTCATTCTGCAGTGTATTCCCAGATTTGCGCCTAGGGTTGAACAGCACAGTCCTCTTCTTCTTCTTTTCCTTCTTCAAGAGCAGAGCCTTCAGATCTTGTTGCCCCTGGGTCAAATTCATGATCAGCCCTTGGAACTGGGCGTTCTGAGCCTGGAGGGCCTTGATAGTGTGCTCGGTTGAGGATTCAGGATTCATGACGAGACTGCTGAAATAAACAGCGAAGAAGGTAAGCAACCTGCAGAGAAAGGGTACCTGTTATGCAATGATATGTATGATATGCATGCAATGATTTCAAGAATCTCGCGGGATAAACAAGAAAATTGTTAGCATCGGAATTGGTAGCTTTGATTGAAGGAAACCCATGTTGTTGAGGATTCTTCTTTAAGGTTCAAAGGCTCACCATATCCAGTGGGTTATAGCCTCTGACAACTTTGGCTAGAGGAAAATAAATCCTCCTTTGCCCCTTGCTGGACAGTTGGTTCATCATGACCTGCATCACAAGCCCTTGAGATCCTTGAAATGGGTTAGGATGTATGCAATGGTATGATGTTATGGTATGCATGGGGTAATGTGAGTAACCCTGTTATGAGTCCTGATTAAGGACTAGAAACAAAACCTGCAAGAAGCTCAAGGGTCAGATAACAAGCATGCAAATAGTCAAGTATGAAGGCACACAAGTCACACAAGAGGAGCCCTTAGAGTTTAGGCCAGCATGGGGTCTGGGTATTACCCTCTTGAAGTTGGTGGGTTCAACCTGCCCTATTAGAAGTAACCGGGTTCTAAGGGTCCCAATATCACGGGATTGCTTTCATTGTTCATCGTTTCGATTTAGCCACTGAACTGGCGACCGAAATATTCCAGGAAAGCAACCCTCAATTGAGTGTAGTATCGAGTATCAACCAACCTCGGACTGCACCAAAGTCAGTTATCTCACTACCCTAAAGAGGCCAAGATAGTTCAATTAAGGTTCCTAAGGTTAGTTGATGCTTCACGACACCACGCGGAGGCGTCGTACTCTCCTTGACTGAACTCAAGGGTTACCGGTACACACCAAAGTGCCACATCAACGTAGCAGACTGTTTCAACCATGTCGGTATACCCCACACAGTTCCCTCACAGCCTTGTTGCTACTTTCTAAGAAGGTATCCCCCAGATCCGGGTTAGGATCTATAGAACTCCCAAGACAGTCCCACAATTTAAAGCAAGCAAATCAATACAATTGAAAACACAGTTATGAACTATCCCTAAGGTACACCTCACTTTATAAAGATTTCCCCAGCAGAGTCGCCAGTTCTGTGATCGGTGGATCTGGAACTGACCGTTTAACTCTGGTTCGCGAAATGTCGCGGAAGCAAGAGTCGCCACCGTCTTTTATTTTCTCCAAATGGAAAGGACAAAAGCACAGAAAAATTCCTTATAGAGATTGCTCTCGGTTCGGGAGGTAGGTTATAGAAAGGGAAGGTGTTAGCACCCTTTCTATCCATGGTTATCCATGGGCTCTTAGATACTTGCTCATTGTGTTTTCAAAATTGGATTGTTTGCTTTTCAATGTGGGTTTTAAAAAAAGTTTCTTTGAAAATTTCAGTTCGACTCTTGTATCAGTCCTCAAGAGTGTTTGAAAAATGCTTTCGAAAGCTTTTTGAAAATGTGTTGGTGTGAAAAGCATTTTTGATTTGTTTTGTTTTGAATTAGAGCAAGTATCCACGAGTCGTCTACCTACCCTAAGGAATTCGTCTGTGTAGATGTCCTTTAAAGTAGTGCCATCCCACCATTGAGAGGTAGGTAGCACCACCGTTGAAGGTGTTCGGGTCAATTCGAGGTTCGGGACATGGTGATCACCAGAGCAATGGGAAGACACCTTAGAAGCTACCCTCATGCCAGGTTCCCGGATCATGAGGACTTACTAAGACATCCTCTACTCGACGATCACCTTTCGAGGCAAGGCAACAGTGAGGCGTACCCTAGGGGTGGTGTGTGTGATTCGTGTGTCGTTTTCATTTGCATTTATCTTGTCATGTTATTGGTGTTCTACGCTTGTTTTTATTTTTGTCCATACATTCTTTCATGCTTTTGATTAACAGTAAAAAAAGTTGCGAGAAAAGTAAATTCTAAGCTATTACACATGGCGCGGGTCCACATCGCCAAATTAAAATCCAGGACCCGATTTGACAGAAAAATAAATAAAGTAAAGAATTAAAAGCGCGAGCAGTAATTAAAATGTTACAAGGCTTTGGGAGAGGTACATAAATATTTAAACGAAATAAAATAAATATGCGAATTAAATTAAAACGATACGAGGGCGTTGGACCCTTTTGCAAAATTAAATTATATGGAATTAATTAAAATTAAAAGAAAGAAAGAACTTGTTTTTGGTATTTTTTAGTATTTATGATTTAATATGAAAAAAAAGGGAATTAACTAAAATTAAAATAAGATGCAAACCCTAATTCTAATTACTTTTAGTTTATTAAGAAAACATTAGAATTTAACCTAAATTAACCCTAATTTTTTTATGTACAATTTAATTATAAAAATAAATATTTATCTATTTAATTATTTATGAAAGAAAAATAAAAAGATGAAAAATTATTAATTAAACCTAATTCTATGTTTCTTTAGATTTTATTATGAAAAGAATTAAAATTACAACCTAATTTAAAACTAAGTCTAATTACATGCAAATTTATTTAAGAAAATACTAAAATAAAAATTATTTATTATTTTTTCTTTTCCTGGTTTTCTTGATGTTTTTTATATCTTGTGAAAATAATAAATTAATCAAATACAAGAATTAAAATAAAAATAGAATTAATGTAAAAGAAAATATTTAAACAAAGCAAACCTAGGGGGGTTGTAGTCCCCAAATGGGAGGTTCTTTCTTGATAATTCAGGCCCATTAATCTGGGTCCATTTGACTTTTCCAGGCAGCGTATAACAATGTTGACCAGGGTGCAACGTGTTCTTTAGATCTATGCCTTTGATTTGATTCCAATATGCACGTGGATGGTTTGATCTGGAGGGTGTATGGTACGTCTTGATGTTGGACCTGCATATGATCATTAATTGCAAAATAATATTGAGACAATGAAGACCTGGGACTCGAACCCAGGTCAGGAATGTTGCTACCACTATGCCTTGCCAGCTGAACCAATTCACGCATGTTAACATTAAACAACTAACAAATATTATAATAAGAAAACAATGGTTAGTGGACTCTGCGCGCGAATTTTTAAACTGGCCAATCCATTGACGCCACGAATTCATCTTCTTCGTTATATTATTTTCCTGAAAAAACAAATATGTTAGACAACGGTTTTGTTAGCGTTCTCCTAGGCCGGTTTTGGAAAAATAGCGATTAGGCCTAGGACGCTCATAAATTGAGCGCGAGCATGGCTTCTTCTTCGTCCAGACACGCTGATTCCAATGGTGGTGGTCAGGGGCTCCAATTTTTCCTTGTTACAAAAGCCCTAATTTGAAGCTCTGTAAACCCTAGAAAACAATCATGGCATAATCGCGTACACAGCATAAAAATACAATTGAATCGTTGGGTTAGTTTGGAATTGCATGAGGAGTATGAATCACATATTAAAACTTATTAAAAGTGCATGAATGAAGATGCACGATTGTAAAAATAAAAAAAAGCAAGAAAAGTCAGTTTCTGTACAACGATTCTTTGAGTTTTGATGGATGTTTGTGATTGGAAAACGTTCAGTGGACCTCCAGGAAGGTGTTTGAACAACTATTAAGCCTTGAATCAACCTGCAAAAGGGTTTTCAGTATTGAGTTTTTTAGACAAAATTTCAAGTTTGATAATGGATTTCTGCGCAGCTTCAATGGTTCATGGCATTAGGTTTTTGTTCCCTACTTATGCAAGAGTGAATTAGGTTAAGAATATTGATCCAAATCTTTGAATTAATGGTTTTTGAGATTTGATTTTCAAGCATTATTTTCCAAATATTTTCCATGTGCTTTTGCTCTCAATCATATCAATTCTCTCCAAATATTTCCCTATTTTAATATGCACGAATTATTGAGTAGATTTTATGCAAAAAAGGATTGAAAAAGCTAGGTTAAATATTTTCCATGTATTTAATTTGATTTAAATGAATTAATATAAATAAAAATTCAAATAAATAAATAAAAAATGAAGAAATACTTCCCTTTGGGCCAAGTGGTCGTGCACATGCCATGGATGAGGAATTGTGGAAGGAAAATGGGCCCATTAGCAATTTTAGGTCATTTGAATCAATGTTGACTTTTCAAAATATCCAAAAATTTCCCAACTTCTACAAGGCATAACTTGCTCAATTTTAAAGATTGTCTCATGATCTTGGACATTTTGGAAAGGTCTTTGAGTCCTCTAACCAATTCCTTTGGTCCCATGTCATTTTGATTTACCAATCTCAAGTTATGGCCTTTGACTTAAAGTCCCTTGTTGTTGACTTTTGAAAATGACCTATAATGTTGAAATTGATAACCTTTTGTGAGAGTATTTCTTGGACTTGAAGTATGAAGATGAGTTGTAGTAAATGTCTTTCTCTTCAAAATGAGCTTTGGATGGAATTTTTCTGATAATCCATGTGAAAGTTATGCCCTGGTCAATTTACAGTTGACTTTTTCAGCTGTCCAAATAAAGAAACTTTTGCATCTTGATGATTTTTTGAGCCAAACTTTGAGAATCATGATCAAGCATTGATCAAATGATGTTTGTGGCTTCAAAATGATATGTTGACCAAAAATTTGAACTTTTGACTGTCAAATGACCATTTTGCCCCTACAGTTGACTGTAGTGCAATTAGGGTTTTGACTGTGCAATTTTGTGCTGAAAGCCTTGAAACTTGATATGAGGATACTTGACCATATTTGTAGGCATATGAGACTTGATTGGACCTTTGGAAACTTCATTTTCTTGATCAGAAGCAAAACCCTAATTTTGACTGCTTAGGAGGCTCATACACTGTGCAACCCTTGGGGAATTTTGAAGCTTGACTTGGCAATTTCTTGAAGAATATGGGAGGGCAAATTTTGGGGTACAACACATATGTTTAATAACATCAAAGTGAGATGAAACATAAACATCAACTGGTTTAATATAATATTTAAGTTTTGTACAAGAGAAATACAGACAGAGGCATAGTTTTTCAATGCTACTATACTTAGTCTCTGCTTTATTTAGGACCCTACTAAGATAGTAGATGGCTCTTTCGACGCCATCATCATTTTCTTGGGCCAACATACTACCTATAGTTACATTGGAGGCAGAGATATACAGTCTCATTGGCTTGTCTTTAGAAGGGGGTGCAAGTATAGGAGGATGCATCAAATAGGCCTTGATTTTCTCGAATGCCTCTTGATGCTGCGCCGTCCATTCAAAATTCCCTTGGTTGAGACGGAGGAGTGGAGAGAAAGCCTAAGTTCGCCCACTCAAATTAGATATGAATCTCCTTAAAAAGTTAATTTTACCCAATAGAGATTGCAACTCTTTCTTTGTTGAAGGAGGTCTCGTCTCCATAATAGCCTTCGTCTTGTTCAAGTTAATTTTGATCCCCTTCTTGTGGACCACAAAGCCTAGGAAATCCCCAGCCTGAACAAAGAAAGCACATTTAAGAGGATTCATTTTTAAGCCATGTTTTCTCATTCTTTCGAATGACTGACAAAGGTGAGTCAAATGATCCTCATCAGAAACAGATTTGACTACTATGTCATCTATGTAAATCTGCATAAATGATTCGATGAAATCATGGAAAATGGTGTTCACTGCCCTCTGATATGTTGCCCCAACATTTTTTAGTCCAAAGGGTATAACTACCCATTCATAAGTGCCTAAGGCGCCTGGACATCTGAATGCAGTTTTGGGAACATCATCCTCAGCAATAAAAATCTGATTATACCCAGAGTATCCATCTAACATACTCAGGTATTCGAAACCCACAGCAGAATCAATCAGCATTTCTGCTATAGGCATGGAATATTCATCTTTTGGGGTGGCAGTATTTAAATCCCTAAAATCTATGAAAATTCGTAAAGAGCCGTTTTTCTTAATAATAAGTACAATATTAGCAAGCCATTCTACGTACCTTGTGGTCCTGATAAACTTGCATCGAAGGAGCCATTCCACCTCTGCCTTTATTTTTGAAAGGATTGCTGGAGCGAATCGTCTAGGCATTTGCTTGATGGCCTTCTTGCCATCCTTGATTGGAAGCCTATGTTCTACCAGTTCCCTCTTTAAACCAGGCATTTCATCGTAGTCCCAGGCGAAGTAATCTCTGTTTTATTTGAGCATTTCAACCACCTTGCCTTTTAGACTGGGACTGGGTTTCGCACTGATGTACGTAACCCTTTTTTCGACGCCATCCCCAAAATCAACTTCCTCCAAAGGATCTTGCGCCAGCATCTTAGCGCTTTTTGACTCTAGATCCTTCTCGAACCCCAAAGGCTCTTGATCATAAATGGCATCTAATCGTTGATCCACTAGTTCATAAGTTTATCCATCACAGAGTGGGGGTGAGTGGTTTTCCTCAGGATTTGTTATTTCTTTTTTTGTTATTTCTTTGTTATCTATGGCTTCGACAACCATGTTTTGTATTTCGGCTTTGAGAGCCGTTCTTCGTTTGTTCTCAGCCAGATAGGCCGAAATCTTTTGATAGAAATTTGACTCAGTCATAATGATCTTCGCTTGCCCAGCCTGTTGGCCGTATCGTCGAAGTCTCTCCATCTTCCTCAATCACCTGACTGTCCCACATAATTTCCCTATCCCATTGGAATCCATTGGGACGAAGGGTTAAAGAATAGTAAGTGTTCTCTTTGGGCTTGAAATATTCCTCAGGTGGGTGACATGGCCCTATGTTGGCTATATTTCGATCGAAGTTTCTTTTGTCCATATTGTTGATTTCTGTCATATATTAACTTTGGTCTGCTTTTATGTTTTCGACAATTCCATCGTCTCTCCACAACACCAACCTTTGATGCATTGAAGAAGGCACTGCGCCAATTCCATGGATCCATTCCTTGCCAAGCAATAGATTGTAGTTTGCCTTCGTAGCAATGACCATAAACATTGTTGGTCTTGTGAGGGAACCAACTGTCAAGTTAACTTGTATTACTCCCAAAGTCTTACCAACCTTTCCTTCATAATTCGAAAGCACCATGTTGTGAGGTCTAACATCTGAATCCTGCATGCCTATCCTTTTTAGCATGAATTGAGGCATCAAATTAACAGCAGCTCCACCATCCACCAGAACCTTGTTTACACCATATTGCTCCACCTTTTCCCTGATGAATAAGGGTTTTAGATGGTTCTTCATTCCTTCATCTGGATTTTCGAAGAAAGCGTTTTGCTCTTCGACTGCCCCATTGTTCATCACATAATAGCACACTGGCCTATGCCTGGCCATTTCGTCCTCGTCAGTCTCCTCACCAACATAAACCTTTGTATCCTGATTGTACTCACAAGGCAACACCGAAACTACATTGCAGTTTGCATTAAAGAAGGATTCCCCCTTCGATTCGAAGTCATCAGTCATCAAGTCCTCTTCGTTTGCAGCCTCCTTCTGAGTCTTATTTTCTTCAGTGTCTTTCTGTGGTGAAAAAAGCTTCCTGGACACTGGGGGTTTGCCCCCAATCTGGTTCACTGATGTTGGGTTATTGGTACTAGATTCTCCTATCCCCATAGGCTTCGAATCCCTTTCTGCTTTTTTACTTCTCTGGTGTCTGCGCCACTGAGAGCGAGACATTGGATTTCTGCCTTTGTAATTCTCCAGTCTTATTTCTTCCCTCCTATTTGAATTGAATTGCCTCCTGTAAGCCATCGCAGTTCTGCCTCCTTGGTCATAGCTGCGCCACTTCCCTTTTCCCTTATCAGCATTCACCTGCAGCCATCTGTCAGTGGGGATCTCTGCAGGTAGTTTAAAGGAAACTCTCTTTGCCCCCCTGGGGTAAGGGCTATCTGGCCTCCTTGGCATACTTCTGCCAGTGCTAACAGGATTCGAAGGCATTCTGCCTTGGTGCCCACAGCCTGATGCAAACGGAATTCTCTCGAACGCTTCAGCCATCTCTTTATCATACACCACTACACATCTGGGACATATTAAACACTCTGTTCCAATCTTGTGGCAACAAACCAGGAATTCGAGCAGACTTTCATCAGCTTTTGGATAGACTATGTACAATTGGTTGTCTTGCCTCCAATTGACCCCTGTTCATTCGCGCTGGGCCCTTTCGAACTCAGCAACAACTCTGGGGTTGCAAATGATGTTGCACCTTGGGCACAACAACTTATCCTGGTTTTTCTGTTGACAGTGGAAAAGGTATTCACGCAAACCCGCGTCTTTTCTAGGTAAGTTCTCTCTTCTTTTCTCTCTCTCCCTCTCCAAACAGCGTTCCACTTCTTCCATTTCATCGTTGGGCTGTTCGAAGTCCACCATATTTACTCCCAGCATTTGATCATCAAAAATTTTGACTTCTTCAAATTTCATCCTAAGACCCTCAATGGCCTCAGTGAATTTTTTGTCACTTAACATCTTTGCTTTGAGCACCTTTGGGAGGCCATCAGTAGCCTCTCTTTCGTTTTTGATCAATGGGAGACCATCAGTAGCCTCTCTTTCGTTTCTGATTAAGATGAAGTCCCCATCCTCTTCGAATTCCACTTTTGATTCAACTTTCCCCTCAGCAATTTCTACTACATTGATGTCTAGAGGTTCAGCATAGTTAGTCTCCGCCATCAGCAACAGATCCATATCAACTTTCATTGGATTCTTCCCTTTGTCTGAGAACTTCAGCCTGCCATCTTTGATTGCATTTTGTATCAGATCCCTGAAAAGAAAACACTGTGAGGTTTTATGGCCTAAAAAGTTGTGATATTTACAAAAGCCCCTCTTCTTCCTTTGTTCCAAAGGAGGAATCTTAAGGTTAGGAGGAACTATTAACTGGCCATCTTTAACAAGCAGATCAAATATCTCATCACATTTAGTTATATCTAAAGTATAGATTTTCTTAGGGAATTTATCATTCCTTTCATTTTCGACAGAATCCTTTCCGTTAGAAGGAAGCAGAACTTTGCAAGCATAAGGGGGTGCTTCCTTTAGTTCTGCAAGATCTATTTCGAACTGATCGAAATCATAAGGGTCTTGAGAATCATCTATGTTCTCCTCTTCAGCCTCTATGTAGGCTATTCTCTCTTTCTTATGGTTTTTACTAACCCTAGCCTTTTCAGCTTTTAATCTTTCGACCTGACGAACTTTGTTTGCTAGTTGGGCCATATCTCTAAGATACTGTGTATCCAATTTCTTTCTAATGGAATAATCTAGGCCCCCGGCAGCCATTTCGACCAATTCATGTTCAGAGACCACTGTGAAGCATCTAGATTTTAATAAACGGAACCTATTCAAATATTCATCTATTGGTTCCGTGAATTTTCTCTTAATGCTTGCTAACTCTTTGAGACTGATTTTAGACTGACCCATGTAAAATTGTTCATGGAAAAGTCTTTCTAAATAAGGCCATGTGTCCACAGATCCAGGGGGAAAGGTGGTGAACCAAGTGAAAGCATTCTTTGTTAGAGAACTTGGGAAATATTTTATCCTAAGATTTTCATTATTTGCTATATCTCCTGCTTCGGTTAGATATGTTGCTATATGTTCCACTGTTGATTCACTTGTATCTCCAACAAATTTTGTGAATTTAGGGACTTTAAAGCCCCTGGGTAATTCTGTTTGCAGAACATAATCTATAATAGAAGATGTGTAATTTGACCTCCTAAATCCTGAATTTAAACCATTCTGGGCCATTATTCTTTCGATCATGGTGGTGAGGTTATTTTCTTCCACTAAATTGTCATTTCTAATTTTATGAACAATTTCGTCTGCATTTTGGTCCCTATTCACCATCATTATTGGTCTAGGCTGTTCATTCTGAACTTCCTGAACTTCCTGGTCCCTTAATCTTACCCCTATATTTCTCTCTTCGACCACTTGTACAGGGGGTCGAGTTTGTTCCATTATGGGTTCTTCATTTCGAATCACCACTGGGTTTTGCCTACGCTTTGCAGGCGCATTAGGGGCACCAAAAAAATCTGCTATTCTGGCCATCTGGGCTGCATTTTCTTGGTTTGTCCTATTTATATTCTGGATTAGGGGATTGAAAATAGCATTCATCTCACGGGCTAGGATTCCTACCATATCATGATTGCTATCATCCATCTGTTGCCTAAGCCCTGCTTGACTATTAGTTGTAAGGGTAGGCAACTGGGTGAAGTTTCCGATATTCTGGAAATTTGTACCCAAATGGTTCATTCCTGACCCAGACCCTTGGAGTGGGGACGAAGTTTATGCATTATGTAACCCTGCCATAAATGAAGTTGGCATTCCATACTGAGGGTTTCTGGGTCTCAAAGGTTCGAAACCTGGAGGCCTAGGGGGTCGAATACTGTTGATTCCCTATGTGTGGCACAGTTTGCACTGAGGACACGTTTGATGGCATTTCTAATGTACTTACTGGGATCGTATTCGAACTACCAACAGGGATGGCATTGGAGGCATCAATCAAACTTGAAACGATTGTTGCAGCCCCCTGTGAGAGATTTTGTACCCCATCTTGGTTGGTTGTGTTAACCATTGTTTTGGTAAGTTGTTTTCTGGGTATATGTGGATTATTATTCTTTATTTTGCCGCTTCGAAGGTTCATGTACCGAAACGCGCTCCACGCTCAGAAGATCCTAAAAAATTCTCTAATATGTTTGATAAAACTTTTTGTTATGACACTGTCCCACCGGGTGTGCCAATTTGTTTACAGTGATTTCTAGTAAACAACCACTAGTCTTCCAATTTATTGATTATTATTGGTTACTTGCAGGATCGACTAGATTGATCCTAGAACACATGTGTCATAACTCATTTTTATGTTCATACCCATTATCTTGATAAACTTATATTGTATGTTAAGTTCGAATGTGAGATTCTTAAGAAATATCTCTAAAATTGTCTATAGGAATAAACTGACTGAATGTAGAAAGGAAAGGCTTCGAATTACATTTAAGATTTAATGCTTGAATATAAAGATAAGGAGTTTCTGAGAATATATCAGTTTCTGGAAATATGAAGGTTTGAATAAAAGGATAAAATAAAAGTGAAGTCTCTAAAGAAATAAATGTGTTTAAAGGCAAGTAAAACAAGGAAATGCAAGGAAATCGAAAGATTTAAAGGCAGAAGTACTGTAAAAGTGAACGAAATATGAAAAGACTTGTATTGAAATTATAAAGAATCATGATGTTCAATACGTACATTTTTGTCTTCTAACTCGTTTCCCTTGAGTCACGGTAATTTGAGTGTTTGAGATTTTTTAGTACACGAAATGAACATCTCAAATCTAACATAAAAACACCTATTTATAGTGTCTTGACCCTAACGCTCCTACTCTAAAATCATGCCACGTTCGAAGCATGCAGGCTTCTTACATTTACTGACTTCCACGCGTCTTCTAAGAATGGCGCTCATATTTGAAATTCGAAATCTGTGCCAATCGAAACATCTTACTAATTTTATTCGTCTCGAAATAAACCAATTGTCTGGACCGTTTCCAATTCTGGCACCCTTGCATAAAGGAATTCTTTTATATTTTAAACACTAAAAAATCTAAATCGAAATCCATCATCTATCACTGGAAATCGAAGAGTCCTTTAGAACAATGGTTCTATATTTCCCACCAATATTCAACATTAATATCAACCTCCTTAGGTGTTTATTCGAAATATTGTTTTGACAGTGGTTTCTTCTTTATTCGAAATAGGGAAATTCATTGATATTATTATCTCATCCCACTATTATTGTTATTTTTCAGGTGGTTCTTTGCATGTTAAAGAGAAGGACAAGGTTGTTCGATGATGTTTCAAAGATTTTTATTATCATAATCTTTCGTTGGAGATTATGTGCAATTGTCAATATCAGTTGCGGCCCAACACAAATAGAGACCTGAGGAAAATTTAATAATAAAATATTTAAATAAAATTCTATTGTTTAAATTTAATTATAATATTTTAGTATACAAAATTATTTATCATTATTATAATTGATATTTTATTAACATTTTTTATCCATTATAAAATTAATATATTTTGTTGAAATAAATAGGTCGTAAAGTTTTAGGTACTTTCTCTCATTTTTACTCTTATTTTTTTAGTTTCTAACATTCAAATTCAAAATTTTAAGATGAAATTTTACCAAAAGAAAATCAATAAACATATCATAACAGACACAAATAATTTTAATGTCCATAGATCAATTTGGAAGAGACCCACTCCATCCTATTCAACTGTTTTTTGATTTAATAGACAATATTGTATATTATTTTTCATAATTATTTATTTAATTTTGAACATGTATATATTTTGACCAATTAACATTATATATAATATATTTTTTAAATATATATTATACGAGTGTTATAAATTTAATTTTTATTACATATATACAATACCAATTAACATTCTTAATTTTTCTATATTTACATAGGAATTATATATATATATATATATATATATATATATATATATATATATATATATATATATATATATATATATATATATATATATATATATATATATATATATATATATATATATATATATATATATATATATATATATATATATATATATATATATATATATATATATATATATATATATATATATATATATATATATATAAAATAAAAATACAATATTTTGAAAAAGATAAATATAGAAAAAGATATAGAATGAAAATTCACCATTATATATATAATGAACATATGTTAGTTTAGACATCAGCAACACTCTCAAAGTGAAATTCTATTCAATGACTTCTTATATCAATCAATTTCGACTTTGGGGGATTTTGTGTGTTGCATTTATTATGCTCTCAGGTAATATCAGCAAGTTATTTTTATTTCATCTATTTTATTTTTTCCATTAACTAACCATGAACAAGGTGAGGTGTGTAAGCTATCGTAACATTATTTTTACAATCGTAATTTGAAATCATAATCTTTATTAAACTTTTTCTTTATTTTTGTTGCAGGATTTATAACTAGTTTAGATGCCATCAATCCGCAAGCAATATATAGGTGCATTTACAACGGAACTTGCATAAACGATTTAGTGTGCAATAATTATTGCACTTTTTTCGGATATAAACAATAGGTGGTAAATGTTATGGGAAACAACCTAGGATGTGTTGTTGTATTCATACGTTGTGATATTATTGTAATCTTTAATATACTTGAATGAATAAAACGCATATATGCGATACTTTTGAAGCGTTACTGGTAAAAGTTAACCAAATAGTTATTGATCACTTGTTTTTTTAAATAAATGCATACAAAATTATTAAATATATGCTTCATATACGCACGGGTATGTAACAAAATATATTTAATGCTTCATATACACATGGATATGTTACAAAATATGTATTTGATAATCGTCAATATTCAAAAGAAAGATGATGTAGAGGTTGCTGAATTTTCCAATAGTTTTGTTTTTGTAGATAAAAATTAAAATAGTTTATATATATATATATATATATATATATATATATATATATATATATATATATATATATATATATATATATATATATATATATATATATATATATATATATATATATATATATATATATATATATATATATATATATATATATATATATATATATTTGATTCAGGATTGAGCCTGCTCTTGGCTCAAGTTCATCAGACCAGTTGATCAGGTCAGTCCTCGACGGAGTTGGACAATAATTTTCACTCTTCGAGAGGACCATGTTTTTCCACATGGGGTTAGACTCAGGGAGACGCGAGAAGGTGTATCACCAGGCAAGAGGACCTCGAGGGCATCCTCTTGGCTTCTCTTCGAGCAAGACTGTTCCTCCCGTGCGGCCTCAGGATGGAAGGGATCATGTCCAGACAGAAGTACCCCGCGAACATCCTTCTCGTAGGGCTGACTATTAACGCCTCCGAACATCGCGGAGTCAACTTGACCCCGAAAAACTCGCATCTATATTCTCCTGGTCATACGGAAGAATTCATCTAGGTAGGGGACCACGTGCTGGTCCCCACTACTCACGTAGAACCTGGCAGTCTCCATTTCGGAACTGCTTGCCCAGTCCAATGAGGAGACCTTAATCCAGCGATGGGGGCTATAAATACCCTCTCACTCGAGAGGACCAGGTATTGATCATTTCTTACTCACTCTTACTTGCTTGTATCATTCTGAATCTCACTTTGGCATCAGAGTGTCTTGCAGGTATTCT